>OY728123.1:107071126-108312198 GCA_963277665.1 Viscum album | reverse complement strand
ATTAAAAATAAATGATAATAATATTTATGACTCAGTTTAGTAGTCATAAAATGTTGTTTATAGTGAATTAAGTATTCAGGGACGGCGAGGCTATACCTTGTATTTTAATTAAGCACTATAAATAGAAGAGGAGGGGATTTTGCTAAGTACTATTCAAAGCTCTTATCTCTCTTCTCCTATCTTCTATGATCTAGAGAGATAGGATTTTATCCAAGGAGCACGGATCGACCACTCTCTCAGGAATTGCTAGCGAAGCGATGCAGTGATCATTGGACCATCGAAGGCATCGTCGTAATTCCGCACTAGCTCCCAGATTACAACGAATGGTGCTCCTGCAGATTCCTTGAAGTGCATGTGGATGATCTAGAGGAATTTGACTTTGAATTCTTCGAGCAATGATCGCCAACAAAAAGTAGAAATCATGCGTGGGTTTGGATTAAACTAGGTATTTTTATGGTTTATTTTTGTGCTTAATACCCTTCATGCGTGGTCCTCACCTTTTTCCATGCTGCTCTTAACTGACGTTGACAAGTTTACATCGATCATAGGTGGATTTTTTTTAAAACAACACCTATTTGGGGCTTCTACTATGTGCCCAGTTCCTATATTACCTAATAAGTGACACATACCAGATGTGATTTTCTTGTCATGTCTATATCTTCCAAAGTTAGAGTTACAAAAAGATAACAAAATGAAATAGTTAGGATTTGAGTAAAATAAACTAGTGTTGAAAGTTCATTTGATATATATGATTATTTTTTGATTGCCTTTAAATGAATTTCTTTTGGATTCGATTGATATCTAGAATATAAATAGATTGAAAACATACTATCAAAACTTGATGTAGTTAAATATAGTTGAATTCCTATCACTTCTCTATATAATTTATCATTTACATAATTTTAAAATTCACCCAAATCCAGTTTAGAATTAGTGCACATTGGTGTTTTCATAGTTTTACATGAATCAAGATTGATTTTTATAACTCAATATTTAGCACATTTTCTTTGATTTAGAAAAATACAATATTTTTTTTAAATTTGAAGATCAAGGAAAAATTTTAATTCTCCCATTAGGATCATGTAAAATTCATCAGTCATTAATTATGAAAATTCATTTATAAGAATATCATTTGGAGATCCAAATATAATATCATCAACACATATTTGTAAAAATAAAATATTAGTAGAAATTTTCTTTATAAAAAAGGTTGGATCAACCTTTCCTTTATTGAAATCATATTTTAGTAAAAATATTATTAGTCTGTCATAACAAGATTTTGGAGCCTACTTTAGGCCATATAATGCTTTAGATAGTTTTAAAACATGATTTAGAAATTCATCATTATTGAAACTAGGTGGTTGATTAACATTACCTCTTCTGAAATTACACCATTTAAAAAATCACTTTTTCAATCCATTTTAAATAGTTTAAAATTTTGAAAACTTGCAAAAGCTAATAAAATTTAAATTTATTCAATTCTAGAAACTAGGGAAAATAATTATTCTAAACCAACACCATCTTCTTGTAAATGACCTTGGTAAACTAATATAGCCTTATTTTTGACTATATTACCAGAATCATCTACTTTATTTCAAAAAATCCATTTGGTTACAATAGGTAGTTTATATTTTGGTAACAAAAATAGATTCCAGAATTCATTCTTATCAAACTGGTTAAGATCATCATCCATATAATTTATCCAATTTGAATCTTTCAAAGCTTCTTTAATATTAACAGGCACAAAATATACCACTAAGGTAGAATTAACACAAAAATTCATAACGGATTTTCTAGTTCTTATTACATATTCAAAATTTCCAATTACATTTTCTAATGAATGATAATTGCGAGTTTTCCAATTTATAGAATCAGATTGAGAAGAGATATCCCTCCTCAATTGATTAATTATAATTTTTAGGTTTATCTTCATCAAAATTGAATTGTTTAAATTATTTAATAGTATCAACATAATCTATAATATGTTTTTAATTATTTTGATTAAACTTTAAATTCATAGATTCCTCCATTTTCATATATCCCTTGTTATATACTGTATAAGATTTATTATTATTTTAGTATCCTAGAAAAATTAAGGAAATATCCATTATATTTAATTTTTTTTCAAAGTCTAAGTTAAAAAATTCTCCTCCTTTATCACTTATAATTTAATTTGTTTACAAAATTTAATAAACTTGTTTAAGGTTTAACTTTTATGGGATAATGAAAGAGTCCATGTGAATCTAATGAAATCATTTATAATTATAAACACATATATTTTAATACCTAAAATAGTATTTCTAATGGATCCAAATAAATCAAGATGAAGCAGTTATAAGCATCTAGCAGTGTTAACTATATTAATAGACCTAAAAGACTCTTCGTGATTCTTACACTTGAGAAAAGAATCACATACAAAATACTTACTTTCTTTAAATTTAGGAAGTCCCATAACTTTTTCATGTTTTTCTAACTTGTGTAATTGTTGAATATGTTCATGTCCCGACATTCTATGCTAAATATTGTGGCCTGTTTCTAAATCATTTAATCACTTTACATTTTTATTGGTTAGTTTTGAAAAATATAGAGTAGATATTTTATTTTTTTTGGAAAAAATAAATCAATATTATATTTATAAATAAGAAATTTATTATCTTCAAACTTTACACTCATACCACCATCACAAAGTTGTTATATGCTAATTAAATTTCATTTTAACCCTTATACATATAGTATTTTATAAATTATAATAGATTATAATATACCTACTTCTCCAAAACCTTTGACCATACCTTTAGAGTAGTCACCAAAAATGATAGTGCATATATCACCTGAATTAAAAGATAAAAAGTTAGAGATGTTACCAGTCATGTGCCTGGAGAACCTTCTATCCATATACCATGTATCTTTATAAATCTTTAGGAAGCCTTCCTATAAAATAGATTAAGTAAATAATTGTTTTGGTACCCATGCAATTTTGGATCCAACCAGATTAATAATAAAACTCTTAGGAACCCATACATATTTAAGAAATGTTTTATAGGGTAATATATAGTATAGATTACTAGAAATAAAAGGCATGGTGTGGCCTAGTGATTGAGTAAACCTTAAATAAAATTATTTTTTATAATCTTCTTTCAAATTACATTTATATAATATAATAGTTTAGAAATTTCCTTTACTACTTTAAAAAAAAGTAGTTCTATATATATTATGAATCTGTATATTATACCCAAATCTAATTTTATATTTATTAGGTTTACTCAGATCCATCATATTATTAAATTGTTCTTTTTATCGAACAAAAATTGATCGGGTCTCTTTTAATCTAGTTGTTTCCCTTTTTAGTATTTTCATTCTCTTTTTGAATAACTTTCTCACCATTACAAATTTTCATAGTTGAACATGATCTTGTATTTCTGAGATTCTTATTTTTTTTGTTTAATATTCTTACATTCCTTTTTAATTTTATCTAAATAATCACAAAAATAATTTAAATCTCATGTATTTGTCTTCATCAATTTTTGACATGAAATATCTCATTCATCCATTCTCATATTTTAACTTAATTTGTTTAGAATATGAAACATTTTTCTATTATTTAACTTTCTTATTTTCTCTTTTCAGTTCTCTATATAGTTTAACCATCCTCAAAATATCACTTTGAAACTTTTCATTTTAGTTAGTTAATTCTTTAACTTCTGTTTCAATATCAAACTCATAACCATAACTATAATTACATTCAATGTTTACCTATTTCTTATTTTTTCCATCAAGCAAAGATTGACCAATTAATTTTCACTCTCAAAACTATCACTACTAGAGTATGAATATTTTGTACACCTCTATCCATCATGATATTATCATTTTATCTCCTTCTGGTATTGCTTGTCTTTCCCTTCTCATTTCAATATTGGAATGTCTGATTTTATATGCCCCTTTTCCCTACATTCATAGAATATTAATCTAGAAACATCATATTTACTACTTTTACCCATTTTACATCCCTTTCTACTATCCTTTTGATGATATCTTCTAGGAATCTTCTTAAATACCCTCTTTCCTTTCATACACTTGTAGATTATTTTTTGTAAAATTTTCAATTTCATCTTTATTACCTTGCTGTAATTTAGAATTAGAGGAATTAACAAGAGGATTTATATTATATTTTAATTCTATACCATTAATTTTATCATGATAATCATAATTTTCATTATTTATTTCCATCTCTAATTGAATAAGTGATCCTATCCATTGAATAATCAGTGAAATCATTACTCTCTTCAATTGAAACCTTATTTTAATTTTGGATTTTGGGTAGATCTCAAAGTATTATTTCAATGATAACTTCATTTTTCACAGTCTCTCCATATGAAACCATGCTATTTAAAATCTTAGTGAATTTATTATACATCTTTTTTATGCTATTTTGATCAATCATTATGGAATTATTGAAACATAGCTTTGTGAATGCCTTACTTAGTTATATGAAACACGTTAGTTCCTTGGTGAGTGAATTTTAAAGTCCTCCAGATGTCAAAAGAAATTTTACATGAAGAAATATGGCTCTACATATTTATACTTAAATAATAATACAAATAATTAATAACTTTGTAAATTATAACACATTTTGTTGCATAATTATCAGTTAGAGTTTCTAAATCTAATTCAGGTTATTTATAAGGTTCTGAAATAATATCCTAGAATTGATGACCTATATTTTCTAGAAATACCTATATCTGATCATTCTAGTAAACATATTTTCTTCCATTGAAGTGTTATGGTCTGATGGGATTTAATATCTCAAATTATTTACTTTATATAACCAAGTAGTGGATCTTTTCCTTATACTATTAAATCTATGATAATGGCTAGTTAAAAAAATAATGAAACAACTATAAAAAATTCCTTAAAAGTTTCCACGTTATGATACAAATTATTAGGTCCCAATATACAGAAATATTGACCAGGGGGTTAATAGTCCTTTTAAGAATTAATCAAACAAATATGATTGTTAGAGTGTTAAAAAGTGTTCATTGTGTAGTGGAAAATAAAAAAAATAACATAGGATGCTTTTTATAGTAGTTAAGATCACCAAGATCACAATCTAATCTTCAATATCCTCTAATGGGAGAGGATACTTATATTTATTTTTTCCCTACTTTTGATAGGGAGTGAGAACCTAATTACATAAAAATGTACCTTCTTGTCACCTAGTACCATAACTTTTGACTTTTGAAGGAGTCACAAACCACCTGAATTTTATCTAAGATTCACAACCCAATCTTCCTTTTAGATGGGAGGAATAACCCATTTGATATCTTTGGGATAGGAAAATCTTAAACTGACTATAGAGTATAAAAAATAATATAATGAAATACAATGATGTAAAATAGAAATAAACTAAGAACAAAAAAATGAGTAGATAATCTTGAATGTTAGTGCAGCTTAAGAAATTCGATCACTTTAGTAGTGGATGTTGAAAATTATGAATTCCATCATGATTGAATCAATGAAATAATAGTTTTAGTGGAGAAAATAATACTTCCCAAATCATATATGAAAGTTTTATTTTTCCATATTTGTAATTCTGTCAATCACGGTCATCAATCCTTGTTGGATAATATTTCATCACATTATTTAGTTCACATTATAATAGATAAAATAATTCATTGACTCTACATATCATGGATAATTTTATTGGATAATCACATAAAGACATGTTGGAAAAATAATAAACATATAAAACATATATGTTACTTGTAATAAAAAATACTGTGCTTAATATCAGATAGTTGGCACTATTTTATTTATATAGAACATACCATCATAATATTTCTATCATGAATGTTAGAACAAACATATATAATACACATTTATAAAGTAGTAAAAATAAAATGAATAAATTTTCAGTTTATAGAATATGAAAAATTCTCAAAAAATAGAGTATCATAAATATATTTCATGTGTAAATGTGAATGGATAAATTTTTTACTTAGAATTATTTAACAACATATAATTTTATTTTATCAATATATAATCAATAAAATAATAATTAAAATATTTTATTTCAATTATAATAATTAAAATAAAATCAATTTGAATTTTATAAAAAATATATTTTTTAAACTAATGGTAAATAGAAATATACCTAGAAGTAGAAAAAGGTTGATGCGACTGACAAGCTACCGTCACAGATGTTCTACCATTTAATCAGCTACTGTTGCTAGTAGGGTAATGATACTTATGTTCTAGGTGATCTACAATTAAAGAGTGGTAGATAAAATGTATTTATACTGATGTGGTTTGTGAATAGTATACCATTGAAGTAGGAACTACCATTAAATTAGAAATGGATCTACTGTGAATGAGGTCAGTGGAAATTCTATTTAATTAAATAAAGATACTGTCATCTAGTGGAGCTGCTGTGAAGGAGGAACAATCGACCATTACTGAGAAGGACTAGCGGTGCTTCCATTGCACTGTCGAATGGTAGGTTCTGCTATAGTTTGATTGATGATCTACCTTTCATTACTACATGAAGACAATGCTAAATGACTATCTAGGCATGAATATATGAATCATGTGCATCATTAGTATTTTAAAGATCAAACTCATCATGTATAAAGAAAGGTAAAACATTCTTCTACAACCATGATGCTTTCATTTTTCCATGAAGACTTATTTGAGAAATAGTATACATGAAAGATAAAGATTTCATGCATATCGACACTTCTTACATCTTCTTGAAATATTGATCATGAAACATTATCGAGATTGGTATTTATCATGGCTGCTTTTAACATGAAAAGATCTAACTCATAGTATCCTCGATGAATATCGAGCATAAAGATGTGTCTTGGTTAAAAATCACATGTTGTGGGAGATCGAATGGACCAGATAGATTTGATTAGATAATTGGTTGAAGGTCTATATTTAAAAGATAATGAAACAGTTAAACAAGTCGCATATCCCACATCATATTAGTGCTATGGCTGGCCTCTACTATATCAATCAACTCATCCCACTATTGGTTTGAGATGCATATGGGGGATCAACACCCGTTATACATGTACTACATGCCACACAGGCCATGCCACACCTATGCTGGTCCACCAGCACTTCGGGATTGTTCTCCCATGGGGTCGACCTTGAGGCCCCCCAATGTGGTTGATGGGCTAGTTTTTGGGTTTTTCCAGGGTTGTCCCAGATTTTTTACTAAAAGGTACTTAGAAATCCAGCCTCCCCCCTAATTCCTCCCTCATCCTCCTTGGTTTAGAAGTCCCTACTCTCTATTGAGGGTCTCCTTTGATTTCACTTTCTGTCCAAGAGTTCTCAGAGGCATCGTCACTTCACGGGTTTTCTCTGGTTTCTTACTTTGACCAATAATGCCCTTCGCTCGACAGATTTGATAAATTTTTCAACGGTGCCTGGCCCTTGCAAGAACACATTGTTGTCAGTCTTCTAGACCCTCCTCACTTCCTGATGCACTTTTCCTATGGGGATGATCTTGCTATCATGTGGTAAAAAGGGATTAGATCCTATGAAGGTTCCCATTTATTCCTAATGAGATGGAACTATTGTAATAAATGGTCCATCAAATTAATTAATAATGTAATAAATTATTGTAGAAAATAATAAATGGTACAACAATTAATATGGTACGTTATTAATAAATGGTCCAACAATAAATACGGTACGTTATAATAAATATGATAATTTATTATACATGTATTTAATGTATTAAATTTAGTTTGAATAATTTATTTATTATATTGAGGGAAATCAATCTCCATTAATACTCCATATCAACGGAGTAAATTGTGGTGGGTTCTTGATGGTAGAACATCCTATAAATATAAGCCCCCTGTACTCAGTGGATTAATACAACATACACCATCTACATCCCTGTACAGAGTGTAGAAGGAATTCGGGTTTTAATTCGACTGTTTCCTATTTTTACAATGGCTGGAAGCATGTAACATGTTTCGTTTATTAAAAAAAATTTCCCGATCCAAGAATTATACATTATTTAAAATCTCTAACATTTGGTATCAAAGGGAGTTATACCTTTGTCTTGTAAAGGAAATTCTTAGAATCTATTTTATCAAAAACTCTTTTATATTTTCAGATTTGGAAATGACAGATTTCCTTGTCTACCGTCATCCTATTCATTTCTTCATTTTTGATTATTAAAGATGTTTTACACATCCTTAATTCATTAGTCATGATTTTTTTGTAAATTTTATTAAAATTGGGTTTTTCCACAACATTCCTAATTAAATAAAATTTAAATATTCTATAAAATTTCATTAAAATGTATATTCACTTATTGAAATTTCAGTAATCAAAGATATTTATATATCTTTATTTTCATTAGATGAAATATTAAATTTAATTTTCAAAATTTTCCCATAGGTATTATGAATATTAAAAAATTTAATATTTTGTCATATGGTTTGTTTAATTATCAAATTATAATTCAATAATTTATGAATTAAACTATCAATTCATAATTATGTGATTTTTGAAAATTTTATTAAAAATGGGGTTTTTGCCACATCATTCCTGATTTAAATAAAAATCACATATTCATTAAATAAAATTAAATGTTATCTGAAAAATATAATAAATTTTATCCCAAAAGATTTTTTATTATATTTTTAGATGAAATATTAAATTTAATTTTCATAATTTTCCCACAGGTATTATAAAAATTAAAATTTTAATATTTTGTCATATGGTTTGTTGGATTATCAAATTATAATTCAATTAATGAATTAAAATATTACTTTATAATTATTGATTTATTTCAGGAATATATTAAATTAAAATTTCACCCACAGGCAATTTTATATTTTTTAGACTCATGTTGACAAAATTTACTATGTAAATTATGTAATTCAGACTAATAAGAATATATTCAATTTGTAGTTATGCCATCAGGATTTTCTGATATTCACTGTGACATTATTGAATTAAAGGGTGAAAACTATAAAATTTAGAAGGATATAATTCTTCTTCATCTCAGATGGATATACATTGATTATGCTATTCGAAAAGATGAACCACATGCAGTTAGTAATGATAACACACTAGATGATATATTACTTTATGAACATTGGGAGTGGTTAAACGTCTTAGTATGATGTTCATAAAAACTAAACTATGTGCTAGTATTCGTGGTTCAGTCGATGGGCATGATAATGTTTGTAACTTGATAAAATATATAGATGAACAATTCATCTCTTCAGATAAATCATTAGAAATAACATTAATCCCGAAGTTCTCATCTATGAGAATCACCACCATGAAAGGTGTGCATAAGAAAATATTGCAGGTGAGGGATATTGTGGCTCAACTTAAGAATCTTGAAGTTGATATATCTGAATCATTTCTAGGGAATTATACTCTCAACACTCTACCACATAAATATGGTCCATTTAAAATATATTATAAAACACATAAAGATAAATTTCCAATTAATAAATTAATGACTATGTGTGTTGAAGAGGAGGAAAGGCTTTTGGTGGAAATGGGAGAACCCAATATGCTGACAATGCACTAGAAACTTAAGGGTCATAAATTTCAATCCAATAAAAAGGGGAAAGAGAAATTGCTTCCTCAACCTAATATTAATAAGGAAGTCATTTGTTTTTTCTGCAAAGGAAAAGAACATGTAAAGAAAATTTTTCCTAAATTTCAAAAATGGCTTGAAATGAAAGGTATTTCAATCTCATTGGTTTGTTATGAATCAATTATGGTTGATAAAATTTATAACACTTGGTGGATTGATTTTGCTTCTATAATCTATATTGTGACTACCTTGTAGGGTATGAAAAACCTAAGGAAACCAGTGGACAATGAGCTTGGTGTGTATTCATGAAACCAGATGCACTCACATGTGGAAGCTGTGGGTACATGCACTTTGGTGTTATCCAATGGGTTTACTTTGATTTTGGAAAAGACATTTTATATTCCAAGTTTCTCCAGAAACTTGATTTCAGTTTCAAAACTTGTACTGTTGGGTTTTACATTCAGTTTTTGTGAAAATAATTTTTCCTTAATATATGGAAATGATATTGTTGGATGTGGTATATTAAAGGATAGGATTTTCTCTATTTATTTGAAAATAAAAATTGATAATGATAACATGTATGTTCATACTAGCATTAAAACAAGTGTTATAAATTAAAAATCTTCTATGTTATGGCACTAAAGATTAGGTCATATCTCAAAAGAAAGGATACTTAAGAATGGGGCACTTAGTACTCTTGAATTCACTAATTTTGAAACCTGTGTGGATTTCATTATGGGAAAGAAAACCAATAAATCAAATAAAGGTGAAAATATAAGTTCATCTATATTAGAAATAATACATATAGACATATGTAGCTCATATATGGATTTACAAAATCATAAATTCTTCATTTCATTCATTGATGACTATTCATGATATATGTATCTCTATTTGCTTCACAATAAAAATGAAGAACGTGATGCCTTTATAATTTTTAAGGATAAATCAGAGAAACAATATGGTAAAAAAATTAAGATCATGAGGTCAGATCAAGTTGGATAATATTATGGGAGATACATTGAGGATGGACAATTGACTGGCCCATTTGCAAGGTTTCTTCAAGAAAATGGAATAGTTGAACAATACACTATACCAGGTTCACCAGATGAAGATGGTGTAGCAGAAAGAATAAATTGAACATTAATAGACATGGTACAAATTATGCTTAGTAACTCTAAGCTACCTAAATTATTGTGGACAGATACACTTAAATCGACATCATACATTTTGAATCGGGTTCTAACAAAGGTAGTTTCAAAAACACATTTTAAATTGTTCAAGGGTTGGAAACTGAATTTGTGGCATATATACATTTGGGTATGTCCTTTAGAAGTGTGTATTTATAATCCACATGAAAATAAGTTTGATCCTAGCACCATTAGTGGCTAATTTATTGGATATTCTGAAAGGTCTAAAGGATATAGTTTTTATTTTCCATCATTAAACACAATAATTGTGGAATAAAGAAATGAAAAATTTCTTGAAAATGACTTGATTAGTGGGTGTTATTTTATCAAAAAAATTCAAGATGAAGACCATTCAGAAGATCAACCCTCTAACTCAGGTGATAGAATGATAATTGTTCACAACAAACCTCATTTTCGAATAAATTTCATTCCAAAAATGGTTGATGATCATCCTTTGGATAAAATATTTCAAGAATTAGAAACCCTTTAAAAATATGTTAAACCATAAATTCCTCAAGAAAATAATGGTGAAACATTGATAAGATCTACAAGGATGAGAAAGTCATCAATTTCCAGTGATTATATAGTGTATCTACAAGAATCTAACTATAATATTGGAGCTGAAAATAATATCAAAACATATTCACATGACCTGAGTTGTGAAGAGTCAAATATGTGGTATGATACCATGATTGAGGAGTTAAATTCCATGGAGAGTAATCATGTTTGGGAACTTGTTGAGTTTCCTTTTAGTGTAAAACCTATTGGATGTAATTGGGTTTTTAAAACAAAGAATAATTCATTTGGAAACATTGAAAGATACAAGGCCCGACTAGTTGCTAAAGGGTTTACTCAAAATAAAGGGATTGATTATACTGAAATTTTTTCTCTAGAATCCAAAAAGGATTCCTTACGCATCATATTGACATTAGTATCTCATTTTGATTTTGAATTACAACAAATGGATGTTAAAATTTCTTTTCTGAATGGTAATCTAGATGAGGAGGTTTACATGAAACAACTAGAAGGATTCCTCTCTAGTAATGGTGATAATTTGGTGTGTAAGCTCAAAAGGTCTAGATATGGTTTAAAACAAGCATCCCGACAATGGTATTTATGATTTAATGATGTAATTACTTCATTTGGTTTCGAAGAAAACATTATGGATCAATGTATATACTAGAAGGTTAGTGGGAGTAAAATATGTTTTCTTGTTTTATATGTAGATGACATTTTACTTTCCACCAATGATAAGGGTTTTCTAATGAGGTTAAATAGTTTCTATCCAAAAGTTTTGACATGAAATATATAGGAGATGCATCATATGTAATTTTCTAAAAGATTCATAAGGATAGGTTGAGAGGCATTCTAGGATTGTCTCAAGAAACCTATATTAATAGTCTTTGAGAGATTTTGTATGAAAGACCGTGAAACAAGTATAACACCCATTGTTAAGGGTGATAAATTCAGTATGAACTAAATACCTAAAAATGAATTTGAACTAGAACAAATGAAATCCATACCATTTTCTTCTGTTGTTGGTAGTTTAATGTATGCTCAGGTCTGCACATGGCCTGACATTGCATTTGTAGTGGAAATATTGGGGTGATATCAGAGTGATACATATATAGACCCCCAAAAGGTTGTGAATATGGTATTGAGATACCTGAAAGGAAATAAAGATTACATGATTATATATAAACACACTCACAATTTGGAAGTCATCAGATACTCAGATGTAGACTTTTCCAGCTGTGTTGATTCACACAAACCAACTTCAAGATATGTCTTTATAATGGCTGGAAGAGCTGTTTCATGGAGAAGTTTCAAACAGATGCTAATAGTGACTTCTACTATGGAAGATGAGTTCGTTTCATGTTTTGAGGCCACTTACCATAGTGTATGGAAAAAGAGTTTCATTTCGGGCTTTAAAGTTACAGATTTTATTTCAAGTCCTTTGATTATATATTGTGACAATTCAGATGCAATTTTTATGGCCAAGAATAAAAAAAGTGGGAGTTGAAGTAAGAACATCTACATCAAATACTTGGACATAAGGGAATGTGTTAAAGATAAAAAGGTGGCCATTCAACACATCAACACCGAATTGATGATTGTAGATCCTTTGAGTAAAGTCATGCCTCTATTTAAATTCAAGGATCATGTAATATGTATGGGATTAAGTTCTACATTATAAATTTGTTGAATTTTACTTGGAACTATTTATATTTAAGTATTTATATCTTTAATTTAAGTGTACACATTCATTATTTGAGAAATATTTTTGGGGCTACAGAATAAACCATACGGTTAAGGTTTGTTCATAAGAGGAATAAACCATGTGGTTAAGGTTTATTAATTCAGTTATCTAAGGGTACGTGGTATATTATGATACATGGAAGGGAATAATCATTATCTATAGGAATACCACTATGATCTAAATATCATGTTTTTTTAAAGAGGGAGATTGAATTCATTCACATTAATTGGTTTGGACCAAGTGGGAGAATGTAATAAATGGTCCATCAAATTAATTAATAATGTAATAAATTATTTTAGAATATAATAAACGGTCGAACAATTAATATGTTAATTTATTAATAAATGGCCCATCATTACATATGGTACATTATTATAAATACAATAATTTATTATACATTTATTTAATTCATTAAATTCAGTTTGAATAATTTATTTATTACATTTATGGAAATCAATGTCCATTAATACTCCTTGTCGAAGGAGTAAATTATTGTGGGTTTTTGATGGTAGAACCCCTATAAATATAAGCCCCCTACACTCGGAGGATTAAGAAAACATACACCATCTAAATCCCAGTGTAGAGTGTATAAGGTATCCAGGTTTTAATTTGACAATTTCCTGTTTTTACAATGGCTGGAGGTAAGTAACATGTTTTGTTTATTAAAGAAAATTTTCTGATCCTAGAATTATACAATATTTAAAATATCTAACAGCTATGAGTTCCACTGGAAATTTAATTTCCCTATAGTGTTGATTTGGGTAAATTTTATAGGCCTCCCCCTTCCCTTCTATAACCCTACTATTATATGAATTCTGAGTAATTTATTTGGGAGATTTATGACTTTTGATGAGCACTCAAGATTCTTATACCATCTGATTGTAGCCTAAATATGTGTATAAGTGGAAATCTCAAATCCTCTGGTTGAATATGTTTGGATCAAGGTCAATGAACAATTACGATGACTTTAAATAGTGGTTTTTGAGAACTGGTTTGAATTTCTATTGTTATGTTTTCATATGGATCACTTGCAAGTGGACTATCATTCATCTCATAGCTCGTAAAATGTGAGCTACCCTATGGGATTCTTGGATCAATCATATTATGCTACTCCTCTTTAGTTGGAAGCTAGTTCGTTTCCTCTTGATTCGAAGGATGTTGTGGTCTCTTCTTATTGTGGTTTGGTTGGTTCCTAATAGATAGTAGGTCACCCGATAGTGGAGTGTAGGCGTGGAAGTATGAATAATTTCCCGAATTTAGATGTAGGGCTCATTTGTAGTGTCATGAATTTGGATTATGCTCCTGATGCTGATTTAATCAAACATTCCCAATCTATCCACAATAGTGATGTTGAGGCCAAGTTCACTAGTCTGTAAGAGGACACGAGGTTGTCTAATGCTGTTCTTCCCACTAGGCTTAAAACAGATTAGCTAGATCTAGATGGAACATTCAAGGATAAAACCACTCAAAAGGGGGAATAACCACTTAATTAGGGATCATTTATGCCTGATAGGATCACCACTTATGCTCAAATGGTATAGGGTACCAAGAGGAAGGGTTCAGAGCTATTTGATCACAAATTGGGGGATGGGGAGACCCAACCCATAATACCTCCCATGGTAACATGAATAATTCAGATCCCATGCATTACTTCACTACCTTCCATTGAAAACTCATATATTGATGTACACCCACATGATGGGTTCTATGAAGGCATGCAACAAAATTTCACTGCTGGAACTAAGCGAATAGATAATGATGTGTTAGTGGAAAACATGGAACAAAAAGGAACTGTTGGTACCAAGGTAAAGGTGATCTCAATAGTTAATGTTGAAAACAGGTTCTAGATTCTTGGATATATAAGCCCATGTAAGAAATATACAGAAGGATTGGAGTCAGTCAAGTTAAAAAGGAATAATAAGTCTACTCCATTGAATGTATTAAAGGTTCTAGAGGACTTGATACATGATTTTTAGAACTATGTGAGTGATAAAGAATCAGATTCTAGATCTATGTTAGAGAGGGAATAAGATCATCATAATGTGATGACAGTTGGGTGAGGCTTGAGGAATGGAAATATAGTAAATGCCTCTAGGAACTTTCCAGTCAATAAAAAGAAAAAAAACAAGTAGTGAAAAAACTACTCCAACCTTCTGAAACCTATGGTCACCAGATCAGTTGGAAAATTAAATATAACCGAGGAAAGGGTTAGACTATACTCAACAGAGGCTCAAAAATTTGGTTCTATAGGTGGTCCATCATCATCTCCTATTGATTGGAACATAGGACTAGTGATTCTCCTCCATTTAAAGTAAGATATTATTGAAGAAGATTTCAATATTAATGTGTCAAAGGTAAAGGTTGATAGAATTTATTAAAATAAATCCAAGTTTCTCTTAATGGTGAAAAAAAAGAGTGGATCAAAAAAAAGATTAGATATTGGCACGTGGAATCAAAGAGGGAAAAATTAATTTAGATGGATATATCTAAACGTGGGACACGATGTCTAACCAATTTTAAGGCCTTATTAGGGCTAATCCAGAGATGCATATAACATTGAAATAATGGGGATTATACCAGGTAAGTAACTCCAATAATATTAATTTTTTTGTAATGATTTTGGGATTTCATTTTGTGTTCAATGCAATTAATTTTGGGCATGTTCAGTTTCCCACCTTTTCCTTAAATGAAATCTGATAATAAAAATTTTAATTTTGAGGAGAAAATAATAAAATCAATTAAAATAAAAGATCAAAATTGATCAAAAAAATAATAAAAAACTCCCAGAGAAAACAAAAACCACTATATATGAACCTATGCAAGTATCAACTTGAATATATTGACATAAAGGTCATATCATATATATATATATAGGTCATTCACATAGGGGTAACAATAGTTAGAAAAAATTAAATAACAATCACCTAAAATTTTTTAAAGGTATATTTTAAATATTATCCCATAACATACATAAGGATGAATCTCATCCATTTAATCAAAAACTAGTGTTTTTTAAGGATCATTTCACAGAGAAATATTGAATTTTCTATAGACTAAAAATATAAGAACCAAATCCGATAATGCTTGATCTGATCTTTATTGTTACAAAAATAACAAAAACATTATGATTCTATTCGAGTGAAATTATTTCAAACAAAATACCATGAAGAACAAGATAAATCTAATAGAAATTATATTTGAGTTTTAAGAGGACCTAATATGGTTATGTTTCATGATAATTTCTAGAAAAAACATCAAGATATTTATTATGATGATGTTTTACCATTCTAAAATTCATATAATCACTTGAAAAATGGTTTTTTATTTATTCAATATGGGTTTTTGAGTATAGATATTCAATTTGTGTGTTATTTAGTGTAATTTTGAGATATATTTATCCATGACATGAGCCAACTCTAGAATATGTTAACTGATGTTTTTTTTGTAAAATAAAGAAGATGGGTATTACTAGAATCCAAGAATTCATTATTTTAGATTTAATTTCTGAAGAACCAGTGCGATGAGTTTTATTAAAAAAATATTATTATTATTTAACTTTTAATGAATAAAGGAAGGTCAATTTTGGTATTTAACTATAGACATGTAGTTAATTAATGTGGAGAATATTCTGAGATCATGGTGTGTAGTTTTGAGGCTAACCAACGTGGAAATAATAAGTATCCTTCTATTTGATTATGTTGAGAGAATACTCAATAATTTTGAGTTATAAATAATATTTATTAAATTATTTATATTCTTTGATTCATGGGGTGTCAAAATATTATGTGAAACTGAAGAATGAGAAGGTATTATTGCTAAGTAATATTAAGAATTGGGTATTTTGAGAAGAAAAAAATAGTGAGATGAAGTGTTCTGGTTGTTTGGAGAGTTGAAGTAATCATCTATATCTATTTGAGATTAATAAATTAGTGATTCAAATTATCATTTAAGATTCAATAAGTGTATCTTCATTATATTATACTTGGAGTGAGAAAATTGTTCTTGATCATCTTGATGCCTCGTAGAGGAAGAACATATCTATTGTTGAAGAAATCGAAGCTCTCAAGTGATATTTCTCATTTTTATTCACATCATTATATTAAAATATAAATCTATATAGTCTAGTGTGACTCGTAATCAATATTTTGTGATGCTATTCTTGGCCATGTAGTCTTATACTCACTTGTGCTTATGGTGGACAGTTCATGATTGAGAAGAATAACCAATCATGGAAAGGATTAGGTTTCTCATAAAGGGACTAAACCATTTAAAATTTATCATGTTCTTTGATATTTAATTTTCTACATGTAGATATGAGGATTAGAATTCATATTTGAGTGAATCCAACATTTATATTCCATAGAGGTTGATTTAAGTAGGAATGGATTATAAATATTAGTCTCCATTGATTCATCCCCCATATCTTAGTAAAAATAATTGATCCTAGGAACTTAAATTGGTTTCATATCAAGGTATATATTTTAGATTAAATCAAGTTATAATAATTTATAATCTTAGTTATATTAATAGAAGGGAGTTCCAACTTTTTATGGAAAGAACTACCATAGTTGGAAGAAGATGATATTTCTACATCTTTTATCCCTTGGATTGGAGGTTTGTGATGCTAAAGTTAGTGGATTTTTAGTTATTAATAAGGATGTATTTATGGAATTAAATATTAAAAGAAATATTGAGGTTTATAGTAAAACAAAAAATGTTATTTTAATGTATTTTTTTCAAAAAAATTATACAGAAAGATGATGAGACATAAATCAACCCAAGAAATCAGGGATATGATGGAATAAAACTATGAAGGAATTGTGAAAGTCAATGGGTCCAAATTAAAGATTTATAGGAGCCAAATTAAATACATCAATATAAAAGAAGAAGATAACATTAATGATTATTTTAAAAGGATCAATGAAATTGTAATAAATATTTGAGGGTTTGGTGAAAATCTTTAAGATTCATCCATTTTCAAAAAAATTATGAGACACTTTTTTGATGGTTTTAACCCAAATATTTTAGATCCTTAATATATAGAATATCTCTTAATATATGAATTAAATAACATTATAATATCCTATGAAATGATAAAACTCATAGCCTTTAAGAAAAAGGTTTAAAATGATATGTCTTTTGAGGCCATGAGAAAGTTGAAAATTAAAGAAAATGTTGATGATGCATATTCATGTGAATCTAAAAATGAAGCGGATGATAGAAGCTATAAAATATTAATTTCTCTTATTTTAAAAAAGTTTAAAAAGGTAATCATTAAGAAAAATGGAAAAATTTAACCTATATGCCACAAAAGTAATGGAATTGGGAATTTTTTCATAAACTATTTAAAGTTGAAGGGAGAAGATTTTTAAGTCTAAAGAATATGAGAAAACTCATAGAAAGAATAAAATAAAATTTAAAAATAATAATTCCAATCTTGAATATGTAATAAGAGATCTTCTAGAATCAAGAGGAGAAATTACATAATTAAAGAAGAAGATAATGATAACTCATATAGTAGTTTATATGAAAGTGATTTTGGGGAGAAATTTACTTATTCTATGGTTCATGTTGAAAATGATTTGACACTTTGAGTGGTGGATAAGATGATTTAGAACCAAATAGGACATGACACATGCTAAAAAATGGGATTTAGTCATGTCTTGAGAAAAAAATCAAATCTTAAGAAAGAATAGAAACAACTAATAAAATAAAATTAGTAGCTGACAAAAGATATGAATAATTTTTTCAATAAATAAGCATCCCACATTAATAAAATCAATAAGTTCATGTTTAATGCTTCTAAACATGAAAACACTACAAAGGATATTAAATTTAAAATCTATATAAAAATGAAGAGTCATATAATACATAGTCTAAGCTTCTTGTAGTAGATAATGAACCAAAGAATATCAAATATGGCTTAAAAAACTCTGTTTAAGAAAATATTTAATCCTCCAAAGTGGCTTAGGGAACTTAGAATTTTTTTTAATTTAAATATATACCTGAAAGAAATGATTGTAATTATGATTTTATTAATAATTCAGGTTCATTATATAAATATGGCCAATTATAAACTAAGAAAATGGGGAGAAAAATTCTCCCAATTTAGTAGAATAAATAAGGAACCTATGAATCCCATTTATTATCAAACTAAAGAAAAAATTGAACAATTCTTTATAATAATTGTAAAAATATGGAAATATTTTTTTCTAAAAAAAATTATTATTCTAGATGATTTATATTTAAAGGATGTTACTTGTGTTATAGAGTGTTTGGGTATAAATCCTACACATGATGGTACAATATTTAACTATCTAGAAAGAGGCATTAAGTCCTATGGAGTTATTTCAATGAGATGAAAACACATTCTAAAAGAAGATAGAATGTAAAGATAAATATTTCACATTTTCCAACTCAAAAAAAATTTAAGTTTCTTGTGAAAGTTCATGTTAGGTGTGATTTTTAGGTCCATAGTGCAATTATGTGTATGTAATTATTTCTAGGTCATATTCCATATGTTGAGAAAGGGAAGGAAATTCAAAAATCCAAGGAAGAATTAGTATGTCTAACTGATGTTGTAATGAAGGAAAATAAAAAACTATTCATGGATTATTGATAGTGGTCACTATTCCCGTGTAAAAAGTGATACATATATTCAAAATAATATTTAAAAGCATAATGTGGAGTTATAACCTTTATTAATGATTATTATTAAAAAATTAATGGAGTTGGCTTGGCTGAAATTAGAACTCAAAATATGAAATCAAATGACTTTTCTATATGTAAGGGCTAAAGAATAATATTTTAAGTGTATTCTAGCTCCATGATAATGGTCATGAGTTTTTTTCAATAAATACCCATGTATCCTTAAAAAAATAAAATTTGGAAAGATAATTTCTTAGGGAAAAAGAACAAATCATAATCTATTTTAAATTAGTGATCCAAACAATTAGTATTATTTGGATGAAAAATAAGAGCATGATATGGAATATAAGGCTTGGTCATCTTTTCCAAAGAATAATTATCTAAAATTATATGTATGAGGTTGTAAGATATCTATCCAATCTAAAAATAAAAATTTAAAATTCTTCTAGAACCTATGAAAAGTGAAAGATGCCTCAGAAATATCACTAGAAGATCAATATTTATTCTACAAGATCACTAGAACTCATTAACACTGATTTATTTGGTCCCCTGAAGAAAAATTATACAAGAGTTGATTTATATTTCATAATTTTAATTGATTATTTCACTTTATTGACCAATGTGATGTTCATAAATCATAATTTGGAAGCTATTGAGATGTTCACAATTTTTATAAGATAAGTTAAGGTTAGGAATCAACATCGAAGGATTGAGATATGATAATGGAAAAAATATAAAGGTGATTCATTTGAATGATATCTTACTAAAAATGGAATAAATAATAAATTCATGACAACATATACTCCTAATATAATGGTTTTTATTAGGGGAATAATAGAAGTATTGTTGAGATAGACAGGACCATGCTAGCTAAAAACAAAATCTAAAAAAAAAATTGTAGAGAAGATGTGTGTGTTGTTTTATATATTTAGAATTCATATATTTTGAGACCAAAGAAACATTTAAATCTTTATGATATGTGGTATAATAAGAACCAAAATTTTAATTACTTTAAATTATTTGGTATTATGTGATTTATAAAGATCAAAGAGAATATGCTTGTAAATTTTGAAGAGAAAGTATAGGAAGGGATATTTATAAGACACTTATCAAGTGTTAGTTAGAATAAGTGATAGAATAAATGGTTTCATAAGGCTATTGACTATTTTTATGTTAATTTTTTTTTTAAAATCAGTGTATATCTAATCATTTAGTTTCCATATATTTAGAATTTCTAGACAAAACAACATGAATATTTCAAACCAGTAGGTTGAATAGGAAGCTGAAATTTAACCAAACATTATTGATGTTTATTAAAAACACACTAGTAATGAAGAATAAGTTTCTATAAGTGACATAATAGTTTCATAAGATAAATATTCATTTTTAAATATAAAATATCATTGGTAGACAAGAGGCATCAGTTCAAACAATTAGATGACCAATAATTGAAAATAAAACAAATCTTATATCATAGGTTGAACTAAGAAGTGTGGATGGAGGTTTTGATTATAAAGAAAGGGTAAAAGAAATTAATGGTGGGATTAATTAAATTGAGAAAAGATTCACTTGGGAGTTTCTATCAAGGAAAAAAGGTAAAAATTTCCTTAGCACCAAGTGGGTGTTTGGAAACAAAATGAATGAGAGAGGTGTAGTGATAAGAAACAAGGAAAGGCTAGTATGAAAAACAAACTCTCACATATAAGGAATTGATTTTTAGGAACATGTTTCTTTAATGGAAATACTAGAAACTATAAAGATGTTTCTCATAGTGGATATACATAAACAAAATAATGTTTATCAAATGAATGAAAAATTAACCTATTTAAATGGTGATCTTGATAAAGAAGTTTTCATAGGGAAACCTATGGGTTTTATATTTCATATTTATGGAAGCATGGTGTGATAATTAAATAAGGATTTATATGGGTTGAAAATAGCTCCAAGATCCTAGTGTTTAAGACATGATGTCTACCTAATAAAAATGGAGTTTATAAAAGTGAATGTTGATAGAAATTGCTATATAAAGAAGTAGTATATGGGTTCATTGATTATCATAGTTTATTTTGATGATATAATATTTTCTATAGACAAATTTTATCTATGTGAAGTGTTTTCTAAGAAAATAAAAAAATTGAGATGTATATATTTGGATAATTAACATACTTTCTAGGATTACTGATTGAGTAAAAATTAAATGACATATTTTTATCCCATAGAAAATTTTAAAAGGAGATTTTGAAAATGTCTTTCATATAAGACTTAAGATAAGTTTAAAATAAAATTTTAGTTGGAATAAAACTATATAAGGATGAGAATAATCGTAAGGTTTGATAAAAAAGAGTTTAGAAGAGTCACTGAATGCTTGTTTTTTCTGAAAGCATCAAGACCTGACATAGACAATATAGTTACACTTTTTTCTAGATTTCATAATGACCCTAGGGAACCGAACATTCTTACAGCATAAATATTTCTAAGATATATGAAGGGAATAGTAAACTATGGAATTTTATATGGATGCAATATATATTTTCACATTATAGGTGGGGGTTGAGTGAGCTAGTATAGTAAGAAGAAAATTTCAGTGATGCATAGTAAAGATAAAGTAGATTATGTAACTATGACTCATTCATGAAAAAAAGGTTCATGTTTGAATTTTATGTAAATATATTTGAATGTAAATACTTAGAGGACATTAAGAATAATGTGTGATAATCATATTTCTATAAATATGTCTAAAAAATCCTATACGCCATTCTAGATCAATGAATTTAAACATTGTATATCATTTTATTATGGAAATAATTTCCAATAGAGATATCATGTTAACATATATATCCACCAAGAATTATATTAAAAATATATTCACAAAATCTATATTGAAAAAGGCACCCACATGATTAATGAAATCATTTAGAGGGGTGGTGAATCAATGATTAACATTTTATTTTATATTTTTTTAAACAACCTTTATTACTGGTTAAAGAAAAATTTATTCACTATTAAATAAACACAAACTCACACATAGATAAGGCATAATGGATTTTAAAAGGTCCGCTACTAAATAAGAGTATGCAGTCCTTGGTATGATCTAGAAACACCCAAGTCCACATTGTCCACTAGAAACAATCCTATAGATTATAGAAATAAGGGGATAAACATGAACTTGTAATATATTATAGTATCGCTATAGTGAAAGTGTTTCCCACACAATAATTATAATTCATAGAGTTGCATAACATTATGAAATTCTCTCTAAGGTTTAGACTTCAAATATATTATTACCATACTGGTTATTTCTTCCTAGCTTACACTAGAGCAAGTCTTCTTTTCACCATTATTCAATATCTTTAATAGTAGAAAGAAATAATAGCTTACTCTTATTACTTATCTATGCTATTTTCTTTCCAATACAAAAAAATATTCTATAGGTTTTCAATAATATTGATAGACCATTTATTTTTCTTCTACTTCATAAATATTCCCATTTACAAATATTGAGAATACTATTTCTATAATTTTAATGGAAACTCAAAAATTGAAGGAAATGATAAATCCTCTTCTTTAAAACTTCTTTTAAATAAAGTCAAGGATTTATTTTACATATCCATAAGACTTACTTTAAATTCTCACTCGATATTAGAATATCACCATCAAAATATTCTCCACAAAATAAACAACATTAATTACTTAAAAAAAACTCCACGTGCATAGAATCATGAATCTTATCCATGTGGACCTCTAGATTTCTACACAGAACTCATATCATAATTTTCATATTTCTTATAAAACCTATAATTTTGTTGAGAGTTAAAGACATATGTTCACATTCATATGATCTGAAGACTTACAATCAAAGGTCAATGTGGATGGTGAAAACTCTAGTATGATTGGACCCTTGTTTTTTGGAGGTGTTTTCCAAACTCACCATGGTTTTATCAAGGTTTTATTTCATCATTATATTAGAATTGGATTTTCCTATGAATTTGAACTCTAGACCATGATACATGCCATCAAGCATGATGTCCAACATAACTGGAGCTCCCTATGGATTGAATCATATTCCTAACTTTCTATTAAATCCCTCAAAACTTGAACTAGGAATGTTACTTATCATATGCTACATCATTGGATAACATGTATTAAAAATTACAACCATCACAAATTGATTTGTTCAAATGCTTATAGGGAGTGTAATCAAGTTTTAGATACTTTGTCAAAAAGAGTGATAATGGAAATATGTACGATATGGTCCTTTAGGATCTCGAAATATTTTTCACTAATGGTGAAATCCACTCCCTAATTTTTAAATACCCTTTTAATTATTGATCTACAATTTTACTTTTATTATTAATTTTTAGGATCAACTTTGTATGGATCCTAAATATTATTGGTAAAGGCCTATGTTCCAAATTTAACAAAATATACTATATCTACTTAAACCTTGTTAAAATAAACTCACTTCAACCATGGTAATGATAATCCCCCCATTCGTATTTTTTGGAAATCAAGTATCATAAATTACCTTCAAACTTATCCAAAGTTATAATAAATCATCATCTAATATTTCTAGTAATTCTTGAGTATACTTGATGCAAGAAAAAAGAATATTAAATAAAAATATCATGTTATATATAAAATAGTGATTTTAATTCAACCTATTTAAGTTATGTTTCTCTTCATCACCCTCTTCAAATCCTAAAAAAATTATTACATATACATTAACAAAATATATTAAAACAGTTCACACATGTAAAGGATAAAATAATATCTTACCCCTTTTATGTCCCTAAATACACACTCCCCCTGAGTAAGTGAGAAATATATCTTTGGAATTTCCCTTATGTTTTTTCTCCCCACTTTTAATTAAATTTGATAAATACGTAAGTAAATAAACTCAAGCAGATTTATATTTTCACTTCTCCCCTATTGATAATAAATTTTAAGCATAGTGTGAGAGAGGGGTTATAACACCATACCTTAGCCTCATGATAGGGGATATTGAACACCTATTTACAACTGAAATATTATAAAATAATCCTTTGAAAATGGTTTGGTGAACACATCAGTAATTTTATACAATGTTAGAAGATATTATAACCTTAGCTCAATTATCTCCATAATATACTTGATGAAGGGATTTTTTATATCTATAACCTTGCTCCTTGAAAGTTGAACAATATTATTTGATAATTTTATCACAATTTTATTATCACAAACTAAGAGAAATGGTAATTTAAATTTCAAATTGATGTATTCTATCTAAGTTTTCATCCACATTATTTGATTTGTGTCAAGACTTGTGGCAATATAATCTTACTCAATTGTTATTAGGGTCACAAAATTATGCTTCTAGTGTTCCAAAACACACACTTATCACTAGGAAATAACACTGCACAATATGTATATTTTTTATCATCAACACTTACAATCCAATCTACACCTGAAAAACTATACAGATTCAACTCTCCCTTAAGGTTATATTTTAACCCAAAATAAATTGGGAATTTTTTAATATCTATGGATGTTTTTACCAACTATAATATGTGACATTTTTTGAGCACTTTGGAAGCTGGAACAGAGGGTAAAAATGTAGAATATTTCCAACCTTAATGAAATTAAGTATAACATACTTCCAATCATCGTTAAAAAGTATCTTTGGTCCACTTCCTTTCCTTTATCATCATTATATAGGATGGTTCTTATGAATATTGGTGTTAAAAATGATCTTCAATCCTCTATTACAAACCTATTATGCAGTTCTATTTCATTATTTTTTTATAGGAATATATGATCATTTTCTTAAGAAATTTGGAAGCCAAGATAATATCTCATCTCACTAAGAATGGAAATTTCAAAAAACTTCTTCATTTATTTGAAAAAATCTTCACATATTTCTTCATCACTTCTAGTAAAAATTATATCGTCTATATATATAATAATAATGTTAGATACCATGTTTTCATTTTTTATGTAGATATTTTAGTACACTCCCCATTTTTGAATTTAAAATTCTTTAAGTATGTTTCTAGTACAGAATACCAAGCTCTTGGATATTATTTCAACCCATATAAATCTTTTTTTAAATTAAAGAATTTTACTTCATGTTTTAAAAAAATGAAACAAAAATTCTTCTCAATATAAATATCCTCTTCCAGATCACTATTGAGGAAGGAATACTTGACACCCATTTAAAAAATATTTTATTTCCTTTGAGAAACAATAGAATGAACTATTTTTATGGTTTCTATCATAGCTATTAGTGAAAAAGTCTCATAAGAATCCACTCCTTCAACCTGAGAATAAACTTTATAAACAACTCTTTCTTTATTTCTAATCACTTCAAATTTTTGATTCAAATTGTTCTAGAAAAACCAATTTTATCCTATCATGTTTCTATCTTCATGTTTGGGTACCAAATCCAATGTGTCATTTTTATCAATCTAATTCAATTATTATTCTATGGTTTCAACCCATTATGGATGTTCTATTTCTTCTATATCATACTCCAATTCAATATATGTAAATAGTGTTGTATGTGATGCTATCCTAAACGTTTTCCTAGTTATTCATTTATCTCCAATAATTTTTTAGACATTAACATGATTTCATAGCCTTATATGAGATGAGTGGAGTTATTCCTCATCACTTGAGTTGGATTAATCTTTATCTTCAAGAAAAACTTCTTCAGAACTTCCATATTTTTCTATAAATTCGACCTACTATTTAACCAAAACATATTCATTCTAACCACCTTTAATACTTTATATTTCATGTGTGTTTTATTTCAATGAATTTTAGAATATTTTAACACAAACAATTTCCATGATATTATTTGTCTCCTTGTTGTAGCATAGGTATCCTCTTCCATAAGAATAATAAAATCAGAAGACTTCATCAAATCATATTTTATCAAACTTCCCATGATTTTAGCCTTTTACTTTAATAATAAAAGGGATTTAAAACACCCTTAAATACTTCAAACATGGGGTATTTTGTAATACATCTCATATAACGACATATCATAATTTATTCCAAATAAGAAACGATTTTTTGAATAATAAATGTTACTCAAATATACTATATCAAAAAATATTGATAAGTATCATTCACTATCAACATTGATCAATCCATCTCCACAAAGTTTATATTCTTATCTTTCAACACACTATTTTGTAGTAGTGTATATGATGCATTGATTTCATGAAGAATACCATGCTTGTGAATGTATGATTCAAATATTCCATTTGTGTATTCAACACCAATATATGTTTGAATCATATTTAAGGAGTAACTGCACTCTTTTTTTTTTCATTTTTCCTGAAACTCTTGAACATTTTATGGTTCTTTGATTAATATTTCAAAAAAAAATGATACATGTAATGGGATTAAATTCATCAATAAATGAAATAAAGTTCTTATCTATATTTATTGATTATATTATCTGGGATCCACATATGTCAAAATGAATAAGATCCAAGGGATGTGATTTAAGTATCTCAACTTTCATATATAAAGAATTAGTGTTCTCCCAATTATAGACTATAAAGTATATCCAACTCCTTTCTCAACTCAACTTAGGAACATCACAAGAAATTTATATTTGTGTAACATTACTCATGTTACTTTTGAAAATATATCCTAGACTAATATAGGATAGTTCATTTTCTTCTTTCATACCCAGGTAGAATGAATTTTAAGAATCCCCCACTTAAAATAAGTTTTCATTAGTTCATTGTCCTGTTTCCACAATTCTTCCATATTTAATAAATTTCACTACAAAACCATATTTACTAAAAATAACCCCATTCCTTTAATCAAAGAGTTAAGAAACACTTAATAGATTGTGTTTTAACCCCTCAATAAACAAGGAATCTTTTAACTCCATCTTTTCTTTAACAAAAATAGCTGAACCTACTCTGTTTATTTTGAGTGATCCATAATTCAAAAATTTCCTGAAACCTTATTTATTATCTTCAAAATTCTTCAATATATTTAGGTCACCTATAATACACTAAGAAAATCTTTTATCTAATATCCAAGTACATATTACTTTTGAAGTATTGATTGTAACTTTGAAAATAAGGTCATTTTTCTTATCTTCACTCTTTATTTCATGAGGAATTTGAGAGTTGTAATTTATACTCTCATGTTCTGTTAGAAAGATAAGAAATTTATTTACCTGATGACCAACCTAGTCACACCTACCATATACTTATTCAAGGACTTATAACCTATTCTCTAACTTCTGTCCAAAATTCCCTGCTTTCCTTTGAATATGTATCCTATGAGAGGGATACTTACTCCTTATGATTTACTTAATAGGCCTTATAGATTCATTGGAATTTTTATGATTTACCTTCTAGGATATACCATCAATATCCATAATAGGCATACTTTCCGCTATAATCTATTTACTTTCTAGAATATCTCAATTTTTTTATTTAATATTGTTATCAATAATATTGGATTCTCTTTGCGAACCAAAAATATTTTGAGTCCCGGATAACTTATTTTCTAACATAGGTCTTTTTATAGTATATTTAGTATAATCATTTGTAGTGTATTTTGTTTTTGAATCTAGGTTTCCAAAATTTCTAGATTCACGTGTTTATCCTTATTTAGATAAAAAGTTAGTCTTACAAACTTTCTTCTTATTTTTAGAATTTTTGATAATATTTTTATAAATGTACTTTCCTTTTGAGGGTGGTTTTTTATCTTTAAAACCATATTTCTTCTTTTAGAATAACCAAACTTGTTAGATATAGTTTTTAATATTGGATCTAGATTTTTTCAATTCTTCTTCAACTTTGACCAGTCTTTGTTGAGTGATGTTATGATCCTTCTCTTTATCATTTAATTTTATTTTCTTTTTTAATGTACAAATTCATTTCATCATCATGTAATCTCATTAGATCATAAATTTATTTCAAAAATTGGTACTAATATTAAATATGTTTAGAATCTTGGATACTAGTAAGATTATTATCCTTTTTCAGTTTCTTGATCTCCTTTTCAAGATTATTAATTTTTGATAGATATTATTTAAATTATCTTTTTGAAATAAACTTCATATATTTTTATAATTATTCACTTATTGAACCATTATATTCATCACTGGTGAAATTTTAATCATTCACCATAACAATATATATATTGTCTTCATCACTACAAGAAGCCTCAAATCCCCCTTAATATTTATTTTCTTCACATACTTTATGTATTGATATAAAGTTTTTTTTATAATTACCTTAACTCATAAAATTTTATTCAAGAATAGGAATTGAAATGTTAGCATTATTTTTAAAAGATCTTATAGGTCTCTCATATTATTTATCACTAGATTCACAATCCTTTAATGTTAGGAAGTTTGATGAAAAGAATCCAATATGCACACACTTGAAGAATTTTAAAGGAAACTTCCCCTTTTACTTTAATGTCCATCTTCTCACTTTTGTAGAGAAAATTTCCATAAGATCGTCAAAAATTATCCTTCACCTCTTATTATAAGTTAGAATAGATAGATCCATAATATTTTACTTTCTTATTACCTTTAAATTTGTTAAAATCTTTCAAAGAAATCTATTTCCCAACCATTTATTTATTCTTGATAGCATTATCCCTCATCATCTCATAAGCTATGAGAATATTTTCTAGGTCCTTAAGAGGGATAGAACATGGATAATTATCTTCCAAAGTCAAAACATTTGTATCAAATTTATTTTGTATAATTTGTATGATATTATCAACCATTATTGAATCTTTTAATTTTTAACCAAAGATCTTGATAGTGCTTACAATATCATTCACTATTATGAAGAATTGATGAAAAAGATTCATCATTACTAATTTTTAGATCTTTATAATTAAATTTATAGTTTTATAAATTTTCATTATTTACTTCAGCGTTCCCTTTATAAATATTTTCTAACTTTTCCAAAATACTTTTAGATGTGGTGATTCCTATCACCTTTATAAATTCACTATGAGAGAGATAGAGGATAATATAGAATTTTAAGCAAATCCATCATTATCAAAAATGTTATTATATATTTTCATCATATAATCCCCATCAATATGAGGGGAAAATCATTAGCAAAATCTTCTAGGATATCATAACTGATATCCAATAGATATGTAAACGTCATGTCCTTCCAAATATGGTAAATTTTCCCATAAAATATGGGAATCCCGTTACTATGAATGGATTTCTAATTATCTATTCTTGATAAAATAAATTATCAATAAAAATACCTTCAAACAACCTTGAGTCAACAAAGGAACCACACTCTGATACCAACTAAAAAATCCACCCATAGGATCAGTGAAATCACTAATAGGTAGGGTGGGGTGGGGTGGGGTGGGTGAATCAGTGATTACTAGTGGAAAAATATGATTTCTCATTGACATTTTAATGTTAGTTTTTTCCTAAAATGACATTACAATTCACATTGAGGTACTTTTAATTTCATTTTTACTAAAAATTGATGTTAAAAGTCTTTTTTATATATTTTAAACATTTTTTTCTAGTAAAATTGATGTTAATTTTACTTTTACTTATGATGTAAATTTTTTATACAACCAATGTTAATTATTTTTTAATTTTTTATGTTGATTTTTACTAAAACCCACACACACACACACATATATATATCAACTTTTTTAAATTGGTTTTTATTAAAATATACTACTTAAACTATTATCATTAGACATTTTAACTTCATTTTCATACATAAATGATGTAAAAATTAAAAAATTTCATCACTTGAATGTGAGATTTAATATTTTTCATAGTATAATTTCTATTTTTTCAGTTAGTACCTAAAATTTAATATACCATATTACAATTTTCCAGGAATATTTCATATGCTTTCACTCTCCACACTTATTTATTTTTGATTTAATCTTTTGGTCATCACCATTATTCCAATAGTTCTATATTCAGTGATTTTGAAATGATATTTATATTTATTATCACATTACATAATTTAATTATGATTATATTTATCTATCGTCTTGTTAGTGATTAATTTTTTTATGATAAAGGATGCTTCATCAAGTCAAGTTAAAAGTATAAATATTCCTCCTGATATTTACAAGACAGAGTCCAAAATTCCTTAAAAATGATAACTTCAGATACTTCACAAGTTCTTCCCACTAAAGAAAATTCTATTGATGAACACCGTATCAATATTAAAAATTAACTCAATGATTTAAATTTATTTTTTTGTTTAGTTTCTACAATGTTTTACTTTATTGGTATTGTATTTTCATCCAACTGGGTCAAATATTTAAGTTGAATCTTTATATTTATATTTATTTGTATTTTTTAATTTCTTTAATTTTCTACTTCATTGATCATGTATTTTAATCCAAGTGAGTGCTAAGAATTAAAATATTTAAAAACAATTATAGAGTTTTAATGTTTATTTTTATTATAACCAATGTTTAAGGTCATTCTGTACCACTTTCTATGTCATTTATAACAAAAATCAATGTCAAAAGTCATTGAGTGGCACTTTTGATGTTGGTTATGAAAAAAACGACTTTGAAAGTATTTTATTTTTATAAAAATAATAATTTTTACACTGGTTTTAATAAAAAACATTAAAAATATATTTATAACATCACTTACATTTATTTCATATATAAAACCAATATTAAAGACCTAAATAATTCGACGTAAAAACTTATTTTTCTACCAGTTATTTAACAATTTATTTTTTGTTTTTGTAAACAAACTTTGTTACCCATTATAGAAAAATGAATTCAATATTTAAAAAAATACATTCAAACATATATAAGTCATATAATAATTTACAAGATTCACTACTCAATAAGAGAATCTTATCCTTTGAATGATCTAGAAACAACCAAGATCAAACAATCCACAAGAAACAATCCCATGGATTATAGAAAGAAGGTGATAACCTTGGATATACATTATAATATTGTCTACCAATGGTGTAAGTTAATCATTTAAAGTAATGATAATTCAAAGAGTTTATCAGTAATAATAAATTCAATCCCAGTTTTAGACTTTGAATATGTTATTACTATAAATCCACCTTATTCCTAGCTTAAATCGGAGAAAATATTTTTTCACCTTTTATTAATCTATTTCACAATAATGATAAAGACTAGTTTCTTATTACTTCTCTATTTTATTCCCTTTTTGATACATAGAAAATATTATCTAGGGGTTTTTAGTATTTAATGACCCTCTATTTTTCTTCTCATGAAAATATATATTCATTGAAAAATATCAAGAATATTATTTCCATAATTTCTATAAAAACTCCATGATTTTAGTAAGAGAGAAATCAACCTCTTTGAACTTGTACAATATTATTTTAAATTGAGTCAATTATTCCTTTTAAATTTATTTAAGACTTGAACATTAATTTTTCTTATGATATTTGAATATCTGCAGCCAAATATTCTCTAAAAAATGTACAAATTTAATTCATTAAAAAGAATCCCTGTGCATAGAAGCATGCATTTTCCCACATAGACCTCTTTCTCATGGCATGAAATCTATATAAATTTTTTTATATGTGTTAGAAAAATTTTTTTTTATAAGTATCAAATCCATACGCTTATAGTCAAATGATATAAAGATTTATGAATAAAGGATTATGTTTGGAATTAAAGAATAACATTTTACTCCAAAGGCTTGAATTCTGCTTCAAATTTTTATATTCCTGCTCAAAGACTTATAATCATATTCAATGTATTATGCTCATACCTTGACCATTTTCTTATATTAGTTTAAATTAATACAATTGGCATCAAACACTTATGTTCTACTCTCAAATTCTAATGATCTACAGATCAAACATACCAGCTTCTTCCTCCACTAAATCTTCTTCATTCTCAAAGAATCTCCTATAGTTTGATGACTTGATTCTCAATAATTGGATAATGAACATCTCGAGTGATCATTGTTCTTAATACCATTAATATCATAGAATTATTATCAGTTTATTTTAATTTCTTCAAAATATTTAAATTCTAAAAAATTCACACTTTTACCGGGCAGAATCATCAAAATTACTATCGCAAGTTAGACATATATCCATGAGATAGTCAGTCAACTATGAGGATAAAACCCATGGATCAGTTTTTATTGAATTCACAAACAACCAATCTATTGTATAACTCACCATTAATCGAATATGTGAATAGTCAGTCAACCACATGACCAACCTTCAATCAATAATGTGAACAATCTATTGACAAAAAGTACAAACTTTAGATCAACTATGCATGTATCAATCCAGGATTTCTTCTCTTCAAGCCACAACCTCCTAAAATAATCTATATATCTCCTCAAACAACATGAAAACCAATTCTAATATTTTTTTGGTAGTATATCTACATTCACCAACACTTTATTTTAGGTTCCTTAAAGATCGTCACACCAATAATCACATTTTCCTTTGAATATAATTTATATATTTATAATAAAATCCAACACAATAGACCACATCCACTTTATCATTATTTTAAAAAACCCACTTTAACCATGGGGAAAACATGTATCAAGAGAAATATTTGAATATATGTGGATGAAGTGCCATGTTCATCACATTCACTTCACTTTAAGATATGTGGAACTATCCCAATAGGGATTTATATTTGGTGGAAAAAGGAGGATAAAATAGTGACAATAATCTTTTACAATAAGATAGATAATCCTTGTGAAGGGAGGGGGGTGGTGAACTTCCTATTTTAATATGAAGTTATAGTTAATTCAAAATAGGGGAGATTTTTGAATGCGAGAAATCGATTTATTAATTAAAGGGGAGTTCATATTAGTAATATAACCACAATTTCTTGACACCAAGGGATATAATTACCTAAAAAACATTACCTTATATTATAGTGTCATCAAAAAACCTTTTCATAAGATATTGGATATGATTTTATGATTTTGATGAGTTTTTGTGAATTTGAAATAGTTTGATTTTATTTTGTAATAATTTAATAGAGTTTCTAACAAATCCAAATATTGGAGATTGAAGTGACCTTAGGTTTTTTGATGGGTTTATTTCATTGTCAATTGGTCTTAAGAATCATTGGAGGTTTCTTAGGGTGATTTAAATGTTCTTGAGGTACTTTAATTTGTCATGATTTTTGATAAATCAATAATGTGATTATTTGATTAAATTTGGAATTTGGTTTAGAGTTTAATATTCACTTTCTATGACTTCAAATGAGTGAATATATGATTCATAAGATTCCTTTGGGACTTTGTATCAATCTTTTCATGTTTTTGTGTGAGTAACTGTGAACTTTAAAAAAATCATATCAATGGAAAAGGAAGTTCAGAAGAGTAATGAGGAATTCATATGAGTAATTCCTAGGTTCATAAATATATCCATGGACTTTATAAGAGTCTCAAAAAACTATGTAATAGTTATAGGACTTCTGATGAGTCATTCCCTACCATCTAATGGTACAACTAAGTTGTGTATAGGTCATTACCACTAGAAAGGAACCCGAATACGAGTAAACTTAAAGATATCCACATAAAGGTCATATAATATGTATGTAAAGGAAATTCATATATGGGTAACCACTATTGAAAAAATCCATGTAAGAGTCACATGAATCTATGTAATGCTACATTGTAAGGATTATCCCATAACCTAACTAAATAATAATATCCACTGTGTAAGCATAAATTAGTGTTTATGTAAGGATCATTTCTTAGGGAAATCATAAAATTGATACATGTAAAAAAATGAAGAACTAAACCTGATGATGATTGAGACAATATTTATTATTTTAAAAATCACAAAAAATTTACAATTAAAGCTAAGTAAAGTTATTTAAAAAAACTACCATTAAGTACAAGATCAATCTATGAGAAAATCTATTTGAGTTCTAAGAGGACCGATGATGGGTCTATTTAATAAGAATTTATAGATAATAAATCTAGAGATTTATTGTGATGATTTTGTGTTGTTTTGAAATACATATAATTATATAAAACTAGTTTTATAGTGATCCAATATATGTTTTTGAGTATGGATATTCAAGACTTATGTTATTTAGTGTTTTGATAAGATATAATTCTCTATGTCATGAGAAAAATATAAAAGATGAAAAATGAAGGTATTTTTTTGAAATGAAGAAGATGGGTATTATAAGAATTCACAAATTCATTATTTTTTAATTATTTTCTAAATAACTGAGATGATGTGTTTTTTCGAAGAATTCTTATAATTAGTTAAATTTTATGGAATAGAGGAAGGGAAGTTGTGGTATTTTACAAGAGAAATGTAGTTAATTAATGTGGATAATATTCTGAGATCAAGGTGAAAGGTTTTAAGGCTAACAAAATTTAGAAATGAGAAGAATCATGTTATAAAATTCTATATAGAGAATACATGAAAATGCTAACCTATAAATAATATTCCCTAGATTAATTTAAATCATTAATTTCTTGGGTGTATAAATATGGGATAATACTAACAAAATAAAAAGTTTTCTTGATTATTAGTATAATGAATTGAGTATTATCAAAAGAGTAAAATAGTGAGCTAAAGTATGACTAGTGATCAAAGTTCATAATTCATCATCTGTAACTATTTGAGCTTGATATAATCATGAATCAAATCAGTTATTGATATTCAATAAGTATATCTTCATTATATTATTAATATAGTGAAAATATTTTTCTTGATCATATTGATGTCTCATAGTGGAAGATTATATCTATTTTTTATGAAGCAACCAAATCTAATAAGAGATATTTCTCATTCTAATTATAATTTTGTATTCTAGTGAAAATCTAAAAAGTTCAATGCGAAACTAGATCAATATATTTTAATTTTATACCTGTTCATGTAATCTTGTTCTCACTTGTGTTTATAATTAAGAATCCGTGATTTATTTGAATAACCAATCATGAAAAGGAGTGGGTTTCCCATAAAGGGGAATAACCTTCTAAAAATTATCATGTCCTTTTCTCTTTCATTTTTTGCATGAATGAGTGAGGATGAGAATTCATATTTGAGTGGATCAAACTTTAATAGGTCAAAAAAGTTGATTTAATTTGGATGAAATTGAAAAAATAAGTCTCCAATGATTAAACCCCCACTTTCCCCCTTTTAAATAGTGAAACTCAATCCTAGGCCCTTCAACTATGTGGTGGAAAAGAAAGAAATAGAAGAAGTAAGAATTCTTGATTGACTAAACTTTTACCCTATAAATTTTAGACATTAAAATGAGGCATGGGGTTATTTTAATAATAAAATTATCATGATTAATCTAAGAAAAATTAAATGTCTATGGGTATAGGTGAGATGACTATACCAAGAAACTTAGTCAGAGGCAAGCCTCTGACCATTTATTAAAGAAAAGAAAATCCAGAAAGCAAGTACACCATAGCGAAAAGACAAATACACATCATATTAGTCTGACCCATCACTGTACCCATGATATATTGCATCCTCTTCAGAAGACGATTCCCATCCTGAGCTGTCGTAGTGTCGCAAAATCTTGGCGTACTTCCTACTAAGGTTTAACTTCTCCAAAGAGAGAAATTCCTTAGATGACCGAGCATCCCAAATTTCCCCCCCAATGGAGGACCTGGTAGCCATTGGCTTTGGAAGATAAGATTAATCCATCCTCATCCTTCTTCGTGGTGGGGTAGTCATCACTTCTGCATTTCCAACCATCTTGCTCTTTCCACCCGGAACAACATCGCTGTAGGAAGCCCGAGCCATGCCACCTTCATTTTCCTTGTCACTATCGAGACAATCCCCCTATTTTCTAGGAATGTGCACTACACGGTAACCCTCTTCCACATCCCATTCCTGCGTAGCTTGAAAGTTATAATCAATCATGTTAAGACACTGTGAGTTTCCCATAGGCTCGCAACCAACATTTGTCCCCTGCTTCACAATGGTATCACCATCAGTAGCCTCCAATGACGTGATTCCAACTGTATTGGCTTGCACATGTTCTCCATGTTGAGGATAACTGGGACCAAAATAAATCTCCATACCCTTTACCTCCTCTAAAGATCCCCCATTGCTAGTAACAACATCCTACTGGATGCCTTCCAACAGCAATGGTAGCTCCTTGTTCTCCAAACATTCAAAACGGTTTCAGGTCACCACTGCATCAGAGCTATGGGAGCTCATGTTCAACACTTCAAATACCCCATACGAATTCTCCAAGGGCACCTCAGCAAGAGGAACTAGCTGCATCTGGCATGTCCCTTCCTCCTCAGATCGATGCCCTGCTCCAAGATCATTCCTCAACCTGTCAAAAACTTGCAAAACAGTTGGGTTTATCGGCTCCTGCACTGTCTTCAAATTGCAGGAAAGGTCCGGCGCAGTTGCAAGAAAATCCGGCCTCACCTCCCCCTCCACAAACCCATCAGGTTTTTCCTTCACTATAGCAACATCAATGCAGGAGAATTCCTGCCGGACTCCCTTCCTAGAAGATTCTCCTGCATTGGGAAACATTGCAGGTGCCACAAAAGAGCATAGACCCCCATTCATCTTCCCATAATCTGACAGAGTCGCTCCAAGGACATCCTTCATCACCACCTGCATGAGCCTCCTAGAAATACTACCATCACCCCCACCATTGTAGTTCTGCTCTACCACCCGCAAGGCACAACCCATCCTTCCACTGCGAAATATGACCTTCAGATGCCTGAACCTTCTGCATCCCACATAGAACTGCATCCATGATTCGAAAACAACTTCTTGCATCCATCGGAACTCCCTCCCATCAGTGATCCAGACACACAACACTAGAGGCTTCTCAACGTAAACCTCAAAACAAATCCGCAGGAAAATCAGGTGTGGCACAGACTCAGTCTGTTGATCCGAGCATAAGAATCTTCCAATCAAATTACCAACAACACAGAGAATAGAGGTGTTTTGAAACGAAAGCGGAAGGCCAGGAAGGCTTACCCATGTTGTAATCGACGTAGGGTCACACCGCCTATGAAATTAAAATCTCAAGGGAAACAAATAAAAAGATGATCCACTGTACCTCCATGAATCCCTGGACCAAGAAACAATCATATCTTCCTCCGATCCAAATCGGACTATTATATGTCTCCGGTCAAGCAACCCGACGACCACGCGCTCATGGAGATCCCAGGAGTCCGAAACGAACTGCTTGAAGACTTCCACCAGAGGTCGATGAGGATGAAATCTAGCCACCAAGGTGTATTTACATAGATCCACAACACTGTTAAGCTCTGCCGGAAGAAGAGACAACTGGGGTGCCTCCTGGAAGAGATCTGAAACTTTTGGGGAAATAGAAATCCGAGGGAAGGGCGTCGGGAGGGTAGAGCATGAAGAAGGGAAATCACTCCTAGACGAACGTGAGACTCCCCCCTCTAATTGGGAGGGGGGAGAGAGCTCTGTCACCATGGACCTAGGGCATCGCCAGAGAGAGAGATGAGAGCACGATCCGCCCTCCAATAGGTGAGATGACTATAACATATTTATGTACCAACATTATATTCTTAGATTATTATATAATATAATTAATCTTGAAATTAATTTTTTAGTGTTTTGGGAATACAAGTGAGATTTATAAATTTTTTATAATCATACCAAATGATACTATGTATCCCAATTTTTAGTTTATCAATATATAGTAGGCCTAATATACCTACTCTGAAATTTATTCATATTACTTTCTACTTTTCATGTTATTATCTTTGGATTTATCCATTGGTTTAGTTTCATCAATCAAATCCAAATGTTCCATGATTCATAACAAGGAATTTTATATATTAGATCAGTATAGTTTATATTTTCATAAAAATACACCCAAGATGTTCATTCACCATATTATTTTGTTATTTGAAGATTATTTTTAGAAAAATAATTCAAAATGTACATGGAATGAATAAGGGTCTAATAATAGGGTATGGAAACATATAAATAATGTTAATAACATGTATAAGGGTGAAAATATTTGATAAATCACTAAAAAATCACATAATAAACACAAAAATATTTTTATAATTTCATTTTTTAAAGTATAAAAACCTAATAATGAAATAATATAAAGAATAATACTCTAAGAAGAAAATTAATGCCTCATTTTATGGAATTAACTTGAGATTTTCTACTATGAAACACTCTTATAAGAATTTAAATTTTATTTTAATAATATCATGAATATCTCATATCAGATATCAACCTGAGTGAAACATTATTATTTACCCCTTCCCATGGATTATCTTAGATTCCACTATGATGAATCACTCTAAAATGCTCAAAATAACAATAAAATATATTATTTGTTTAAATATTCTTATCTATAATTTATAAAATATGTTGGACATGAAGTTTTAAACTTAAATCATAATAATGTGTAAATTAAATTTTATCATGGTACTCCAACATGATTCTAATATATAAAACCTAAAAATTGATTCAAACAATAATATGATTAAAAGACTAAGAAATCATATGTAAGAAAAATTATTATTAAATTCTATTATACAGTTCATGATTCTAAAAAAAGAATGTATTTAAATGAGTATTAAAAGTAAAAAATTCTTAAGAAGATAATTTTTTTATTCAACTGGAACCACTAGATCAACCAAATATATATGAAAATTAGATATGAAGTGACCATACCATCATGTATGGTGAGAAAAAGTATAATAATTTTTTTTTATAATCATATAATTTAAAAATGAATATTTTTACTAATTAATTTAAAAAGCTTGTTATCAAACTAGAACTAAATTTATTCATAGATTGCCTTGATAAGCACAAGAGCCTCAACCCAGTTGGTGAGGACTCGCTAGGTGCATCCAAGAAACCCGAGATCAAATCCGGGAGGAGGCATATTTCCAGGTACTGTAGAAGTACTGTACCAGTACTGTAGCAAGCAATGTAGCAGTACTCTAGAAAGCACTATACAGTACTGTAGAAAGCACTGTAGTGAGTACTGTAGCAGGCACTGTTCTGTACTGTAGCAGCTAGAACTATTCACCCATCTGGGCCTTCGGGCCACCGGTTTGGTCCTTGGGTCCTGTAAGGATTTCGGGCCACCCAAGGCCTTTGGGCCAGTTGATTCTCAAGGACTTTGGGCCACCTTAAGGCCTTAGGGCCACCCCAAGGCCTTCGAGCCACATGAATGCAGGCCCCAGACACACTAGATAAAAGGAGCAGCCCTAAAAGAGGATTCAGAGCAGGTGCACTCACTAGAGCAGAGCCAAATGGATTGTCAGAATGAGAGGGTATGACTATGACATCGGTACCAGCCTGTGCTTGCACGAGAAGCCTAGCCAGACGGTCATGAAAAGGTGGAGAGCTACTATCAAGGTGTAGATGCTGGGGAGGGGCAGTTTCTTGTAGATAGTCTGGTTTAATTCCCTAAGACCTCAGGTCATGTAATATCCTAAGCCTACGAGCCATGTAATCTCTAAGCCTACGGGCCTTGTAAGGGTTCCCCCTCATCCCTTGAAAGGGGGGTTATCAAAAATCGATAAAAATGAAGGCCTTTGAGCCATTCAGGAAGGCATTGATAAAGAAAAAACAAATTTCTTAAGGTGTCCATTTATTTAATAAAAGAATTTCCTTTAGGAGAGTTGACCAAAATGGTTAATTAGTGTTTCTAGAGTCGTTATCCTCTTGAGAAAAAAATTCCTATAACACAAGAAGTGATTCATATAACCAAATTAAAAAAAATTAGCAGAGGATGTCCTATACTAGAACTGGACCACATTAGTGAGATATGTATCAACATTAACTAATTAATTCATGCATTATTATATTCTAAAATGCATGTTGAAACAACCAAAATCCACCATAAACATATTACAATACCTTATAAAACCCTATATTTTGCAAGGTGTAGTTCTATTTAATGTCTTTCAAAACCATATGTGATTTAGTAGTTTCTAGATAATTGAGGAGTGCAAGGATATATATGGTTAGATTTAGACCTTTGGTATTTTAAGAGATATATGGAATTGATGATATATGGAATTGAGTGCCTGGTGTTAGTAGACTGGGTACCTGACTGCAATGTCACAACGCATAAAATTGATTATGATTTTAAGGTTGATCTGTAGTCTAGGGAAGACCCTAGGCTATCTCTCAAGGAGCGTTCGTGGGTTTAGAGTGTGCATTTTTAATAATAAGTACTAAAAGAGGGGTGGTTTTAAAACAATTTAAAGAAAATGACTTTATTTAAAGAGTTTAATATTTGATAATTAAAAGTGGTTTTTTAGAATTATGAGATAAGGAGATCATTTCAAGTTCACTACAAATCTTGGTGAGTTCATCATTCAGAAAAATACACATGGTTTAATGGAATCATTTGGTTGAGGGTTGTCAAGATCTCAACTTCCCTCTTGCCTCTTAAACGATGCTCAAAGAACCACCCCTTGACACAAAAATTGTGTTGTCAAGGTTTGGGTATCAAGCATAGAGAAGAAAGGCTACCAAATAATAATGAAATCTTATGTATGTTTGAGATAAATAGGACTATTGTCTTGTCCAATCGGAACAACCCAAGATTCCCACTTGAAATCTCAACCCAATTGGTGTTGAAATAAAAAGTGTTTCACTTAATTTTAACAATATAAATGATATCAGAGGAGAATAATGTCTAGATAAGAAATAAGTGAAATATTTAACACACAAATTGCACAAAACCAGTAGAAGAACAATTGCTGTAACTCCCTCCTAAGTGTGTGTAGCTCCCTCGAAATGACCTTCCACCGTTTAGCTCGACATCAGGAGGAGGAGGAAGCTCGGGTTGAACTTCTCCTTCATCCATGAACCCCTTATGAGGATAGGGGCATCCAGAACTCCTTGGATGATGATAGGACTCATTTGGGTCTCCAAAATACCAGAGCTTTGCCTCCTGGCCGAACTTACAAATGGGGAGCCCAAGGTGCCATTTTATAGGAAAATGGGAAGGTGATTTTGAGCACACAGATTTATTAAAACCAATTGTCACATGGGTTTTTACATACCGAATTCATTATATCACTTTGGAGAAAATAAATTTTTTTAGCCACACCTCTTTAATGTCTCCATAGAATGTTTGGAACCATTTGAACAAGTGGAGCGCAAGATATGGACAGATCACAACACACTATGTTTAAATTCAGGAAGATTCAGTGTTCTGGATAGATCAGGTCAGTTGGGACACTAGATGGTAGAATTAGTCTTGATTTCTTTCAAATTAAATTCATGCCAATGAATTTTGGACTAGACCACAAAATTTCAGACCATTGGGATGCACGGTTCCAGATAAGTGTGTGGATGAGTACACTGGTGTGCGTGGATCTTGTGCAGTTTGGCCAATTTTTCTTGGACATCATCACGGGTCTTCCAAATCACCTCCTCCTGCAATGGAATCATCAAAAAAAGTAACATTGACCTTTTTATCAGTGATAAAAACAAAATAAATGATTCAAACATGGAATGAAATTTGCTATTATTTTTATAATTTTCGATATAAAACAATTTTAGCACAGTGGTGTAAGGGTGAAAATGAAACAGTGAATCGTGGTGCGATCACACCCCCATACCTAAACATTTTCACTCCTGGGAAAAGTCATAATTCCAAAAATTATTCATGTAGATATTTACAACTTAATAAAGATTTAACATTCAATAAAAATTTAATTCCTGATAGAAATGTGATCAAAGAAAAAATCACACCGAGGAGTTATTCTCAGTGATCATGGAAAAAGAAGTCTTAGAAATTGTATCCAAATGAAATTCCAAGAGATGCATGATACCAATAAAAGAAAATAATTCAAAAGTTAATCATGCCACTTATTCTCTATGTGTGTGTGTTAAAACCATTTAATGCTATTCTTTCCACTTTCTATCGAGTAAATATAAGTTATTTTAATAATTTTTTACTTACAATATCCTTTCCATTGAACTTCCCCACATTCTTTGCAATTAAATTTCAAGACCCACTCACTTAAGCATTCCTAGAAGTAAAACAATAAGCTCCCAACCTAGATATCCCCATATGTTGTACATTTCATAAATCCCCTCATTTATTAATTTTTCAAAAGTTTCACTTGGAAAAAATCTCACACTCTTCTACCAACCCATGTTTGATCTCCTCAAAACACTAATTGTAATAGTTATAACAAGATCAAAGGCCGAGGTAGTGTGGTTTTTGACCTGCCCAATATACAACCCCCTTTTTTTGTTTTTGTTTTTTTGAGGGAATACAACAGTTAGATAACTGGTACACACGTATAGGTCAATTTGGTACATTAATGAAATAGATCTGATAAGGAACGAACGTATGGAAAAATGATTTTGTAAAGTAGAGAAAAATAAACCTAACTTATATTTACCTTCAATTAAGTATGAAATTTTCACAAATCATGGTTGGGTGCAAAAATGTGTGGATATATTAAGTGACATAATTTTCCCTTAAACTATTCAAAAAAGGGAACCATTATTCTCAAAAGTTTCAAATTGATACAACCATTTATATCATCGAAAAACAACCAGATTTCAAAAGAAAGTCACAACACAGTATTGAATTCTTATAAAAATGCACATTTCATTCGATTTTTTTTGAAAGTTAAAACAATATGAAACACGGAAATTCCACATTCATTCTAAATTACTTCCATTATTAAATCGGTATCATTTTTTATGATAAAGTGGGCATAAAAAATGATATTCTGACACAAAGGTGGGGGGGGGGGGGGAGGAAAATGGGGAATGTAACAATACAATTCAGCAAGATAAAAAGAGAAAAAGAAGAAAGATGATGAAAATTCCTAACTAACCCAGGAATATACCCATCCCCAACACCTAAAGTGTGTAGTGTCCTCACTATAATAAAAAAGAATGTGAGAAGGAAGGATAAAACCTGGTGAGTTTAATTCATAGATTTATTCTTGAACATGGAGTTCCTCTATCAGGGACTCCAGAATGGATTCAAGGAAGTGCTTCAGCCACTGCCCATTGAAAGTGAAGGTTTGCTTGGTTTCATTATTTTGAACCTAGACAACACCAAATGGAGAGACATTAGTAACAACATATGGACCAAACCAGTAGGAACAAAGCTTACCTGGATGCAACTTCATCCTTGTTGTGTAAAGTAGTACCTTATGTCTGATGTGGAACTTGCGATGAAGGATAAGATGGTTGTGGGAAGCCTTGGTTCGCTCCTTAGAAATCCTGAAGTTTTCATATGCATCTCTTCTCATTTCCTCCATCTCCTGAATCTGAAACTTCCTTTGAGAACCTGCACCATAAAGATTTTAATTGCATTGTTTGATGACCCAGTAGGACCGGTGCTCAATCCCAATAGGGAGGTGACAAATCTTTCCAAACACTATCCTATATGGTGACATGTCAATGGGGGGTTTTGAAAGCATTACGGTAATCCCATAATGAATCATCAATTCTAAGACTCCAATATTTTCTATTAGGTTGAACAATTTTTTCAAGAATTTATTTTAACTCTCTATTTAACACCTCATCTTGAGCATTGGTCTATGGGTGATAAGCTGTAGACACTTGATGAACAACCCTATACCAACACAAAAGTGACAATATTGTTTGGTTGCAGAAATAAGAACCCTAGTCACTGATGATGAACCAAGGTAATCCAGACCTACCGAATATTTGAGTTCATAAAAATTCTACAATAACTGTAGAATCATCAGTCCTTATAGATCATGCCTCTACCCATTTTTTCACATAATCAACTGCTAGAAGAATGTACAAGTTGACAAAGGAATTGGGAAATGGCCCCTTAAAGTCAATACCCCAAACATAAAAAATGTCATGAAAGAGAAATGGTTGTTGTGTAATTTCATTTCTTTTAGAGAAATCATCTATTCTTTGACAATGAGGACAAGATTTACAAAAATCATGGGCATCCAAAAAAAGTGTTTCCCAAAAGAGACCAGAATCAAGGATTTTTCAAGCAGGATGTTGGGGTCCAAAGTGGCCCCCACAAGCAAGAGTATGGCGGAATCTAAGGATGGACCGAAACTTGCTATTGGGGACACAACGCCTAAGGACTTGATCACTGTATGTGCGCCATAGGTAGGGGTCATTCAAAATGTACCAACGAGACTCATTTTTTAGACAACTGGATAGGTTTTTGTAGAAATTAGTAGGAATGCAAGATGCTACCAAATAATTTACAATTTCGGCATACCAAGGAATATAATATTGCACTCGGTACAATTTCTCATCAGGAAACATGTCATTTATGGGAATATAGGGGGATGAGTCAATGTCTGAGGATGGGTGGATCCTACTGATATGTTCAGCCACCACATTCTATGCTCCCTTTTTATCTCTAATTTCTAAATTGAATTCCTGAAGGAGGAGCATCCAGCAAATGAGATGGGGTTTGGATTCCAGTTTTATAAGGAGATACCGGAGGGCTGCATGGTCAGAGAACATAATTAATTTGAGCCTTAAAAGGTATGACCTGAATTTTTCCAAGGAAAAAAATGGCAAGGAATTATTTTTCATTTGTGGTGTAGTTTTCTTGGGCAGGGTCCAAAGTACGTGAGGCATAGGCAATGATATGTGAAGCTCGATCGACCCTTTATGATAGGACTACCCCAACTTCATAGTTAGAGGTGTCACACATGATCTCAAATGGTAAATCCCACAAAAGTGGTTGGATTACCAGGGTTGACGTGAGACTCCATTTTAACTTATTAAAAGATTCCTCACATTATTTATCAAAAACAAATTATTTTTTTGGAGTAATCGGGAGAGGGGAAGTGAAATTTTACTAAAGTCATGAATGAAACGATGGTAAAATCCAGAATAACCTAGTAAATACCACACATCTCTTCCATTTTTGGGGAATGGTAAAGAAGAAATGACATCCACTTTTGATTTATCTACTTTGATACCATCCCCAGAAATTACATGTCCCAAAACAATACCTTATCTCACCATAAAATGGCATTTCTCATAATTTAATATGAGATTATTTTCAATACAGCAACATAGGACTAAATAGATACTAATCAAACATTCATAAAATGAAGATTCATAAACAGTGAAATCATACATGAATACTTCTATGAAATTCTACAGGTAATCTAAAAAAATACTAACCATACATCACTGGAAATTACCTAGAGCATTGCAAAGACCAAATGACATCCTTCTATAGGAAAATGTGCCAAAGGGGCAAGTTGATGTCATCTTTTCTGGATCCTCTGGGGTAATATGGATCTGAAAGTATCCAGAATACCCATTAAGTAAATATTAGTGGGACTTACCCACAAACCTCTCTAGCATTTAGTCGATGAATGAAAAAGGGAAATAGTCCTTGCTAGTGTGTTGGTTTTGTCAGCAATAGTCTATGTAGACACACCAACTATTTTGCACACGTGTTGGAACCAATTCATTGTTTTAATTTTTGATTACTTTAAGGATAGTTTTTTAGGAACCACTTGAATGGGATTGAACCATTGGCTATCAGAGATGGGGTAAATGATTCCAGAACCAATAATTTTGTTACCTCCTTTTTTATAACTTCTAGGAGGTTTGGGTTCAGTTGACGTTGTGCCCGCCTCACTGGTTTAGCCTCATAATTTAATAAAATATGATGTGTACAAGCTAATGGGATAATACTAGGAATGTTTGAAAGTGTCCATACTAATGCTTGTTTATACTCCCTCAAAAGTTCAAGCAGTCACAATTCATGCTTAGGAGGGAGTGAACTAGCAATGATGATGGGAAACTTGTTTCCATTCTCAAGATATGAATATTTTAAATCTTGAGGTAGTTGTTTAAGTTCCAATTCCGGTGGATTTTGTATTTATGGGAGTGTGTGTGAAAGTGAGAGACCACTAATCTCATATAAATTCTCAGTGGTATCATCCTAAAATGAGGAATGAGATTTTAAAAGCTTAGCACTATCATCGATGGTCAGTGGATCCTCAGTGTTCAATAAATCATCAATTAATAAACATGCATGACATTTTTCAAATCCACTACAAAAATAATTGAATGAATCATTTCCTAGAATTTCAATCAATGAAGAAAACTTATAAAGGGGATCGGGGGAAATAAAATTTGTTTTTTAGGGGTAGGGAGTACATCAATTTAATTAACAGAGAGAGGGGAATGTTATTATGTGGGGTGCTTCATGGAATCAAGGATGTTGAAGTGGAAAATGTCACCACCAAACTCCATAGATAATGTTCCATTATGGACATTAATTATAGTTTTGGTAGTTTTCAATAAAGGTCTCTCCAATATAATTAGGGCATGTCCATTAATCATATCATCTTCCATTTTTAGCACATAAAAATCAGTAGGAAAAATCAGATTTTGGACCCTCACAAGAACGTCCTCTAACACACCAGAAGGGTGTGCGGTACTCCGGTTGGCTAGTTGATCAAAAATTCTAGTGGACTTAAGTTCCCCAACCTTCAATGTAGTGTAAATGGAGTGAGGTATCACATTTATAAAATCACCTAAATCAAGCATGGAATTGGAAAACGAATACTCCCCTATGGTGCATGGAATCTAGAATGTCCTAGGATCATTGAACTTTGTTGGAAGTGATGGCTCTATTAATGCTGATAAATTTCTCCCCAAGCTTGCCTTTTCATCTCTATGAAGTCGCCTTCAGTGTGTACACATCTCCTTTAGAAACTTGGCGTATCGTGGAATTTGCTTCACAACATCAATCAAGGGGATATTAACTAACACTTTCTTGAAAATTTATAATATTTTCTTATCAAGTTCAGTTTCCTTTTGTTTTCTTGGTTGGGTGTACCTTTGAATAAATAGAAGAGGAATGGTTATGCTAGGTGACTCATCAACAGAAACACTCTTTTCTTAGTAAGGGATTCTCTCTGGATAATGTTCTATATCATTTGGATAATTTCTAATGGATGGGATGGTGGTTTCCTTAGGAGGGTATGAATCCATTGGTGGATTCATTTGGGTTTTAAGTTGAGTTCCACTCCTAAGGGTGATGACACTGACATTTCCCTTGTCGCTAGGTTTAACTACTGGATGAGAATGTAGTTTACCTGACCCAAGGCTTTGGATTTCCCCCACCATGTTAGCTAATTGTCCTAATTGGGGTTTGAGGTCTTATATGGATGCCTGAGTGGTTTTATGGAGTTGCAGATTATTGGAAGACATTTGTTTCATCATATCTTCAAGTATAATCTTAGGTTTTAGAGGGGTTTGTTGGAAAGGCCTTTGGGGTGGTTGGGGATTTCTGGGTGGTGGTGGTGGATGACTACACTAATCGTGTTGGTTACATTGATTTTGAGGTTAGTTTGAATACCCCCTTGCCTATAGTCTTGGTTTTCTTTCCACCCAGGGTTTGATGGGTAGTAAGGTTCTTTCCTAAAGGGTTGGTTATAGGGGCGACCTGGAAAGATTTCCTTACAACTCTCAGAAGTTTCTCTCAATTGGAGGTATTGGTCAGAGTAGTGAGTGTGAGAAGAACATATACCACAATGGATGGGAGAATTATATAGGTATTTCCCTTGGGTAAGAGCAAGTTTTCGAATAAGGGTACTTACCTCCTTGAACTTCGTGTCCACCTTCCTCTCGAATTCGGTACTTCTCACCTCATGGAAACCTTGAATGGGTATGCTGGACCTTGTACCAAATTGTTGGGTGTTCTGTGCCATGTTCTCAGTCAGGGTTCTAGAAGCAATTGGGGTCTTATCAACTAGAACACCACCTACAGCAGCATCAATCATGTTTCTATCAATTGGAATCAAACCTTCATAAAAATATTGAATTAAAAGTTGATCACTAATTTTGTGGTGTGGGAAACTTGAACATAACCTTTTCAAGAGTTCCCAATATTCATGTAATGGTTCCCCTTGTGACTACATTATACGAAAAATTTCATTCCTTATTGTTGTATTTCGAGAGGCTGGAAAATATTTTTCAAGAAAAAGGTGTTTCATGTCCGTTCAACCTCTTATTGTAGAATTAACATATTACAACCAATATTTCACAGTGTATTATAATGAAAATGGAAATTCCCAAATCTTTACTTGTTCTTCATCCACATTTTCAGGTTTTAATGTTGAACACACAATATGAAATTCTTTTAAATGTTTATATGGGTCTTCTCCTGTGAGTCCCTGAAATCTAGGCAAAAAGTTAATTAGACCATAATTTAATTCAAAATTGGGTGCCTCGTCTTGCATTTGAATATAGGTGGGTTGGATGTCAACATCAGGTGAGGCTAGTTTTTTTAGTGTTCGACTTTTTCAGCCATTTTATACTCATTAATTTCAGGTTCTTATTTGGTTCCATAAGAAGAGGGGTTTTGAAAAGTCTCAAGTTGTGGTGTGTCCTCCTTCAAAGAGTTGTCTTGTGAGTCTCCGGGCCGCAGACGTAAGATCCTCTCTGGTTCGGGTTTGAAAGGTGGTAAATATCCCGGATTAAATGAATCATGCACAAAACCTACACAAGAAATAAATCAGAACACAAATATATAGGTAAAGGTATAAGATAAATCAAAAAAATATTCACAAAATTTACAAAAATATTATCAAAAACACGCACTAAAAACCACAACACTCTTTGGAAACGATGCCAAAATTTGACCGTGCTATCATGAAACGTCAAATTGATTATGATTTTAAGGTTTATTTGTAGTATTTGGAAGACTCTAGGTCATCACTCAAGGAGCGTTCGGGGGTTGAGAGTGTTCGTTTTTAATAAGAAGTACTAAAAGAGGGGTGGTTTTTAAAACAATTTAAACAAAATGACTTTATTTAAAGAGTTTAATAGTAGATAAATAAAAGTGGTGTTTTAGAATTATGAGATAAGGAGATAATTTTAAGTTCACTATACATCTTGGTGGGTTCATCATTCTGAAAAATACACATGGTTTAATGGAATCATTTGGTTGAGTGTTCTCAAGATCTCAACTTCCCTCTTGCCTCTTAAACGATGCTCAAAGAACCTCCCCTTGACACAAAAATCATGTTGTCAAGGATTGGGTATAAAGAATAGAGAATAAATGATACAAAAGAATACTGAAATCTTATGTATGTTTTAGATAAATAGGACACTTTTCTGGTACAATCGTAACAACCCAAGATTCCCACTTGAAATCTCAACCCAATCAGTGTTGAAATAAAACGTGTTTCACTTAATTTTAACAATATAAATGAAAGTAGAGGAGAATAATGAAAATATAAGAAATAAGTGAAATATTTGGCACACAAATTTCACAAAACTATAAGATTAAAAAGTGTTGGAACTCCCTCCCAAGTGTGTGTATCTCCATCGAAATGATCGTCCACCGTTTAGCTCGACATCAGGAGGAGGAAGCTCGGGTGGAACTTCACCTTCATCCTTGACCCCCCTATTAGGATACGGGCCTCTGGAACTACTTGGATGTTTATAGGACTCCTTTGGGTCTCCAAAATACTATATATTTTCATCATGGCCGAACTTACAAATTGGGATCCCAAGGTTACATTTTATAGGAGAATGGGAAGGTGGTTTTGAGCACACATATTTCTTAAAACCACTTGTCACAAGGGCTTCGACCTCCAGACAGACTTATCTCACTTTGGAGAAAATAAAAAATTTGTATAACAACCTCTTTAATGTATCCACCAAAAGTTTGGAACCATTAGGACAAGTGGAGTGCGAGATATGGATATATCACAACACACTACTTTTGACTTCGTGTAGATTCAGTGTGCTGGACAGATAAGGTTAGTTGGGCCACCATATAACCGAATTAGTCTTGGGTTCCTTCATATGAAATGTATCCCAATGAATTTTGGACCAGTAAAAAAAATATCATCCCATTTGGATTCCCGGTTCAGGAGAAGTGTGCGGATGAGTTCACTGGTGTGCATGGATCTTGCGCAGTTTGGCCCTTTTTTCTTGGACATCATCATGGGTCCTCCAAATCACCTCCTCCTGCAATGGAATCATAAAAACAAGTAACATTAATATGTTTAAAAGTGATAAACAAAAAATAAATGATTCAACCATGGAATTAAATTTGTTATTATTTTTATAATTTTCTATATAAAACAAGTTTAGCACAACGGTGTAAGGGTGAAAATGAAACAGTGAATCGCGGTACGATCAATACCTGGCATATTTAATTGATAAGAGATGAACTTTAGAGTGCCACCGACCACCCAGTGGATATGTGGTGGGTAATTAATGGTGAATCAGGTACCCATTGATAGAGGAAGAGGTACCTGGTAAACTTGTGTGGTTTTTATTAAATTTTAATATATTTATTTAAATTTTTAAAAATTATAAATTCAAAGCACTCCCTTAATTTATCTCCTACAACCACACAACTTATCCTTTTCCCTCCCCTTATTATCACATATTTTAAGTGCGATCTCACTTATTCATGGCCATATTTACACACCTTTAGTACTAGTGGATTACTATGGGTAAGGCTAAATATCCTCTCCCATCCATTATTATTATATATATTTTATAATTATTTATAGGATATCCATAATTTAGGAGTTTATGCTAGGTTTTTTAATTTCATCAGTGAGAGTTCAAATCATCTTATGATCTCCAGTGAATATGCTCCTACTAAGATGATGTAGGTAGTTTCTTATCATTATCATAACTTAATATGATTTTTTCATGCATCATATGTTGTGCATGATATTTATGAATTATATTATGGTTTGAAAGGGATCCAAATATGAACCCTATACAAAATAAGAAATTGATAGAGTCTATCTGGATCATGATATATATCTAATATTGGAGTTTTGAGTGTTCAACTATTGATGGTCATATAATTTGAGAATATAGTGACATGCATGTGAAAATTATGATAGGTATCCATGTATTTTTTATGACATGAGGATCCATGTGAGGTGTTTAAGATCATTCCATGATGTAAGGAATCTCAAGAATGGGTTATTCTAGTGATGAACTAGTCTTCTAAAGGGATCTAGAGGCAGGTTAGTGGTTTTGTGGGATTAACCTATGTGATATTTATAGTTTAATAACATCATAATACTTATAAAAGTGTGATAAATAATTCAACTAACAAATAAAACTGATATGATAAATCATTCACTTATATTGTTTGAAATGATTATAGATTGTTCTCATAAATTATTAATTAGTGATATAATATTTTTACCATATTAAATTTCAATAATATTCCATTCATCATGATGTTTATTATAGTGTTATATCATTTACCACTCTATAGGGATAGGTAATAAATAAATTACCTAGGGAATTGTATTAGTGATGTATCTTTCTCTAGGGTGTTATGTATCATTAAATTAGCATTCACCAAGAGGAAAACTATCGATGATTTATCAATCACTTAGGGCTATGTAAAAATGATGTACCATTATCCTAGGGGATATCTGGTGGTGATGTATCATTGTCATGAGGGATATGTGATAGTGGCAGATCATTCACCTTGGGGATTTGTGTTTGCTGATTCATCAATCAACTAAGGAATATATATTGGTGATGATTCATTCAATTTGGGGTTATGAAATTACGATGAATCATTTTCCTTATATGATGTAATGTTTATTCCTCGTTCACCTAAATAAATTACCTAGGAATAAATAGTTCACCATAATTAGTGAAAAGGGTGGTGATAAATTTCTCATATACATGTTGTATTCAGATAATAGAAGCATCTTATTATTCCAGTAATATACAAATAATGTATGATCATTTATAGGCTTGGAAATTATGTTTCCCATGATAATATGGTATGTATTTACATATTATTTGTTATCATTTCATATCAATAATGTATTAATATACTCTATTTTTGTTTTAAGAAACCATTAGAGAGGTCTCACTAAGTTGTAATCACACCCTACATGGGAATATTGGTGTGTTTAAAGTTTTCATGGTTCTGGATTCTAGTAAAATAATAGGACTTATAGTAGATGTGTGAGATAGATAAATTATTAGAGTAGGAGATTAGACTAGTAAGGGACTCAAAATAGTTTTGTAGTAGTCACTATTCTTTGTTTTTATTTTAAAAATCCTATATATGTTAAATTAATGTGGAGATATAATTTACCTCTATAAGATATGTGTGAAAATACAATGGATAATTGATATAACTAGTGTGATATTATTTACGCTATGGTAGGATCATAACTGAAATGTCAATATTGTGTTATTCTATTGTTACAATGGCTTCTTATTATTTATTTCATTGTTATTTATTATTCCCCAATCTAGAGGGTATAATATCCCCACATTATTGATATACCCACACTACTAGTTGGTATCATTTTTTATATAGGGAGTAATGTTTGAGGTAATGTTGTTCGCTATTTTGTGGATATGTTAGCTATGAACATGAAAGGCACATTACAAAGTGATATTGGAGCCATGTTTTCATATATTTTACCATATATTAATGAACCATCATCTATGAAGAACATTACCCATGTATAGGGAAAATAAAAGTTTTAAATGACATGATTAATGTTATTGGTTTTTTAGTTGAAGATTCCAATGGTATTGTTAAATATTTTTATTTATTTTCAACATAGAGTGAGATTCATTATAAATTTATTAGTCTTATCTTGGAGTTTCAATATTGTTTTTGGGATTTTATGAAGTGAACTGAAATTAATTGTATCGACTAAAGGGGGTTTTGATATTAGTTAAATAATTTTGGAATTCTTGAGTTTTATATGAAATATAGAATGTCCTTGAGATTTATTCTATAAGTAAGAGCCTCTTATATGATTCATAAGATACGTTTCTTGAGTTAAGGTAGATATTGGCATAAACATGGTCATTTAATATTGAACTGAAAAAATATGAAACTTCTAAAGTATTTATAAGACTTGTAGAAGATTATATAAAACTTTGGAAGTTTTTATAAGACCATGTATATTTTTTCAAGATTTTTGAGAGATTTAGAAATTTGAAAAGACAAGAGAGTGTAATAATTATTATTATTTTTTAAGGATTTTTTATATTTCATAATAATTTTGAGATTTTAGTAAAAAATTTCTTATTTCATAATAGTTTTTCTAGAAACATAAGTGGTTTTATTAGTTTACAAAACTTTTTCATATTTTATAATATTTTTTTTGATTTTGTTAGATTTTGTATGGTTTAATATGAATTTTCTATTAGTAATATCATGAAAAAGGTATGATACTATAAGAATATATTTAGGGATTTTATAAGATTCATTATGTATTATAAAAAATCAATTACTGTTTGAAAATTTGGAAAATTAAAATCCAATATATATATAACATATGAGTTATGTTACAAAAAAAATTCCAATGGTTTATGAAATTTTTGATGTTATGAAATATGTGAATCATAGAATATTTTATCCCTATATAATATCACATTATATTTTGATCTAAATGAGATGACGATTTTTTGAACTTAAAATATCAAAATAACATCGGTTGATGGTCAAATACTGATTCAAGTTAAGAATTGTGGGAAATTAAAAGAGAATATTGTCATATGATATTTAGGGGAATTTCAAAATTAAATATTTAAAATTATTTATCACAATCTACCTAGATAAATATTATGGATATGTTTACTAGAGTTAATGGTAATTTCAAAAATGTAGGATTAATTTCTATAAAAAATTATATAAATAATGTTCATGAGACTCTATGAGGATAAAAGTATAAAAAATGAAGTGGAAAATAATTGATCATTATGAATTGAGAAGTTAATACTATATAATCCTATCAAACCACTATATCAATGATAGAATATCGAGAGAGACTGAAACTGAGAGTTTTAGACTGCCAGGAAAACTTATGAAGCCCAAGAATTTAATGATCTGATATTGATAAATTGAGAAAGACTAGCTGATCTAATTTCACATTTTATTATCAGAAGTATAAGATCATGATGAATTAATAATATTCTATTCATATTATCTTTAAAGATAATAGTGTAAGATCATTATCATTATTTTTTTAAGCACCTTGGAGTGAGGATTGATCATTATCACCTTATTATGAATTAATTGTAATTGGAAACAGTAGTCTATGAATCTATTTGGATGTTGGGAAGCATAGTGAAAAAATATGATAATATGAGATGCATTATGGGTTTGGGAGGATACCCATAATAAGAACTTGAATTTATAGTGGAGAATTAGTCACTTGAGGTGAGTTACTGAACACATTAAAGAGTCGATACCCAAACTGGGACCGAACCATATAAAAATTTTATGTGTCATATGTAATTTTATTTTTTATTATATTTGGGTAAGGAAAAGATATATATTTTGAGTGGACCAGGTCCTAGAAGTTCCAGGGGTTAATTTTAGAAAAAGATATTATAAAATCGAGCACCATTGAATCAACCCCCACATTCATTCTCAGTGGTGCAACTCACTCCCAGAGCACTTCAACTAGTATCAAAGAATACATAGTTTACCTATCTAAAATCCCAATGTTACTAGTAATAGATAATATTAATTCCATCAATAATTGAGGTGTTATAACAGCCTACAGACATGACCATCCAAATTACAAGGCATACGGAAAATATTTCATTAAAATACATTCCCAAGACCTTTTAGATTTAGAATTTTATATAATTAAGAAAAAACATTAAGTAAAAAAACCCATGTTATTTTTATCAATTGGAAAATTTTTCCATTATGTATGAAACTACTTAATCCATAATGACTCTTCAACATCTCACACAAATTATGAACATAATAATTTATTCTATATATTTCATAATTATCCTATCTTATTAACCTGTGGAAATGGAAACATAAGAAAAGGGGTGAGCCTAAATTCTTAGTAAGGTAAAATATAATTGATAACAATTAAATATCATTAGTGAAAATAAGATGAGAATATGGGTATAATCAAGATATATAAGATACCTATACCTAAAAAAGTATAGATCATAAATCATGGAATAAGGCTTAGTATAATATAATACATGAATGAGTTAATAAAAATGAGTCATGAGAGCATAAAATAAGAATGAGAATAAGAATATAACTTTTAATTCATTAACATATGGCACAAAAATTAGCCACACCATCAGTTCCCATGCTTACAAGAAACTAAAAAGGTACTTGTGAATACATTATCTCATGAGATATAAACTTTTAACTAATTTATTAGAGATTGATATAGGAACCCACCCATCATTCATCCATACTTACACATGACACTTGAAAATCATTCACTTATCATAACCCATTATTATAAATTTGGTTTCATAAACTTTCAAATGAAAATCATTAACTTTTTATAGCTGACAACCCATTGGGAGTCATTAATTTCCTATGGTTCTACATAAAATTAATAATTTATAAGACTCAGAAAAACTAATAAAAATAAGTACTTGGAAATCCTAAGAGTCAAACCCACAAGGATGATCCTTATGTTCTAAATTTATTAAATAAATTGAAATTAAATTTTTCTAGTTTATTTGCAGAAAGAGAAAAGGTGCAGAAAGAATTGGGTTTGATTTCAAGAAAAGAGGCATTCTAGGTTCATTTATATTAGGTTTGTGTGCTAGGGATTTAATTGATAATGAATTTATTCAAGTTTGGTGTTGTAATTGGGTTAGAAAGGATCCTTGGTCTGGGTACCCTACACTTAATCCAAGGATTTCACCATTGGAATGATCATCTACTAAATTCCATCACAAAACTAAGCAACCCAAAAACCTATATAAATATAACTAACCTTTATTTCATAATTGTCGTACATAAAACAGGATAATTAACTGATGTAAGGAAATGATAATCCTCAGAACACAATGATGGCCATGCAATATGAAAATAAGATAAATTGGAATTTATAAATGAAGTTACAGAAATCCAAAATAAGAATAAGAAATATAAATAATCCCTAAGAATCACATCCCCCTAAAATCACATCACTCTACACAAAGAAAATTACTCGCTCATGCTAGGAATGATGAGAAAAATAATCATTGGTTCCAAATTAAGAAAGGCGATGTAGAATGGTTGTGAATCAGGGATCAAGATCATAACTCTGTGCGTGCATTCATCCATGAAGCGCTTTCAGACCATCCTCTGGTCCCAGATGTACCCACTATGCAGTAGAGGTATAATTTTATAAGGGTTTCTGTAAACCCTATGCCACAAATGTCATTATTCTTATGCTTGTTGAAATATTCATGATGTGTAATATTTTACATGATGCATAATCCTTATCTACATCATATTTTTCATATATGTCCTACCGTAATCATTTATGATGTGTATTTATGTACACGACATGTAACTTATTTTTATAATGTGTAATATTAATGAATTTTTAATGAGTGGAAGTATCTTCCTAATTAAATCATATCATATAATGAAATAAATGTTGTGTAATTATTTTTCTCCAGTTCTGAAGCTTTATTGCATCCTCAAAAATCCAGTGTCACACTGCTTCACTTTGCTCATGGTGAGAAGTGTCTTTTAGCTCCAATATTCACATATTTTCATTCCTTTTTCAAATGTAAGTTGTATCCTACAATAAAATGAAAAATAAGTCAATCCATTCCAAAATTGGAAAGATTAATCATTTAAATATGAATTGTTTTTAAAAACACTCTAAAATATATGCATGAAATACAGATATCAACAGCATAAAGAACCTATGGAAATAAAATGGGTTTCATCCAACACATTATAAATAACAAATGGAAAAAATGGGTTTCATATTATTTTCAAATGGTTTCAAATAAGCAAATCCTTAATAATTATATCAATAATCATGATATGATAAACCCATTGAAAATAAATGGGTACCAATGACATCAAGAAAATATATAGGAGAATATAATTCAATAAACATAATAATTCATATAATATTTATATCATATAGATAAAGGGTATATATTTAAGATAATAGTTTCCATAATGAATCTATATATGGAACCTAGGTGAACACCCTTCAATCAAAGGCTCCTGATTGGAATCCAGGAGGTCCTGGGTTCAAGACCTACTGGGAACAAGTACAATTATAGTACTATGTAGTTGGTGACACAATTATGACATAATCCCGGTGATATAAGTGGGATGATTCAAGAATGAAGCACCATCGGTATTTTGGGTCATGTTATGGGCTTCATGCCTACTGAACCTATGGTCCATGTACTAAATAAACAAAGTTTGGTCGGTGGGTTATCCCCTGGGGGGGTATGTCCAACCTTTCCAGCCTATGTGTGTGGTGTGTGTTTGTTTGAATGTAATTTTACCCCCAAGCACCTAATATATATATATATATAGTAGGAAAGATAAAGAAAGTGATGCATCATTTTTGTGATAGAAAAAACATTTTATAATCCATATAGAGAAACAAGGTTGATGATATCATTTTAATAATATCTTTGATAAAGTATAAAATTTATCAAATGATAATGACTTAGATGATAAAATATTTTTAAAATTTTTAGTAAAAACCACTTTGGAAATAAGAAATATTCTTAATCTTTTGAAATCATTTTAAAAAATAATTTAAAAAACAAGTATAAAAATAATTTGTTTGGAAACCACAAAAACATAGAGATAAATATTCATATAAAATGATAATGCTAGTGGAAGAACATGTTCACACATAAATGTTAAAAAGTTAATATTTTCACATTTTTATGAAAATGGTCCATAATGAAAACATTAATATTTCTTTAAAACTTTTAAAATAAGGAAAATTAGTAGAAAATAACCTTAAGAAATTATTAAATCACACATATATATTTTTTCAAAATCATCCAATGAATATGGATATGTAAAAAGGGATTTTCTAGACGTATAATAAGATACGATATTAGTTTCACTTATAAGAAACACTTTTGGTAAAATATAAGTCCAGAGGAAATAAGTATTTTAGGGGACCTATGATACCCCTTGAATATCCAATGAAAATTATGGGGGTTTTCATAAAGAATAAAAATTCCCATATGTATTATCTTTTGGAGAAAATCTTGATTTGAAACTAATATTGGAAATCGAAACCCTTACGGTTTGAGTAATATTTTAATCAAAACCCATTCAACATTTGTATCTTTTAAGTAAAATTATATTTAAATAAAGTACCTAATATGGATATTAAAACACTATGATCATGGTAAAATAAATTCATTAGTAAATAATTACACCATATTAAAGGTATCATGTTGAATATTAAGAAATATGTCTCAAGAAATTAAATTTGAGACAAAGAACCCCTTACCTAAATTCCTGCTTAGATAAAATGATCTCTAACCTCATGTATAAAAAAATTAAGTATATTAATCACCCATTTCAGAACCTATTTAATATATATAAACTATTTTAAATTCATTGTTTATTATTATCCACTTTTATATTAGTTAGTTATAATCTATTTTTGATATCACTTATGAGTAATATTGATCGTTTTGAACTAATTTTGTAACAAAAATGTTATTATTAATTATTCTCCCAATTTTAATAATTTAAAAATCATACAAGGTAATTTAATTGATGTTTTATAATTATTTATAATGTTATAATTTCATTCTATAGTTTTTTTGGTTATGATTATTAAAGATAAATTTGGTGATGAACATTTTTCATTCTTCCTCAGCGAATGAAGGGTGTTTTAATAAACAATGAATCAAATTATTATATTAAAATTATAGATCCTAAAAAAAATCATCATTTACTTATTTGTATCATATATTACAAGATATTAAATTCCCATAATCATCTATGATATAAGTTTATAGCATTGTTCAAATAGGTGGTCAAACCAACCCAAACAATAACGTAGCCAAATTAATAGTTGATTATGAAGTGAAGTAGTTGTAATATCATTATACCAGAATCAGAATGATATTTTTTAGTGTTTATTAGTGTGATATATTTTAATTTTAATGAATAATAATAACATTATAACCTATAAAAAGTTATTTTATAGTATGAAGAAATCAATTTTTTCTCTTAGAATGATCTTTTGGATGATTGAATTTACCATTATTTTTCATTTCTCATATTTTTAATAGGTTTTCCAATTTTTCTTTCCATAACATTAATAATTTCAATAAAATAATATTTATACATTTAACTCATTTTTATGACCATCCATATAAGGCAATAATGAAAATAAATACAGAAATCAATCATTCCATGGAGAATGTAGTCCACAAGTACACATGGATGATGATTTCATTCTCCATAGAGTGTGGAAAAAGAGTAATATGGTTTATCATTTAAGAATAAAAAATTTCAAAAATATGATACTTATTTAATAAATTTACTATTAGTACTTTCCCTATAATGTGGTGAAAGAAATTTAAACACGTTGCGCCATGGAGACTGTAGTCCTCAAAATACACGAATGGTGGTTTTGTTTTTCTTAATAGAATGTGGAAAGATGGTTAATAATTGTAACATAATTATAATAACATCAAATTATACTAATGAAAATAATTATATCATTTTAAAATAGTGTAATTTAATTTTAGGAAGAATAAGTGCACATAATGAAATGTAAATTGGAAATGAGCGGTTATAAATTTATACCCCACTTCTTCGATATCGCCTTTGAAAAGGGAGTAAAACCTTTAATGGATGGTATTATGAGAATATAGGAACCTTTTAAATACAGATTTGAATTTTTAAGAGAGGTTTGGGTAGATTTTGGGGTGGAAAAAGTTGGTTTTTGTGAGAGGGGAAGCAAGGAGTGGAGTTCCCCATGTATAAGTGACATTTTTATAAATACCGAAAAGTTTTTAATAATGGGAAGTCACTATCAAGGAATATTTAAAAAAAAAATTAAGAAATAATGGAGTGGGTAAGTGATAAGGTTGATTAATTCCTCAACTGCCCATTCTCACACATGTTTTAAACTTGTTTGTAGTCATTCCTTCTTGGTTAAACCAGTTTTACACCTTTTGATTTTAACCTAGGTAATTAGTTTTTATCAAAGTAATGTATCATTTATGATTGAAAATAAATTGGTACTTATTAAATAATTTGGACCTAATTATTCCAAATTTGGTTTTTTTATTATATTAATTTTATAAATTTTATAAAATTTAATTTTAAAATACTTAATGTATAATGCATTAAAAATATTTTTTTTGAAAAAATATAACTTAAGTTATAAAATGTAAATTAGGGGTTTTTAAATTAAAACCAATATTTTTTAAATTATAAATTCAAATATAAAGTATATATTTGGTCTTAGGAAATGTTTTCATGAATTTACAATTCATACTTATATATTAGTAATCTCATAAAAGCCATGTTATTTGTAAAGACAGTATTTTGAACTATTCACCTAAAAATCAATATATTTATAAAAAAAATTCATCTTAAAATAATATTTAAATTATAAATCCAAAAATTAACTTTATTTCTTCATATTTTTTATAGAATGTTCTATTTTAACTTTTAAATAACATCTTAAAATATAATAAGAAACTATTTTTTAGGAAAATAACCTTTTAAAATTATAGTTGTTTTTATTCTTAATTTATATAAAACACTAATAAAGCTATAATTAATCAATATATAATATATTTTATTAAAAAACCATTTAATAATAATATACTTATTTTTATTTAATAAAAATTACTATTCATAAAATGATATATTCCTAAACATAATAACGAATTACGTAAATTTCTATAAAATAACTTATATATATGTGTTAATATATTTCTTAATTCAGTTACTAATATTCATACCTTATAATTAAATGAACATGTTTTAACTATCTTATCATATCACTGTTTCAATTTAGTTTAGTGTTTCATGTGGAGAAAGCTATCGAACATATTTTTTATTTATATAAAATGTATATAGAAATCTTGGGTCATTACATTGTCCCTCTTAAATTAGTTATGTACTCACAATTTTAATTATTACTCATTGAAGAAATAAGATGATGATATTATTAAAGTATTTATCTTTTAGGTTATAAGCACTTTCCTTACTCGCTTAATCTATATCAAGTTACTTATCTTTCTTCAAATTAAATTATCTATTCATATAATCACATAACCAATTATGTATATACCACAATCATATATTCTCCATTATATAATTTTCCCAAAACCATTCGAATATCCAAGACATTAAACCATATTGAAAATATATATCCATTCAGAAATTAACACTATATTTCACCCTAAAATGGTATAAAATCACACCCCAGCCATTATATACCACAATCCAAAAAATGAGATGAACTTGACCAAAAATTTCATGAATCAATTATCAATCCCATGGTTATTGATATTATCTTAACTTAATTTTTAATAATAAATCAAATTTTTCTTATCTCAGCATCAATAATATATTAAACCTAAGAGTTATCCATCTCTCAATATTGTGTTCTCCAATAGTTGTCCTCAAAATCAAACCTTGACATAAAATAAATTTTCAAGGTTATTAATACCATTCAATATTTGTTTCCAAAAAAATATTAGATAATAATCCTTTGATGTTTCAAATAATTCTTATAACTTTTAGAACATTCTATAACATCATAAATAAATATCACTAACTAGGGAAAATATCTCAAAGTATTAAGAATTAATTTCTATTAAGATATCATTCTCACTACCTTAGGTAAGACTAGGATGCTCACCTTTTCTATCACAATAGAAATATACTAATATTCTCAACCATTTTAGTATGCTTCTGTTGACGCTCCTTTCGTCACAGAATATAAAGATCGGAAAAGGGAATATCTGAGCTCAAAGTGATTCAACCTTTGAAGAAAACATCAAAAATCGACAAAGGCATGAACAAAGGATCGACAACAACGGCACCACACAAGTTTTATCACTGTCGCACAAGTACACTTGCGCGACAACCTTGGTCGCGCAGGTGACTTGCGCGACCTAAGTGGTAACCACCCGGTAACCGCCCGGGGTCTTCTTTTGCCTATAAATAGACCCTGTGGGCCCCCCATTCGAGGGAGGATCTTTTTCCAGAAACTCGGATTGAAGCTCCCGACGCCCAAGTCTCTTCTCAAAGCTTCTGGAACACTTCTAAGGTAATTTCTTACCTAGAACGGAAGATCTAAAGAGAAGAAGGAAGGCCTAAGTGTTGAAACTTATCAAACACTTGCGCGCCGACTTATTTCCTTCAATATAACTTGCGCATCCCTTTTCTGGAAGAACCTCAAGAAAATTCTAAAGGGTTTAAAAAATAGTCGCTCAAGTATTTCAATGCTGGTTGAAAATCGCGCAAGTACACCATGTGTCGCGTAGGTATACCTGCGCGACCATACTTGCGCGCCCACAGAAGACTTGCACGCCATGCAAGACCTGCGCGCCCCTATCTTTTTGGGTGCCCATCTTGCCCATTTTTACCCCTCTTAAAGCCATCACACCTTTCCTTTTCAAGATTCAGTCTTCAAGACACTCTTTAAAGCCATTTATGGCATGATTTCTTGATTTGACTTCCTTATCTGAAAGGAATTCTGTGTAATCTCTCTCAAAGTCTAGTGATTTAAATATCCTTATGTCACTAAATATGGAGAGTTCATTCATTCAACCTAATCCTTTAAGATGAGAGAATCCTAACCTGGGTCTCCTTTTTAGGAATAAGACTCAGTCATAACCTGGGCCTTCTTTTTTAAGAGTAAGTCCCAGTCATAATCTTGGGCATCCTCCTCAGGAGTAAGCCCCAAACCTTAATCCCTAACCTGGGTATCCTTTTCAGGAATAAGACTCAGTCATAACCTGGGCTTCCTTTTTAGGAGTGAACCCCAAGTCCCCTAACCTAGGTCTCCTTTTCAGGAATAAGACTCAGTCATAACCTGGGCTTCCTTTTCTAGGAATAAGTCCCAGTCATAATCTTGAGTTTCCTTTTTAGGAGTAAAACCTCAAGCCCCCTTAAAATTCTCTTAACCAGTCATAATTTACCTTTGATTTGGGTTTCCTTTTCAGGAGTAAAACCCAATCATAAGTCCCCTCCTAACTTGGGCATCCTCCTTAGGAGTAAGCCCCAAGATTAGAGTATTCAAATCTCCATAAAGCACATATACCTTTATGGACCCTGTTCCTGGATTTTCTCCCTAAAATTAAATCCTAAACCTTCATCTATTTTGGGAAGTCATACATACATAAGCCCCAAACAAATTCTTATGATTGCATCTTTCATGGCACAATTGTCTAAATTTTACCAATACCTCTTGTTTCTCACACCGAGCATGACTCACGTGATCTTAGAGTGTAAAAGTAATTATGACATTCATCTTTGAGCCATCAATCATAAACATCATACTCTATTACTCGAACTACGTGGGTTCTGAATCCTTTTCCAAAACAAAGGATACGTAGGTAGCCCATTTATGGGTTCGATCCCAACTTTGAAATAATACCTGTCCTTCTTAATGACGATAAACTTCAAGTGCCCCACTGAGTGGCTTTAAAACCAGCCCGGTCATCATAATGACCAAGAGACTTTTATATAAATGTTTTGAAGGATACCATTGACCAATAATCTCTAAACAGATATAGATGATTCTCTATTGATGAAGAACCTCGAATACATATAAAAGATTCTCTAAATTCTTGCATATTTAATCATTGATTGTTAAAACTAAAGGAAAGCTCATTTTATACTTGGTAATGTAATAAGGATTCACGAACATAACTTAAATCTATAAAGAGAGTCCCGGAGTAGACAATAATTCCCCTCAAAAAGGTGTGATGAGTCCGACCTCCCATTCTCTCGACCAATGCAAATTCCTAAGCCTCATTAGCCCACAAGCTAATGAGCGCCTGCCTTTGGAAAGTAGGTCCAAACGGATGTGGAATCATTGGATGTTTCCGGTTCTACGAACAAACCCGTTAGAAACCGATTGGAACGTTTGAATCTCCCGTCCAGGAGGTCATCCCCGGATTCCGTGACGAAACAAAAATGGTGAACCCGACGTGAATCCTTAACCAAGTTAAAGTGATATTCTTCTTATTTGTTAGACCCCTTGGGCCAACAAATCAATCATTGACATGTGCTCATCCAAAAGATACAGTGGCCGGATTCATCTTGATTATGTCTGTTATATGGAACATGCACTCTTTTCTCAAGATCTTCTGCAAAATGGCTTTCCTTAAATTCACCTCTGTGAATACTGCTGCTGTGAACACCTCTAATGTGAGGTCTGCTGCTATGAAAACCAATGCTACTACTCCTACTGGAACGTCGTCCGCTCTGAGGATGACATCACCAACTCAGCATCTTCAACGCTGGGTTTCTAATGCACTGGTTAAGGAGTACCGTCGCAACGGTACTATCCCAACTCTGGAGGCCGCTCGTCAAGCCCTCCAAGTTAACAAATCTACCTGGTCGTCCGGACAACGGCGGCCAGCAATCAAGAAGCAGGCGGTGCTGACTACCGTCTCCAACCGTTTCGGGTCGTTATCCCCGGAACGCAATTTCCATTCACTCCCTTACTCTGAGGAAGTGAATGAGCAGGTCCCGCAGGACCTTAATTCAAAAAGACAGTAGTCCTTCTCAAGGGCTCCCATCAACAATCGCCGCCAGACTCGTGCGGTAGTGCGCCCTCAACATGATGAGGGTACCGACTCCAGGCATTCAGCTCAGGTTCCTCGAACCCGAGCAGGCAAGATGAACCACCAGAGACGGAATCTGGTTAACAATAGGCAGGTTGTCATCCCTGCCATCTCCGGAGAAGTCCACCAACCTAACTTGGTGGCAAATAACGAGCAGGCACAATCACCTGCCCGTTTTAATTCCGCTGTCCAGCAGACTCGTCTGGCAGCATCAAGCCGATCCCGCCAGGCAATTTCGGTGGAGTACCATAGGCAGGAACATACACCTGCTTATACATCACCAGTTAGTCAGTAGGCTCGTCTGACTACATATGATGGATCTCGTCAACCACGTTTGGAGAAGTGTAATCAGCAGGCACATACACCTGCTAATACTAATCAAGTCTACCAACAGTCTCGCTTGGTAGCGCACGGATAAGTCAATCGGAAAGTCCCGACGAAAAACAGGAAGCAGACTCAACTCTCTGCCTCCACACTTGAGTACTGTCAGGATTCACTGACAGGAAAAGGAGGACAGGAGCAGGCACGTACACCTACTCCAAGCCTGGAATGGACGTATATCCCCGTTCCGGCGGCTGAAGTCACCAAACATATTTTGTCAATGGTGAAAGAGCAGAAGCAAATTCCTGCTCATATTCTGGATGCTTTCCAGGATATCATAACAGCTTCAGCATCATCACAGGGACAAACACATAAATCTATCCCTAGCAATGGAGTGACACATCAACGATTCACTCCGGAACAGACACACACATCTGTTCCAGTCCAAGAGGGTTATGTGGCATACTCCCCCATATCATACGGACAACCAAGTCAGGCACATACACCTGATTTGAGTGGAGATCGTCAGCCTAACCTGACCATATTTCCTGATCAGGCACATACACCTGCTCAGAGCAATCACTTTCGTCATCAAGTGGTTTCTAAAGTGAGTAAGAAGGCATCTAAGAAAAAGATCCGCCCAGCACAGTCAGGAGATCAAAGGCCAATCTGTAACCAAGCCTTGCTCGATGCTGGAGTTCTTGAAGCCCTCAGACATTTATCTGTCGGAATTCAAGATTCTACTCCCTCAGTTCCCAGTAACGGGAACATTAATTCTGAAGGTCTTCAACAGACACTTCCTCATGAAGACTTGCTTCATGAAAATTCGGTCAATCTTGAAGTTTCTTATTTAGATGAGAGCCACAGGAACCCTCTGTGTGGTTAGAAGACCAAGGAGCAAGAGATTTCATCTTTTGCTGTAACCCATCATGATGGTCCTCCTCATGGTGATGAACTTCGCTGCGAAAGTCCTCTCCGCAGTAGTGATTCACGTTGTCTCGAAAATTCTTCAGAAGACAATGTAGTGACGAGAAAGCCCTCCTATCTCGAGGCACTTGCAAACGTAAAACCAGTCATGTCTGATGCTTTACTATCGGCAGGTGAAACTCTTTCTCCATCAGAAGATAGCATGGGGTTCAGGTTATTCTCCGAACCATCCCTGGGTCATTCATCTTCCAGCATGAATAGTAATCTCTCTACCAATCTTGTTGAATCTGATGAAGCAACAAGGAAACACCAACTCTGGTCCAAACAGGTAGAAGAATCTTCATTTAATGATAAAGAGGAAATGCTGAACATGAGAAAAAAACTGGCAAAAGGTGAAGTACCAGTCATGTTTTGGCCTTTGGCTGACTCCCAGTACGACATTCCAAAGATGTTGACGGATGATGGAATCCATGATATTCGTCTCAACATATGGAAAACTCTTTGTCAATTAAAGAAGAAGCTATTATCTTATGATGAATATGAAAATCATCTTAAGATAATAGAAGGGCTACAACGTCAGATTGATTTGGCATCTCTATCAGTCTCTCGGTATCCAAAGGCTGAAAAGCAACAGAGAACCCTTCAACGTTCATGCCTTGGCGCACTAAGAAAATTGTGTCAGTTAATTGCCAATGCTCCATCTGATGTTCATATCAGAGGATGGGGTGTTCACGGAGCACTACATTTCACAGTGCTTTCCGGTCAGCAAAGCCCGCCGAAAATGGTCTCATGCAATGTTATTGCCCATAGCCAGCCACAGTCAATGGGCTTTATTCATAATCAAAAGCTTGCTCAAGAACAGGCTTCAACTAGTTCCTCTCAAAATCAAGTATATAGAGAACAAGTTGTTGAATTGCTCCTACATCAAGCAGGCGAGAATATTGCACAAGCCTCTCGTCTGGAGCAAACACGTCATCAAATGACAGAAGTTTCGGAAATCATCCAACGGTCTGTTGAACCAGGTGATAAAAGTGGATACAGGTTAATGCATCCAGCTAACTTCCGAACTAAAATTCGCAAGATCAAGATAGATTTTAAGAATATCTCAGACATAGCATGTCAAGAGACACCCCGGCTTTCCAGACTGGGGACTTCTATAACCCAACCCTCAGAGTCAACAAATGGGATTCGAGGAGTTGAGCGGAAGCAGCAGGAACATCCCCAGTCCACCGGACTGGGGACTTTTTCGAATCTTCAATCCCTCCCTCAGAGAAAGTCAGTATTCTCTCGATTAGGGAATAAGCCTCAAGAGGAACGAAGAGCCAAGCTATCAGGAGATTATCTCCAAGTGACGGTTCTCCAAGAAGTTCCTAAGGGATCAAGTCAACAGAATTCCATGTCTCATCATGGACATGGAAGAAGACAATATCACAGAAATGCTAATAGAAAAGATTCCATGAAATATGCATCCATTAATGTCATCAATGCCGTTGCTGCTGATTCACTAGATGAGGCTCAATCAGAGGGATCAGACGAAGAGGTTCCTGCTCAAGAAGTTGCGCACACAGACCTAAATGAAGAAGGTGTGCACACACATAATCAAAGGCTTACCCAAAATCTGGGTATTCCTTCAAGTAACCCACTTCCCCCTCTCCGAAAAGGATCCAATAAGGGGAAAGGAAAGAATCAGGTTACTTCTCACCCTTCCTCTGAAGGAGGTCAATCGCTCTCATTAGAGCAAAGGTTTGCACAACAGGAGGAAGAAATGAAAGAATTAATAAGGTTGAATGCAGAACTACTTCAGAGTAGTCTTCTTCTTAAGAATGCTGAAGTCTGACAGCCAAAGGAATTTGTTGTAACTACTGAGATGGATCAAGAATATCCTCCTTTATCAGTACACCCACAGAGGTCTAATCCTACGGGTCAAACGCAACAACGGTTGGCAGCACTACCATCATTTGCAGCACCAACCACCACGTCTGTCCAAGCTCCATTCATTGAACCTACCCAAAACCAAGTTCAACCTGACGTTTCTCAAAAGTTAATAACTACTATTGAGTCATTAACAGCTCAGTTAGAAACTATGGAAGGGAAACGGGTGCAGGTTCAACCTGAAAAGAAAGTTTACCCTGAATGGGTAGATTCAATTTCTCCTCCATACAGTTTTGGAAACCCTGTTTTACCTACTTTCAATGGATCAGGCGACCCCGAACAACATTTGACGCATTACGTGTCTTGTTGTGATCCTATGATGGGAACTCCAGAGCAGCAAGAAGCAGTGAAACTCAGATGCTTCGTGCGAACCTTGCAAGGACCAGCTTTTGTCTGGTATACAAGCTTGCAATCCTGGCCAGTCATCGGATGGGAGGATCTTCGTCAAAAATTCCTTCTTCAGTTTAGCTCAACTTTGCCAAAAACGACAGTTTTCGATCTTACAAACTGCAAGCAAAGGGAGAATGAAAGAGTCTCTGATTTCATTGCTCGTTGGAAAGGATTAACGTATTCCTTGAGTTTAGCACTCCCTCAGGAGGAATTGTTGCCAATCTGTGTGGCAAATTTGCGTGACGAATTACGCACGCCATTGATCCCTATGAAATACACAGGAGGGTTTCGAGACCTTACTTCAATCGCTCAACAGATTGAAGATTCCCTTATACAGGCTAAGGTTAAATCTCGTATAATTCCATCAGCTCCAGGAAGAAGAATGGGTAAAGCAGAAACTGCTACAGTTATGCTTAAACAAGCACCTGTACCTATTTCTACTTCAAAACCTTCATCTTCTCGAAGGGCTCCACCTCCTGAACGCCAACAACAAAGGCTGTTTCGTCCAAATGATCAAAAAGATCAACGACGGAAACAATTTGAGGATATGAAGAGTAAAACATACTCTTTTTGAAGTGAGCAAGTTCCTGGTTACTTCATTTCAGCTCTGGAAAATAATTTGGTTCAATTACCAGTGCCCAAGAGACCAAACAAGGAAGGAGATGAAGACCGTCCCAATTATTGTCCCTTTCATCAAATGTTGGGGCATCCCATCCAGGAGTGTTTTGTCTTTAAAGACCTCCTGCAAAATATGGTCGATTTGGGACAAGTCAAATTGAAGGGTTCTTCAGCTCATGTAGCGTGTATTACCGCTACAGATCCAGAGGAAGGAGGCGAGTGGCAGGAAGTCAAAAGCAAAACTGCGAAAAAATATGATGATTGGATGGTCAGAAAGACAATCAATCGGACCCATTCCATTTTGCGAACACAATTGAAGAAGCCAATTGTGTCTCCTACAAAAGCTGTAGTAAAGCCTCCATCAAAAGACAAATCCTCAAAAGGGCAGCGTAATTCAAAGAAGAAAGAGGAATCATGATAAGATGAGTATGTATCAAAGCCTAAATTGTCTTTGACTCTAGCAGATTTCATTCCATCTACTTCAAAGCAACGGGCACCGCCCCATCAAACGGCACAGCCTAAACAGGCTAACCAGGCAGAGTCTTTACCAGACAAAGAGTTAATCTTTGGTTCTGTTAATATGATTCAATTAACAGATCCATATTCCAGTCTTGATGAGCCTGAATTCCCTGTATCAAATAAGGGAACCGAGGAGGTTCTAGAGGTTCAGGATATAGGGGAAGACGTGGATCTTTCCGAAGCCACTACTCTAATTCTACCCCTTCTAGCACTGTATATGTAGCAGAAACTCGTGGTAGAGCCCTTCAGCGAGCTCAAAAAGAACAAACAAGTTCTTCTGCCAATGGCCAACTCAGTTTTGGTACAGTTATTTTGGAAGACTGATTAAAGGTTCCATCTTCTTTATCTCAGCAAGTAAATGGATCTAATCAGTCTAATCTTCCAAAACCAAGGATGTTGCCAGCTTCAATACAAGATGCATCAGCTTCCAAAGCATCAGCTTCCAAGGTACCCGCTAAACCGCATATTCCTATTGGGAAACGCAGACCTCTAGATCAAAAGTATGATATATTGAAACACTTGGCCCAAGTACCATCCAAGTTATGAATTTTGGATGCTTTGAATCTGTCAAAAGATCTTCAGGAAGCACTCATCGAAGCTTTGTCAAGTCCTCAGGAGTTTGAAGCTGAAATTGCTGCAGCTGAAATCTATCACATAGAGAATAATCCTGCAGAATGCCATGCAATGATATCTTTTACTGATAAAGATGAAGATGATGTTGTGCATGGGCACATAAAACCTTTGTACTTATCTGGAAAAGTCAATGGTATAGATGTTCGAAGATCTTTCATTGAAAATGGTTCAGGAGTCAACCTCATGCCCATTTGTACACTTCGTCGATTGGGCCTCACGGAATCTGATTTATCTCCTTCTACCATGATGTTGCAAGGATATGATAAAAATGAACAAGAACCACTGGGAGAAGTTACACTCAGAACTCAGTTTGGAGATCTTGTTTCCAATTCGGATTTCATGATTGTTGATCAAGACTCAGCTTTCAATATCTTGCTTGGAAGACCCTGGCTACATCAGCATGCAGCTATTCCGTCATCATACCATCAATGTCTCAAATACTTTTTCGATGGTCAATTTGGAACATTGTATGGTGATAAGGCCCCGTTCAAGGCATGTGAGTCTCAATACATTGTGGCGGAATTTTATCACATGAAGGGAAGAGAAAAATCTACAATGAAGGAAATTACCAAAGTTAATGCTCCATATGGTTTGGAAAAAATTCCAATAAATCCATTTTCACATGTGAGTACAGATTATGTGTTACCTATCAGTCAAATTGACAAAATAGGCCCAAATCAAAATACTCTAATGGAAAGATCCATAATGTCAATTACGGCAATCGAGCCAGACAACATGGGAGAAATTGGTAACTTACCAAGCAGTGATGAAAGCATAAGTGGTGACGTTTTCATTTCGTCTGCTGAAATCCAACAAGTCTATACTTCTCTAATCAGGACAGAAGAAGTTATAGCAACACCAGAGGTGAATAATGATGTCGATTCTCAATCCATCATCTCCTCTTTATTTCCCAAAGAAGACCCTTTATCATCAATAGGGTCGGAAATGGAAACTTCTTCTTCAAAATGTGAAAATTTTGACATCTCTAATGATCATGAGAATTTTGTTTTTTCATCTACTTTTCAAGTAGAAACGGAAGAAATAACACGTGATGAAGAGGAAGAGGAAGATCTTAGAGATGCTCCTCCAGCATTTGAAGAGGGTATCTCTACCACTGTGGATGAACTCAGAGAAATAAATCTGGGTACAGAGAAAGATCCATGCCCCACTTTAATTAGTGCGGCCATGACCCTTGAAGAGCAAGAGATGTATATTTCTTTTCTAAAGAAAAATAAAGATATTTTTGCTTGGAATTATACAGAGATTCCTGGCCTTGATCCTGATGTTGCTACTCATCATTAGGGTTTACCAAAAGAACATCGAGGATTCAAGCAAGCCGCGAGAAGAACACACCCAACCTATGCTTCCAAAATTGAGGCTGAAGTGGATAAGATTATCAAAGCTAACTTCGTCAGAGAAGTTCAATATCCCAAGTGGTTGGCTAATATTGTCCCTGTAAAGAAGAAGAACGGACAAATTAGGGTTTGCATCGATTTCAGAGATCTTAATCGGTATTGTCCTAAAGATGATTTCCCAGTCCCGATTACAGAACTCTTAATTGATGAGACGGCTGGCTATGAAGTACTTTATTTCATGGATGGATATTCTGGATATAATCAGATCCGAATGGCCCCAGAAGATGGAGAATATACAGCCTTTAGAGCTCCTCAAGGTGTGTTTTGTTACCGGGTAATGCCCTTTGGTTTGAAGAATGCAGGTGCAACATATCAACGCGCCATGCATTGTATCTTCAAACCTCTTTTAGGGAAGTTTGTTGAATGCTATGTAGATGATTTGGTGGTTAAATACAAACAACGTTCTAATCACTTGGCTGATTTGGAAGTCATATTCCACAAGCTTCGACAACATAATTTAAAGATGAACCCCTTAAAATGTGCTTTGGGGGTAACCTCAGGAAAATTCCTCGGCTTTGTTGTACGCCATCGTGGTATTGAAGTCGATTCTGAGAAGACCAAATCAATCCTTGTTATGTCACCTCCTCAGAATTTGAAAGAATTAAGAGGAATTCAAGGGCACTTAGCCTATATTCGGCGTTTCATCGCCAATTTGGCAGGCAAAAGTTTACCCTTTACCAAATTATTGAAGAAAGGAGTCACTTACCAGTGGACTAAAGAATGTCAAGAAGCATTTGATGTTCTCAAGAAATACCTCTTGAGTCCACCAGTACTTATGACACCTGTTGAGGGTAGACCTCTTATCCTCTATGTGACAGATTTAGAGCGATCATTGGGTGCCTTTCTCGCTCAAAAGAATGATGCTGGGAATGAAAATAGTCTCTACTATCTCAGTAGAACTATGCTTGAAGCAGAAACCCGGTATTCAAGTATTGAAAAGTGCTGCCTAGCGTTAATCTTTGCAGTTCAGAAACTGAGACACTACCTGCAACATCACGAGGTCCAATTGGTATCTCGTAATAATCCGATCAAATTCATCCTTAGTCGTCCAATGCTTACAGGACGTTTGGCAAGGTGGGCGGTTATTCTACAACAGTTCGACATTCAGTATGTGTCTCAAAAGGCAATTAAGGGCCAAGCTCTGGCTGATTTCCTGGCTGAACATCCTTCAGTGGAAGACACGTATTCAGATATCGAACTCCCTGATGAGGAAGTTTTCTCTATTCAAGAGAGTCCTCAAACATGGGAAATGTATTTTGATGGTGCTTCTAGAAGTCCAACAGGGAAGAAAATGGAAAATCCTAAAATCAAAAAAGTTGGTTTAGGAATTGTGCTTATTTCTCCAGATAAGGCAGTGTTACCTTATTCCTTTTTTTTGTGGGAAGGTGGTACCAATAATGAAGCTGAATACCAAGCTCTCATTATAGGCTTGGAATTAGCGCTTCAAGCACAAGTGAATCACTTAAAGGTGAAAGGTGATTCAGACCTGGTAATCAAACAAGTCAATGGGGATTATGCCATCAGAAAAGAAGAATTAATCCCTTTGTATGATTACGTCAGAGAGTTAATGTCGGAATTCCCTTCAGAACCGACATTTTCTTATGTCCCAAGATCAAAAAATGCTCAAGATGATGCATTGGCTAATATAGCCACAACTTTAGCAGATCCAAATCGGGACGAGACAACCATCTGTATTCCCCACTGTCATGTAATTTCACCTTATGTTCAAGTCAGAACAGAGGAAATTAATGAAATTAGTCCCATTCCTGAACCGTATGGTCATACTACGGGATGGATGTCACCTATCAGGGAATACCTTCAAAATGGAACACTTCCACCTGATAGAGCCGAGAAAGAACAAATTCGGCGACGTGTGGTCAATTTTACTCTTTATGATAGCCCAAACCACATCGAGAAAATTCTCTACAAAAGTGGTTTTGATGGAGTTCTCTTCAGATGTATTGATGGTGAAGAGACAATGGCTGTCATAAAAGAAGTGCATGCAGGAGTCTGTGGTGCCCACCAGTCTGGACATAGACTATCTGATCAAATTCGAAGGCTTGGATACTTTTGGCCTTCAATGATACAAGATTGTGTTAATTTCACAAAGAAGTGTCATTCATGCCAAGTATATGCCAACTTCATTCATAAACCTCCAGAGTTTCTTCATACAGCTAAATACTCATGGCCATTTTCCACATGGGGAATGGATGTGGTGGGACCTTACCCTTCAGCTACGGCCAAGCAGTTTAAGTACATTCTTACTGCTACTGATTTCTTTTCCAAATGGGCAGAGGCAGTACCTCTCAAAGAAGTCAGTTCTAAATGCATTGTTAGCTTCATCAAGTCTAACATCATCACTAGATTTGGTGTCCCTCATACCATATTGACGGACAACAACACCAACTTCTGTTCTTCTGAGGTAAAGAAATTGTATCAAGAATACAACATTAAGTCCAACCATTCATCTCGATATCATGCAGCGACTAATGGCCAGATAGAGGCCTTCAACAAGACTCTTTCAAATATACTGCAAAAGATGGTGGATAAAGATAAGAGGTCATGGCCTGATAAACTCTTTCATGATTTATGGGATTATCGGACTACCACTTGCAATGCAACGCGGTCAACTCCATATTCATTGGTATATGGAACAGAAGCAGTCTTGCCAATTGAAGTTCAATTGCCCTCACTCAGAATAGCCATTTGTGATCAGTTATCTACAGATGAGAAATCCCAAAAGCGGTTTAATGAATTGGAACAGTTAGATGAGAAAAGATTGTGCACTTTGCACCACTTGGAAATCTATCAGAATCGAATAGCACGAGCTTTTAACAAAAAAGTTCGTCTTCGTTCATTCATTCAGGGAGAATTGGTATTGGTTCTCAGAGCACCAATGATACCAGGAAAGAAGCCTCCCAAGCTTGAACCAAAATGGGAAAGACCTTATTCAATACATAAGGTCTACTCCAATGGAGCATATTCTCTAATCTCAATGGATGGAGAACACATCACGACTCCAACTAATGCCAGATTTCTGAAGAAGTATTTTGTATAAACACAAAATATTGTTCCCAAATCCAAAACAATCACATTGGTTCAGGTTATTTTGTCCCTGATACATGACACTAAACTGTGCAGCACCAATAGTCCTAACCGCAAGACTTTAAACTGCATAGTCCCTATATTATGTCCGAGATGACATTAAACTATATTAAGTCCTAGATACATGACTTTAAACTGTACAAAAATGTTCTATCGTCCAACATGACGTTAAACTGTATAAATATTTTGTCCTACATGACACTAAACTGTATTATGTCCTATCTACATGACATTAAACTGTACAGAAGTTCCATATTTTGTCCGAGATGACATTAAACTATATTTTGTCCGAGATGACATTAAACTATATTGTGTCCTAGCAATATGACATTAAACTGTGTGGCACTTTCATCGTCCATCATGACGTTAAACTGTAAAAAGTCCCCAGAACTGATATCCTCATATTGGTTCACCTTAGTACTAGCTACATGACTTTAAACTGTACAACACCAGTTCGTCCTTGCTATATGACGTTAAACTATACAGCAATGGTCCAGTATTACTTTAAACTGCAACTTCGTCCCACACGACATTAAACTGTGAAAAAGTTCCCTAAACCGTCCAGCATGACCTTAAACTGCATCATCCCTGGTCCAGCAAGACGTTAAACTGTGACGTCCTAACTATATGACGCTAAACTGTATGAAAGTCCCTCACGTCCGGAAAGACGTTAAACTATATAATCATCAAAGGTCCAGTATGAAATTAAACTGCACCATTCACGGTCCATGCATATGACCTTAAAATATTTTCACTTTCGTCCGACATGACGTTAAAATGGTACACTCTTTTGTCCTTATTGCATGACATTAAACTGCACAATCCCCCTTTCGTCCAATATGACGTTAAACTATTTTATCCCCATCATCCTAACTACATGACGCTAAACTGTACAGAAAGTCCTTGATATGTACTACATGACATTAAACTGTTATTTTGTCCCCACTACATGACACTAAACTGTGCAGCACCAATAGTCCTAACTGCAAGACTTTAAACTGCATAGTCCCTTTTTTATGTCCTACATGACATTAAACTGTGCATCGTTAAGGTTGTTATTACCTCTTGTTTCTCACACCGAGTATGACTCACGTGAGCTTAGAGCGAACATCAACCATAACACTCCCTTTGGGCCACTAACCATGTGTAAGTCCCAACAACATTTTAATTAGATCATTGTCCCCAAGAACAACTTGATCATTAATTCATTCTTTAATTGAACTACACAGACTTTGATCCTTGCCCTCCAGGCTGGGTATGTAGGCAACCTCCCAAGGTTCAAGCCCAAAAACAATCTCTTCACATCGGTTCACCACCATCTCATATGATGTTGATTCGTGAAACCGCCCCTGGAATAAATATCTTTACATTGATTCACTTTCGTCCTTGTTATATGACGTTAAACTATACAACACTTTTGTCCGGTACGACAATAAACTACAATATTCTTTGATTTACTCACTTGAGAGAAAACTATTATTGACATTGATTTTTCAATCATGGTTTTCATTTTCAAAAAACTACATGCATACATGGTAATGCCTAAACTTTTTATCTTAGGTTAAACCATCATTGCACTAAAGTCCCCTTTCACCCTTCACATGTATGAACCAAATTTGTACAAAGGGTAGTTCTAGAACTACGTGGACTTGATTCCCATCCTTATGGGATACGTAGGAACATTCAAGTATCCCTCGAATCCAGTCCCAAGTCTTTTGGGCCTAACCCCAAATTTCACTTTCAGTCCCTTGGCTGAAAAGTCCTCATGAAAACACACACTGTGTATTCATTATTATGGTCTGAATTCTATGACCCTAAACTAAGATCACTCATACTTTCGTCTTGCACGACGTTAAACTGCATTTCAAGAACTACATATGGCTTGATTCTCATTCTTATGAGATACGTAGTGAAGTCCAAAATTTCAACTCAGGACCCAGCCACAACATGATTATGGTTTTCATTGACCTATGTATCTCTATATACATTGGACAATACCCATCTTTATGTATTATAATCCTAACCTTAAATATTTTCAGATCTTCATAACCCTTTTCATGACTTCTAGTCACAAAAATGTCAAACTTCTGAGAATTCTTTTGCCTGACTATGCAGCATGTGCCCATAGGTGGCCTTGCATAAACAGTCCACATAACAGACTTGTCAGTCAAAAGATGCTATTCATTTGACCATGCAGCCAATGCCCATAGCTGGCCCTGCATATTTCAACCCCCTAACGGGTTTTTTTAAATAATAGTAACTTCATTTTTTGGGAAGAATGCCTCTTTTGTCCTTATTTGTCTTAAACGATAGTATGTAGGGATCCGCAAAAAAATAGCCATCCTTAACATATTTGTCCCATATCCTTTTTCATGATCTGAAATTATTCAAGTCTATGGTTTATTCTTCTTCCCTACGTTTGGGTCAGACCTTAGTAGGAGTGATATTCATCCAGTTCTTCGATATTCTTGTTCGAAAATATCTTCTCCATATTCAAGTACCTCTTTCCATACAACAAACTCTATACTTTAGAAAATTTGAATCTCCATAAACTTTCACTGGCTTTTAGCACTAGGAAAGTAAATTTCTGGGAGTTCTTTTTCCTGACTATGCAGCACGTGCCCATAGGTGGCCTTGCATAAATAGTCCACATAACAGACTTGTCAGCCAAAAGATGCTATTTATTTGACCATGTAGCCAATGCCCATAGGTGGCCCTGCATATTTCAACCCCCTAACGGGTTTTGTTAAATAATAGTAACTTCATTCTTGGAAACTACTTCTTCTAATTCCTTTTAGCTCTTTTTCATATCATTCCTCAGATTCAAATATTCTTAAGCCATAGTTTACATTTTTTCCCTCATACTTGAGTATGGTAATATGTTTTCAGATAAATTTTCAAGGAATTGAATCCATTTTAATCCATTTTGGTTAAAGCTATTTCGACCTTAAACATTAGCCCCTTTATGTCCAGCGTGCATGACTTTAAACTTCCCACACAAAAGACAAAGGAACTCTGAATAAAAGTCAAGTTCCAGCTCACTAAATATACATTTTTTGTATGATTTAGGTAATATTGAGCAATTAAAAGGTTCAAAGTTTGTAGGATTATTTGTAATAATCCTAGTAAAAATCAAACTATGATTACTAGGCCCATTGACTTAAGTAAATTTGAAGCAGGTAATGAAAGAATGCAGGTACAAATGATTGAAGACGAAAGTGTTTTTCATTGATACACAGGAGATAGAAAGACATCCACAGACTGGAGTTTCTTCTCTTTTTCAAGAATTACAGAAGATTGTCAACATAAGTCTTCATTTGATGTATAGCATCCTGAGCCTTATCAGCAGTTACTTGAAGCTCGTGCACTTGACCAGCTTCACTCTTTTCAGCTTGCTGAAGTGACTTCTTAGCATCTGCGATGGCTTTCATGCCATTCATATGAGTTTCATCCAATGATTTATTAAGCTGATCAAGTTCCCCAGTAATAGCATCTAACTGTTGCTGGAATTGCACCTGCTGGACGACCTTTTCTTTGATTTTTTGCTTCAGATCCTTCATCTTGGCAGCATAATCAGCTTCAGCTTGGGATATCGCAGCCTCAAATTCGCCTATGTTGATTGACAATTTCACTCTGGTCAAATCTTCGCGACTTGTCTGCACTTGCTCCCTCCTGAAAATGATTTGTTTCACCACAGCATGGATCTTTTCATATCAAAAACCACCAAGTCCCAGTATAAAAAATTGGGATGACAATCGAGAAATTTTTGATGGTAGCTCTTCTAAAGGCACCCCAGATATGATGTTCCATATGTTGTTCCATGCCTTACGTCGTGAAAAGCTGAATGATTTAAGCATCTCTGGATCTGATTCAATATCATCGTCAGAAGGGTGTATGTAATCTGGAATTAGTGCGCTTAAGGAAGTGCCTTGTCCTGCTCTTTCCCCCCTGACTTGTGCTTCTTCACTTTCAATTCCCGTTGGGGCAGAGGCTGAGGCCTCATCTACGGATCTAGTCATTGCAGTTGATGGTCCTGCATGATTAATTGAAAGGTTTAGTCAGCTTCAAAGGATAACAAAAGAATAGATTGTCTTGCGAATAAAGTATAATCACAAATATTGTTATCCCTTACCCAAGGGTGGTTCAGCAACCTGAGAAGACTTTTCCCCATCTTTCCCGGTTTCAACAGGATTTTCAAGATGGGTCTCAGGAGAGTTTATTGGATTTAGCTCTACTTGAGCTAATGTTTCTGCAATGATAGGGTTGACATCAGTGTCCACACCCTCTTCGGGCATTGGCAGTTCAGCGACTTCTACGGAAGAAACTGCATATTATTTTCCATCATGGTTAGAAGTATATTTTTAAAAAAAAAAATTGGGCGAAGGGTAGCACTCACGCCCAAGGTCTTCTAAATCATATGACAACTTAGCATGATCATAAAATTCTTCAAAATTCATTCCTTGATTCATCATTTCATCCAATGATACTTCAGAATCTTGATTAGTCTCACCAGTGGGAGCATTTGCTACATCTTCTTGCCGACTTATGTCCTGTAACCCCTGACCTTGGACAGCATCTTCAGTAGTAGGAGGGATACTGGGAATGGATGGTAGCTCTTCTCCAGGTACAACCAAGTCAGCCTGGGTCTGTGATTGTTCTACAGTACCCTCCACGACCTTTGAAGGAGGGTCAGTCCCTTCCCTCAAGGGGGAAATTGAAGAAGCCCCTGCAATCCTCAGAAATATGAGTAACCATATGATTATGGGTATAAACTCATGATTGTTCGAAGGACTTACCACTGCTAATGAAACGTTTAGCTATGGATTTACTCCTTTGTTGCCTTGGCTTCTTTTGTTTTTTCGGAGTATCAGTAGTCTCCATTATTGGCACTTGGATTGGCGAATGGAAGGCTATGTCCAGCGCCTCATTCATGGCCTGCTGGCCTGGAGATATCTCGCCTGGTTCACGAGGAGAATCAGCAACAGCCCCGATAGCAGTACCACCAGGGCTATATTGTGGTGAAGGAACCCCAGTTCCTTTCTTTGCAAGCTGCAAGATGAAGAAAATAACTTCCTTAAGTAACGAAGCTTCAACTGAAATCAAGTTGCAAAGAAAATAAGGAAAGAAAACTTACATCTTTAGGAGCCACGTACTCCTGCCATTCCTCATCTCCAGAACCACCAGCCCCCTCAGTGGCGCCACAATCAATCATTTCCTTCACCCGCCTAGTGATAGGAACCGAGTCATCAGTGGCATATATGAGCATTTTCAGATCTCTGATGTAAGCTTGCACTTCATTGGGGTTATCTCCGTATTGAAGATTTTTAGAAGATAGAAGATATCCTATTCCAGGAAGTTGTAGGCCCTCACACAAATCCAGCCAGGCGGTCTCAGTATCACAGTATAAGCTCTGCCATAGCTGAACAGCCTCTGGTCTTAGATATAAAGGCTGTGAGGAAGGTCCTACAATTTTTTATTTTAATTTCTTCCCAACTCCTGCAACTACAGATAGAGAATAAGAATGTAAGACTTATTACTTTATAAAGTAGTAGTGATTGAAATTACTACAATGAAATAACTCACCAGGAGTTGATGGAGTGGGTCTTTTAATTCTGGCTGGAGGATTATATCGGGCACAAAACCGCTTTGCTTCCGGTTGTGCCTCATCATCCCCATCATGATAATCCGATGAATCAGTTCTAGAAGAGGAGTCTGTTGAATCTATTTCATGTGGAGAAGCGTCACCTTCATGAGGAAGGGTTTCTTTCTCTACAGTCCTCTTCCTCTTTCTCACTTGATATACTGGGTGATTCAATATCCCTTTGGGGTATGATGCTATCCAGTGTTCGGCATAAAATGTAGTCAGATTATGTGCCGCTTTTTCAACTGGTAGATCAAATACTGCCCCAGTCTTCTCTCTTGATGTCAGCAACCATAGTTGTCGAGAAACCATCAGATATTGCTCTAACCTGACATGTACTGGACGGGATACAACAATCTGTTGCAAACATTTGAATTGGCGTGCAAATCTATATGGAGCATAGGCCTCACATATGATTTCTCCATCAATCCTGGCTACTAACACGCCATCCCTGCAAGCTAGCATGTATGCCCTCAAATCCAAATGGGCTGTCCCATCATCAACAAACCGCCCGGATGGCGGACTTCCATAAGGAAAGAAGTTGAATTCCTTAAACATGCTTAGTCTTACTTTCATGTCATAACCATTAACATCTAATGGAGTAATTCCAGAGAATGCTTGCACTGGCGGTCTGAAAGAGCTTCCAGGAATTTGTAATCCATTCTGTACATTGTAAGTCCTGAAGTGAGTGGCAATCCATCCCCACAAAACCTGGAATGGTCCCACTATTCTTAAAAGAGATTTACCCTGGAAGACGTGAAGTAAACTCCTGTGAATATTTGCTAAAATGGGGGTAGCTAACCCAATCATTTTTCCCTCAGCCAACTTTGCCGCAATGACGAAGGTCCCTGGCCTAACACCTCCCTTCGAATCCCTGACCGGCAAGAGTTAAACACTGAGCCACATTGCCAAGAAACCCGCCAGATGAGTTTTATTTGGAATTCTTTGATTCACTTCATATCCCCACTTTTCAAACTCTCCTGCTTCTAGAGTTGGCCAGAATGTGCCAGGAGCTCCTCTCTTCTCAGGTTTTGGACAAGTGGTAGGACGTCTGGGTCTGGTATCCTTGGATTTCTTTTTCTTGGATCCTTTTTCTTTGGCTCCATCCCTTTATTCTCAATAAGAAACACATTCATCCATTCTTCCGGATGAATATCTTTTCTAAAATGAGTTAATGAGGTCTCTAAAATCTTGAGCCTGTGAAAGATTTTAAATAATTCTCGAGCCAAAGCAGGAGTCTTCTATGAATCATTCCAAGTCACCTTGGGAGGAATGAATTCATCATACATATCGCCCAAGATTGGAGCTCCTGAAATCTTGTGGACATCCCAAAAACTAATACCTACTTCTCCATGAGTCAAATGGAAAGAATTAGTTGCTGGGCTCCAGTGGCTGAGTATCTCTGGCACGAAGTTATCATGTCTGTAAACATATGTTTGCCCAACCCAAACAACCTCATATATTGCAGCTCTCTTCAGATCCTCAATAAACTCTGTGCAAGTTTGTCGCACCCAGTATGCCCACATCCAAGTTGGCTTCACACCTCCCCCAGGACGGAAATCCCAACTTTTCTTCCAGCCTTTGGATTGATCCATCTGAGCATTTTGGAAGATTAAAGGATGAAAATGTGGTTGAATCTCAGGTGTATGATCTTTCAGATCTGGTGTGCAAGGGCTATGATGCATCACATAAGCCTTCTCCACTGTTCCAGCAGTTAGAAATGATCCTCCACCTGAGATATTTTCTAAAGCAAAATTGGTATAATTCTGAAACCAAGAAAATGGAAGATATTTCTTTACTTCTGGAATAATGACTTCTTGTAGATGACCATAGCCATACAAAGGTAGATAAGTGCAGTGAGGAAAGTTGCGATGATATTTCTTCAGATACTTAGCCAAATCTGGAAGAGTACTATCTTTGACAGTATAGTAATCAGGGCCAATGATATCCATCATATCATCTATCCGCTTGCTAGCCAGTTCATCAATTAATCCAGGTCTAAGAGCCATTGAATCTGCACAAGAGTTGAATAAATTAAATTCTTAAATGGGTTTTATTTTTCATAAAATTTGTGAAAGCATTTGGAAAAAATGGCTAAGGCATTAAGGCGTGCAAGTATGGAGATGTCGCGCAAGTGATACAAGTGACGCACAAGTTTTTTTTCGCACAAGTATTACCGCGCAAGCCCTATTAACTTGAGAGTAGCGCGGCAGCGAGGAAACAGTGGAAAAAGAGACTTGCGTGGCGAGGAAGACTTGCGCGGAGAAAGCTCGAGAAATTTGGGATCAGATCTTATCCCCGGCCAAAAGCCGTGTATTTATAGGCCAGGAAGCCTATCTGCGCACCACACCCAGAGCACTTAAGGCCTGCGCGATGCAAACTTGCGCGCCGCCCTCTGTGCACTGCGGACTTGCGCGCCTCCCTTTTCCTTTGGAGGGATTCGATTTCCTCAGAGTCAAATCCTCATTTTTTCTCCGGATCCAACTCTGAGGGGGGACTTTTGTTGACGCTCCTTTCGTCACAGAATCTAAAGATCGGAAAAGGGAATATCTGAGCTCAAAGTGATTCAACCTTTGAAGAAAACATCAATAATCGACAAAGGAATGAACAAAGGATCGACAGCAACGGCACCGCGCAAGTTTTATCACTGTCGCGCAAGTACACTTGTGCGACAACCTTGGTTGTGCAGGTGACTTGCGCGACCTAAGTGGTAACCGCCCGGTAACCGCCCGGGGTCTTCTTTTGCCTATAAATAGACCCTGTGGGCCCCCCCATTCGGGAGGATCTTTTTCTAGAAACTCGGATTGAAGCTCCCGACGCCCAAGTCTCTTCTCAAAGCTTCCGGAACACTTCTAAGGTAATTTCTTACCTAGAACGGAAGATATAAAGAGAAGAAGGAAGGACTAAGTGTTGAAACTTATCAAACACTTGCGCGCCGACTTATTTCCTTCAATATAACTTGCGCGTCCCTTTTCTGGAAGAACCTCAAGAAAATTCTAAAGGGTTTAAAAAAGAGTCGCTCAAGTATTTCAATGCTGGTTGAAAATCGCGCAAGTACACCATGTGTCGCGCAGGTATACCTGCGCGACCATACTTGCGCGCCCACGGAAGACTTGCGCGCCTTGCAAGACTTGCGCGCCCCTATCTTTTTGGGTGCCCATCTTGCCCATTTTTACCCCTCTTAAGCCATCACACCTTTCCTTTTCAAGATTCAGTCTTCAAGACACTCTTCAAAGCCATTTATGGAATGATTTCTTAATTTGACTTCCTTATCTGAAAGGAATTCTGTGGAATCTCTCTCAAAGTCTAGTGATTTAAATATCCTTATGTCACTAAATATGGAGAGTTCATTCATTCAACCTCATCCTTTAAGATGAGAGAATCCTAACCTGGGTCTCCTTTTTAAGAATAAGACTCAGTCATAACATGGGCCTTCTTTTTTAGGAGTAAGTCCCAGTCATAATCTTGGGCATCCTCCTCATGAGTAAGCCCCAAACCTTAATTCCTTAACCTGTGCCTCCTTTTTTAGGAGTAAGTCCCAGTCATAACCTTGGGTTTCCTTTTCAGGAGTAAGCCCCAAGTCCCCTAACCTGGGCCTCCTTTTTAAGAGTAAGACTCAGTCATAACCTTGGGTTTCCTTTTCAGGAGTAAGCCCCAATTCCCCTAACCTGGGCCTCCTTTTTAGGAATAAGTCCCAGTCATAATCTTGAGTTTCCTTTTTAGGAATAAACCTCAAGCCCCCTTAAAATTCTCTTAACCAGTCATAATTTACCTTTGATTTGGGTTTCCTTTTCAGGAGTAAAACCCAATCATAAGTCCCCTCCTAACTTGGGCATCCTCCTCAGGAGTAAGCCCCAAGATTAGAGTATTCAAATCTCCATAAAGCACATATACCTTTATGGACCTTGTTCCTGGATTTTCTCCCTAAAAGTAAATCCTAAACCTTCATCTATTTTGGGCAGTCATACATACATAAGCCCCAAACAAATTCTTATGATTGCATCTTTCATGGCACAATTGTCTAAATTTTACCAATACCTCTTGTTTCTCACACCGAGCATGACTCACATGAGCTTAGAGTGTAAAAGTAATTATGACATTCTTCTTTGAGCCATCAATAATAAACATCATACTCCATTACTCGAACTACGTGGGTTCTGATTCCTTTTCCAAAACAAAGGATACGTAGGTAGCCCATTTATGGGTTCGATCCCAACTTTGAAATAATCTCTGTCCTTCTGAATGACGATAAAATTCAAGTGCCCCACTGAGTGGATTTAAAACCAGCCTGGTCATCATAATGACCAAGAGACTTTTATATAAATGTTTTGAAGGATACCATTGACCAGGAATCTCTAAACAGATATAGATGATTCTCTATTGATGAAGAACCTCGAATACATATAAAAGATTCTCTAAATTTCTTGCATATTTAATCATTGATTGTTAAAACTAAAGGAAAGCACATTTTATACTTGGTAATGTAATAAGGATTCACGAACATAACTTAAATCTATAAAGAGAGTCCCGGAGTAGACAATAATTCCCCTCAAAAAGGTGTGATGAGTCCGACCTCCCATCCTGTCGACCAATGCAAATTCCTAAGCCTCATTAGTCCACAAGCTAATGAGCGCCTGCCTTTGGAAAGTAGGTCCAAACGGATGTGGAATCATTGGATGTTTCCGGTTCTACGAACAAACCCGTTAGAAACCGATCGGAACGTTTGAATCTCCCGTCCAGGAGGTCATCCCTGGATTCCGTGACAAAACAGCTTCCTTATTTTGTTATAATATGTAATGGTTTCTAGATATATACCTTTCTCATATTTATTTTTATAATCTTGTTTAAACCAAATACTAAATCAAAAATGATTAGGATAATATCCAATAGAATCAGAGTATATGATCATATGAATATGAAAACTCAATATTCTTTAAAATTTCATTTCATCCTTTGATACTTTAAATTTAATGTAGTTTTATTTAATTTAGGTTCACTTGTACTTATTAAAAAAATCCATTAAAGTAGTTAAGAAATAAATCCTTTATAATGGCTCATAAAGATAATGTGATTGACCAAAGAATATATCTCAGGAGTTTCAAACTAACTATACAATTTGGACTCTTTTTTATGCACTAGGTGACGATTGAGTTAATAATCATCAAAAAATTTCAAGGTTATTACCCATAGGTACATTTTTCCACATGCTAAACCCATAAGTAATATTCATATTGGGATTTCATTTCTTGGAAAACCAAATACCCAAAATTTTCAAAAAATTTAGGATGTTATCCTATATTGATACTTATCATTTAGACTTATCCTAAGGATTTTTACTAAATTTCTCTAATCCCAGTCCATAAAATATTATCTCAACCGAAATAAGTTATCTATACCTTTTGAATTATAATAAACCATAACTTATCAACATTTTATAACATTTCTAACTCCCAATTTATCCCCAACAGATATCATCATAATCTCTAAAATTATCTAAAGCTTTCTCAAAAATAAACTATAGTATTCCATAGACATGACCATCCATATTACCTGAAATAAAGAAAAAATTTAATTAAAATACATTTCCAAGACACTTTATGTTTATAATTTTAGAGAATTAGGATGAAATATTAACTAAAAAAACCCAAATTATTTATATTAATTGGAAAATTTTCTTATTATGTATGAAACTAAATAATCCATAATGAGTATTCAACATCAACTTCAAATTATGCACATAAGAAACTCTTAAATACATTTTCTACATTTAATATCTTCATAACCTGGGGAAATGGAAACATAAGAAAATGGGAGAGATCAAATTCTTAGAAATAGTAAACGTAAGAGATAATAATAGAATATCATTAGCAAGAATAAGATGGGAATATGGGTACAATCATGATACATAAGAAACATATACCTAAAAAACCATAGATCATATATCATGGAATAAGACATTGAATAAAATTATATATGAATGAGTTAATAAATATGTGTCATGATAGTATAAAATAATAATTATAATGAGCATAAGACTAAAAAATATTTAAATTATAGCACAAATATTAGTATCGGGAACATTACTTTCTAAGCCACACCACTAGTGCCCACATTTATGAATAACTAAAAGGTTACTCATCAATAATTTATCTCATAATATATAAACTTTTAACCAATGCATTGGAGGTCGATATAGGACCCCACCCATTTTTCATCCATACTTACATGTACCACTTGAAAATCATTCACTTATTACATCATAAAGAACCCATGGAAATACATTTATTTTCATAAAACATTCAAATAAATATCATTCACATTTTATAGAATAAATATTCCTTAGAAAGAAAATTGGTTTCATTAAACACATCATAAACCACCCATATAAATAAAATGGGTTTCATTTCCTTTTCAATTGGATTCGCATAAGGAAATAATTAATAATTCCATAAATAATCATAACATGATAAACCTAGGGAAAATAAATGTGTATCCAATAACATCAAGTAACTTTCTAGGTAAATACTATTCAATCAAGATAATAAAGAATATGGTATTTACACCATATAGATAAAGATTATACAATTAAGATATTAATTTCCACAATCAATCGATGTATAGAACCAAGGTGAACACCCTTAAATCAAAGGAATAAAAATATGGTATTCAAACAGGGAAGGAATTGTAAGAAAAATTAGGTTTATAAACCTTAAATGACGAGGAAATAAAAAGGAAATGATGTCACATTTATATGATAGAAAATAACATTTTTTAATCCATCCAAAGAAATAAGGTTAACATTATTATTTGAAGAATATCCCTGATCAATCAGAAAAATGTATCGGAGGAAAATTATTATATAAAATTCACTTTTTATATGTTTTATATTTTTTTTTGTAAATAATAGTTTTTTAATCTTCTAAAATCACTTCAAAAGAATTTTTTTATAAAAATTGAAGAAAATAATTTATTTGGAAACCATGAAAATGTAGAGATAAATATTTATATAAAATGGTAAAGGTGGAATAATGAAATGTTCATATGTATACGTTATAGAGAGAATATTTTCACATTTTTATGAAACAAACCACATGAAAAATATTATAATTTATTTAAAAATTTTAAAAATAATTATAAATAGTATAAAATAATATTATTTAATTATTTAATAATAGATAATGAACCTTTTAAAATAATATAATTATTATGGATATTAAAAAATAAAGGATCCCGATTGAGAAGAAAATAAGGGGTCAATTTTACTTACAAGAAGCACTTCGGGTAAAATATAAGTGAATGGGAAATGAAATTTTGAGGGAAAATGTAAAAAACCATGAATATACTTTGAAAATTATGATATATTTTAGAAAGAGTTAAAATTACATAGATGGATTATGTCACAACCCGACCCACTGAGGTCCGACCCTTGACTACCTCAAGCCTGCCTTTAATAGGCCAGGGGATGGTGACCAACACCGAGTAGGCATATCCCACAAATGGGAGGAATTAACCTTAAGTGTCTATACACACACACACATCTCCAATCACACACAATTCTGAAATGTACAACAAATTAAACAATGCATGCATATATCTAAGACCCCACAACAGAGTATGATAGTAAAGTACAGAAAATAGAAAATGGGCCAATAACAAGACCAACCAAAAATATAAAGAGTCCAACCTACTCTAAGGGTGAGGACTAAGTCAAAAGCATGCTCCCAGTAAACACCTTGGTCTGTATATCTCCAGCTATGCTCCACCTACTCCCTGTCCTCCCAGGACACTGTAAAAAGGGTCTTCATCTGCACAAGACACGGTACATGCAGTAAAATCCCATGCATGGGTGAGTATAAAAATACTTAGTAGGACACCCCTAAAACAATAAACACAAAGTACCAAGTATAGTTAGCTCAATAAAAGTTATAACAATAAATTTATAACATGAAAAACCCATATATACTCAAGAAAGGGACCACATGATAAGGCAGTCATAACCAACTGTCATCCATAAGATTCTACTCGAAACAATTCTTATTCCTAGATAAATCACTCCACGAGCCATGCTATCATCAAAGAAACTTGAAGAAGAGGTCTAGATCATTGGGCCTCACTAAAATATAATTCACTAGTTGAAGAAGACTATGATACACAAATAGGGGGTCACACCCAAAACTGCTGGGGGACACCACAAACCCAATTTGGATCAACCCGCTATGTAGGGGATTTGTATTCCAATGATTCCAAAAAACCTATAAATATGGCCTACTAGATGGAGGATTAAATCCCTGCTCAAGGAGGTCACAAAAATTCCATAAACTCTGACTAGGGAACAAAGGATGATAGGGTATCACACTCCAATCTCACGGGGGGACACCGCAACTCTATCTAAGACTCGATCTCTAGAGGGGATGATAATCTAGTTCCATGGATGTAATTATGCTATGTACACTCAATGAAAAGATAAAATTGAATTCAATAAACATATACTGATCCAAACTAAGAAAATAAAGAGCCTCAAGAACTCTCGAAGGGAGTACATGACATGTTCATCTATCCCAAGTCCTACCCATGTGAAAGAGCCTCACACAACATGCAGTCTCCATATACACGGTATGTAGAAGGAGTAAATGATGTGTAGAGACACAAGGGTATCCTACCTATGTCACTTGGTTGTGTCTGTTTACCGAATCCATGTCAATGTACCGGTTCATGTACGCCAAGCCTTGTCCATGTGGGAGTACACAACATGTTCGTGACTGTTTACTCCAACATGTGTCTGTGTACTCTCCTGGGTATACATCAAGTCAACCAGAAATGGTCACATGCTATGTGATAGTGTTCACATGCCATGTGATCCTTATCTTCATCCTAAAAACCTAGATACTACTAAAGAGTCCCCACAAGATGTTACATGCCGTGTGTATTAGGATTTTCCAAAATCCAAGATCTACTGTCCATTTGACTCCTCCATCGCTCTGACCACCATTTCTGATGTGCCTTGTCTAGAAACTCAAGGGAATGCCTTTTACAAGACTTTATATCAATGAATGAAATATTCTGTTGCGAAATCTTCTTGAGAATCAGATCAAACCATCGTTCTTTTTCATGCATTGAAGAATGATAAAGAAAAAAAAAATTAGGAATCATCTATCATCTAATTCATTGTTGCTTCTATCATTAAAACAATGTCATTCCATGATGAACCTAGATCTCAAATCATGGATAATTGTGCTAAGAATTGTATGTTCAATGATCGATTCATCAGATTTTGTTGAACTACGGACCAAGGGGTCACCCTCGATGAACCATAAAGGAGGGAGAAAAGAACAAAGAACGTCAATGAGGAATGAAACTCGGTCGTTGTTTATGTTAGCATTAATTAATTTCCATTATAATGATAAATGAAGAGTAATAAAAAATATAAGAAATATCCCAAATAAACTACACAAATATAATCCCATCTTGTAAGGTGATCAATCTAAAAGTCAATCCATTCATCAATTGATTTACGTTCATTGTAGAAATCAAGAATGAGAATGAATCAACATAAAACAAACATACTACCTCTATTTGGTTCTATATTTGATGAAGACTGATTGTCGCATAACATTTGTTGGAATGATCTGTTGAATCCAAGGTTATATCGATCGTTGATCCACGATATGTCATTGTTCTTCTGAGAGGATTCTCCAAGGCTCTCTCTCTAACAATCCTCCAGAGGTTCCAGGGTTATGTAGAAAACCCTTGAATTATAACCCAAGGATCAATTTAAATATCCACCAATCATCATTTCAATGAAATGAAATGAAATAATTTTATTTAATTGTTTTATTCATTTCTGTGCCCGTGATGAATTTTCCACAAATGACCCATGCCGACTAATGTTAAGTTGCACCTAGGGTAAAAATTCTATTCTGAACTCAATAATGCCCCCATATTTTTGATCTACAAACTCTTTTATGAGTTATTCCATCTTTTTAGAAAAACCACATGCAAATGTTATTTAATATATTTCAAAAATTTGTTTCGGGCACACCAAGCCTCATAATCGCATGCTGTCTCATTTTCTGGTATAAAAATTAATCCATATAATATCCAATAATAGTACACGAAAAATAAGAGACATTACATTCTATCCACCATAGGGACTTTATTCCCTAAAAGTGAAAAGCTACTCAAAGAGATGGGGGTACTGGGCTCATATCTGTGTCTCCCACTCCTAGGTGCTCTCTTGAAGGTTCCTGGGATACCACCAAACTTGCACAAGGGGAATCAAATGCCCATAGAGGATGTCCTCCTTCTGATCCTCAACCTCTACTAGGTACCTAGCAAAGGTCTCTCCATCCCCGATTTCCAACTTTCCCCAGTCGATAATGTGTGATGGTTCATGCACGTACCTCCTCAGTTGCAACATGTTAAAGACATCATGTACCTAGTCCAACTATGGAAGTAGATCTAAGTGGTATTACACCTCACCAAATCTATGCAGAATCTGAAAAGGACCAAGGGTAGGTGTTCCTCCCAACTCTGGCCAAAGTTCATCATGAAATCCCACAACATGTCCTCCAAGACCTAGATGGTCCGCTCTGTCTGACCGTCACTTTGGAGGTGAAATTATATTCTGAAGGATAAATGGGTCCCAATGGCTTCCAATAATCCTCTCCATAATCGAGATGTGAAGCGAGCATCATGAACAGAGACGACCTTCAAGGGAACTCCATGGAGTCTGACTATCTTCTACACGTAGAGACGTCCCAAGATTTCTATTAAACTCTTCTCCTGAATTGATAAGAAGTGGGATGACTTGGTTAATCGATCTACGATCACCCAAATGGCATTATGTCACCTGGATGTACATGATAATACCATCACAAAGACCTTGGATATCCTATCCCACTTCCAATCTATCACCTCAAGGGGTTGGGTTAAACTCGATGGAACTTAGGGTTCAGCCTCCACTTGCTGACAAGTAAGGCATCAGGAGATAAACTCTACAACTCCCTTCTTCATACATAGCCACCAAAATTGATGCCAAAGGTCTTGGTACATATTAGCCCACTTGGATGTACCAAAAAAGGGGATGTATGAAACTCCTACAATCAATCTTCCTGTAACTTCAAGGGTTCCACTTTTCGTCCAATAAAAAGGATATCATTCTACCCACATTCATAATATTCATTGGGATCATGTCCAGTGAATATATGAGTACATAAGGTCTCATAGTTAGTATATACATGTTGACAATCCCCGAAATTCTATAGAAGTGGAGGGGTAAAAACCATCGACCGAATATTTGAAGCATTATCCATGTCTACAAAGGGAAACTGCAATAAGGCTAACTATTCTAAATAATCAGTAAAAAACAAAGAATAAGATCTCCCATTGAGCACATCTTCCACTATGTTCTACTTACTTGGAGTATAGACAATCTCAAAGACATAGTCCTAGAGTAAGTTTATCCATCACCACTGTCTCAAGTTAAGATCCTTCTAAGAGAATATATACTTGATACTCTTGTGGTCAGAGTATATGATAAACCACTCACCTATCAGGTAGTGTCACCACATCTTCAATGAGAAAACTATTAATGCTAACTCTTGGTTATGGGTCACATAGTTCAACTCATGTGGTCTCAAATGGAATGAACCATAGGTAATTACTACTTCCATATACATCATAACACAACAAAGTATGTTCCCTGATGAATCAAAGAACACTATGTACTCAACACCCTCCTCTAGTAACCTCAACATGGGAGCACTCGTTAACCTCCGACTCAACTCCTAAATTCACTACTAGAAATTTTTCTTCCACATGAAAGGATTCCCTTTCCTGGTCAAGGATTTCAAGGATGCTTCCACTGTGGAGAAGTCGGGTAAAAACCTTCGATATTACCCAACCAATCCAAGGAAATGCCTCACCTCATTAACCCTCTTAGGTGGATCCCAAGAAAGAAGTACCACAACCTTTTCTGAATCCACTACAAATACGTCCTATAAGATGACATGTCCTAGAAAGTGGACCTCTCGAATAAAAAACTGACACTTTGAGAACTTCCCATAAAGATGATACTCTCAATGTATGTATAGGACCTTCCTCGAGTGTCTCGCATGCTCCTCCTCATGTTCTGAATACACTAGGATTTTATCCAAGAAGACTAACATAAAAGGATCCAAGAAAGCCTGAAATATCTGGTTCATGAGTCCCATGAACACTGACGGGGAGTTCGTCATTCAAAATGGAATCACCAAGTACTCATAGTGACCATAATGACATTTTAAGGCCATCTTTAGTATATCCTAATCCTATAATCCCCATTGATGATAGATTGACCTGAGATCAAACATTAAGAACCATAACACCCCTATAAAATAATCAAAGAGGTCACCAATCCTCAGTAGTGGATACTTGTTCTTCATGGTCACCTGGTAAAAGTGTCAGTAATCCATACATAATCTCAATACCCCATCTTGGAAAACAACACTGGGGATGCCCAGGGGGAAATATTGGGTCTCATGAATCCCTTCTTCTGTAAGTCCTCCATCTGTATCCTCATATCTTGAATCTCTATGGGATCCATATGATATACTGGTGCAGATATTGGTTCCATATTTGGATGCAATTAGATGTAAAAATGTACCTCTTGATGTGGAGGTAAACCTAGTGTGTCCTCATAAAAGAATTCCTCACACTTTACCAACACTTCAGGAAACTGATAGACCAAATAATCCACTACCCCCAAAGTAATTCTGGCTAACTGATGTGTAATTGGTTGTACTCTCCTATTACTAAGCTCATCCTTCTCCGCCAAGGTTTCCTTTTCACCCACAAAGGAAAACCTCATTCTGTTACTATGGACACACCCCATCCTCCTCCGAAAATAGTCCATCTAGGAATGAACTATAGATAACCATTCCATACCAAGAATGATGTCATAAGGAATCATTGTTGAAACAAAGAGATCCTATAAAAAACTCTCACCTCTAAGCATCAGGTTGCACTGTTAGCACAAGTGAAAAATTGCTGATTCACCACCCATCGGAGTCTCCAACCATAAGGGTCGAGTCAAAATTTCAACCAGAATATCTATGTTTCAAACTATATAAGTGTAAAGGAAGGAATGAATAGAACCTATGTCTATAAATACTATATCTAAAGTAGAAAATACATAGATCATAACTCGTATAATCCCTGGATACTTGGAGTCATTGGTCTCCATAGCTTGTAGTTGGCCTCGTACCTACCCTCCAGCTCCATGAGCCTAGTGTGGACCACCTGGTGGTGGTGGTAATAGTTCGAACATACGACCACCTCATTTTACCCTGATGACTGCTCTTCCATGTTCTCCACCCTGTAAACCACCCTTCTCCTACCTCTATCTCTATCTTGGTGGTCCCTCGATTGTCTCTTGATCAGCTGTATGAAGGGTTGAGAAATCTCATGAAAAATGTCCTCGACCATCACAAGAGAAACAATGCTAGTCCCTTGGATGATTTGAGATACCTTGAGAGGCCTACACTACTGATCCTAAGTCCTCAAATCACCTCCTGAAGCATTTGAACCACTTGGATCCCTATAATTGTTGTCAGCTACCTGATTCCAAGGTCTTAGCTACTGGGTGCCCACTGCTAGCTCCCAATACTGGTGTCTTCTCTAATAGAAATATTTCTACCAATAAGGATCACTCAAGCACTCCATCATAGGTGTAAATGCTAAGAGATACCATTAAACCACAGATGTCTCTGCAAAAGCCCTGCTCAAAAGTCTAAGACCTGAAGAACTGGCCCCATACCAGATCCAAGGAGTAACACAATAGATCAAAAAATCTCACAGAATACTCTACCATGGTCATACTGCCCTACTACAGATGTAGAAGCTCCTATATGGGTACCGATCACAATCTGGCCAGATAGAACTCCTCTTTGAAGAGAAACTTTATGTTTTTCCTAGAGAGAGTTGCCTCATCATGCGGCTGAGTCACTAATATCCAAAATTTCCCCACAAATCCTTGAATAAGAATCACAACAAGGACTTCCATCTGATCAGTAAGCATCCTCATAAGGTGGAAAATGTGAGTGACTGCCTATAGCTAGTCCTTAGCCACACGTGGGTCCATCTCACCCCGAGACCTGAGAGGTCTCTACCACTAAAACTCATGAAATGAAATCATCTTGCATACACCCTCATATAGTAGTGATGGTTATACCTACTGCTTGATGGGTGGTTGTATAGATGGTAAACCACCCAGAGGTTCTATCTCTGGTATAAGCCCCAATACCGATGCCTCTTCACTAGGTGGATCATCCTCATGATCACACGGTGGAATCCTGTCTGGATGTCTATGTGGAGGTATCCTAAAATAAAATAAGATGCACCATGATAAAAGAGTATATATGGGGAGATGACTCAAGAAGGACATGGAAAACACAACCATTCATATATGATAATTGTGCTAAAAAATGTTCCCTATAACCAAATGTTTAAATGTATTGAGCCGAAAGGCAGGTGACCAGAGTCCTGGTGTATGGATATGTCGAATTCCATACCTACATTGGAATACTTAGACTGAAAGTTGAACTTGAAACACTAATTTTTTTCCCAAACCAATCTCACCAAATCAGATCCTAAATTAGAAATAACCTCCCTTTGATACCAATCTATCATGACCCGACCTACTGAGATCTGACCCATGACTACCACAAGCCCACCTCCAATAGGCTAGGGGCTGCTGACCAACACCGAGTAGGAATATCCCATAAATGGAAGGCATTATCCTATAATACCTATACACACGCATATGTCTACAAGATCACACAATAATGAAATTTAAAACAACTGAACCAATGAATGCATACATCTAAGATCCCACAACAGAGTATGACAGTAAAGTACTGAAAAGAAAAAAGAGACCAAAAGAAAACTAAAACAAAACTATAAATATTCCAACCTAATACAAGGGTGAAGACTAAGAAAAAAGTACGCTCCAAGTAAACACCTCAATCTGTCAAGCTCCAACTACATTACACCCTCTCCCTATCCTATCAAGACACCGTAAAAAGGGTCATTGTCTACACAAGACATGAAACCTGTTAGAAAAGCCTGTGTAGGGTGAGTATAAAAATACTCAGTAGGATACCTTGAAAACACTAAACATGAATCACCAAGTATATTCATATCAATAAAAGATATAAAAATAAATTTATAATAGGAAAAACTTAGATATACTCAGGAAAGGGACCACACTATAAGGCAGTCATAACCAACTGTCAGACACTTGATTATGCTCAAAGCAATTATCATTCTGGGAGAACTCACTCCATGAGCCACATTATCATCGGAAAAACTCGACAAAGAAGTCTAAATCATTGGGCCCCACCCAAAGAGAACACACTAGTATAAGAAGACTACGATACATTGATAGGGGGTCACACCCAGAACTGCTATGGGACACTACAAACCCAATCTAGATCAACCTGCTACTTAGGGGATCATACGTCAATGATTCCACAAACCCTACTAATACGACCTAATAGATGGAGGATCAACTCCCTGCTCAGGTATGTCACACAAATTCCAGAAATTACAACTAGGGAACAAAGGATGATAGAGGATCTCACTCCAGTCTTATGGAGGGACACCACAACTCTATCTGAGACTTGACCTCTAGAGGGGATCACAATCCAATTTCATGGATGTAATTCCTCATTGTAACCTTGAGGTAAAGGACCAAGGGAATGCACTCAACCTATACTAGTCCAAAATAAGAAAAAAAAGATCCTCAAAAACTCTTGAAAGGAGTACACAACGTGTCCCAATGGGTACACGACATGTCCAGCTACCCCATGTCCTACCAATGTGGAAGATCCTCACACGAAATTTAGTCTCCATATACACGATGTATAGAAGGAGTACAAATCATGTAGAGAAACACAATATCCTACCTGTGTCACCTGGATCTATCCGTGTATTAGTCATTGTACACCAAGTCGTGTCCATGTGGGAGTACATTGTGTGTCCATGACAGTGTACTCCAAACCATGTCCATGTACTCTCCAGAGTACACACCGAGTCAACCAGGAATGGTCACATGCCATGTGACAGTGTTTACACACCATGTGATAGTGGTAACATGCCGTTTGATCCTTATATTCATCCCAAAATCCTAGTCACCACTAAAGGGGACCCACATGCCATTTAATCCAGAATTAGATGCTGTGTGTATCAGGATTTTCCAGAATCCCAGATCCGATGTCTGTTCATCTCCTTTGTTTCTCTAGCCACTGTTCTGGACACAACTTTGTAGGAAACATGAGAAAATGCCTCATCCAACCCTTTATATCAAAAAAATACAAGTTATATTTCCATATCTTTTCTAGAATCACATCAAACCGTCGTTCTTTGTCATGTGCTGAAGAACACATAAGAATGAAAAATCAGGAATCATACATCATCCAATTTGTTTCTGCTTCCATCATGGACCCACCATCACACTATGTCAAACCTGGATCTGAAATCTCATATTGTTTCACTGAGAATCATATTCTTAATGATCCATTCATCAGAGTTCATAAAACCACACACCAAGGGGTCGCCTCCGATGAACGAGAAAGGAGGGAGAAAAGCACAAAGAACAACGAATCACAACCATTGTTTCTATCAGCCAAAATTCATTTATAATATAATGATAAATGTAGAGGAATAAAAAAAATACAATAAATATCCCAAATAAACCCCACAAATATAATCTCATCCTATAAGGTGATCGATCCACAAATCAATCAGTTCATCGATTGATTTGCATTCATCGCATAAATAATAAACAAGGAAGAATCCACATAAAAAAAAATATCCAACCTTGATTTGGTTCAATCACTAATGAAGAAAGATTGTCGTGTCACATTTGTTGGAAAGATCCATCAAATCCAAGGTTCTGTTGATTGTTAATCCATGATCTGTCATCATTCACCTGAGAGGATTCTCCAAGGTTCTATCTTTAATGTTCCTCTAGAGTTTCTAGGGTTATGCAGCTAACCTTCCAATTCTGAGATAAAGATCTATTTAAATATCCACCAATTATTGCATCAATGAAACAAACTAAAATAATTTTATTTTATCATTTTATTCATTTCCTCCCTGCAACGAATGTTTCACAAATGACCCACATCGACTAATGTTAAGTCACACCTAGGGTAAAACCGCCATTATTAACTCAACAATGCCCTTATATTTCCGATCTAGATACCTGTTTAAGAGTTATTCAACTTTTTTTAGGAAACCAAGCATGCATACTTTTTAATACATTTAATATATTTCAAACATTTGTTTTGGGCACACTGAGCCTCAAAATCACACACCGTCTGAGAACATAGTCTCAAAATTAATTTATATAACATCCAAAAATAATACATGGAAAATCCAATAAATTATAGAATATCTTTTTAAAATAATATTTATTTGAAAATAATATTGGAATTTGAAATAGTTACATCTTGAGTAACATTTTAATCAAAAACCCTTTCAAATTTGGTATCTTTTGAATCGAAATAAAGTACATAATATGGATCTTAAAAAACAATGAGTATGTTAAAATAAATTCATTAGGAAATAATCACACCATATTAACTATATATTGGTTCACATTGAGAAATATGTCTCATGAAATTATATTTGAGACAAAGAACCCCTTACATAAACTATTTCATATTAGAAATATGCTCCAACCTCCTATATAAAAAAATTGAATATATTAATAACCCATTTAAGAACCATTTTATTATTTATGAATTTTATTTATAATACTTATCCACATGTATATTAGTTAGTTATTATCTATTTTGATATCATATGTGAGTAATCTTTTTTATTTTTACCTAGTTTCTTAATAGTAGTATTGTTATTCATTATTATACAGAAGTTCATAATTACTAGATCATGAAAGTTACTAGAATTTATATATTTTTAATTATTCATAATGTTTTAATTTAATTAAATGGGAGTTTTATTTATAATCATTAAAGATAAATTTTTCAAAGAGCGTTTTTCATTGATTCTTAGCGAATGATGGGTGTTTACTTAAATATGGAGTTAAATTTTTATATAAACATTCCAAAACCATAAAAGAACTCATTATTTAATTATTTATATTATTTGTTACTAGAAATTAAATTTTTATAGTCATCCATGATATAAATTTATATAATTGTTCAAGTTGGTGGTTAAACCAACCCAAACTAGATCATAAAATAATTAATGGATGATTATGAAGTGATTTAGTTATAATATCATTAAACCAAAAGAATAAAGATCTTATTTGGAGTTTATTAGTGTTATATATCATAATTTTAAAGATTTATAAGAATAATATAACCTATATGAAGTTATTTTATAATATAAAGAAATCATTTTTTACTATTAGGATGCTCTTTTGGATGGTTGAATTTACCTTGGTTCTTTATTTCCCATATTGTTAACTGGTTGTACAATTTATATTTACAGAACATTAATAATTTCAAGAACATAAAATTTATCCATTAAAACCATTATTATTACCATCCAACTAAGGCGGTGATGAAAATAAAAATGAAAATCAATCATTCCATAGAGGCGGTAGTCCACACATTCTAATGGATAATGATTTCATTTTCCCTAGAATGGGGAAAATGAGTTTTTTTTCATTTTGGAATCTAAAATATGATATAAATATGTTTATTATATATTTAATTCCCTATTATTACCTTATTATAAGACAATTAAGGAAAATAAAACATGTTGTGTCATAGAGGTGGTAGTCCGTACAATGCAAGAATGGCAGCTTTGTTTTCCTAATAAAGGAGGGAAAGGAGGTTAATGCTTGTACCATAATTATAATAACATTAAGATATACTAATTATACTTATTTTATAATTTTAACATGGTGTAATTTAATTTTAGGAATAATAAGTGCACATAATGAAATATAAATAAGAAAGGAGCGGTTAGAAATTTATTACCCACTTATTAGATTATCTCCTTTGTAAAGGGGGATAAGACTTCAAGGTATGGTATTTTGAGAAGAAAATGACCTATTTAATATGTTTTTTAATTTTTAGGAGACTTTGGGGTATATTTTGGTCCAAAATAAGTGGGTTGTAGTGTGAGAGAATGTGAGGAGAGGAGTTCCCCTTTAATAAGTGAAAAGGGATGACATTTTTGTAAATAACAATTTTTTAAGAATGAGAAGTCACTATCAAGGAAATAAGATAAAAAATTGATAAATAATGGATAGGGTAAGAGATATGATTGATAAAGTCCTCAAACAAAAATTCCCACACATTTTTTAAACATGTTTGTGGTCTTTACCTCTTGGTTAAACCAATTTTGGCCCATTTGATTTTTACTAAGGTAACTAGTTTTTATCAAAGTAATTTATCCTTTATGTTTGAAAATAAGTTGGTCCTTATTAAATAATTTGGAATTAATAATTATAATTTTTAATTCCATTTTATTATATTAATTTTCTAAAAGTGATAAAAATTAATTTTAAAATACTAAATGTATAATTTATTATTTTTTTTTGAAAAATATAATATAAGTTTTAAAATGTAAAATATGGGTTTTTAAATTAAAAGTGACATTTTTAAAATTATAAATTCACTTATAAAGTACATATATAGTATTATAAAAAGGTTTTATTAATTTCTAATTCATACTTTTATACTTATACAGTCATAAAAGTCATGTTATTTGTAAAAATGATATTTTTCATTATTCACCTAGAAATATTTTTTTTGATAAAAATACCAAAAATTTATATTAAAATAATATTGAAATTATAAATGTAAAAATGAAATTTATTTTTTGAAATTATATTTCTAGATTCTTTTTATTTTAACTTTTTAATAAAGTTATAAAATATAATGAGAAAATATTTTTATAAGAAAATAATTTTTTAAAATTTTAGGCATTTTTATTATTAATTTCTATAAAACACTAATAAATATATAATAAATATATTAATTATATAATTTATTAAAATAATTTTTAAAAAATTATATACATAGTTTTATTTAATAAAAATTATATTTTATAAGAAGATAGATTCTTAAAAACAATAATGAATTAAGAAAATTTCTATAAAATAACCTTTATATAAAAATAAATATATATTAATATATTTTGAAATTTGGTTACTCCTATTCATACCTATTAATTCAACATCTAATTTATAACCATCTAAACATATCATAGTTTCATTTTAGTTCATTGTTACAAGTAGAGAAAGTTATTGAACAAATTCTTTATTTAATGAACATGTACAGTTAAATCTTGGGTCATTATAGGCGTCCCAACTTTTAATGAAAGAAACTGTCGTATCTAGAGGAATAATATGTTCTTCTATCTTTACCTCTTTTCCTGGAATTCAATGATATAGAAAAAATGGGATTTCCACCCAATTAGAGAAATTACCCTTTGTTATTTGATAATAATAGAAATATATAAGTTGATGGAAAAGTTCAGAAGTCCATTATATTGTCTCTATTAGATAAGGTTTACACAAATGCTATTGGGATTTTAATATCTAAATAAATTAGTGAAAAACTGGAGAGTAGTTATTCAGGAAATGTGAATGTAACAAAAGAGAAGTTATGAATATAGAAAAGTAGATTTGAGAATGTGAAGATAGATAAAGAAGAAGAAATTGATGGATAATTTATAATAGTCAATTAATATTTTATTACAATCTAATGGTTTTTATAAATGAAGGATGATACCACAATTTTTATGAAGTTGATGAGAAATTTTATAAATAGGCTCAATCCTAAAATTTAAAAATTATTAGAAAGATAAGATTTTACCCTTTATGAATTACATAATATTCTCATTTCTTATTAAATGAGAAATATTTATACATTAAAAAAGAAGATCAAATGAGAAATTAATTTTGAGGCCAAGAGAATACTCAAAATTAGATATGAATCAGATGAAGATTCTATTGAATATAAAGATGAGTAAGAGGATTAATACTACAAGATAATTATGGATATTTAATCAAATAACTTAAAATTGATAAAGATCATGTATAAAGGGAAACTCCCATCGTGGTTTAACTAATGTGGTGGGAATAAAAATTTTTCTATAAAATATCTAAAGAAGGGGGGTGTTGAATATGATGTTGATGAATAAGGTAAGAAGTATTAGAAAACTAAATGGGTTTAAATATAAAAATAAGTGAAAAAAATATGGTGATATTAAGAAAAAATTTTCAATTAGTAAAGGAACAAGTTTAAGGAGTAATAAAGAAGAAGACGACCCTTCATAAAATAGTGAATCAAAAGAAGAACATGCTGAAATGTTCCAAAAATTCCTGGATTATGATGAAAATTATGAATAAATTTCCAGAATTAATGAATAATTAAGTGATTAAAAATATAATAATCACATTTTAAAGGCTGAAATTGAGTCATGTATTGAACAAAATACAAAAATAAAGTGGAAGAACAAGCTATTGAAGAGGCTAGTTAATTCATATCCTATTAAATATCAAAATAAACTTATTAATTATAATAATAAAAATAATATATATATTATTTTAGTAAAATAAGACTAATAATAATCCTTTTTATAGATAAAAAAAGATAATAATATCTCATTAAGATATTACCTCCCAAGGAAAAACAACCACAATTTATGGTAGGTCAGCATCCATAGTATTTTGGATAGATTTTCTATCAAAACAGAGGAACAATTATGAGAGGATACTATATATGATATGGAGTGTTTATGCCAAAAAATATTTTTGTTGGTTCAATATTTCACTACAAGGAAATAAGATTTAATAAAGGGGGAGTAATTATAAAATAATAGGAAGAGATTATCAATAGAAGCAAGTTGTAACAAAACATTCACCATTTCTACCAATAAAAAACAAGTTTCATTTCATATATGAAATATATATAATATTTTATAAATGGGGTAATTATGGTTATTAGTTCATAAATTACCTTCCAGTATAGTTTTCATATAGTAATAGAGGAACAAAAATTCAAAAAATGAAGGAATTAGAATCATTTTTTTCTGAATTTTCATTGAAGGATTACAAGAGAACAAAGTCATAAATTCTTAAAAGTGGGTTTTATTCACATATGAATAGTGAAAAAATAATGAATATTAAAAATGATAAATGAGTGGAAATGAATTTTTTCTATGACTTTTCTCTAAGAATTAGAGGAGTTGGAACTAATGAAATAGAATCTAAAACCTAAAGCTAGAAGATGCACTATTTGTTAAAGGGAAAAGGCATAATTTATTGAATGTTATTAAATTTTTTAATGATATATGTGATGTTATTTTTATGAAGTAATTATATATTATTAAAATCACCAAGTATGGAAGGATTATCAATCATGGAAAAAATAACAAGTGGTAATTTATTTCAAAGTTGCGATCCCTCTAATTCTTATTATTTTGAGCGCCAAAGATGAAAAAAGTTACAGAATAAAAGAATTTTTCATCTTTACCAAAGAAGTTTGATTAAAATTTTAACGGATTATATTATGAGTACCCACCCCAACTGAGGAGATAGAGAGAGATTATGGTTGTGAAACTATCAAAATGGGAATATAGTTCAAGGTACTCAGCAAGGAGTGAAGATTATATCCACTAGACCACATGAGCTTATTTATACTGATATAAAAGTTTACTATATGTGATATATAATTCATTACATTCCTTTATGATGAAATTATGATTAAGAATATTATATTTATTAAGAATATGTTAGAAGTTGTTCATATGTTCAAAATATTTATAAGATAAGTTGAGAATGAACTTGGAGTCTACATCAATAAGATGAGATCAGAAATTCGAAAAGAGTATAAATATTATTCTTTTGAAATATATCTTACAAATAATGGGATTAAGAATCAACATAGTATACCATAAAGTCCCAAGAAAAATGGTGTAGTGTAAATAAAGAATAAGAGTTTAGTTTATATGGGTAGAACAATGGTTTCTAAACACAAAATCTTAGTATTCTTTTGGAGGGAAACAATGTGCACAACTACATATGTATAGAACAAGTGTCATTTGAAACCTTAGAAACATATAAAACTATATGATATGTGATACATGATAAGTCCAAAAGTAAATTATTTTAAATTATTTGGTATAAAGTGTTACATAAAGACCAATAACATCAATCAAGGAGTGTTTAATGCAATATAAAATAGAGAGGACCTTTATGGGATACTTATCAGATAAAAGAGGATACAAATATTTTAATAAGAGCCTATAAAAACTAGTTGATTATTTTTATGTGATGATTATTGATAATAAAGAAAAATTAGACATGATAAATGATGTAATTTTTAAAAACTTTGAAGTAGATAGCATACAAACTGCAGGATAATATAATGAATAAGAATCTGATAAAGAGACAATTTTTAATGATGTTTATTCTTGAAAAAGTTATGACAAAGATGAAGTTACTGGAAATGATAGTTAAAAATTTAAGAGATTGAAGAATAATGTTAAAGTATAATATATAATTATAAGTCAAGATGATCTTGTAAATACAAGAATAGTATTGAAAATTGAAAATCAAACTTCTCTTATTTCACAGATTAAACCAAAAACTATAGAAAAAGAAGTTTATCATGAGGAATGGATTAATGCAATGAGAGAATATCTGGATATTAGTAGTTCACCTTATTATATGTAAGGATGATATGATAGTCACATATAGATAATCCTTGGGAATATCACTTTCACTATAATAATTTAAATTAGTGGTGATTATTTATTTAAACTCATGCTATGTTTAGATCATTGTAGCATCATCCCATTCTAGCATAATCTTATGTAGTTATGGTTATTTATAGGTATTGATATTGAGAATACCATGATATAAATGGTATAAATTTCTATTATTTTTATTATAATTTCATATCAAATTTTAGTGACATTGTGTGTGGGGACCTTCCAAGTTTTACTCACAATATGCATGGTCATCTTGATGCATGTGGTTATTTCATGATCTGGGATATAGTTAAGGAACAAGGTCCTATATTCGATGGGTGATCTAGATAAATGGTTTGAGTGGGATGCATGACCAAATAAAGACTCTAAATATTTCTTCTATAGTCTCCATACCTTTAATTATTTTGGATAGATTGTATATTATTACCCCATGAGGTAATCTATTTTACCTTTATATTACTCATGTGATATTATAGTAGATCATTTGATATACCAGATGTTTTATTTTTTCCTTAATGGTTTTATAATAATTTAAATTTATATATTCTTTTGTTTAATTGGGATAATGGTTTATAATTGTTTCTTCTATTATTATTTATAGTTTTTTTATCTAGATGGTATAATCTTCTTACATTACTAATAGAACCTTATTGTTAGTTAGATGCCTCTAGCATACATGGAGCCACACCTGAGGTCATATTTTACCCTTATACTTAGGGATGTTTTGGAAAAATGAATTATGGATGTTACATAAATCTCCAAGACAAATTTGATACCATATTGAAATTTCCTCACCCAAGAGAAATCCTTACCCCTTTTCAGCTGCCATATGCCTAAAAAATATTTACTCGAATATCAAAATGAGTGAACGAAACCATCGGTTAACTTCCAAAAGTTGTTAAAAACTTTTAAATAATATATTATGAATTAATTATTATTGAAACTTCCATAAAATATTATTTTTTATGGTAAAATATCCAAAAACAATTTTGGAAAAGAATGTAATGGTTTGAAAAAATTTAATTGAGTAAGTTTGATAGATAATTTTTTTTGGATTTGAAATTTTGGAAAAATTATATTTTAAATTTTTATATAATTTATTTTAATTATTTGAAAATATTTGTTTTGAATTGGGATGTATGAAACTAAATGTCACAAACCAACATCGTGAAGACCACTCTTAAGTTTTAAGTGATTTTAGGAGTATCCCTCAATGCTCTCATCAAATAGGTAATGGGTTGATGACTAACGCCAAGATGATAATGATATATGGGATGAATTACCCACTTTATTCCCATAAAAGAAAGGAAATACACATATCTATACCCAAAAACCATAGATTAATAAAATAAAACCATCCACACATGGTTTAAAATAAATGTAATGTCACATAAACAAAAGGAACATATCATCTCTAAAAATAAATACCTAAAAGTTTGAAATTGTTTTATAAAAAACCCCCTTCAATATCCACCAATCCACATAGACCAGTGATTATATGGTCTATCACATTATATAATAATATTCTATAAATATAAAAATAAATATATAGAATAATAGTGGATAATATAAATATAATAATAAGGTTCCACCCAAAAAACTCTCTTACTAATGTGGAATAAGTTTACTAATTCTTCAATGAATAAAAATTAAAACATACCCATAGTCCCTTCGCAGGTCAACTATATTGATATAACCATAGAGAAACTCTATGAAGTCAAATTATAATATTTTTTTAATTAATCATGAAAATATCATAAGATATATACCCCATACCATCCTCCTCACCAATATAATTGTCCACATGTCCAAATTACATATGTCATATTACCTCCATCCCTTTCCATTCCACATACCACATTATACCCAAACCAAAAAATCCTTATACCATAGATATATATGAATAAACCTCAAACCATAAACACATAACCACTACCAAAGCCTCATAAGAATATCCATGACCGTGACTAGAAGGGTGTGTAAGAGAGGGTGAATAGTTGGTCATCTGTTTCCACAACATCATGGTTGTTGGGGTGTGAAAAGTATATAAAACATGATATGAGAATAAGTTGGATTATCTAAATCAATTAGTGGTGTATAAAATTTATGAATACCATATTATATAATAATAATATAATAAAACATACAATGATATATAATAACACACATATCACATACTAGGTTTCACTTCTTATCAAGGTTACCTCTACAACCTACCCATTGTATAAATTATAAGAATCACATAACAATAAAATATACCTATGACCCCATAATATAATTTAATACATCAACTACACAATATAATTCACTGAGTTCATATATAATCTTCCTCATCATTATCATTTATTGTTTTAAAAAGGAGATTATTTTTCATATAACAAGTTTAGTTTTAATATATTATAAATTTATTTCATAAGACATAACATGTTTAATAGATTTTCAATATATTATTTGGAACACATAATATTTTAGGTATATTAAAAATCAATTCCCTTACTCATCAATTCATTCATAATAAATGCCATTTCCTATTTATATTTTTTGTTAATTCATTCAATGTTTAATCATAACTACCCCGATCAATCAAAAAATAAAAAACTTACTACCCGACCACATAAAACATATATTATCACATATTAAATATCACCACAAATATATGATAATAATTAATGTGTCATATAATTCATAAAATAAAACATTAACCGATCAAGAATACTAGAAAAACATCATACCCCTCAATGATGTTCATTATACTTTATATAATTAAATCAAAACCACCCATCTAGCCAAAGATTCGAAATAATGATAAATTATATATCAATAGTAATTATAAAAAGTGATAGTACTTTAATAACAATCCTCAAATCCAATTATTTTATCATAACACTATCATAGAATAAGATTCAATTCTCTAATATTTATGTTCTAAAAAATAACCCACAAAATGTTTAGAATCCATTATTACATTTCAATTTATCAATGAATTAATATATATAATGCTACACATGGGACTAAAAGAGGGATAAATGGGGTTAGAATAAGAAAAATCTATAATAGATTACCTTGATTCATATAGGTCCAACCATGAAATGAAGAAAATGTAATTTTCATCAAGTAATAACTAAGAGGTGTCTATTAATCAAAAGTACCTCAATATAAAGAGAAAATAAATAGATGAGTAGATATTTCTTGGATTTTAAAGTAAATGATGGAACCTAAAATTATGGAATAATAAATCTTATTAAAGTTTATTGAGGTCTAGTTTGTTAAGGATTCAAAAATTATAGTGAAAACTCCCATATCCCATATAAAATATTTCAATCCACTTTCTTTAAAATTTAATAATTCTTATGAACATTATGGTGTAATATAGGTTATTAAAATATAATAAATTTAATTAAAGGATTAATATAAAATTCATGGAATAATTAAACTTATATTTGAATTTTCAAGCTGTCTTTCCATTTAATTTTATATCACCATAAAAAAATCATATCTTAAAAAAAATATTGTGGATTTATCTATGAATTCCATGAGAACTATCGATTAAAATCATGACATGGAACATTTACCCACAATGAAAAATCATGACACTAAAAATTCATCCACATATCACTATAGAATAATTTAAGCATGTAAATTATAATACTGAAAACCATGATGTAAGGTATAAAACATAATTACCCATAGTGATGCCATATTTAGCTCCAAAACATGAAAAAAATCAACTATGTAAAGAAAAAACATGACGTGATATAACCCATTAAAGTGTGATTTTCTTGTAAAACTAAATTTTACTCAATAATTATCACTTGAATTTCTTATTCTTCTATAGAACCTCAAAAGTTAAAGTACAAAAAAAAATAATGTAAATATTGAAAATCCATGCCGTTATATTAAATACCTCTTAAATTAATCTCATCCAATATAATTTTAACAAAACACAAAATAATAGAAATATCACCAAAAATTAACCACCTTGTGAGATACCTCTCAAATATGAACCTTTCCAGAAAGAATAAAAAACTTACATCTCTAAGAGAATAAGGTCCCTAAGTGAAATTATGAGTCAGCATTTCACAAATCACTTAAGATATTATTATTAAATTATATATATAATATATATTCCTCACATCTCAACCATGATTTTTTCATATGAAATTGAACTAAAAATAAGGTGAAATTCTACAATCCCAAATCACAATCATAATCCCCCCCCCAAAAAATACCAATTAAAAATAATAAATATAATCCTTCAATAAACTTTCTCGTCCTCAAGGATAAATCACACCCAAAATAATTAGCAAAAACTATACACTAAACACCCTTAATGCAATAGTAATTATTTAAAATCAATCCAATGCCAACAAATAATATACCAAAAAAAATTCTATATAGAAACCTGTTACTTGATCCATTGTTATCCTTACCTCGCTTCACTATAAAACATAAATTTTGAAATTCAAAAAATTATAATTAAAAACAACTAAATTAATGACCAAACATGGTATTGGATCTTAAAATTTTTTTTCATGATTTTTCAAAACCTTTTTTTACAAATTATTGTGGTTATACTATAGAAAAATAATTTTATGATGCATAATAATATTAAAATGTAAATCCCTAGTCCATAATTCACTAATATGGTGCCCCGAGCTAGTTCACCACATGGCCTCAAACGTGCCTCCCCATATGTTAGAGGTTACCGAATAACAGTGAGGGTCTACGATGTTACAGTGGGGATACTATACCCTTATCATTATAGTAGAGCCCATTTGTGGAAATATTGAATAATATAAATAGTGTAAGAATAACATCACAAATAACCTTCCCAATTCCAAATAAATAACCACAAATGAACATACTGAGGTATAAATACAAGTCATCAATATACAACAGCTGACAGATACAACTGTAATAGAATGAAAAAAATAATTAACTAATAAAAGACCTAAATCATATAGGAAACCCAAGTATATGCTGATTCCCTAGATCCATGTTCATTCATAGTATATAGTAAAGTAACATTAAGGAAACATAATCTTGGTGCTAACCTAAAGTCAGAAGATCTATTTGGGTACCAATTGGTGACCTGAACATGGTGCAAGTAAAACGTTGTAGGCCACCACTAATGGAATATATTTCATATCCATACCATGAATATAAAATGATTCTATGTTCATGTTTAATCAAAAAATAATTAAAATAAATTCAAATACATCAACTCAGGCTACTCACGAGGAACACAACCAACTCTACCTACTTCAGCTAGAATGTATACGAGTATTTAAATTTATTATGAATAGGCCTAGGACCTATGGTATGTAACCAAGGTGTCCATGTAAAATGATAAGCATATGGGGAATCATATTTTAACTTAGGGAATCATATTTAAATAAGGGAATAATATTTAAATAAGGGCATTATCCCAAGCATCTAACTAAGGAGGTGTGGAGTGTTACATTACCACAAAACTAGCCCGAGTCGACCTTGAACCAGCCACCCAGGATAGCCCGCGAAAAGTCCCAAGAGGTGTTCCTGATCCTCCCAGGATGGATAAAAGCACTGAGGGAATCAATAAATTACACAAGGGAATGATTTCTCCCAAATATAAACAATCAAACAAACAATGGAAAGAAACATATGGACCAAAATACATTTACATTAAAATTGAATTGAACATTATTTGTACAAGAAACCAAAAGTAAAACTAAACCAACAACTCAACCGACCAAACCTGAAAACCAACTAACTCCATGGGACCCCACTGTTCACTTTCCAACATAATGATCACATGTTATCCAAGGCAATTGAACTCAAGTTAAAACCTGCACAAGGTAAAAAAACAGAAGAAGACTATAGGCGTGAGTATTTAAACTTATTTGGTTAGCCTGATATTCTATTCCCAATGCACTTAAATTAAAATAAAATAAACATCAATTTAAAGTTTTAAATTCAATATATAAAATTATGTTTTCTAAATGAGGTTCCATTCTATAAAAATTACTAAACAAAAACTTGCAAGTTTTATAAATAAGAATTCTATTAACAATTTTCAAAGTGGTGCAACTTCAAAATGAAAATAGTTTTCAAGAGGGAAGATTTAAAGAATATGAACTTTTAAATAAAACACACATGATACTTAATTTACCAAACAAACACACCATATGCCAATAGTGAGTACAAAATATCCAGTGAACACAAGTCACGGGAACACCCCTAGGCACTAGTTAGTTATGAGCCCCACGTACCTCGTATCTCAGTGAAGGTAACCATAATAAATATCCATTATCATGAAAATGATCCAATAGTAGGAGAATAATACATAACCTAGTAGTACCAAATATCAACATAATCTTAGTTTAGTTAGTGTTGTCATCGTCAAACTTGCTACGTGTAATAGGGACGAAACCCCTCTAGATCACTAGCATACTAGTACACGACCACCCACCTAGATACCCGAGTTTCCCTTTAGTGTTCAATCAAGTTTCACATATTATCAAATACACTTTTCACATGAAAAATACATTCCCAGATCATACACACACAAAATTTCCGACACACATGCCTCAAGTTATTTCGAAGATCAATAAACCACTTAAAATTTTCATAAAACAATTTGAAGAAGTATAACGAGGCTCTGCACATAAAATCCATTTAAAAATGATCATTTAAGGACAAAAACCCACCAATACCATATAAAACCAAATTTTAAAGCCACAAAACTATTAAATAAATAAATTTCATGGATCATAAAATGTCCCCACATGGTGCAACATTGAACACACATGAAAACACATTTTTAAGAAAAATGTCAAACGAGCCTTTAATCATTTTACCAAAACAACATGCATCAAAGGTACAAATTAAAATTTTTATAAAGTGGTGTATGCACACCATTATTAGTAGAAAAAAATTTACATAATCCCTTTATAACACTTAGGTTATATATTCAAAGTTCAACCATTTTCTTAAAAATGCTGAATGAACCACTTACCAGAAACTCTTACCAAAACATGTCAAAAACCAATACCCATATCTTTATAAAGCCAAAAACCATATGAAAATCCATAAAAGTTCCCCAAAATACCACTTTACACTCTACCCATAATTTAATAAATTAAAACAAGTCATTTTATATTATATTTAAGACACAAAATCCAACCAGGCTCTTTTTTGAAAACTAGGCATGCAAAATTTAGAAAAACAACTTCTATTTAACACCCAAAGGGGTAAAAACACAATTTTTCATGCAAAAAATACATTATAGTAGTTAAAAAAAGTAATAATAATCACAATACATATGAAAAAACTAGCAGTTTATTTATTTAAACATGTGGTGTGCACTTTTATAACAAAACAACTCCGTTTTACACAAAACAAGGCATACATAACCATTTTGCACACCAAATAAAAATTAAAATGTTTTAAAATAATACTAATCATGTATAAAATGTGATAAAAAAATGAAAAATATGAAACTTAAATAATGAATCCAAGTGATTAGGAGAACCTACCTAAAAAACTTTGTGGAGTGGAAACACACAACCGAAATCACCAGCTGCGGGTTTATAAACCCTAATCCTATGAAGAACAGACCTAAAACAACATAAAAACCATAAAAAATCATTCCAAAACAGAACCCCATGTCTTTCATAACTACGGGAAAAGAAATAATCATGAAATAATGGAAGTATGAGGAAGATGGAGGAGAATGGAGAAGGTATCTCACCTTGGAAAATAGAAAACTCTTCGTATTACCTTAGATATACACCCTTAGAGGAAAGGGAATAGATTAAAACTTTTTGGAGAGTCTCCTAAGGTCTGGAAGAAATAGGGAAAGAATATTTGTGGATAAAATAGTACTAATTGAATGATTTATGAATGATACAATCTACCTTTGGCTAATATGGACAATTTGAGCATCATTGAGAGGTTTTCCCTAATCCACAACTAATATGAGCTCTAATAGGGAAAATAAAACATGGGGGTGTGGATAGGGTTCTTGGGCTCGAGTGGGAGGTAGAATTACTGAAAATTATTAAACATTTAATAAGATATAAAAGAAAAAAATTATTTTTTTAAAATTGGAAATGGGCCCACGAGCTAGTCCTATACCTGAATAAATAACCCAAAATCACCATTCTTATGAATTCATAAGAGGTAAAAAGGGATATGGTGGTTTGAATAAGTCAAGGGAGGAAAAGTTGTAAGTTTAATGGGTGAGAAATGTTAAAAAACCGAGGAGTTATAAAAGAAACAAAATTTGTTTTTAAATATGGAAATGGGCTCATAGTTCGGCCCAAATCATGAAGTAACCACCCATTCTCCAAAAACTCCCAAAAACAAAATGGGGCACCCTAAGTTGGATGATTAGACATAGATGGAACTTAAAAACTCAATATTAATCTCACCCAAAACCAAGTAAAAGGATCAGGATTTCCAATGAACCATATCAGAAGAAAGACATGAAAAATTGGGTGTGACAATTCTCCCCACCATTAAAGCTTTCTGCCCCCAGAAAGCCATAACACTTTCCATATAAAAGATCAACACCTAAGGATTCCTTATCAACATAGTCTAGAATCACAATCCAATGAAATATCATCCACCATCAATGTAACGTAAGCCTCTAGCTCAAACAAAACACCAAATCAAAACCACTTCCTAAGAATCAATAGAAAGACTAAGCCACCACCTTCACAACCAAGCCAAGAACCTGATTATTGGTCCTTCTCCCAATGAACCCAACAATCTCCCAAACCAAATATCACTCAAAAAAACCAAATATTACAGGGGAGTACATAATGGAATTCCCACCATTAAGAAACAACTTGCACTAGATAAGTTATAAGGAGGAAAAATCAATAAGTCCCATGGTGGGTCTCCCCACCATTAGAACCCAACTAGCAACAAACAAACAAGAATTCAAAATTAACTAGAATTGGGCCTCACTTTCACAAGTACACAAAAAATATCCCACAAAAACCTACCAACTCAAGTTAAGAGGGTTATAACATGAACATTTAAACCACCCACTCCCGAATGGAGAGTACAAGAACTGGGTCAACACTTTCGGCACGGATCAAAACCCCCACCACTTGGGGTAGGGAGGGAAGGGGACCCAATCATTGGGAAACTGAAACCACAAAATAAATCGAGGAACCACCCAACACACTTCATCTATGAACAGGTAATACCAAGACTACAACTGATTCACATTGGCGGTCCACACAGGGACATTGATTGGAAACCCACATCCGAGAAGGCATAACCATAGACACCATGTGAGGGGTATGTTAACCACGATCTTTGCAAAAAAAAAAGAAAAAAAATAATAGTGGAGAGAAACCACAATAAAAACAAAGAATCTACCTTACCACAATGGTGGAGGTGAGATCTTAGTTGATCTCCCCACACCTCTGGTGATTTCCTGACTGCGTGAAAAGCTTCACTCCGAGGTCTATGGGTGGATCCTTGATGTTTGAAGCATCTGCTGCACCGTAGCCAAGAGCTATAGATCACCACACCCTATGAAACTAAATTTATTAACAACACCCCTTCATATAAATATGAAATCAAAGATACATAACACCATTCTCTATCACTCCGAACAAGGAGCAGAATGGAAAAAGAATACGGCGAAACACATCAACTTAACCGAACACATATTCAATATCCAAAAGAATTATCACCAAAGGGAAACACTTTAATTCAATCCCAAACAACTCTCCATTCCAAAAAACGAGTTGAGGTATCATCCGAAGAGGTGGATATAATGTTTTAAATGATTTCTTAGGATGATCAAATGGATGTATTTCCAACGGAGAACCATCTATGGCCACATCACAACATCTAACAAATCCTTAGAAACCCACTAAACATTTCTACAAACTCGAGCCACCAACAAGATCCCATCTCAAAACACAACAAGTGCACCACTTCCAGATCATGAGGAAGCATACCAAATAAACCACACTTCTAAAACATGAAAAAACATCCCAATTAAACACCGGTTTACAAAAACACAAAAAAATTCAGATTAAAAAACTTTTGAAAAACAAACTAAATTAGTGGATTTTCACATTCACTGATGGTGTTTCATCAAGTCTCACACACATGAACATTCCAGTGACACCCCGATCACCCAACAACTCTTCCATACTAGGCATCCATCCATATATCTATAAAAAAACATGCATGTGAGTACCCATGAAAACAATAAAGGATAAAACAAACATCCTTGTTTTACAGTCCAAAAAAAAATTCATCCCATTTCAAAAATTATATGCCTTCCATAAGCACACTAACCAGTAAGTTAAAAAACATTTTCATATTTCGGCACAACAAACCATTTTACGAAGATTGAAAAATAAACCCCATAGGTCTCCATCAAAATCCAATCCCTTTATTCAAAACATTTTTCAGCATATCAACAGACCATACTTATTCAAGAACCATTTGATTTAGAACCCATTTCATTTATTTGAAAACAACTACCAAAACAAGCATGCCATTAAAACATCCCTTTCCCAATTTCAAAAATTCAGCAAGGTCTCTTTTCTAAATCTGATAGCCGCAAAGGCCAAAACACTTTTTAGGAAAACACCAACTGCTCAAAACCAATTCATCAGATTTAAACACTCTTCAACAGACCAAAACATCCCATTTTATACAAATTTTCAGAATCATATTAAAATAATTCATTCCTTCAAAACCATTTTACTTTAATAAACCATAAATTTATATTAACAAAATTTGATCTCGTTAAATCATTCCACATTCTCCCCAAAAAGTTTTTTTAACCCCCCCTCAACATGCAAAAAAACAATTATTAATTTAGGCATTGAAAACCCACTTCCACAGTTCTCACACAAGTATTTTCAAAGAAAAATTCCTAATTCAAAAAAATTCCAAGAGACCCACAAAAGGGAATTAGTGTCGGTTGGTGAATTGACCATATGGTTGGAGGCCATATGTCAAACACAACACCAACACGAAGAGCCTTCTTAGGAACATGCCCTGGATCCAAATGGCTTTCTAGGACCTAGGAGCTCACAGAGACCATTAGTCCAACTCCCCTTGTTGTATCCCAACATCAAACAATGAATAAGAACCAAATACTCTAATGAAGTCCAAATTCTTGTGGAAACCTGAGGATTAGAAAAAGAAATAGTTTGCGACAATCCTCCTTCACTTACCACTCAAGTCCAAAAAATCCTACTTCATCTACCTTGACATCCCCCAAATAAAAAGGGAACTCTAAAAAGCAAGGTCCACTAAGATCTGACCTCCCCTGATAGCATTTTGTAATGAACCAGGCCGAGTTGACCATATACTGGTCTCCTAGGCCATCCCTCAACAAGTCCCGAGAGGCGTTCTCGATCCTATTAGGATGGAAAAAAGCATTGAGGGCATAAATATAGTACACAAGGGAATGATCTTTCCCAAATATAAATCATAAAAAAAACATAGGAAAGAAATGGATAACCCAAAATACATTTACATAAAAATTGAACTGAACATTATTTATACAAGAAACCGAAAGTACAACTAAACCAACAACTCAACCAAAAAAAAACCTGACAACCAACTAACTCCATGTGACCCCGCTGGTCACTTTCTAACATAATGATCACATGTCTCCCAAGGTGATCGAACTCAAGTTAAAACCTGCACAAGGGAAAAATAGAAGAAGACTATATGCGTGAGTATTAAAACTCAGTAGGTTATCCCAATATTCTATTCCCAATGCAATTACTTTAAAATAAATGAAAAATCAATTTCATGTTTTAAATACATGATATAAAAGTATGTTTTCCAAATGATTTTCCATGCTATAAAAATTACCAAAACAAAAACATTAAAGTCTTATAAATAAGAATGCCAGTAACAATTTTCTATGAGGTGAAACTTCAAAATGAAAATAGTTTTCAAGAGGGCTGATTTAAATAATGTTAACTTTTAAATAAAATACACACTCTTTAGAATTTACCAAAAAAACACACCATATACTGACAATGAGTACAAAATAGACGGTGAGCACAAGTCACGGGAACACCCCTAGGCTCTAGCTAGTTGTGAGCCCCAGGTACCTCGTATCTCAGTGAAGGTAACCATAATAAATATCCATTCTTGTGCCCAAGATACACTAGTAGGATAATAATCCATTACCTAGTGGCCCCCAAAAACATCATCATCATAGTTTATTTATTGTTTTCATCATCAAACTTTGTACGTGAAATAGGGACGAAACCCCTCCAGATCACTAGCATACTAATACACATCCACCCACCTAGATACCTAGGTTTCCCTTTAGTGCCCAATCATGTTACAGATATTATCAAATACACTTTTCACATGAAAACTACATTCCCAGATCATACACAAAAAAAATATCCCACACACATGCCTCATAGTTGTTTCACAGATCAATGAACCACTTAAAATTTTTCATAAAACAATTTAAAGAAGTATAACGAGGCTTTGCACAAAAAATCCATTTAAAAATGATATTTTAAGGCCAAACACCCACCAATACCATATAAAACCAAATTTGGAAGCCCCAACACTATTTAATAAATAAATTTCATGGATCATAAAATGGCCCCATATGGTGCAACATTGAACACACATGAAAACCCTTTTAAGAAAAATGCCAAACATGCCGTTAATAATTTTACCAAAAAAATGTGAATCAAAGGTACAAATTACATTGTTAATAAAGTGGTTTAAGCACACCATTAGTATTATCAAAAAAATATACATAGTCCATTTAAAACACTTAGGTTACACATTCAATGTTTAAACATTTTCTTAAAACTGCCAAATGGGCCACTTACCGACAACTCATGCCAAAACATGTCAAAAACCAATACCCATCTCTTTATAAAACCAAAAACCCTTTTTAAATCCATAAAAGGACCCCAAAATATCACTTTACATTCTTAACATAATTTAATAAATTCAAACAAGTCATTTTATATTTCATTTAGGACACAAAACCCAACCAGGCACTTTTCCAAAAACTAGGCATGCAACATTTAGTAAAACAACTTCTATTTAACATCAAAAGGGGTAAAAACACAATTTTTCGTGCCAAAAATTTATTATAGTAGTTAAAACAAGTCATAAACATCATAATACATATGAAAAAACTAGCAGGACATTTATAAAATTAATCAATGTGTACTTTAATAACAAAACAACTTCGTTTTACACAAAACAAGGCATAAATAACCATTTTGCACACCAAATAGAACATCCAAAGGTTTTAAAAAAATACTAATCATTTATAAAACGTAATAAAAACATGAAAAATATGAAACTTAAATAATAAAGGCAAGTTATTGGGAGAACCTTCCTAAAAAACTTGGCGGAATGGAAACACACAACCGAAATCACCCACTATGGGTTTATAAACCCTTAAACAATGAATACCTGACCAAAACCAACATTAAAACCATCAAATATCATGAAAAAATAGAACCAAAGGTCTTTCATAACCAGGGGAAAATAAATAACCATGAAATAATGGAAGGATGAGGAAGATGGAGGAGAAAGGAGAAGGAATCTCACCTTAGAAACTAAAAACTCTTTGTATTCCCTTAGATCTACACCCTTAGAGGAAAGGTAATGGATTGAATCATCTTGGATAGTCTCATAAGTTCTGGAAGAAATAGGGAAAGAAGATATGTGGAAAAAAGAGTATGAATTGAATGATTTATGAATGATAGAAATTACCTTTGGAAAATATGGACGATTTGAGAATCATTGAGAGGTTTTTCCCTAATCTGCGACTAATATGTGCTCCAAATAAAGAAAATGAAACATGGAGGTGTGCCTAGGGTTCTTGGACTCGAGTGGGTGTTAGAATCATAGAAAATTATTAAAAATTGAATAATATATAAAAGACATAACTTATTTTTTTAAAACTGGAAATGGGCCCACGGGCTGGCCCAATACCTGAATCAATAACCCAAAATCACCATGCTAATGAATTACTAAGGGGTAAAAAGGGATATGGTGGTTTTAATATGTCAAGGTAGGCCAAATTATAAGTTTAATGGGTGAAAATGTTGAAAAAAGGATTTATAAAAGAAACAAAATTTGTTTTTAAATCTGGAAATGGACTCACAGTTTTGACCAAATCATGAAATAACCACCCTTCCTCCAAAGACTCCCAAAAAATAAATGGGGAATCCAAAGTAGGATTATTAGACATAGATGGAACTTAAAAAATAAACATTCATCTCACCTAAAACCCAAGAAAAGGATCAGTATTTCCAACAAACCAGATCAAAATAAAGACATGAAAAACTAGGTGTGACATACGTCCAACCCAATCCAATAAGTGATTTGGAAAAACATTTCCAATAATTAAGAGTAATTAATAATGACATGTGAAAAAATGTACAACTATTTAAATTAATTATGATGAATATATAATGTCATATGTAATGATAAAAATAATTATAAGGAATGTCATGCCCAATAATTCAAAATATGATAAGGAACATTATGTACAAAACTTATAAATAAAATATATGGAAAATATTGTCCAAAAATTTAAATAAAAGGTATGCAATATCTTGTGAAAAAATTATATATAAAATACATGGAACATACTATCCAACGAATTTAATAAACCATGAGAGATATCATATCGTACGATTATAATTAAATGATGAGGAACATCCTATCCATAAACTATAATTGAAGCATACCTCTAATAATTTATTTATAAGTTCCCAAGGCATACATCAATGAATTTAATTTCACCTTTACATTATATATATAAGTAAAAATTCCCTATACTAAGGTGAGAATAACCAAAGGGGTACATAAGATACCCATTACCTTTTCACCAATCCACTAACTCCATTTAGTCATTCAATCATTAGTGATAATAAAAAACACCTTAGAAGGGTGTTTGGTTACATTGGGAAAGAATGACCATATAAAACATTAAACATCACAACCCTTAAGGGATAGTTTAATCTAGGGGTATCAACCTCCATTTACATCAAGGTACTCATAGTTATGGTCCAAGTGATTTAATCCTTAGAGTCTCACGTTTAATTCAATTACCATTTATCCAAGGCGTTACATCATCATTTAGCCCGTGAAAAGTAAGTAGACAAGCCCTATTATAATTCAAAAATTTAATTAATTATTATTTAACCAATTCATGTTATAGGAGTCAACTTAAACACACCAACGGAGGTGTTCTTTTCATTTACAAACAATGTCCTATGAGGGAAAACAATATGTAACACCCAAAGGGGTGGTCCAAGTTGAGGTCACCAACCTCAAGCCACATTAGAGGGAACTAAATAACATCAAGGTTGTGGCATAAGAATTTAATTTATGGTATTTAACATTTTAGAATAAATTCATGAGAATTCTAGTGTCACGAACCAACCCAGGTCTATAAAAACTCTGCTTTTATTACAAACTTAAACATGATTTATTACATAAAACTTCACTTGATACAACAAAGAAGATCAAGAGGTTTAGTGTCTTTGGGTCTTAGGATCATTACATAAAAAATTGAAACATGAAATATAACATCTTTATTGAAAACTTCCTTTACATGACCACTACATTCCCTCGTACTTAGCATTGCATGGGATAACCTGAGGACATGCATAAGAAAAGGGTGAGCTATAAAGCCCAGTAAGGGAGTACACATAGAATAACATGAAGAGTACAATAAATGTTAGAAAATAGGCATATCAATAGAGCATAAAAGAAACATGAACATAAAGTCATGATAACTCATGATAATCATAACATGGAAATGTGGCAACAACACTTAACATGGAATTAGCATGAGCCATGACCCATTGCACACAGAGCATGAGTAAATCCTCATTGCACATGAAGCACGAGTAAAACCTCATTGCACTTGAATTATCATGAGTAAACACTCATTGAACATTACGTATCATGATACTATACTTTACCCAATGCATTGGAGTGCTATAAGGGCGCACCCTTCTTAACCATTTCATTTCATGCATAAGTGTGCCACACGGATCATAAAACATGGATTCATAAAACATAATCATTTATTCCATGATAAAGGAATGTGAAATTCATACATGAAACTTTATAATCAATAATTAAATGTGCATAAATGTGAATACCCTTGATGGAGAAATGGGCATGGTATTCACTACACAATGGCATTGGCTTAGAAAGTCGGTGCGATTTCGGCAGCGTAACGGCGTGACATAAGAATTCATAAAAATGGTTGATGAGAGAGAAAGGGGTGTCTCATAATATTTACATGAAATGGACAGTAATGGGTTCATATAGATACATGTCCAAATAATTTTAATGTAATTTAGATTCATGATACAAAAGTATTGCTTGAATGTAAAAGAAGAGAGAGAAGTTCCTTTCGGAATTTTGGCATAGTAATGGGTGTACATGGGAGGAATTTAATGAGAGAGAAAGGGGTCTCCCATCATTCAAACATAAATAGGTAAGTATTAGGGAGGTTAGAAACCATAACCCAACATTCATAATTGAAATTAAAATAGAAAAACAACTTAATGAAAATTGACAAAAATGAGAAAGGAAGAAAAACCCTTACTTGGAAGTGTGCTTCCAAAGGTTTGAGAGAGGCTTGAGAGAGGCTTATTGGGAGCTTGGGGAACTTTGGGAGGATTATAGAGAGAGTAGGGAAGAGGTTGGACAAACTCCAAGGGCTTTGAGTGAGGAGAAAGTGGGATCTTGGGTGGGTTTATATAGGAAAGGCGAGGGAATTCTTTATTATTTATGTTTGGGAACCCTTATATTAAATTAATCCAAACCACAAACCAGCCCATGGTTTTTCCCATGGTTTTTGGAAAAGGGAATTGGAAAACAATATTTTATAAGTTCAAATTACTAACTTCTTAAAATAATAGGGTTTCATATGTAGAGGTGATTCACACTCCCATGGAAATTAGCTTAAAAGACAAGGTGTTTAATAAGTCTTGAGGGGTCCATTAATGCTTTGAAAAGTAAGTCAAAAAAACCCAAAATCACATTATTTTAATGGTAAAATATATATTGGCTGAACATGAAGCTTATAGTATTTTATTACATCACTATTGGGTCATTATGATGTCATAAAACACATTATATATTTAAACGGTATTTAATTTTTATCCAAAAATTTGACTGTCTCAGAAAATTATGAAAAATTCACCGTTGGATTATTTCAACATCCTGATTCCAGAAATAACATTTATTTTATCTAAATAATTTTCTAAATATGTTAATTTTCACTTTTAAAATAAAAACCTACATTTATCGAAAATTCACGGGTTTTGACAGAAATGGATTTCAAACCTTAATAAAAATTATAATTGCATTCATAAAATTATAAGATCATTTATATTTAATAAAAATTAATTTAATAATAACAATAATAATATTTTATTGAAATATTATTTAATTCAAAAAAATCCCTTAATTTAATAAAATAGAATTCTTAATTAAATAATAACTACAAAGACTATTTGAACTTTAAAAACTATTTGCAATGTATCCATAATGAAAAGAAAGTATATACAAAAAAATAATGTACATGAACATAGTACTATCAATTTGTTACATAACCCCTTAAAATAGCCGCATAAGACCTAAGGGTAAGGTGTGCGATTGTAACAGACTCTTGGTGTGGCTCGGATAACATCACTCGAGTGGGAATCTCTATCAACTTCCACTTTTCACGTCGAATGTCCCATTCGATCTTGAAATGATGAAGCTCAGGTTGGGCTTGGTCAAGAGAAAAGCCCAAGGATGATACCTCTTTTCTGATCTCCGACAAATGGGCTTCATATGGAGCAATTCTACTGGATGAAGCCATCACTTCTTTTGTCTGAGTAAATTGGATTTGTTAAAGTCCTATATTTATAGTAATCATGTGATCACTGTTCAATGGCTATATTAGAAATGGTAAAAATTATTAACATAAAACCAAGGAAGTTGACATTTTAAATAAACATAAAGAGATATTTAATTAGATCAAGAGGGATTTCCATTAATGAAAATTTGGGTCGTTACAATATTCCCCCCTTAAGAAATTTCGCCCTCGAAATTTTTCTTTTCCCACACTAAAACAGATGTGGGTAACTCAGCTTCATCATTTCCTCCGATTCCCAAGTCGCTTCTTCAAACTTGTGGTTTCTCCACAACACCTTGACGAGGGGCATTGTCTTATTTCGTATAACTTTTTCTCTACGATCTAAGATCTTCACTGGTTGATCCTCATAAGAAAGATCATCTTCCAATTGTACCACCTCAGAAGAGAGTACATGTGAAGGGTCCGGTATGTACTTCCTTAAGAGGGATACATGAAAGACATCATGTACTTTGTCCATGGTAGGTGGAAATGCTAGTTGATAGGCCACAACCCTGACATGATCAAGAATCTCGAAGGGGCCGATGTACCTTGGACTTAACTTCTCTTTACTTCCAAACCTCATGACCTTCTTCCACGGAGATATGCATAGAAACAACATGTCTCCAACTTTAAACTCAAGGTCTATTCGACGATTATCTACATAACTCTTCTGTCGACTCTGAGCTGCCTTGATATGCTGCTGAATGGTTTTTACCTTCTCCCCCATTTCCTCGACCATTTATGGTCCAAGCAGCTTATGTTCACCGACCTCATCCCAACATGCCAGTGTTCTGCACCTTTTCCCATACAGGGCTTCATATGGTGCCATTTGGATGGTCGAGTGGAAACTATTATTATAATAGAACTCAACCAGAGGAATATGTTGATCCCATCCTCCTTTAAAGTCCATTGATCATGCTCTCAACATGTCCTCAAGTGTTTGGATAGTCCGCTCAGATTGACCATCAGTTTGAGGATGATAGGCCGTACTGAAGTTCAGTTCAGTATTCAGAGCATGTTGAAGACTCTTCCAAAACTTAGAGGTGAATCTTGGATCTCGGTCAGATAAAATATATAGTGTTACTCCATGAAACCTTACCACTTCCCTGATATATATCCGTGCTAGGTGATCCAAAGAGAAATCCTCCCGAATAGCAACGAAGTGTGCAGTCTTTGTAAGAAGATCCACAACAACCCAGATTTCCTTGTTGCCTTTGGATGTCCTTGGAAGTCTGGTGACAAAGTCCATGATGATGTTCTCCCATTTCCATTCTGATATGGGCAATGGTTGCATCATCCCCTTAGACTTCTGCCTCTATGCCTTCACTTGCTGACACACCAGGAACTTTGATTTATATTCAGCGATCTCCTTATTCATATTATCCCACCAAAAGTTTTCTCGGAGATCTCGATACATCTTTGTTTTCCCTAGGTGAATAGAGAAATTTGAACTATGTGCATCATCCAAAAGTTCCTTCTTCAGCTCTGGACTCGATGGAACACATAGTTTTTTCCCAAACCGCACAATTCCTTCTTTATTAACATTAAACTCTGAGGATTTTCCCTTTTTGATAGCGTCCACTTTTTCCTGAATTCCCACATCATCCTTTTGAGCATCCTTTAACCTTTCCAAAAGAGATGGTTGAGCAATAATTTGTGAAAGTATTGATGATTTTCCCTTATTTAGGATTCCCATGTCTATATTCATCAAGTATAAAAAGATTGGATCCTTCTCAATTCTCATCATTGATAGAATCGCTGGGTCATTTCTACTTAGGGCATCTGCCACCTTGTTCGCTTTCCCAGGGTGGTAATGTATTGAACAGTCATAATCCTTGATGAGCTCTATCCATATTCTCTGGCGCATATTAATCTCTTTCTGTGTGAATATATATTTAAGACTTTATTGGTCAGTATATATCTCACATTTCTCCCCATAGAGATAGTGTCGCTAGATTTTCAAGGAAAAGATCACAGTCGCCAACTCCAGATCATGCGTTGGATAGTTTTGCTCATGGATTTTCAACTGCCTTGAGGCATAGGATATCACTTTATCATTCTGCATCAGCACACACCCTAATCCCTTCTTTGAAGCATCACTGAATACCACAAAAGTTCCCCACTTGTGGGTAAAGTGAGCACAAGCGCAGTGATAAACCTCCTTTTCAACTCCTTGAAGATTTATTCGCATTAATCACTCCACGAAAACTTTAATCCCTTTTGATTTAGCTTGGTAAGAGGGTTGGACAACTGTGAAAAATTTCTCACAAATCGTCGATAATATCCAGCTAACCCCAAGAAGCTACGGATATCTGTTACTGATGTTGGCCTCGGCCATCCCTGAATTGCATCTGTTTTGGAGGGGTCCACAGATATCCCATTGCTTGTGATGATATGGCCCAAGAATGAGACCTCCTTCAACCAGAACTCACACTTGTTTTACTTTTCATAGAGCTTCTCCTTGCGCAAAGTTTTTAGTACAGTTCTTAAATGCTCCTCATGATCCTCCTTGGTTTTGGAGTATATTAGAATATCATCTATAAAGACTACCAAAATTTTTTCGAGGTAATCTCTAAAGACTCTATTCATTAAGTCCATGAAGATTGCTGGAGCATTGGTGAGTCCGAAAGGCATTACTATGAATTCATAGTGCTCGTATCTTGTGCGAAAAGCAGTCTTGGGGATATCTTCCTTCTTCACCCTTACTTGATAATATCCCGAACACAAATCTACCTTAGAGAAGTATTGTGATTCACGCAGCTGATCGAACAAGTCATCAATTCATGGGAGAGGATACTTGTTCTTTATCATGATTTTGTTAAGTTCACGATAATTGATGCAAAGCCGCATTGAACCATCCTTCTTCTTGACGAAGATGATTGGTGCACCCCATGGTGAAGCACTTGGGTGTATAAACCCTTTATCCAGATTCTCCTGTAGTTGTTTCTTCAGCTCTTCAAGCTCAATGATAGCCATTCTATATGGAGTCTTGGATATTGGTAGCGCCCCAGTTATAAGTTCAATTGAGAATTCAACATCTCTTATAGGAGGAAGACCAATCAATTCCCCAGGAAACACTTCAGTGAATTCCCTCACAATAGGCATTTCTTCAAGGATGGTTTCTTCCTTGGACTCAATCATCTGTGCCAGATATGCGTGTCCATAGGGTAGTAATATCCATGCTTGAGATGATGGAGCTAAAGGAGATTCATCTTCCTCCTTACACTTGTAAAGAATCGGGGGGTCGATTCTCCATATGGAGTGTGATCTCCCTTTCCTGACAATTTATGTTGGCTCTATATAAGGAAAGCCAATCCAGGCCAAGAATTGCATCAAATTCCACCAGAGGGAGTATGACAAGGTTCGCCAGGAAATTCAATCCACAGATTATAATAGGGGAGGACTTATATTCATGGGATGCAATGATTGCCCCATTTTCCATACTCACCGACATCTTCACTTCCATGATTTGTGGTGGTGTTGGGATTGTTCTACTAAACTTTCGAGATATAAAATAATGCGCAGAACCTGAATCAAAAAGTACGTTTGATATTCTTGAATGAATAACTAGCATACCTGTCACCACTTCGTTGTCAGGGTTCACTTCGGCAGAAGTGATGGCAAAAGCTCTTCCTTGCTGCCTTGGAGGTTATTGGTTGCCTCTGAAAATCCTTGTATTAGGGAATTGATTTGAAAAATGCCCCGGTTCTTTGCATTTTTAGCATTGAACAACGCGTTGAGGTTCGAACGGAGTGTTCCTCTCCTCTGTCGCAGCCGCAAGTCTTTCTTGCTGATAGTTAACATCTAGGTTCCCTTCCCTTCCACACCTGAAGCATTTCCTCGTCCCCCTAAGGCAATTTCCAGGGTGCTTCTTACCGCACTTTTGGAAAGTGGGGTGCTAGATCTTCTTAGCACCATTGGATTTATCCATCAGACCACCAACATTGAAGTCCATATTACAATTCTTGTCCCCATTATACCCCTGCGATTCCCTGATCTCCATTTCGACCTTGAGGGCACATCAAAAAATTTCCTCATAGCTGTCGAAGTCACAGATCGCTAATTCTTTCCTCAAGCTAGGCTTCAGCCCAGCAAAGAAGTGGCCAACCTTGCATTCGGAGGTAACGACAAAGCCAGAAGCATATCGTGCAAGCCTTGTGAAGTTTTCCTCGTACTCTACAACAGATTCTTCATCTTTTTTCTTGAGGTAAAGGAAGTCCCTTTCCATCTTAAGCCGGAGGGTGCATGAAAAATATTTATCGAAAAACATCTTCTGGAAATCCTTCCATTCCAACGCCTCGATCTCCTCCTCAGCCTTCGTATTTTTGATCAACGTCCACCATTGATCAGCTTCACCCTCCATACGATAAGCCACCAGGAGAACCTTATCTTGTTCAGAACATTGAAGGATGGAGAATATCTTTTCAATGGAGTTGATCTATTGTTCATTGATCGTGGGATCAGATGATCCACTAAAATTAGGAGGCCTTTGTCTCATGAAGCTCTCGATAGCGACTTGTTCTTTCTTAGGGGGAGTTGAACGTTCCTCTTGACCCGTGTTTCTATTCAAAACTTGAGTTAGCTGAGAAAGAAGCGTGAAAAAGTTTGCGATTCCCGCTCCCATTGGATTGGGCATCTCATTAGTACAGTCATCACACTGATCTTCACAACGGTTTTTAGCTAGAGTCCTCCTATTACAGGCCATTGGCTGGAATAAAAGGAAATTTAGGGGTAACACATAAAGGGTAATCCAAAGACAAAAGTTGATGACCTATAAATAAACTTTTATTTCCTTACTCATGTTTCTATAGGCTTCAATCTAGGATTTTCATGATCTACTTTCTAACATATATTCCTAGGGGAATTTTTTTAATTCCCTTAATAAGGGTTCATACTAAGATTTTGAATTTATCAAAACATATACCCTGGGAGTGTCGTAACCAAGAGTGTAGCAAGGCCTGTTGTCGTGCACCAGTTCCCATTTGAGTCTAGCTCAAAGCGGTGTTTTCGGGTTTTACCCCTAGGATACATCTGTACCAGAGCCGCCTCTACCTGCTCGTATCCAGATAGGGATGTATTTGTTTGATAAACCACTTAATCAGTACTTACCAAAACTTAGGGATGTTTTTATTATACTTAGTCTTGTCTCTAAGGCTTTAATAGGGTTTTCTAATCCTAATCCCAAAAATAACTAAACCTATCCTCTAATACCAACTATGAAAACTCTGATTTTATTACAAAATTAAACATGATTTATTACATAAAACTTCACTTGATACAACAAATAAGATAGAGAGGTTTAGTATATTTGGGGATTAAGATCATTACATAAAAACTTGAAACATGAAATACAACATCTTTATTGAAAACTTCCTTTACATGACCACTACATTACCTCGTACTTAGCATTGCATGAGATAACCTGAGGACATGCATAAGAAAAGGGTGAGCTATAAAGCCCAGTAAGGGAGTACACATGGAATAACATGAGGAGTACAATACATGTTATACAATAGGCATATCAATAGAGAATAAAAGAAACATGAACATAAAGGCATGATAACTCATGATAATCATAACATGGAAATGTGGCAACAACACTTAACATGGAATTAGCATGATCCATGACCCATTGCACATAGAGCATGAGTAAATCCTCATTGAAAATGAAGCATGATTAAAACCTATTTGCACTTGAATTATCATGAGTCAACACTCATTTCACATGACGTATCATGATACTATACTTTACCCAATTCATTGGAGCGCTATAAGGGCACACCCTTCTTAAACATTTCATTTCATGCATAAGTGTGCCACATGGATCATAAAACATGGATTCATAAAACATAATCATTTATTCAATGATAAAGGAATGTGGAATTCATACATGAAACTTTATAATAAATAATTAAATGTGTATAAAGGTGAATACCCTTGATAGAGAAATGGGCATGGTATTCACTACACAATGGAATTGGCTTAGAAAGTCGGTGCGATTTCGGCAGCGTAACAGCATGACATAAGAATTCATAAAAATGGTTTATGAGAGAGAAAGGGGTGTCTCATCATATTTTCATGAAATAGAAAGTAAGGGGGTCATATAGATACATGTCCAAACAATTGTAATGGAATTTAGATTCATGATAGAAAAGTATTTCTTGAATGTAAAAGAAGAAAGAGAAGTTCCTTTCAGAATTTCAACATAGTAACGGGTGTACATGGGAGGCATTTAATGAGAGAGAAAGAGGTCTCCAATAATTAAAACATAAATAGGGAATTATTAGGGAGGTGATAAACCATAACCCAACATTCATAATTGAAATTAAAAGGGCAAAACAACTTAATGAAAATTGACAAAAATGAGAAAGGAAGAAAAAACCCTTACTTGGAAGTGTGCTTCCAAAGGCTTGAGAGAGGCTTGAGAGAGGCTTATTGGGAGCATGGGTCACTTTGGGAGGATTATAGAGAGAGTTGGGCAGAGGTTTGACGAAATCCAAGGGCTTTTAGTGAGGATAAAGTGGGAGCTTGGGTGGGTTTATATAGGAAAGGTGAGGGAATTCTTTATTATTTAGGTTTAAGACCCCTTATATTAAATTAATCCAAACCACAAACCAACCCATGGTTTTTGCCCATGGTTTTTGGAAAAGGGAATAGGAAAACAATATTTTATAAGGCCAAAGTCCAAACTTCTTAAAATAATAGGGTTGCTTATGTGGAGGTGAGTCACACTCCCATGGAAATTAGTTTAAAAAGACAAGGTGTTTAATAAGTCTTGAGGGGTCCATTAATGCTTTGAAACGTTAGTCAAACAAACCCAAAATCACATTATTTTAATGTTAAAACATATATTGGCCGAACATAAAGCTTATATTATTTTATTACATCCCTATTGGGTCATTATGATGTCATAAAACACATTATATATTTAAACGGTATTTAATTTTTACCCAAAAATTTGACTGTCTCAGAAAATTATGAAAAATTCACCGTTGGATAATTTTGACATCCTGATTCTAGAAATAAAATTTATTTTATCTAAATAATTTTCTAAATATATTAATTTTCACTTTTAAAATAAAAACTGACATTTATCGAAAATTCACGGGTTTTGACAGAAATGGCTTTCAAACCTTAATAAAAATTATAATTGCATTCATAAAATTATAATATCATTTATATTTAATAAAAATTAATTTAATAATAATAATAATAATATTTAATTAAAATATTATTTAATTCAAAAAAATCCCTTAATTTAATAAAATAGAATTCTTAATTAAATAATAACTACAAAGACTATTTGAACTTTAAAAACTATTTACAATGTATCCATAATGACAAGAAAGTATATACAAAAAAATAATGTACATGAACATAGTACTATAGATTTGTTACATAACCCCTTAAAATAGCCACATAAGACCTAAGGGTAAGGTGTGCGATGGTAACAGACTCTTGGTGTGGCTCGGATAACATCGCTCGAGTGGTAATCTCTATCAACTTCCACTTTTCACGTAGACGGTCCCTTTTGAGATTGACATGATGAAGATCAGCTTGGGCTTGGTGAAGAGCGAAGCCCAAGGATGCTACCTCTTTTATGAGCTCCGACAAATGGGCTTCGTATGGAGAAATTCTATTGGATGAGGTCATCGCTTCTTTTGTCTGAGTAAATTGGATTTGTTAAAGTCTTATATTTATACTAATCATGTGATCACTATTCAATGACTATATTATCAACGGTCAAAATTATTAACCTAAAACCAAGGAATTTGACATTTTATATAGACATAAAGATACATTTAATTAGATCAAGAGGGATTTCCATTAATGAAACTTTGGGTCGTTACAAGGTCGACCCTGAACTGGTCACCTGAGTTGGTTTGTAGCATGGCCTACAGGGCGTTTCCGATCCCCATGGGCTGGAAACCAGTGCCGAGCATCAAAATTTAACCATTGAGAATGATTTGGCCCATGAACAAGAAAAATAGATAAATATAAACTAACAATAATAATAAAACTAGCAGCATAAAGAATGTAAAACCAAACATACCTCCACGTGACCTTCCAGGTCACCACCCAATCAAAGCCCAACCTTGCTCTAATAATGAGCAAATTAGCCAAGAAAACCTGAGAAAAGGAAACCTTCAAATGAAATGATAAAGATAGGTGTGAGAATTAAAATGTTCAGTAGGTTTTCTAATATAATCCATAGAATCCAAAATCTCCTTTCCCAAAACCATCCATTAACACAAGTTTGAAATACAAATATAAAAGTAGGGTTTTCACATTTTTTAAAATAAGCAACACGTTGTTCTCATTTAAAAATCCAAAATATGTGACATTCCATTTCCAAAATCATTTGTCTTTTTATAAATTAAAATTCAAAATAGAATATACCAAAGATGTGATAAAGTAGAACAGGTAAACAATTCAAGTTGTAACTAAACTAGTATAACGGAAAGTAAACAAGAAATAAAAGTAATCCAGTAACCATGGGTGATCCTAAAAATCCTTAGAATACCCCTAGACGTACTCAGTTTTAGAACCACCTACTAGAGTATGGTGAAGATCCAAATTCAATAACCAATTGGATGCTCTAAAAATGACTAATCCAGTGGTAAAGACCGCCTAGAATAACAAAAAATCTAGGGGATACCAACCTGTCTAATCGGGGTTGAGTAGAAACCATCACTTGATCATCTAAAAGGTGCCCAAAGGCTTTGTTTTCCTCCTCTAGTCCCTGCTCTATGATGTCATCCTCGATGGTTTTTTTAGGCCATGGTGGTGGTCCTTCCAGCCCATAGTGGCGCTGGACTATCCACCTTGACCCGGCGATGAACAGGTGCTTCAGTGAGCTCAGACATCTACTGAGTGAAGCGGGGATGATAGTTTGCGGGGATCGGTTTCCTTCGGCTGGTCCGGTGTCCCGTGGTTTTCATTTTTTGCTTCAAATATTCTATTCTTATACAATTTTTGGTATGTTCCCTATGTCTGGGCTCCTCTTCATCAGTTTTGGTTGGTGGTCCTGGAGCGGATGTCTCTTTGGTGTGGCCCTGTCTGTTTCAAACGATGCTCTAGCTTTAGGATTTCTTCACTGATCTCCTAGTCGATCTGCTATAGTGGTTTCAAGAAGGATCTGGGATGTGTTGTTTTTTTGGTCAATGATTTTATAGGAGGGATGTCCGGCTTCGATTCGTGCTGCGGTGCTTCTCGCTTGTAGATCACAATGCCAATTTTCTTGGTTTTTGGCTATTTTTTTCCTCTTGTTCATGTTTCTGGTTCGTTGTGTGGTCGTTTGGTTCTATCATGGCCGTTGATGCTGACATGAAACTAGATGGAGATTCATGTTGTCTGGGTCAAGGATTTTGAGGTACCAATGATGGATTTCTTATGATGGCGGCTCATGGTGTTTCCAACTTCAGTGATGATTCGATGTTACTAGCATGGTGTGATGGTTCCAGAGACGATGGTGTCAATGTCGATGAGCAGCGGTGATGATGATGAATCTGGCATCGTGCGGCCTCAATTCAGGTAAGGCGCAGGGCTCAAGGAGTGCTTCTGGAATTTGAATTTTGAAATTTGAATGTGGAATTTGGGGTTGTTTTGAATGTTGAATGTGGAATTTTGGGATGTTTTGAATTTTGAATGTGGATATTTGAAAGGTACCCACTTCACCATAAAGTGGATATTTTGAAAATAAAAAATATATATTTGGAGGTTGGATAAGGGATATCCCCCCTATAGAGGTGCCCCAAAATTAAATAAATAAATAAATAAATAAATATATATATATATATATATATATATATATATATATATATATATCACATCATCGAAGCTGCCAACCGGGAATCCATACCATTTAACATTTAAACCATTTCATAAAATGTTCAAAGTTTCCAACCGGGCATACACTTTCTCCAAAACACAATCACCTTTAAAAGTCAGTACAAACATTACTCTTGAGTTAAAAGTGCCAAATATACCTTTAACTAAACATGACTAAAATTATTAACCAAAACATCACACAAACAACACTTTTTCCTTTACAAAGACAAACTGGCATATGCTCAAAGATTTCATTTCAAATCATTTCAGAAACCACACAAAGAATCCAAAGTCATTATAAAGCAAGAATCATTTCCACAAAATTACCACTCTCTTTTAAAATAAAACCCAAATGCACATTGAAAAACATTTCACACATGATTTTCATGTCAAACATAATTTAATAAATCATTCACTCATTTAGTAAATGTAACGACCCAAAATTTTGAATAAATCTTGTTTCCTAATTTTGTGTTTTATTTTATTTTTTTTATACTCAACAAAAATGTTTCATTTGATAACATGAGTATAATTAAAATGAGACCGTTGGGTTTTTTTTACTGTTATATGACCATTGGTCAATATGACCACTGGAAACTAAACATTTTGATTATTGTCTCTAAATACAAGTAATCTTGGTTTATTAATATAGAAAGAAGATTCGATGGCCTCACCCAGTAGTCTTGGACCAATCGAAGCCCATCTAACAGAACTTGGGAAGGAGGTAGCACCACTGAGCTTTACTCTGGACCAAACCCAAGCCGAACTTCATCGTGTGAAGCTAGAACGGAATCACCTTTGTGAGAAGTTCAAACTGATAGAAATTACTACTCGTGCGATGTTAGCCGAGCCTCCCTCAGATTCTCTCACCTTAGCACACCTTACACTTAGGTCCTATGCTGGTGTGATAAGGGGCTATGTATGGAGACCGTAACTGCCTTGTGTAATCCTTTGTTTTAAATAAAAATTTCGATTTCTCTTATGATAAAGTTTATGAATTTTCAAATGACTGGATAAATATAGTATGCATATTTTTGATGAATTTTAGAAAAAGGATATTTTAAAAATGTTTATGTAAACCTTAAATAATTAAAAATGTGTAATGATTTTCAAAAAATGGCCTTCTACAATTATGTTCAGTATGAAATTTAGAGTCTAATAAGATCAACTTAATTTTTGATGAATAGTAAATTATGAATAGTGATTTTATGCTTAGGATTAGTAATGTGACCAAATAGATTAGTAATCTCACTTAAAGAAAGTATTAATATAATCTAGGCACCTTGATTAAGTAACGTGAGTCAATAAAATGGTTAAATAACGGTTTCATATACTATTATTCAAGTATTAGTTTTTTCGGGTGAATAGTGTTTTTTAATTAAAAACTTAATTAAAAATATTTAAAAAATTATTTTTATAAAATTCATTTCATTTTTGAACTCAGAGCATCGATATTATGTTATGGTAATTTTTGGGGTTTTTTCTGAAAAAATGAATTTTCAGTGAATAGTGTATTTATTTAAAAATTAAATTAAAAATATTTAGAAAATTATTTTTATAAAATGGAGTTAATTTTTGAAATCAGAGCATTTATATTTGGTTAATGTGAAATTTTGGGATTTTTCTGAGAAAGTTGAATTTTCAGTGAATAGTAAAAATACATTTTTAGGGTTTCAGTATGTTTAATGACATCATAACTGCGTCATGATGATTCCATGAGATATTTTAAGGGATGGTCGACCAAAGGTGATGTATTATTGTATGTGGGGCCCCATGTGGACTAAATCCATGGGAAATACCATGGGAGAGCACAAGGTTTTGAGAAAACCACTTTTGAGGTGTCCCTTGGCCATTAATGCCTTGTCCCCTCACTTTCCCTATAAATACCAAGCCATACTCTCATCCATTTCAACTCCACACTCTCCCCCAACGAATTTCTGGTCTCATTAACTCCCAAGGAGTCCTCCCAAGGTGCCTCCAAGCCCTCAAGGTCCAAACCTTTGAGTTTTAAGAGTTACGTTTTAAGGTAAGGGATCCGACCTCTCCCTTTCTTTTCAAGTAATCTCTTTTATGTCATTACTTTTTTTGTCCATGTTCTTATGTTGGAGGATGTTATTTTATATTCATTAAAATTTCCTTTTTATGTTCATATGATGATAGACCCCCTCTTACTATCATCATTTCATTTTATGAAAGTTTAAGTGGCGCTGTTAGGCTGCCAAAATTTTTGTAACAGATTCTTTCACCCTTCTCATTTTCAAGTTCTATTTTCTTGTCAAGTCTTTCAAGTTCCTTTTTATTATGTTGGGGTATTATCTCTATATCTATCATACTGATATTTTATGATCATATGATGAGATACCCCATTTGATCTCTTCAATTCAGTATTTTTAAGTTTTAAGAGGCACCGTTAGGCTGCCGAATTTTTAAGGGATTCTTTCTCCCTTCTCGTTTTCAAGATCTATTTTCATGTCAAGTCTTTCAAGTTCCTTTTTATTATGTTGGGGTATGATCTCTATATCTATCATACTGAACCATTATGTTCATATGATGCGAGACCTTATTTTTACCTTGTCAATTCATTTTTGTTGAAGTTTAAGTGACGCCGTTGGGCTGCCGAATTTTCATAAGAGAAATCTTATTTTTGTCTTCCTTTCATGTTCTTCATTTCATATGGTATATCTTTCAAATTTCATTAAAATGTTCTCAAATCCTTTATATTCTGTCCCTATACTGCTTTATGGGTCATTTATGACTGTTTGACCCATGCCCCCTCTCTTTTCAATGTTTTCTAAAACCCCGAAACATAGCCGTTATGCTGCAGAATTTCCGTCTCAAAATGTCTCTCTCTTTTTCTAAAGTAATTTTATTTTATTAAGTAAATACTCAATGATCTTTCTTCAAAAGGGGTATTCACATATATACCAAAATGTTTTATTTTAAATTCTGGGATTTACATACATGAGACCCGCTCTCCCCTTCCGTGGGTTTAAAGTGACGTAAAGATCATGTCTTTAAAGCAGTTTTTAAAATGTTATGATTATGAAATGAAACCCATTTCTTTTATGCTATATGGGTTGTTTATGAAATGATTTATGATGATATATGTGGCTCACATGATAATAAAGGCAAATTTAAGGGTGCGCTCTGATAGCGCTCCAATGCATTGGGTAATGATGTAACCACTAGAGATTACAATTTTCACGATATCTTGGTGAATAACCTTGGTAATTTTCAAATGACACCTTGGGGATGGACCTTGGTGATATGTTCATGATTTTCTATGTTAAATTATGTAGACACATCTTAAAGTTATGAAAAATGTTATTTTTATTATGATATGCCACATGATTTCTTTCTCATGCCTTATATTTTTTTTTCATGACATAGTTGATGTATCTCAAGTTCACATGTTAAATGTTTCTATTATTCCCTTACTAGGACTTCTGATCACCCTTTCTTTTGATGTATGTCCCCAGGTTATGAGATGCAGTAATGAACCTAGGATGAACTTAAGGAGAAGCCTTTCAAGTGTTTAAGAAGAATGTTTTATGTTGTTTTCATGTATTATGTTCCTGGTTTCCAAGACACTAAACCTTAAAGATCCTTAGTTTTGTGTAATGTAATGAAATTTTATGTTATAAAAAGGCGGGATGCTATAGTAAAACATTTCAAGAGGACTAAACAAAGGCTTACATCGTGATCTCACCAAGTTCACATGAGAATTCCATTTTAAAATAAAATACATACCCAAATGATTAAAAAAACCTTTCACACCTTTCAAAAACTAACTCAAAACACTTGAAAAACCAAAGAACCATTTTAAAAATTAAATAAAACACTTTCACCATTAAAGAAACTACTATGAAAAGTCATCAAACAATTTTAAGAAGTAACCCATGGCCTACATCACAAAAACTTACTCAAATATTCTTTTGTGACTAAATACAAATCAACGCCACACTGAAACACAGTTTTCAGTCCTTGGATAGTTAAATACACTAATTGCATAGTTCAGAAAAACACTAGAAGAGGAAACACATTGGGTTTTCATAAAAGAATTCACTTCATATCACAAAACATGCTACAAGGATAAATCACTCATATTAAACTCCCTTGAAATCTAAGTTCTCACTATATAAATTAACTAAATAAAATGTTAAGTTAATTAGATAGGAAAAATAATTTATCAATAATGTTTATATGTAAAACTAGAGTTATATTTTTGGGGTTTAAAAAAAATTGGTAAAGGGGATCGAGGATCGCGTAATTTTAAAAATGGGTCTTGGATGCGTGAACGGCGTTCATGCATACTTCGCCACAGAAGGATGCGTCAATGAGGTTCACGTATCTGAGCCGCGGAAGGGATGCATGAACCTCGTTCAAGAATCCTTCACAGACCAACTAAAGGATGCGTGAACGGGGTTCACGCATCCCACCGAGAAAGTTTATAAAAGGAGGCCCCCCCTCAAAAACCATTTTTCTCCTCTGGATTTTGTTGCGAAGCCCTGCAGAAATTCTTTCTCAACAAATATTTGCTGCTTTTATAGAGGTTAGATTTCTATTTAACATTTTAATTGTTTTAATTGTGTTTATTTATTTCATTTGTATGTTTAATTTTGTGTATAATTTATTTATTTAATATTTTATTCATGATGTGTAATGTTTTGTATGATTTAATTTTCTAGATTTTGAATGTTTGTTTGATTTAATTTTTTGAATGTATGTTGTCTGAATATTGAATGTTTTATGTTATGTCTAAAATGTTGAATGTTTAGAAAAAGTAATTTATGTTAGAGAAGTTTATTTTAATGAATGGTTTTGATGTAAGTGTAAATTATATTACTTTTATTTACTAGTAATAATATTTTTAATCAATAAAGAAGAAAATATATTTACTTATATTTTGAAAAGTAGAAGAATGGAAAAAAAACATTACAATTTCATAAAATTTTAAATAACAAAAGTGTTTATTATGTAAATCTCAATTATATTAGTTATAATAAAATTTATTAAATGTTATTAATAATTTTATATATACATACACATGAAGTTAAATTTTTGGAAAAGATGTGTAGTATTTAATATAAATTTCATTTAGTAATAGATAAAGTTATATAATATGGATATTATAATAATTATACCAAAAAAAATGGTATGAGTGATGACTGATCTTGAGATGACTGACTATGGATAATTGAAATTGCATGTTTTATTTTGTGTATGTGGTTATTCAATTTGTAATAATTACATTTTTTCCGCATTGATGACCTGTGAGTGATCTCTTAGTAAGTGTAAGGACCTGTGTGTCCGCTTAAAAAAAGTTATGTATTTCATACCCCTATACCCCCTCACATGCATGTGAGTAAATTTGTAATTAAAAGACAGACACCCCCGAAGAGGTGTCCCCGAACAGGCTTCCCCGAAGAGGTGTCCGCGAAGAGGAATTCAAGAACTCGTTCGAGAGGAGGCGTTGCTGTTTAATAGGAGATTGGCGGTTGCTGAAATATTTGATAATAGAGACAGGAGTCGACCCATAAGTTGTGGTTAGTTTATCAGATAATGATAAACTAATCGTAAGTTTCAAGATCAAGTCATGATTATATATTTATAAGTAATTAAACTTTATGAAACATTATATTAAATTTGCTTTTGTGATAATATCACAATCACTATACCTTAATAGTGATAAATCAATACATAAAAAAAGTATCAAGATAATCAATTATTCAAAACCAAATTAAATAATTTAAAATTTTAATGTAGTATATAATATTTTTTAAATTATTTTTTATAGGTAATTATGTCTGCGCAAATATATTGCAACGATGATGTAATTTATACCGAATAGGGTTTTAGCTACAGTGTGCCACCTTCCAGAGTGGTAAATCTCCATGGTTGTATGACATTGGATGTAGTTCTTAATAAGATTCATAGTCCGTTAAAACTGAGGGCTGAACAAGCAATCACTTCAATTAGATACCGAAATCTTCAATATTCTGAGCGTCTGTGGACCAGCGAGTACCCTATAGTCGATGACGATGATTGGATGGAGGCTTCTATGTTATTCAGGAAACAGTGTATTAATGGTTTTATAGAATTATTTGTTGTCATTTCTGATATTGATGTGGTGCGATCGATTACTACAGAACCATGCTTTGTGAGCTCTATAGAAGACAGTCCTTCATAGTAGTATTATTCATTGCCTCCTCCTCATATGACTCCTGTGGAAGAATGTTATGAAGAAGATGATCAAAATTTGGAAGGAAATTTAGATGAAATCCCTTTGTGTTCTGATATAGTGCATGAAAGTTTATCTGATGAAGAAGTATTTGGGGAGTCATCAGGAGATGATGTGGTGGGGAATGAACCTTCTGAGGTTCCTTTGAGAGATAGACATCCACTACATTCACCAGTTAGTGGTAATCATCCTTCATTTTTGAGTTCCTTAATTTAAGGAATGTCTCATGAATAAAATTTTGATTGGGATGTCATTACACCAGCTTTTGAATTCCCTGACATTATAGGGTATAGGCCTGCATCAAATGATAATGCCATATATGTTGTGGAGGAGTTCGAAACTAAACTGGCCATGAAAAATGCGATAAAGCAATACCACATTTAGCGAAATTTCACCTTTGTGGTTGATGATTCAAAGAAGACCAAATATCTCATTTGTTGTGAAAAATATGGGTCAGAATGTAAATTTCGATTAAGAGCAATATTTGATAAATATTATGGATGTTGGAAGATAACCAAATTAGAAGGCCCACACACTTGTCTGCATCCCAGCTTGACACAAGATCACTCATCCCTTGATGCAGAGTTTATATCTACTGTTATTTTTGAGATGATATGAACATGTTAGGATTTTTCTATTTCCCTTGTTCAGGAAATAATTCAACAGTTGTATAACTATAACATATCATACAACAAAGCTTGTAATGAAAAACAGAGAGCCATTGTAAATGTTTATGGTGATTGGGATAAATCTTATGTGATGTTGCCATAGATTATGAAATTGTTGTCTCTCAACAATCATATTGTTTATCATTTGGAAAATGTTGAGTATGTATCCCATAATCATTGAGTTGATCGGTCAAAGATGAAGTTCAATAGTCTTTTTTGGGCATTCACACCATGCATTGCTGCCTTTCCCTGTTGTAAAAAATTTATTAAGGTAGATGGAACATTCCTTTTTGGAAAGTATACAGGTGTTCTACTCATTGCTGCCACATAGTATGGTAATCACGCTCCTCTGCCACTTGCTTTTGATATTGTTGAAAAAGAAAATTTTGAATGCTGGAGCTGGTTTCTGGAATGTGTACGTGTTCATGTCACGCAAAAAACAGGGCGTGTGTCTGATATCTGATCGCCATTGAGCAATTATAGAAGCCGTGAGTAGTGATGGGGTTTCTTGGACAAAGCCGAATACTTATCATTGTTATTAGATTAGACATATTGTAAGTAATGTGAATAATCATTTTAGAGATGAGGCCATAAAGAAGGCGATCCTCAAGTTGGGTATGGTTTTCTAAATTTTTTTTTAAAAAAAAAAATTTAATATCCATTTTAATACATTATTATCTTATGGTTTCAGCATATGAACCTCAACAAGAAAGGTTTGATCGATGTCTTGAAGAGATTCGAATTTTTAATGAGGAGGTATATGAATATATGATGCAAATTTCAAAGGAAAATGGTCATTAGCATACGATGGTGGCATGAGATATGGGCATATGACCACTAATATAGTGGAGTCCATAAATGGGGTCCTCAAGGGTGTGCGCAAACTCCCAATCACAGGGTTAGTGCAAGAGACATTTTTAGATGTGTTCACTACTTTGTTGACTGGTCCCAAAAGTCCTACCAGAGGATGGAAAATAGAATGCATTTTAGTCAGAATTTTCAAAGTGATATTGACCGGATATGGAATGAGGCTTCAAGATGGAATGTTATAGCCTTTGACAGGGAAAAGAGGAGCTTTTGGGGAAGACAATGCTATGACCAGGCTACATGAACTACTGGTGGAGTGTTTGTCATGATATTAGACAATAGGTACTGTGATTGCAGCAGCTTTCATGAATTGATATATCCATGTGCACATGTTATCGCAGCTTTTGTTTTGGTAAATATATCCTGGGATCCATATGTTGACCCGGTGTATCGCATGAGCACTTTGGGTAAATATTATAGTACTGCTTGGATGCCTCTTGGTGACTTCCATTCTATCACATTTCCTCCTGATCAACCGACCATCGTCCTTGATATTTCCAAGTTTTCATAAGTTGGTTTTGGTTTCATTTATGATTATTTCAATGTCTATCATTTTTAAAATTATTGGCTTCATGCTACCAGGTTGCGGCCATGAGGAAGACCTAAGTCAACTCACATCAGAAATGATATGGATTGGCCTTGACAATGAGGAGGGATAATATGATGCAGTATTTGTCACGTAGAAGGACATACTCATAAGAGATGTCCCCAAGTGGTAGGATAGAGTTCCACATCTCATCATCCATGACCGATTCTATGTACCATATCATTAATATGTATATGTTGTTTCATATGTGAATGTTTCATTATTGAATCCTTTTATTTCTGACCTGCTCCATTTTTGAGAAATTTGAATTTTGGTTTGTCTCATGGATTTTATCATAAATAATTTTTTGATACTAAAACTATTAAAAAAAATAAACACCGAACGAAAATGAATATATCATGCTTCCACATCTTCAATTCAGGTTTTTCATCACCACTACTTTATTTTCTACCTTATTTTTCTTGTTGTAGATTTTTTTAAATAAAAGTTTACAATTTTTGTATTTTATCATAAATAATTTTATGATACTAAAACTATTAAAATAATAAACACCAAATGAAAATGAATATATCATGCTTCCACATCTTCAATGCAGGTTTTTCATCACTGCTGCTTTATTTTATACCTTATTTTTCTTGTTGTAGATTTTTTTTAAATAAAAGTTTACAATTTTTATTTAATTCACTATTAAAAAGTAACGATGATATCATGTGTGCAGATGACAGGTTTTCCATTGATTACATCTCAGGATACTCATGTATCGTGGTTTCTTTTAGAGGGACATCCTACGCCTCCCTTGAGTGTACGCAGATCTCACAATTTCCATCATACAGCGCCACCACCCGCTATCATCCCCCATCTTCATCGAGCTAGATTCTATAGAGTTGCGATGTGCAACTTCACATTTCTTGATCATTATCTCATTACCACACTTGTAGAGAGATGGAGGCCAGAGTCACATACTTTCCATTTCAGTGAGGGGGATATGACTATTACGTTACAGGATGTGGACATTATGTTGGGCCTCCCTATCAACGAACATGATCTGATTGGCCGAGTTCCATCAGATTTTCCTGAGCTTGTTCATAGACTACTAGGCATAGAGGTCCAGGATGATGGAAGGACCATCATCAGTGGTAGATTGCAGATGCCTTGGTTATACCAGCACTTCGCATATTTACCAGATGATGTTGATGACGTCACTGTGCTGCAATTTGCACGCGCATATATTTTGAGGCTGATCAGTGGCATGCTTTTTGTTGACCATTATACTACTTTTGTGTACCTGATGTATTTATCTTTTTTTGGAGAATTTGGACCAGGCAGGCCAGTATAGCCGGGGGTCTTCCTGCCTCACATATACATACAGGGCCCTATGCAGCGCATGTCGCATCGATAAGATGCAGATCATAGGATGCATGGTTCTTCTGCAGATGTGGGTATGGGAGCACATCCCTCATTTAGCTCCACATGATCGTGCGCCATTACCCATTGATATTGTAGCAGAGGCTCCACATGGACGTTGGTATGTTATTAATTCCTTCTAATATCTAACTTAATTGTATAAGATTATATTATGAAATGTAAAAATAAAAATGTTATCTACAGGTGGAGTCAGGAGCATCGACATTCAGATTATCCCAGACATGATGTTAATGCCTACAGACTAATGTTAGACAGTATTCGACCAGACGATGTAAGTGATTATTATTTATATTGTTAAATATTTACTATTTAATATACATCTATTCATTTTTTAATTGATTATTTATTTTTTCTTTCAGATTATATGGATGCCATATACAGATGATATCCTTCAGAGTCTGTCGCGGTACTGTACAACGATGCTTGCTATCGGCTCCTGTAGGGTTCCGCTGATTCATTTTTATATAGTCGAGTGGCATCAGACATATAGGGTTATGAGGCAGTTTGTATTCCTTCAGCCAGTTCCTGACCCACCCAGTTAGTTGGATTCATTTCATTCCATGAATATGTCAGGGAAGAGGGATTTTGATTGGAGGAGATACCATGCCAGATATATTGGGTTATGGGACAGACGATGGGAGTCCCAGTTGCGAGGGGAAAGGACATTATGTTTTCATTTGATAGATCAGATGGATTATGCAGGCTGGTATATCTGGTCCCTAGTTATATTTCTGACATGGCACAGATGGGGCTTTCATGAGTTGGTATGCATTCTTCCTTCCACTGTTCAACAGATTTTTTATTCATATTAGTTAACAACGGAATTTGATTTCACAGGATGTTCATATTTGACATCTACTTTATATGTCCGATCCAGTGGAGAGAGCTGCCTTTGACCCGACATATTTTCACACCCTTGTGGAATAGCTGCTTCTGTCGATGGACGAGATTTATCATGGCATTTTCTTTGATCCACCACCTGCTGCGGAGGCCGCAGAGCCTGTTGAGCCTCACATAGATGTACTTGGGGGTGATGACCCTGTTATGGATGCTATTGTTCCACCGGAGGAGGGTGTCCAGCTTGATCGACCACATGCTATTGTTCCACTGGAGGAGGGTGTTGAGCATGATCAGTCAGATGCTCCTCCAGCTTCTCAGGCACAACCACAGGTATATACAGACAATGACTAGCTTGAGATAAATGCTTTATTGTAGTCATCCGTAGCAAAGAATCCATCTACTTCCTATGTTGGTGAGAGTTCTAGCCAGCTTCCACTATCCTTAGATGCGGGCCAGGGTACAGGCGGTGAGACTGTACATCCACCGCCTGTCACACAGGAGGATGTGGAGGTGGCTGTCGATGAGGATGTGCAGCGTACGTCAGAGCACAAACATAGACAGACACGGCGTGGGCACATCCAGTATACCCCTGGTTGTAGGACATAGGAGCATCTACACCAGAGGTATATATTAGGTTGATATTTTATTTATGATACATTTTGTATGTGTCTTACTTTTATCATTTATAGACTTCTATTCTTTTTTTAATAAGTGTCTTACTGTTATCAAATTATCTATCAATATATATATATGTATAATAAATAATATGATTAAATTAATTAATAAATATTAATTATATTAATTATTTTGAAATCAAATAGATTTTGGATGAAAAGATGCGTGAACTTGAAGAAATCTTGAAAAACATTATTGATCTCAATGATTTAAAATTAGATGTAAAATCCAAGAATATCATGGGACACGATTATTTGTTTAAAAAATTAAATTGCATGAAGAATAATATGAATGAATAATGGATATTTGTGAAGAGTAGATGATTCTGATTGAAGATCATAATAACTACAATATTAATTAGAAGTTCATTTGGCAAATTTTGAGAAGATAAATATTCAGACTTTATAAAAGGAAACAATTTCTACTGGTACACAATCTTCACTAGAGGATTTTACTGTTAAAATACCTCCATCATGTAATAAAATTATGGATATTATGAAAAAGATTGAATTCATATTCTTCCAAAATAAGAAACAACCCTTTAGAGGGTTAAGATTGCACCATCCATGAAAACTAATAATGGAAAAAAATCGACACAAAAATCCAAATGTAATGCGAAGGGATCTCTGCTACACAATATAAATTAAAACAAATGTTCATATGTATAATCATGAATACTATCAAAACAGGACCAACTCCATTGATAAAGAAGAAGGTCATCATTGATGAATTTTAAGAATATATGTTAGCATATACAAGAAAATAAGTATAAAGAAGATATCATCATGGTTAGATCATGTTTTGGTAACTTGAAAAATAAGTATTGAAGAAGATCATCCTTGATGAAGTTATATAAGTTTTCAAATCTCGATATTCATAAGCCGAAGATAAATTCTAGTGTATTCTCTGTATTAGAACATCTTGAAAACAATTATTGGAAAAATTCACCATTATAAAGATGTTTATGAGTGTTTCCCTTGAGGGGGAGATAAATGAAGAAATATGAAATTACTGCCAGCATTAGTGTATTAATTAGAATCAAACCTAATTACTGTAGAATGTTTAGGAAGATCATGTTATTTAAAGAGGAATTTTTTTCTAAATCCCTCTTCCTTTGCTAATAAAAAAAATAAACTGAATAAGAATATGTTGTAATTAAATTAATCAAAGTTATACGAAAAGTTCAAGTACGAATGCACTCAAAGGCCACTTATCCTTCTTTTTTTCATTTGAATATTTTTGATCTATTTTTTAAAGTTAGTGCATGAGTTTTAGGTTGATTATTCGAATAAAAGTTACATGTCACATTTAATATCTTCATCCTGAAATAAATTTGGATTATCCTTCTTTCAAGTCATGTACTTGAAATACATGAAACATTTTTAAGTCTCAATTTTATGGTTTTCAATGCTTATAAATTATTTTTTATCAACATTTTTTATGTAATTATTTAATTTTTTCAACTATTTCTTATATTTTTAATCAATGTTTAAAATTTCATTTATATTAGTCTTATAGTTTATATTTTATAGTCTTTCAAAGTCTCATACTTGAAATAAATGAAACATTTTAAGTCCCAATTTTATGGTTTTCAATGCTTATAAATTATTTTTGACCAACATTTTTATGAAATTCTTTTTATTTTAAACTATTTCTTATATTTTTAACCAATGTTTAAAATTTTATTTATATTAGTCTTATATTTTATATTTTATAGTCTTTCAAAGTCATGTACTTGAAATACATGAAACATTTTTAAGTTTCAATTTGATGGTTTTGAATAGTTATAAATTATTTTTGATCAATATTTTTTATGAAATTCTTTCTATTTTCAAATATTTTTTATATGTATAATCAATGTTTAAAATTTCATTTATATTAGTCTTATAGTTTATATTTTATAATCTTTCAAAGTCATGCACTTGAAATAAATGAAACATTTTTAAGTCTCAATTTTATGGTTTTGAAGGGTTATAAATTCTGCTAATTTTTTTGTTATATATATATATATATATATAAAACAAAACAAAATAAAAATAAAAATAAAAAATTTTAAAACTATTAAAAAACATTCTGCATGATGCATGAACCCTGTTCACACATCCTTCATCTGATTCTCAAAGGATGCGTGAACGGGGTTCACGCATCTCGCTCGGATTGAAACACACATGTGCCATAGATCATGCAGAAAAGGAGAAATTCAGAAAATTCCTACCTCAAAGCAAGAGAGGACACAATGAAATTTCAGCGGGAGGAATAAAAACTCCCTGCAGATTAACCAAACATAAAAACAATGAGAAAAATACGTAGAATGCAAGTAACTGTACTAGAATTTAGCCAAAACAAATAACACCAAATATGGAATAACAATAATAATAAAAAAACACGACCGAAGTGAGAAGGGGTTCAACTTGATGCTGGCCGGAGGGGCAAGAGTAGGTTGGAGTATGGAGGTCAGAGCGTGGCCTGGCCGGAGATGGATTGACCGAATAATGGGAGGTTGGAGGCGTCACTGGCTGGTTGTCGACCAGAAGAGTAGGGCCGACGCTGGGTTATGAGGTAGCGAGGTGGCTGGGGCATGGAGGGCAGGAGCATGGAGCGAGGGCATGGGTGCTGGGTGAGGGCGATGGCCTCTGGGCAAGGGCGAGGGTGTTGGGAGAGGGTGAGTGCATTGGGCGAGGGTGATGGCCATGGCGAGTGGTGAGGCTGGATAGCCAGTGGAGAGGTAGGATCGCGGAGCTGGCACTGGGGAGAGAGGCTGCTGCTAAAGGTGTGAGATGAAGGCGAGCACAGAAGGGGCCGACGAGGCCGGGGGGGGGGGGGGGGGGTCTGGTGACAGTGCCTGATGCATATGAGGGTGGAAATGATCAGGATGACTGATGATGCGGGACAACCAGCTAGTGCGGGAGGGCGAGGCAGCCTTCAGTGCCATGACCTAGAGCAGAAGGGGGCCTATTGTGTGTACATGGGCTTTTTTTATTTATTTATTTTAATGGGTCAAAGGTTTGAATATTTTGTTAAATGGGTCTCTTGAGCGCCACATGGTGTGGTGCTCAAGAGAGTTGAAACCGGAGCGCCACTTGAAGTGGCGCTCCACCAATTTGGCGGAAAAATATTTCAGCGCCACTTGAAGTGGCGCTGCTGGCTTGTTCCAAATCAATTCGGCGCCACTTGAAGTGGCGCCGAAACACCCCCCCAATCCTATAAATAGGACCCTTGCCCCACCCCATTCCTCACTTCCTACCTCGCCCCACCCCCATTCCTCACTTCCTACCCCTTCCTCTCTCTCTCTCTCAAACTTCTCTCTAAAAATATTTTTTGTTGCTCTGCGTTCTTCGGTTGCTCTGTCTGCGTAGCCTTGCCTCTTCGGTTGCTCTGCCTGTGTACCTACGTCGTAACAAATTTGAGGTAAATCTTTCTTTAAATTTATTTAATATTTTGATTTAATAATTTAGTTGTTTAATTTATAGAATTAGTATATAATATTTGTATTTTATAAATAGTATGGTTTTTTTAAATGTAATTAGATAATGAAATGATTAGTTAGTTAATTAATTAATCATAATTAGTTGATTAATCAATGATAATTAAGTTATTAATTAATCATAATTAGGTAATTAATTAATTGTAATTAGGTTATTAATTAATCATTATTAGATAATTAATTAATCATAATTAGTTAATTAATTAATCATAATTACTTAATTAATGAATCATAATTAGTTAATTAATTCATTATAATTAGGTTATTAATTAATGGTAATTAGGTAATAAATAATCATAATTAGTTAATTAAATAATCATAATTAGTTAATTAAATAATCATAATTAGTTAATTAATGAATCATAATTAGTTAATTAATGAATAATAATTAGTTAATTAATTAATCATAATTAATTAATTAATTAATCACAATTAGTTAATTAAGTAATCATAATTAGGTAATTAATTAATCATAATTAGTTAATTAATTAATCATAATTAGGTTATTAATCCTAATTAGGTAATTAATTAATCATAATTAGGTTATTAATTAATCCTAATTAGGTAATTAATTAATCATAATTAGGTAATTAATTAATCATAATTAGGTACTTAATTAATCATAATTATGTAATTAATTAATCATAATTAGTTAATTACGTAATCATAATTAGGTAATTTGTTAATCATAATTAGGTAATTAGTTAATCATAATTCGGTAATTAGTTAATCATAATTAGGTTATTAATTAATTAATATTAGCTACTTAATTAATCATAATTAGCTACATATTTAATCATAATTAGCTACTCATTTAATCATAATTAGCTACTTATTTAATCATAATTAGGTACTTAATTAATCATAATTAGGTACTTAATTAATCATAAATATGTAATTAATTAATCATAATTAGTTAATTAATTAATCATAATTAGGTAATTAGTTAATCATAATTAGGTAATTAGTTAATCATAATTAGGTTATTAATTAATCAATATTAGCTACTTAATTAATAATAATTAGCTACTTATTTAATCATAATTAGCTACTTATTTAATCATAATTAGCTACTTATTTAATCATAATTAGGTACTTAATTAATCATAATTAGGTACTTAATTAATCATAATTATGTAATTAATTAATCATAATTAGTTAATTAATTAATCATAATTAGGTAATTAGTTAATCATAATTAGGTAATTAGTTAATCATAATTAGGTAATTAGTTAATCATAATTAGGTTATTAATTAATCAATATTAGCTACTTAATTAATCATAATTAGCTACTTATTTAATCATAATTAGCTACTTATTTAATCATAATTAGGTAATTAGTTAAACATAATTAGGTAATTAGTTAATCTAATTAGTTAATCATAATTAGGTAATTAGTTAACCATAATTAGGTAATTAGTTAATCATAATTAGGTAATTAGTTAACCATAATTAGGTAATTAGTTAATCATAATTAGGTAATTAGTTAATCATAATTAGGTAATTAGTTAATTATAATTAGGTAATTAGTTAATCATTAGGTAATTAGTTAATGATAATTAGTTAATGAATTAATGATAATTAGTTAATTATTTAATCATAATTAGGTAATTTGTTAACCATAATTAGGTAATTAGTTAACCATAATTAGGTAATTAGTTAATCTTAATTGTGTATTTACTTAATTATAATTAGTTAATTAATTAATTATAATTTGGTTATTAGCGAAGTAGTCATATTATTCAGCGAAGTAGTTATATTAATTAGCGAAGTAGTTATATTAATTAGCGAAGTAGTTATATTAATTAGCCAAGTAGTAGTAAATTGCTTATGGAATATACCTTTGCATTACATTCTAGGTATGATAATGAATTTAGTTTCCAATCTACCTTGACCTCGGTTTGTAATTGAAGTTTTGAACTTGAATTTAGTAGTTCTATATATTTTTTGCATATTAAGTGTTAGAGTTATCATGAAATGATTGCTCTCTTGAGTAAAGTATCCCCAGGTAGAGGGGCTTTGGGTCGGACCAACTACTTTCCTGGAGGCTTGCCTTGTCTAGGAAAGTGAATGGGGTTAGCTATCTGTCGCTCCAGGCTTACTCATGTGGAGACTTTCAATTTCATATAACTCTATGCTTTTTACATGACGTGTTCATGTACCTCATGCATATAATGCATGTGGATATGTATAAATATATTTGAATTCTATTTTTGGGTAAGTAACACAAACTTGTGGGTTGTGTAAATAGTTACACATCAATCTGGTTTGAACATATTGATTTGGTGGAGGGATTAGGATTCCAACCTAAATGACTAGAAGCATGCATACATAAATTGATTCTTTAATCAGATTTAATTAATAACAGTGGTTTCTTTTAGATAAAAAAGATGGTCGCCGCTTATATTTATTGCAACAGTCAAATAATTGAGACAGAACAAGGATGTAGTTATAGTATACATCCAGAAGCTATTGTGATGCTTGGAGGATGTACTACTTTGGAAGCTGTGCAAAGGAAAATTCATCAGAGGTTAAAACTGGCGAGGAATCAAGTGATAGAGTCCATCACATTCAGACATGTCCAATTTATAGATAGGTTTTGGCATGTGCCCTATCCGGTAAATGATGATGATGATTGGGAATATATACTTTCATTGGTTAAGTATATACCTGAGAATCAAATGATGGAGTTGTATGTCACTATAGTTACAATGGAGGTTCCATCAGCATTGGAAGTTGACCCATCTCAAAGTCATGAGACTATGTCATATGCTCCTTCACATCAGGATGTTCCATCAGCATCGGTAGTTGTTCCATCATTTCCATCAGCCACAGTTTCAATGGATAGTCCTCCACATACTTTAGATGCATTGGTTGATGAATTTGAGGATGATGAAAATTTTGAACAAGATGAAGAGGAAGTTGAAGAAGAAGAAGAAGAAGAGAATGCAGAAGATCAGTCTGTACCAACTCATGTGAGGTTCAACTGACCATTGAACCATCCTCCACTATTGGCTTCATGGTCGACTGAAGGCATGAATCGCTTGTCGGAATTTTATTATTCAGTTATTACTCCCAGTTCAGAATTTCCAGGAATCATTGGTGGCACAAATCAAGTGTCAGATAACGGTGTTCTGTATATTGGCAGAGAGTTTGAGAGCAAAGAAGCAATGAAAAATGTGATAAAACAATATCACATCGGAAGACATTACTCATATGTTGTAGAAGAGTCAAAGAGATCTTATTATTTGATATGTTGTGATAAATATGAATCGAACTGTCAAATGCATTTGCGAGCTATTATTGATAACACTTTTCATAGCTGGCGCATCACTAGATTTACTCCACACACTTGTGTGAACCCAAGCTTGGTACAAGAACACTCTTCATTAGATGTTGAGTTTGTTTCAACTATTATTGTTGAAATGATTAGAGCATGTCAAGACGTCCCTGTGGTTCTGGTCATTGAGCGAATCAAACAGCTTTTTGGGTATCAAATCTCTTATTGGAAGGCATGGGCAGCACGACAAAAGGCTATTGTGAAAGTGTATGGTGATTGGTATGACTCATATCGAGTTTTACCACAAATATTGGAGCTTCTACACCACAATAATCAAATAGTCTATCGGTTACATACTGTTGAATATGTTAACCAACAGAACCAACTTGACCGCTCAATGGTTGTGTTTGATAGATTATTTTGGACATTTTTACCATGTGTGGCGGCTTTTAGACATTGCAAGAAGTTCATACAAATTTATGGTACATTTTTGTATGGAAAGTATACAGGAACCTTATTGATTTCCGCCACACAAGATGGAAATCGAGCCCCTCTACCTATAGCATTTGCAATTGTGGAGAAAGAGAACTTCTCATCATGGAGCTGGTTTCTGGCATGTCTCTGGGAGTTTTTTACGGATGTAGAAGGGATTTATCTTATTTCTGATCACCACCGTGCAATCAAGGAGGCGATATAGTCTGAGGGTCTTTTGTGGAGACCACCCTATTCCCATCATCGATACTGTATTCGACACATTGCCAGCAATTTGCGAAAGAAGTTCAAGAATGAATCGATGAAAAAGGAAATCTTAAAAATTGGTATGAATATCCTTTTCTGTTAAAATGTTTTTGTCATAGTTATTTTCATAACTGTTCAGATGACTGCTTGTATGATAGCATATGATCCTCAACAACAAAGGATGGAGGAGCGTCTTCAAGATATCCACAGAGTGAATCCAGAAGTGTATGATTACATGATGCAAATTCCAAAGAAGAAATGTTCATTGGCATATGATGATGGGAGGAGATATGGTCATATGACGACCAACATCGTAGAATGTATAAATTGAGTTTTCAAGGGAGTTAGAAAACTTCCTATCACAGGTAAATACGAATATTTGAATACATGTTACTTAGAAGAGCTACTATTATAATATAATATTTGTATGATGTCGTAAATCTAAATTTCAGGGTTGGTACAAGAGACATTCTATCATAGTGTAAAGTACTTTCTGGAACGAGGAAAGCAAGCTGAATAGGGCTTGAACAGAGGAATGCGCTATGGACACCATTTCCAACATGAGCTAGATACAGTTCTTCAGGAGGCCGCAAATTACCGTGTAACTGCATTTAATCATCCAGAGCAACGATTTGAGGTCGCTGAGCCCGGTGATGCTGTGGCATGTAGCAATGGTTGTGTGCGAGTTGTTTTATTGGAGAAGCGTTACTATGATTGTGGCAGCTTTTAGGCACTGAGATATCCATGTGGCCATGCGATTGCTGCATGTGCTTACGTACACGTGTCTTGGGAGCAGTTCGTTGATCCAGCTTATCGACTCGAGAGCATCAACTCCTGCTACAGTACTCCGTGGATGCCAATCGGGGAATATCAGAATTTTCGGCTGCCTGATGATACACCGACACTTCTACTGAACAAAAATAGACTTCGACCTAAAGGGAGGCCAAGGTCAACTTGTATTCAGAATGAGATGGATTGGCCTAGTGAACATCTAGTTGGACGACGGTGCAGTATATGCCGCCAGGAAGTTCATACAAAGACACGTTGCCCTAGACACATAGGGAAATCATCTAATGGTTAAAATGAATCATGTACTCTATCAGTTACTGTAAAACTTTGTACATGTAATTATTTTTATCATTTCACCATTTTTAATCATATTTGTTTTACTTTTAAATAGGGTAATTTTTGGAAAATGTACCACGATTTCACGTGACATTTTTTGTCGAACGATCAACATTACATGAGTAGCTTTAAACAAACAACACCAACTCAAAAAAAGGAATGTACCTGTATAAGAAAACAAAAACATTTGAACTATTAAATGAAAATGTCATCAGTTTTTTATAATGAAATATGAACTTACAATGACTACAAAACAAAAACTAGGAAACTTTGAACGTCTTCACCCCAACACCCCAACACGGGAGACAACAACTAACCCAATGTGTTTATGATTCTTTCAAAATTATATGATAAATTTCATATCTTACATGATAAAAGTCATAACTTACATGAAATTAATGTTTTATTGTTTGCACATTCAGATGGAGCAACCACTTTTATCTGGCCAGAAGATGCACGTGTCGCGCGATGTGTTGGCGCGACGGCCTGTTAGACATCTTCATGTTTGGAGAGCGCACCGTTTCCATCATGAGGCACCGCCGGCAGCTATTTGTCCATACCTTAGACATGCAGGCTTTTATGGAGTCGCTATGTGTGACTTCAAGACCATCGACCATCATTTGATAGCTGCGTTGGTTGAGAGATGGCGGCCAGAGACACACACATTTCATCTCCCAGAGGGGGAGATTACTATTACATTAGAGGACGTCGCCTACATGCTGGGGTTACCTATCCATGGAGATGCAGTTACGGAGGCCAGTACTGGCGATTGGGTTTCAGTCATACAGAGGCTACTAGGCATTGACGTCATCGGCACACGGGGTGTCCTCCAGGGTTCGCGCTTGCGACTGAGGTGGCTTGATCAGCATTTCGACATCATTCCTGATGATGTAGAAGAGGAGATGCTTCTTCATCACACACATGCATTCATTTTGCGGTTGCTCGGAGGCATGTTGTGCGTCAAATACTCCACCGATTTGGTACACATGATGTACCTCCCATTACTTGAGGATCTGGATCAGACTGCTACATACAGTTGGGGATCCACTGTATTAGCACATCTGTACAGATCTCTCTGCACCAGTTGTTAGGCCGATTCACATCATATGGAAGGTTGCATGGTGTTAGTACATATGTGGTCCTGGGAGCGTTTTCCACGCATCGCTCCTCGAGTTGTCACACCGCTTGCACCGGAGCTACTTCAGGACTGTCCTCGGGGACGATGGTATGTCTACTTAATTACTTTCGGTTATTTAGTACTTTTGTTATTGTTTTTTATAAACTTACTATAGGTTACTCTTTTTCACCAGGTGGAGTCAGTCTCAGAAGTTTGCACATACTCCGAGACATAGTGTGCATAACTTCCGACAGATATTTGACGCTATAGTGCCAGCTGATGTAAGTTAAACAGTACTTTTTTGTAGGAAAATTTGTTTTGTTATCACTATTTTAAGTTATTTCAATATAATCTCAGTAACATTGTCATGCTAATATATGACTTATTTTTTGAGTTTACATTTCAGGTTTCATGGACTCCTTATATAGGTTATATCTACGCATCACTTCCACTATACTGCACAGCTTTGGCTGGAGATCGTGCTGCAGTGGTGCCACTCATTCACTTTCACATCATTGAGTGGCACTAGCCAGACCGGGTCATGCGCCAGTTCAGTTTTATACAGCATATCCCCTTGGCACCACGACAGACTACTGAGTTACATTCGATTGTGCTTATAGGTAGACATACGAAAGACTGGCGACGAAATCATGCATCTTATATCCCGCTTTGGGACAGGCGTGCCCGATTCAGTATCTTTCCACAGGGATATATCACATCACACTCTGATTTATCTGATCAGGGAGATTATTCACACTGGTATCGACGGCACACCATCATGAACCTTACACATCCGGGGATTGACATTCAGTGATTGGTATGTTTACTAAGATTTATTAATTTTGTTTAACTCATTTTTGATATTAATTTGATTGTTATTTCATTTGCAGGCAGACGCCATTGGTCATCTTGAACATTCCACACAGCCTCAGGAGCATGCATATATTCTACAGGAGGTAGTTCATCGGGACGTGGTGGCTCTATTGGATCATCTCCGGTTGATACGTGACAGTTTTTTTGATGAGGAGACATAGATATATCCTGATCCATATCTTCAGGCAGAAGCACCTGAGGATGATGATGTCCCTGCTATGCTTGCGGAGGAGGATGCACCACCACCACCGCCACCAGCTGGACGACAGAGACGAGCACATCCGGAGGGGTAGAGGCGACGACATCGACATCCGAGAGCGGCTCCTGCAGATGTCGTCGCACCACAGAGAGACGATCCCGCCCAGCCGACTGATGATTTTGCACAGCAGGGAGATGCTTATATACCGCATATGGCGTCTCTGCAGACTACTATGGACTTCGATCTGGGTGCAGTCACACAGCTTATGGCGGCCCCCTCTCCTCCCGACGAGACCTTCTTCAGTACCCCATTTCTATCATTTATAGGAGCTTCATAGCCATATGTCACCCCATATGATTTTGGGGCATCCTCACATGATTTTGGTCAGTTCTCTACACAACATCATGGGGAGGCACCAGAAGCACCAGAAGAGGAGGAACCTGTAGAGAGGACTCCAGAGCGACACGGACGTCAGACGCGGAGAGGACGTGACATTCAGACACCGCGTTGTGGTACCAGGGGGCATCATCGTTGATGTTTTTGGATGTAATGTTGTATATATTAAAAAACTTATTCACTATGATAAGTAATTGTTGTTTAAGTCAAATAACAAGAAAATCAAAAATATATTAAATACAAACTTATTTCAATTAACTATTAAATTATAAAGTACAGGTACAATATAAAAAAAATTTGTCACAGTGACTTAACCATTAATAATTAATAATTATAATGACAAATAATAATTAATAATTATATTACTATCTAATTAATTATTTATATCAAATAATAATGTTTTATAGACGTTCAAAGTCATATAGTTGAAACATTTTTAAGTTACAACTAGGTGGTTTTGAAAGCCTATAAAATATTTTCTGTCGACATTTTTTACGTAATTTTTTTATTTTCATCTATTTAGTATATGTTTAATCCATGTTTTAAGTTTCATTCTTACTGGTCATATGGATTATGTTTTATAGACGTTCAAAGTCACATATTTGAAAAATTTTTAAGTTACAACTAGGTGGTTTTGAAAGCCTATAAAATATTTTCTGTCGACATTTTTTACGTAATTTTTTTATTTTCATCTATTTAGTATATGTTTAATCCATGTTTTAAGTTTCATTCATACTAGTCATATGGATTATGTTTTATAGACGTTCAAATTCACAAAGTTGAAACATTTTTAAGTTACAACTAGGTGGTTTTGAAAGCCTATACAATATTTTCTGTCGACATTTTTTACGTAATTTTTTTATTTTCATCTATTTAGTATATGTTTAATCCATGTTTTAAGTTTCATTCATACTGTTCATATAGATTATGTTTTATATATGTTCAAGTCACATAGTTGAAACATTTTTAAGTTACAACTAGGTGTTTTTGAAAGCCTATAAAATATTTTCTGTCGACATTTTTTACGTAATTTTTTTATTTTCATCTATTTAGTATATGTTTAATCCATGTTTTAAGTTTCATTCATACTGGTCATATGGATTATGTTTTATAGACGTTCAAAGTCACATAGTTGCAACATTTTTAAGTTTCAAATAGGTGGTTTTGAAAGCCTATAAAATATTTTCTGTCGACATTTTTTACGTAATTTTTTTTTATTTTCATCTATTTAGTATATGTTTAATCCATGTTTTAAGTTTCATTCATACTGGTCATATGGATTATGTTTTATAGACGTTCAAACTCACATAGTTGAAACATTTTTAATTTTCAAATAGGTGGTTTTGAAAGCCTATAAAATATTTTTTGTCGACATTTTTTATGTTTTTTCCCATCTATTTATATATTTTTAATCAATGTTTTAAGTTTCATTCATATTGGTCATATAAATTATCTTTTATAGTGTTCAAAGTCACATAGTGGAAACATTTTTAAGTTACAACTAGGTGGTTTTGAAAGCCTATCAAATATTTTATATCGACATTTTTTACGTAATTTTTTTATTTTCCTCTATTTAGTATATTTTAAATACATGTTTTAAGTTTCATTCATATTGGTCATTTAGATTATATTTTATAGGCTTTCAAAGTCACATACTTGAAACATTTTTAAGTTTCAAGTAGGTGGTATTGAAAGACTATATGTTTAACAATATTTCAATTTTTTTTATAAATAATTACTTATAACAACGTAAATATATATATGTACAAATATATAATTATAAATATACAAGTATAACTATAATTACAATATAATTCTAAATATAATTATAAATATAATTCTCCACACACACACATACATACATATATATATATATATTTATATATGAATATTAAATATATTAATAAATAAATTTTAAATATATATGTAACAATATTTTCATAATTATATATTTTAAATATATTCATATTCATATAATTATAAATATTTATATATAAAGATTAGTTTATAATTATATAATTACAAATATATTTTTTATTTAAAAAATATATATAAATAGATTTATATTTATAAATATTTATTTTTAATTATATATATACATAATTATATTTATACACACACATATAATTATATATATACATAAATATAATTTCATTATTATATAATTATAAATATAATAATAATTAATTTATCATTTTTAAATACATATTTGTAAGATTATTTTTAAAATTTTATTTATTTATTTTGAAATTATTTATTAAAAAGAGATGAGGTGGAAAAAAAATTAAAACAACAAAAAAAGAAAACAAAACCATAAAAAAAATAAAAATAAAAAGGGTGGCAAAGCGCCACTTGAAGTGGCACTAGCCACCCGAATTGTTGAGTGCCACTTGATGTGGCGCTCAACAAACCCATATTCCTAAATATACTAAACCTAGACCCATTTTAAAAAAAACCCATCCCCCTAATTCAGCCGTAGAAGGGGGGGGGGTGATTCCCCCTAGGGTATGCCAACCATTTTTTTCAATTTGTTTTAATAATCATAATAATATAAATAATACTAATGATAATCAAATAATCAAAAAAAATTCAATAATAATATAAATAATAATAATAAATTAACTACCTTAATAATAACATAATATTGATATTAATACTAACACATCCATTCGTTTCATTCTAAAATAATAATAATATTAAATTTTTTTATTAACAATATCACTAATAATAGCTTTAATACCTTTAGTTTTATTAACAAATTTAATAATAATAATATTATTATTATTCAATAATAATATTTCCATTATGGTATAACTATTAACCATGTTTTATTAACATTAATTTTTTATATATTTTAAATGCGAGTAAACTGCATGGCTCACATGCCACCAAGCACACGGTTGAGCGAACCCCACTTGAACTGTGCCACCCGACACTATCCATGTTCAGGGAAAAGATGTGTTCATGTCACATAGTTTTATAACTCGCGTGCAAGTAACCGTCAACTAGGTTGGGGTGTGACAATTCTCCCCACCACAGAACTTTCTACCCCTAGAAAGTCACCGAGTCAAATGATAGAGAAAACCTAAATCCATACCCGGTTGAAACCGAAAGAAACCAAAAAATAAGTGAATGGAAGAACATTAGAGGGTTCTCCCCACCATAATAAATCAACTAGCATGAAAATTTAACAACCAAACATACCACCCCAAGAAGGGGGGATGATGTGGGAACTCCCAACCGATCCATACTAACCTCTATAGCATGAGAGAACAACACCTTATCTGAAACTTGGAACTCTTGACCCATACCAAAAAACCCAAATACTAGAGAAAAACCTCTGAGAAGAATGTAATCCCATCAATAAACTTGAGTATAACTACAATCCTTGACTCCTTCACAGGAACTTACATCTCCAAACGAACACTGCTAAACCAAGATCAACCCATACAAGGGCTAAACACACTTTTAAGAAAAACACACGATTCAGAAAACCCTAATCAGATAAACAAAACTATTTGGTTTATAATAGAACATATTTTTCATAACTCTACGATGAAACAATGAACTTATGAAAATTTAAAAACTTTAACAACAGAAAACAAGAATGAAAATAATTTAAATGTTCTACTGCCAACACAGAACACAAAACCCGAACTGAGGTTTCATACCCCCAACAACTCCTGACTGCGTGCGAGCTTCCCACAAGACCTACAGCTGAGGATCTGATTCATAAAGCATATCTTGACTCATAGAAAGGCACTAGAATTCCTCTGGTCAGAGCATCTTCTTCATGCAACGCTTCCTGCAAAAATTTTCCAAGTGACCTAGACAACCCAAACTATGACACAAATTTGGAGGGATGTGACATGACGGTTTCACGTTCCCAAACTAGCCACACTAGCAACACACCACTGAACAGTCTAATGAACTGGAAGCCAGAACCACAATAGAGGACTCTTTAGAAACAACTCCCTCTGGCACACCCTACTCACAAGATGGGGAACCTTTATATGAAACTGGATACACTGGTTTTCCAACCATCTGTACTCTAGAGACCAACTTATCTAGGAGCACCTCATCCACCAGCTACTCAAAACTATGGTCTTTAGAAATGAGGAACCACTCCATGATCTCTGTAAAAAGACCCCGGATGGAGATAGAAGTCCTTATCAAATACTGAGATGTTACTTCTGGAGAAAATGAAACAAGTTCATTGAAATGATCAACATATGCTTTCACCGTCTGTTGGCCTTGTTGAATAAGCATTAGCTCTTCCCTTTTCTTCGTCTTCACCTCATCAGGTATAAACCATCAGATGAAGAAGAGTTTAAAGACAACCCACATCACTAATACAAATAACCATTTTATCAGAGCTAAAAATTGCCTTTAACAGCGCTAGAAAAGCACTGTTAAAGCCAACGTAGATAGAGGGGGGGTCCCCTTTATCAGCGCTCCAAAAAATGCTGATAAAGACCCCTTTTATCAGCGCTAAAAAAGAACTGATAAAAGGGGTCTTTTATCAGTGCTAAAACAAAGAGCTGATAAAAGGTCCTTTATCAGGGCTTTATTTTTAGGGCTGATAAAAGACCCATTTTATCAGTGCTGATAAAAGTTAAAAAAAATTAATTTTTTTTAAAAAAAATCCTGGCAATATCGGGGGGATTTTTACAGCGCTTGATCCCCCACTTTATCAACGCCTTCCCGCACCTCCAGCGCCCCCACGCACCCCCTCCACCCTTTATTAGTGCTAGCTCCCATATTCCCCCATGCACGCACACCCCTGCCTCCACAAGGTTTTGAACTCGAGACCTCCCCCCCTGCGCGCCTAATCACTTACCACTCCTCTATTTTGATTTGTTTTCCATTTCATGATATATATATCTCTCTCTATATATATATTTAGTTATATTTATCCGTATAGTAATATATATTTATATTAATATATGTATATATAGTTATATTAATATATATATTTATAGTGATATTAATATATATATTTATAGTTATATCAATATATATATGTAGTTATATTAATATATATATATAGTTAGATTAATATATAGGTATATAAATATTTATATATTGGTATTTTAAATAAAATGGATATTAGTTATTATTTAGATAAAGATAATATATTTTATATATAAATATATTTTATTATTTATATTTAGAATTAAATTTTTATGTGTGATTATATAAAAAATATGTATATATTGTTATATATTTAATTATAAATAGCAGTGCATTATAAAAAACGATAAAATTTAAAATAAATAATATCAATATTAATGTAATACCTTGGAATAAATTCAGTCCCCACCAAAAAAAGCCAATAATACCCCCTTAAACGAGACTGAAAATCCACAAAATGTTAAAAATCAGGGTATCCCGACTAAAAAATCAGTTTTAGAGGCCTTTTGATCCTATTTTGGCTACTAAAAAACCTTGCCTAGGGCTCCCCCTAATCATTGGGGTGTAGATCTCATCGCATGCTTCGATTTGATATGTGGTAGATCTCAAACGGACACCCAGATCAAAAGTTATGGCTTTTTGAAGTTCGAGTTGCGTTTTCAACATATTTTGGATATTTTTTTTAATTTTTTTTATTTTTTTAGTCTTAAAATTGTTATTAAATGACTATTACTCCATAATAATTAGAAAATTATAAATTAAAAATATATTTTTTTAATTTTTTATAATCCATTTTCACTAAATATCTTATATATTAAGTGTAACTATATATTCATATTTATCTAAAATATATTTAAAATTATATTTAAAAAACATATATTATATTTATATCAATATAACCATATCTATATATTTAAATATTAATATATTTTTTAATGAATTTTTTTGGAAGTAGACCCTTTATTAGTGCTACTAAAAAGAGCGCTGATAAAGGGGTTCCCTTTAACAGCGCTAAAAAAGCGTTGTTAAAGGGGGTACCTTTATCAGCGCTAAAAAAAGCGCTGATAAAGGGGTACTTTTATCAGCTCTTTTTTTTAGCGCTGATAAAGGTACCCCCTTTATCAGTGCTTTTTCTTTAGCGCTGATAAAGGTACCCCCCTTTATCAGCGCTTTTTCTTTAGCGCTAATAAAGGGTGGTGCTGGCCTCGCCCCGTTTGTGGTAGTGTCATCCCAACTTGCATTTATAGCAGAGAAAAAAACTCTCATTCATCCAGAGATGGACCTTAGAACATACCCAAAACTGCACACACTCTGACAACTTCAGTAGTTCTCAATACCCTAAATACACGCTCAACCTCTTCAAGCCACTCTGTAGCCTCTAATGGACTCTGATCACCGTGACGAACATGCAACATCTGAGAAGGACAAAAAACTAGGCATAAATTATCCAAAACCTTGGGGACCTTTCTAGGTAGTATTTTCTAAACAACATATAATACACAAAGCCAAAACCAATATCAAGCTGAAGCAACATTTTTAAAAGAACCTTTATCCAAAAATAACCATCTCAAAAAACAAAAAACAAAAAACAAACACAACAAAAAATTATATTTTTTCAAAATCCCCTTTTCATGTTAGATTTCAAAACTGCCTTCATTCAAGGCTAATTTCCAAATACCAAACCAACTTTTCAAACCAAATTCAATTTCCAAAATCATATCCTTTTTTTAAAAATCAATTTAGAAAAATAAGGTCAAGCCTTTTATTCCAAGAACACACCCATGTAATCTCATGAACCATTGCACATGTATTCATTCACATTAATCCATACGCTCCAACACACACTTTCCATGCATTTCCTCACATGTGAAAACATTTACTAAGAGTACCTGAGGTTGCACCCAAACTGATTCTCTACCAATTCTAAGAAAACACCATATTTTTATACCAAGTGCTTCTAGTTTTAAAACTAATTTCATGAATTTAAATCCCTTCAAAAGAAGCCATTCTTATTAGAAAAAACCCTTTTCCACTTTCAAAAGCGTATTTACACCAACCAGAACCAAGACGACACTCAACTTGCATCAAATTACCAGAGTGAGGTACTAGTAGTCATGCTTAACCTCGAGACATGGTAGTGGACCATGCCCCAAGAAAGAATCAACAACTAGGAGGAACTTAAACTGTGTACTCAGATTCCACATGGGTCACTAGTCCATTTGAAATCACGATGTAACATCAGTTTTCATTCATTGTCATCCCTCAATCTAAAACAAACCAGAATGAGACAAGGACTCAATCCCCAGACTACCCCTAGAAACTCAAGGTTCGAAATGAGCGAGGGTTCATGACGTCCTTCCTGTACCTACCCTTTGAGTCCTAACAGTCCTAATCTCCATCTACCGAACACCCCAAATAACAAAGGCTTCCTTTTATACCATTTTTCAATGAACCAACCTGGGTCGACCCCAAACCAGTCACTCGAGCCGGTCTACGGCATGGCCTGAAAGGCGTTCCCGATCCCCATGGGTTGGAAAACAGTTCCGAGCATCAATCATTAACAATTGGGAATTGTTTTTACCATGGAAAAAAGATAAACATAAAAATAGAAACTGACAATAAAAAGAAAACTAGCAGCAGAAAGAAAGTAAAACTGAACATACCTCCACGTGACCTTACAGGTCACCCCCAAACCAAAGGCCAAACTTTCTCTAATAATGAGAAACTTATCCAAGAAAACCTAAGAAAAGGAAACCTAGAACTGAAATGATAAAGATAGGCGTGAGTATTAAAATTACCAGTAGGGTTTCCAAGATAATCCACAAAATCCGATGTATAATTTTTCGAAACCATCCATTAACCCAAGTTTGAAATACAAATATAATAGTGGGGTCACATTTTTAAAATAAGATACATGTTTTTCTCATTTAAAAATCCAACACATGCGACATACCATTTCCAAAAATCATTTTTATTTTTATAAACTAAAATTCAAAACAAAATATACCAAAACTTTGATAAAGTAGAACAAGTAAACAATGAAAGCTGGAAATAAACTGGTATTACGGAAAGTAAACAAGAAATAAAAGTAATCCAGTAATATTGGGTGATCCTAAACATCCGTAGAAGACCCCTAGACGTACTCAGTTTCAGAACCAACTGTCGGTGTATGGTGAAGATCATAAGTCTAAAACCAACTGGCCACCCTAAAACTAACCAATCCAGTGGCAACACCTGCCTGGCCTAACAACAAATCCAGGGGGTACCAACCCGTATAATCAGGGTTGATCAGAAACCATCACCCGATTATCTAAAAGTTGTCTAGGAACCCATAGTGGTTATAATAATACTATGTAAGTAGGGGGCCCGCACACGCTTGACACATCTCAATACACTTTCCTACCCCAAACAAGAACACTCCATATGATAACCCATGAGGAATATTCCCCCTATAGAGGTACCCCAAAAATATATATACATCATATAATCGAAGGTGCCAACTAGGCTACCATACCATTTAATATTTAAACCATTTCCTAAAATTTCCAAATTTTTCAATCGGGGATACACTTTCACCAAAACACAATCTCCTTTAAAAGATAGTACAATCATTACTCTTGAGTTAAAAGTGCCAAATGGGTGTTTACCTCAACATGTCTAAAAGTATTACCCAAAACATCACACAAACACCAGTTTTTCCTTTAAAAAGCCAAATGGGAATATGCTCAAATATTTCATTTCAAATCATTTCAGAAACCACACAAAGAATCCAAAGTCATTAGAAAGTAAGAATCATTTCCATAAAATTACCACTCTCTTTTTAAATAAAACCCAAATGCATACCGAAACACTTTTCACACATGATTCTCATGTCAAAAATTATTTAATAAATTATTCAATCATTTAGTAAAACATTTCAAGAGGACCAAACAAAGGGTTACATCCTGATCACAACAAGTTCACATGAGAATTCCATTTTTAAATAAAATGCATACCCAAACTCTTAAAAAAAACTTTCACACCTTTCAAAAACTAACTCGCACCACTTGAACAACCAAAGAACCATTTTCACAATTAAATAAAACAATTTCACCTTTAAAGAAACTACTATGAAAAATCATCAAACAATTTTAAGAAGCAACCCATGGCCTAAAACACAAAAACTTACTCAAATATTCTTTTGTGACTAAATACACATCAACGCCACACCAAAACACAGTTTTCAGTCCTTGAACGGTTAAATAAACTAATTGCATAGTTCAGAAAAACACTTGTAGCGGACACACTATGGGTTTTCATAAAATAATTCACTTCATATCACACAACATGCTACAAGGATAAATCACACATATTAAACTCCCTTGAAAACTAAGTTCTCACCATATAAATTAACTAAATAATATGTTAAGTTAATTAGATAGGAAATATAATTTATCAATAATGTTAATATGAGAAACTACCTACACATAAAGAGATAATTCATTCAATGATTTTTTTAAAAAAAATTAGCTAATAAAAACACCACAATAATTATCTACAATAATTATAGAGGTGTGAATGGTAATTAAAAATTAATTTGAAACACACAAGTTCCATAGATCGTGTAGGAAAGGAGAAATTTGGAAAACGCCTACCTCAAAGAAAGAGCGATGCAACGACATTTCAGTGGGAGGAATAACAATGCACCACAGATTAACTGCACACCTAAAACAATGTAAAAAACGAACGAAACCCAAATCAAGATTTTAGAATTTATCCAAAACAAATAACTTCGAAGATGGAATAATAATATTAATAATAAAACACAATCGGAGCGAGGAGGGGTTCAGCGCACTGCTGAATAGAGGGGCGAGAGTAGGTTGGAGCGCAGAGGCCAGAGCATAGCCTGAATGAAGTGTGGGAGGCTGGAGGTGTCACTGGCAGGTTGCAGACCAGGAGAGCGGGTTCAGTACTGGGGGGGGTTGTGAGGTTGGTCGTCGGATAGGGTTCGAGGGGGCTAGAACCCGGTGAGGTCGAGGGGAAAAGGCGGACCTACAGGAGCCGACTAGGTGGCTAGAGCACAGAGGGTAGGAGCATGGAGCGGGGGACTAGGTTCTAGGTGAGGGTGATGGCCACTAGGCGAGGGTGAGGGCGTTGGGTGGGGGCGAGCGCTTTGGGTGAGGGTGATAGCTGGGGCAAGTGGCGAGGTTGAATCGTGGGTGTCCATACTGGATTGCGGATATAGCACTGGGGAGAGCGGCTAGGGCCAGAGGCATGGAAAAGAAGGAGAGCACGGAAGGGGCCGCCGAGGCTGGGGGGTCTGGGGACGACGATTGATGCAGATGAGGGCGACAACGACTGGGAAGGTCAGTGATGCGGGACTACCTGCTGGTGCGGGAGGTCAAGGTGGCCTTCGGTGTCGCAGCCTGGAGTAGAAAGTGGGGGATGCCCCCCTTGGGTTCTCCGACCATTTTTATGATTCAATTTGTTATAATAATAAAAATATAAATAATAAAAATATAAATAATAATAATATAAATAATAATATAAATAATAATAATGATAATCAAATAATAAAAACCAAATTCAATAATAATAGAAATAATAATAATAAATTAACAACCTTAATAATAACATAATATTAATTTTAATACTAACACTTCCATTATTTTCATTCTAAAATAATAATAATATTTAAAATTATTTATTAACAATATCACTAATAATAGCTTTAATACCATTATCTTTATTAACAAATTTAATAATAATAATATTATCATCCTTCAATAATAATTTTTCCATTATGGTATAAATATTAACCATGTTTTATTTACATTAAATTTTTATTAATTTTAAACATCAGTCAACTGCACGGGTCACGTACCACCTAGCACGCGGTTGAGAGAACCCCTCTCGAACCGTGCCACCCGACACTCTATGTGTTCAGGGAAAATCTGCGTGCCTGCCGAGCAGTTTTATAACTCGCGCGCAAGTCGCGCATCAACTAAGTCGGGGTGTGACACCTAGCATGCAGTATAATGAAACATTTTATAAATGTTTGACATTAATAGCTGACACATCAAAAAATTAGATCCTAATTCCTTTAACCTAAGGTACATTGAGATCATTTCGAACATGCTCACAAAATCCTATAACTAACTTCTGGTGATGTCTCTTGAAAATCATGTCTCCTAGTCATCTTTATAACATTACTATAAAATTAACACTCATATAAACCTAATCTAACAGTCTTGGATCATTACAAGCTATTCTGGGTCTGACACCCACTCTAGGACTCCACCCAAGTCCATGTTTGAAACTGGACCTAGAATGTACATGGAGATATAGGAATGCATGGTTCCATTTATTTAACAGCATAAATGAGCCAAATGACCCTCTAATGACCATTCTCAAGGTCATATGACCCTTCTCATGTGAGGGTCACCCATCAGTTATTAATGCCTTGATCTCCACATTTGTAGAATCCTCATCATCATTCAAACTAAAAAAACCCAATTTTCGTATACTATCCTCCATATTTCCCTATACAGAATGACTGGAATAGATTAGAACTAACTCATCCCCAAGATCTAACTCAAAAATCAACCATCACCTGTTCCCAATTATTGAGAATGATTTACATGGAATTAGCCTAAATTCAACTCAAAATGAGGTTCACCAACCTCAAAAGGCCAAGGTGTACACCCCACCTTATGGATTAACTTAAAAAGATCTTCGAGTGTGACTCCCAAGGAGTCCCTCTCACCATATCAGAAGACAATATTTAGGTATCTCACCATAAAGATGATGCTCTCTCAGCATACTTGGGATGATGTCAAGATATTGGGCATGATCACCTTTAAACTAGGAGAACACTATGATTAAAAAGATAGGAATGTATCACTCTCCCTAATCCAAGACCTTATCAAATGAGGCTATATCCTCATTTAATCAAATCCTGACACCACTTCTCCCAAAAATGTGTGTTCAGGTCCACCCACAGGATAACCATCTCACAACACATGGTTTATTTACAAAGAAACCCTTATCACTGAGGCACTTTATTTAATTTATTAAAATATCTGGGTTTCCATGCCCATAAGAATTAAATTTGAAACCTTTGATCCTCATCCCACACCCGAATAATCATCAATGTTCCACATCCAAAAATTATGATGTGCTACCAGCATGAACTAACCTTGTCATAGAAAATAAGTGTATAATCCTATACAACATGATTCCATACCTAACTAACTCTTCTATGATTCATCCATCTAAAAGTTCATGCTAACCATGCTACCAAGAAATACTGTCTTAATATACTAGGATATCTCTCAGAACCCCTATTTAAGATTGGGAACCTCACCTGTTCCATGATTTATTTTAGTGGCTTCCTGTCGTGCAACATTCCAAAAATTTAAGTTCTAACTGAACAACCACTAGTTAATTGGGATAATAACCCACATAACCTTATAAGAATTTCCCTTCTAGATTGTTTCTATCTGAGCATACTCTTAAGGAACTACTCTCTATAGGTTTATGAGATGAACATAAAAAGTATCGGTAGTTGACACTCACTAAGTATTCGCATGTAGTAATACCCCCTCAAGTTTTAACTTACAAAAAAACCACCCACCTCCTTGGGGTTTTGTTTTATCAATTAAGAGTTTTATCTAACTCAAATGATCATGGAACAACACTTATCATGCCTAATATCTCCACTCAAATTTCTACCATTTCTCTACTCTCATGGGTGATACCATAATTGGATAACCCCTTATTTACTCAAGGAATAAATTTTTAAACTATAGTAATGTCTAAAAGGGTCATTAGGATCTACCTCCTATCCTTTAGATCAATACAAAATTCCACTAAATCTTATGGAAACTTACAAATTCCCATCCAAGTAATCTCTCAATAAAAAATAATACTAACACTTACATGAGGGTTCAAACTATTAACACAACTAGAGGTTTTACTTAAACTGTTACATCAATTTTCATTTGTTATACACATTTAAGAGGCTCATACATAAGAAATATAAAGTACTATTTATAAACAAAAATGATTAAAAGAAGAAATTGGAGCTTTATTTAGCTAACATCTGATAAAATTATAGAAAAATTATCTCATAATTTCCATTTTATACTGACCGCGTTGTCGAGCGCGTCAAATTAGTTGTTTAATTTTGACTAGAATTTATGCAGTATAGCAGCAACCCTAGGTCGTCTCTCGACGGAGCCTTAGATCATTAATTTAAAAAGAGGGTTCTGATTATGAATGTAGAAGGTGAATTAGGTTTTTTGAAACTTGGGGGTTTTATGATTAATGATGAAAATAGAAAATGAAAGCGATAAAACAAAGTAGAAATGAACAAGATTGATTAAGCGTGATCAACCCGGGGAGGTCTCGTGATTATCATCCTTCATCGCTTCAAGGGATGAGGTTATGATATTTTAATCCCTGTTTTGTAACACCTAGAACTATAATGTTACTAAGTTTGTACTAGTATACCTCCTAGGGTTTAGTCGAAAACACATAACGATCCACCGGACACCGCCGATGATTGGGTGAATTGTGTTTGACTTCATAACCAAAACTCACCAAGGCAACACACGAAAAACTTGATGCGCTGTCCAGATTTGTATGTTATTTCTTTGTGATACCATGACATAAATATACATAGCCTTGAAAGTGCTTGTGTGAGTTCAATTGACCAATATAAACCACACAGACACCGCAATTGAAAGGGGGAAAGAAAGTGGTGAACGGTGTGTGAAACATCACATGAATGGGTACCCCCAAACATGATCATATGAGTTGAGAATGACATACCAGTACATAAATCAATAAAATAAGAATAGAGGATGATGAAAAACAAAACAAAAATCTGAAATTTAAAAGATCATTCAAATATTACAAACATGAAGCTCGGGATGTACATCACATTCCTCCCCAGGTGATCACAAGGTGTTTAGAAACCCATGGGAGAGGAGGAAGAGAAAGATGTTGGGGTAGAACTTCCCGTAGCCTCCAGAATCTCTAGGGATGTTGAGAAGACTCTTTGGGGACTCCAAAATGGAATCACCTTTCCACTTGGCCGAACTTGCAAATGGGGAGCCCAAGGTGCAATTTTATAGGAAAATTGGAAGGTGGTTTAGGCACACAGATTTCTTCAATCCACTTGTACCACACGTTTCGGCCTTCAGACAGTCTTATCTCGCCTTGGAGAAAATAGAAAAGTTGTATCCCTACCTCGTAACTATCTCCCCCGAAAGTTTGGCGCCCTTTGAACAAATACCTCTCAAGATATGGATAAAATACAGAACACCGCATTTGACTTGGTCCAAATTCGGTGGCTTGGACAGATCAGTTTGGATGGGTCCCATAGAAGCCGCATCAGCATTGGGTTCCTTAATATGAAATGTAGCCTATTATGTTTTGGATAGGCCCACAAAATTTCAGCCCATTTGGATGTAGGGAGTTTGTGTTCTATGCAAAACAGTGGACAGATGTCCATGGATCCATGCAACTTTGGCCCATTTTTCTTCCACTTCATCAAAGGCTCTCCAAATCACCTCCACCTACATTGAAACAATAAAAACAAGTAACATTGACCATTATAATATTTATTAACATTAATTGATTTATTCAAACATGAAGTGAAATTTATTATTATATTTGGAATATTCATTACAAAACTAGTTTAAAAATGCGGTGTAAGGGTGGAATAAAACAGTGAATCGTGGTACGATCACACCCCCACACCTAAACATTTGCACTCCTGGGAAAAGTAACATATCCAAATACAATGATTCATATATATATATATATATTTCCAAAATCCTGAAGATTTATCATTTGAGGAAATTTTATTTAATGTAAAGTTATCAATGCACGAACCACACCAAGGAGTTCTTCCTAGTGAAAATAGAAAAAGATGTCTCATAAATCATATCATAGAGAAATTCAAAAAGATTCATAATTACCAATTGAGAAAGGAATTCAGAAGTAAACCATGAAAATAAATCTCCATGTGTGTGTGTGAAAACCATTCCATGCTATTCTTTCCACTTGCTATCTAATAAATATATGTTATTTTAACATTTTTCAGCTTAAATGATTTTGTCACCGAACCTGTCCTACATCCTTTGCAATCATATTTCAAGACCCACTCATTTAAGCATTCCCAGAAGTCAAACCATAAGCTCCCGACCTTGATATCCCCATATGTTGCACATTTCATCACTCCCCTCATTTATTATTTCTTTTTTTTGAAGTTGAAATTGGAAAAAATATCACACTTATCTCTCAACCCTTGTTTGATCTCCTCACGACACTAATTGAAATAGTTATAACAAGATAAAAGGTTGAGGAGGAGTGGTTTTTGACCTGGCCAAGACACAACAATTTTTTTTTGAGAACGTACAACAGTCGGACATTAGGTACACACGCATAGGTCAATCTGGTACAGTAATGAAACAGATCGGATAAGGAACGAATGTATGGAAATATAATTTAAAGCTGAAAAATATTAACCCAACATATATTTACCTTATATTAAGTAAGAAATAATCACACTTTATGGTTTGGTGCAAAACTTTGTGGAGATATTAGTGACACAGTTTTCCAAAAAAAAACCACTCACACAAAGGGCATCAATTATATCAAAGGTTTCACATAGATACAACCATTTATATCATTGACAGAAAACCAATTCACTAAAAATCACTCCTTGATGGTAAACTCATACACAAATTCTTTTTATCCTTCATTATGGTATTTTTACTTTCCCCACTTTATGATCGCCACATCATGGAATTTCGAAATTATTGATGGGGAAAAATAAAAATACCATAAAGAAGGCCAAAAAGAGAAAACAAAAGGAGAAAATGATGAAAAATCCTAACTATCCCAAGAATGTATCCACCCCCCACACCTAGAATATGCAGTGTCCTCACTGAAATAATTGAAAATGTGAGAAGGAAGGATAAAACCTGGTGTGTTTTATTGGTATGATCCGTCAAGAAGGTGGATTTACTCCACCAGATTCTTTGGAAAATCTTCATAGAAGTGTTTAAGTCACTGCCCATTGACGGTAAGACTTCGTCCACTCTGCTCATGCAAAAACTGTATTGCACCAAAAGGGTAAACATTAGTAACAGTATAAGGACCGAGCCATCGGGAATGAAGCTTACCTGGGTGGAGCTTAAGCCTGGAATTGTACATGAGGACCTTCTCACCAATATTGAACATCCACTGGTGAATCATGCTATCATTAATAGCCTTTGTCTTCTCTTTATAGATTCGGGAGTTGTCATATGCATCACGTCGAATTTCTTCCAACTCTTGAATCTGTAGCTTTCTTTCCTCACCTGCATCTGAAAGGTTCATATTACATTGTTTAACAGCCCAATATGCATGGTGTTCTACCTCCATCGGGAGGTGATAAGATTTCCCAAACACAATCCTATATGGTGACATTCCGATCTGTGTTTTAAAAGCAGTACCGTACGCCCAAAGTGCATCATCCAAGCGCAAACTCCAATCTTTCCTATTGGGTTGTGCCGTTTTCTCCAAGATTTGCTTAACTTCCCGATTTGAAATTTCTGCTTGTCCGTTAGTTTGGGGATGATATGAAGTGGAGACTTTATGAACAACCACATACTTACAAAGAAAGTTTTTCATGTTACGATTGCAAAAATGTGAACCCTGATCACTAATGATGAATATTGGTAGACCAAACCTATTGAAAATCTGGGACCTCACAAAATCAACAACCACTCGAGAGTCATCGGTCCTGGTGGCCTTTACTTCCACCCATTTAGATACATAGTCAACAACCAATAAGATGTACACAAAGCCAAATGAATTTGGAAAAGGCCCCTTGAAGTCAATGCCCCATGCATCGAAGATCTCACAAAATAACATGGGTTGTTGGGGCATTTCATTCCTCTTGGAGATATTCCCTGTGAATTTACAACGACTACATGACTTGCAAAATCGATGAGAATCCCTATACAATGTTGGCCAATAAAGTCCTGAGTCAAGGACCTTTCGAGCTGTACGTTGAGAGCCAAAGTGGCCCCCACCTGCCAAGGTGTGGCAAAAGGTTAAAACAGAGGTGAACTCATGGTCAGGGACACACCTACGAACAACCTGGTCACTACAGATCCTTCACAAGTATGGGTCATCCCAAATGTACCGACGAGAATCATGATTAAGTCTCTGGGATTGTGAAGTGCTAAAATCAGGGGGGAACCTAGATGTTGCTAGAAAATTCACAATGTCCGCATACCAGGGGGTAAGGTCCACAACATCACAAAGGTTTTCATGAGGGAAGAATTCTCCAATGGGTAGGGGTGAGTCAACATGATGGTCCAATGGTGGGGAAATCCTACTAATGTGGTCAGCTACAACATTCTCCACTCCTCTCTTATCTCTAATCTCAAGGTCAAACTCTTGGAGGAGGAGCATCCACCGAATGAGGCGGGGCTTGGCTTCAGGTTTCTTTAGTAGGAAACGAAGGGCAGCATGGTCAGAAAACACAATCACTTTTGACCCAAGAAGATATGAATGGAATTTTTCCAAGGCAAACACAATAGAAAGGAGTTCTTTTTCAGTGGTTGTGTAGTTTACCTGGGCAGGGTCAAGGGTACGCGAGGCATACACAATGACATGAGGAGCCTTTTCACCCCTTTGTGATAAAACTTCCCCAACTGCAAAGTTAGAGGCATCACACATAAGCTCAAAGGGGAGATCCCACCTAGGTGGTTGGATTATGGGAGGTGATGTGAGACTCTTTTTAGTGAATTGAATGAATCCTCACAATTTTTATCAAACACAAACTCAGAATCCTTTTGTAATAACCGAGATAAGGGAAGTGCAATCTTACTAAAGTCTTTAATGAATCGTCGGTAAAAACTAGCATGACCCAAGAAATAATGCACCTCACGAACACATTTTGGAAATGGAAGGGATGAAATTAATTCAATTTTAGATTTATCAACCTGAATTACCTTATTTGAAATGATATTCCCAAGAACTATCCCCCGCTCAACCATGAAATGACATTTTTCATAATTCAAAACAAGATCTTTTTCAATGCAGCAGTGGAGGACATAACCTAGGTTTTCCAAACAATCATAAAAAGAAGAACCATAAACCGTGAAATCATCCATAAAGACTTCCATACAACTCTCAAGGTAATCATAAAAAATACTCAACATACATCACTGAAAAGTACCAGGAGCATTACATAGACCGAATGGCATCCTTCTGTATGAAAATGTGCCAAATGGACAGGTAAATGTTGTCTTTTCTTGATCCTCAGGGGCTATATGAATTTGGAAATAACCTGAATAGACATCAAGGAAACAATAATGATACTTACCAACCAATCGTTCTAACATTTGGTCAATGAAAGGTAAAGGAAAGTGGTCCTTCCGTGTGGCTTGATTCAGTCGACGGTAGTCAATACAGACTCGCCAACTGTTTTGCACACATGTTGGAACCAATTCATTCCTTTCATTTTACACAACTGTTACTCCTGTTTTTTTAGGCACAATTTTCACTGGGCTAACCCATTTACTATCAGATATAGGATAAATGATCCCTGCACCAAGTAATTTACTGACTTCCAATTTTACCACTTCAAGGAGAGTGGGATTCAACCGGCATTGAGATTGTCTTACGGGTTTAGCCTCATCATCCAAACGTATATGGTGCATACAAATAGATGGGATAATCCCAGGAATATCAGCCAATGTCCATCCTATTGCCTTTTTTACACTCTCAAAAGTTTGAGTAGTTTCAATTCCTGTTGTGGAGAGAGGTTATTGGCAATAATGACGAGCAATTGGTCAATACCCTCAAGATATGCATATTTTAAATTAGAAGGAAGTTGTTTAAGTTCAAACACCGGTTGTTTCTGGATTGAGGGAGGGGATTTAGGGGGAGTGAGGTCCATGAAACTATCTATCTTCTCATGTTTATTCCTAAAGGAAAGATAATCTATTAAAATGAGATTTGCAGAATCATCAATAGTCATGGGTACCTCAGAATAAACACACTCATCAATTAAAGCACAAAATTTACATTTTTCTGAACCCACACAACATTCAAAAGAAGAACCAAAACTCAAATCATCCAAGGGTGAAGAAAACAAAAAATAATCAGAGTTTGGGTTGAGGAGAGAATTGTGTGTGTGTGCATCGTTTGAGAGCACTTCCATTGAATAGACAGGAAGAGTGGAGTGCTCTTCAATAGGGTGTTTTATAGCCTCAAGGATGTTAAAACTTACCTTTTCCCCTCTGAATTCCATGGACAATGTAGCATTGTGAACATTGATGATCGTCTTTGCTGTTTTGAGGAATGGCCTCCCAAGTATGAGAGGGGAATGTCCTTGGGTTCGGGTATCTTCCATCTCAAGAATGTAGAAATCAGCGGGGAATATGAGATTCTTCACTCTAACAAGGACATCCTCAATCACTCCTTTTGGATGCATTGTACTCCGGTTGGAAAGTTTCACGATAATTCCTGTTGGTTGAAGCTCTCCAACCTATAGAGAATTATATACGGAGTGAGGAATTACATTAATGGAAGCACCTAAATCTTGCATAGCATCAGAAAAGAAGGTCTCCCCTATGGTACAAGGTATGGTGAATGTGTCGGGATCCTTGCATTTGGTTGGCATTTCTAGTTGAATCAAGACCGAGACATTCCTTCCCAGGTTGAATCTCTCATTCCCCTTCAACCTTCGTCGATGGGTGCAAAGCTCTTTAAGAAATTTGGCATAACGGGGAATTTGCTTGACTGCATCCAACAATGGAATATTAACTTGAACTTTTTTAAATGTATCCATTATTTCATTTTCAATCTCATTATCAAATTTTTTCTTAGATTTAGAGAGTATTTGAGGGAAAGTAAGAGGAATTGATTGTTCATTTGAATCATCAATGATAATTTGATTTCCCTTTTTGTTTTGTTTTTCATTACTTGAAAATTTTGAGGTTTGGGAAGGAGTGTTTTCAAGAGGGGGACATACCTGTTTCATATAATCAGTAGAAGGAGAAGCTTCTTTACCACTACGAAGTTTAATTTCACATACATTACCTTTATCCTTCGGATTGGCAATGGGTTGGGATGGTAGTTGTCCAGAACCTTTCATCTTAAGCTCACCGATGGTGTTTTCCAATTGCCCCACTTGGGTTTGTAGGTCTTGAATAGATGATTGTGTGGTCTGTTGGAACTGAAGGTTCTGGGTTTCCATTTGTTTCACCATGTCCTCGATGCTTGGTTCATATTTGGGAGGAGGAGGATGATTGTTTTGATAAGTTGAAGGATAAGAAGGTTTCATACCTTGGCCTTGTTGATACCAATTCTGCTTCGGGTAGCTTGAGTTTCCTCCTTGTCGGTATTGTGGTTGTGCTTGCCACCCAGGGTTTGGATTTGGCCTGAATGGTTCTTTCTTGAAGGGAGGCGCTTGTTGGAATGGATGCCCTGGGAACATAGCTGCACAGGAATCAGATGAATCTTGAAGTTGTGGGCACTGATCAGAAAAATGAGTGTTATCAGAACAAATCCCACAATGTAATGGAATAGAAGTAGAGAGTGAGTTACCTTGTTCATGAGCTAATTGCATTAGAAGGGTATGCATCTCATCGAGTTTAGTATCTACCTTTTGTTCTAGGGATGAATGACTTACCTCATGAACTCCTCGGGTTGGTGCAATAGCTCGTGTACCAAATTGTTGTGCATTTTGAGTCATGTTGGCTATTAAGTCACGAGCGGCAGAAGGAGTTTTGTCAACTAGGGCACCACCAGCTGCAGCATCAATCATTCCACGATCCATGGGGATAAGTCCCTCATAGAAGTATTGAATTAAAATTTGTTCACTAATCTAGTGGTGGAGGCAACTTGAGCAAAGTCTTTTGAATCTCTCCCAGTATTCATGAAGGGTCTCTCCTTGTGATTGCCTAATTCTACATATTTCTTTCCTAATTGAAGCAGTTCGGGAGGCAGGGAAGAAATTCTCTAGAAAAAGTCTTTTTAGGTCATTCCAGCCCCCAATTGTGGAAGGCAAATAGTATATCCAATCTTTGGCTACACCATCAAGGGAGAAAGGGAAGGCCCTAAACTTAATGATGTCCTCAGACACATTTTGGGGTTTCATGGTGGATCACACTATTTGAAACTCCTTTAGATGTTTGTGAGGGTCCTCAACGGGAAGACCATGGAATTTTGGAAGAAGGTGGATGAGACCTGATCTAATCTCAAAGTTGGCTGCTTCCTCGGGATATTGGATGTACGCAGGTTGGTACTCCACATCAGGGGTAGTAAGTTCTTTTAAAGTTCGATTATTTGCAGCCATGTTTTCTTGGGTTTGATTGGGTTCAATTTTGGGTTGGTTTAGAACCACTTGAGGTTTCACAAGGGGTTCCTCAATGTTACTTGATTGACCTTCTCTAAATTTCTTGATTTGTGTGTGAATTTACTTTTCAATTTCAGGGTCAAATTGAAGTAGTGTTTCTTTACCAGATCTTGTCATGCAACAATAGTTTGATTGATTGATTTTTTGTTTTTGTGTTTTTTTTTATTTGAGATGGATTAGAAAAAACTTAAGAAGGGTGAAAGAAGAATAGAATGTTATACTATATAATTAGAGAGGGATATGGAGAAGAATAGAGATAGATAGAGAGAGAGAGAGAAAGAACACACCAAAAACAACAAAAAAATAAAGACAAAACCCAAAACAAAAAACAATCAAATGGGGGTGGGGTATTTAAAGGATTAATAATTAAGAAGTAAAATAAATAAATAAAATGAAATAAATAAAGAAAGAAAAAAATGATCTTGGCTCCCCGGCAACGGCGCCAAAATTTGACCGCGTTGTCGAGCGCGTCAAATTAGTTGTTTAATTTTGACTAGAATTTATGCAGTATAGCAGCAACCCTAGGTCGTCTCTCGACGGAGCCTTAGATCATTAATTTAAAAAGAGGGTTCTGATTATGAATGTAGAAGGTGAATTAGGTTTTTTGAAACTTGGGGGTTTTATGATTAATGATGAAAATATAAAATGAAAGCGATAAAACAAAGTAGAAATGAACAAGATTGATTAAGCGTGATCATCCCGGGGAAGTCTCGTGATGCTCATCATTCATAGCTTCAAGGGATGGGGTTATGATCTTTTAATCCCTGGTTTGTAACACCTAGAAACAGAATGTTACTGAGTTTGTACTAGGATACCTCCTAGGGTTCAGTCGAAAACACATAACGATTCACCGGACACCGCCGATGATTGGGTGAATTGTGTTTGACTTCATAACCAAAACTCACCAAGGAAACACACGAAAAACTCGATGTGATATCTATATTTGTATGTTATTTCTTTGTGATACCATGACATAAATGTACATAGCCTTGAAAGTGCTTGTGTGAGTTCAATTGACCAATATAAACCACACAAACACCGCAATTGAAAGGGGGAAAGAAAGTGGTGAACGGTGTGTGAAACATCACATGAATGGGTACCCCCAAACATGATCATATTAGTTGAGCATGACATACCATTACATAAATCAATAAAATAAGAATATAGGATGATTAAAAACAACACAACAATCTGTAATTTAAAATATCATTCAAATATTACAAACATGAAGCTCAGGATGTACATCACATTCCTCCCCGGGTGATCACAAGGGGTTTAGAAACCCATGGGAGAGGAGGAAGAGAAAGATGTTGGGGTAGAACTTCCCATAGCCTCCAGAACCTCTAGGGATGTTGATAAGACTCCTTGGGGACTCCAAAATGGCAGAACCTTTCCTCTTGGCCGAAATAGCAAATGGGGAGCCCAAGGTGCCATTTTATAGGAAAATTGGAAGGTGGTTTAGGCACACAGATTTCTTCAATCCACTTGTACCACACGTTTTGGCCTTCAGACAGTATTATATCGATTTTTATAAAATAGAAAAGTTGTAGCCCTACCTCTTGACTATCTCCACAAAATGTTTGGCACCCTTTGGACAACTATAGCTCAAGATATTGATAAAATACAGAACACCGCATTTGACTTGGTCCAAATTCGGTGTCTTGGACAGATCAGTTCGGATGGGCCCCATAGAAGCCGAATCAGAATTGGGTTCCTTAATATGAAATGTAGCCTATTACGTTTTTGACAGACCCACAAAATATCATCCCATTTGGATGCACGGATTTCGTGGTCTATGCAAAACAGTGGACATATTTCCATGGATCCATGCAACTTTGGCCCATTTTTCTTCCACTTCATCAAAGGCTCTCGAAATCACCTCCACCTACATTGAAACAATAAAAAAAGTAACATTGACCATTATAATATTTATTAAAATCAATTGATTTATTCAAACATGAAGTTAAATTTATTATTATATTTGGAATATTCATTACAAAACTTGTTTAAAACTGCGGTGTAAGGGTGGAATAAAGCAGTGAATCGTGGTATGATCATATACCAATTCATTTATCCATAATTTCTCACAACTATCCTAGTTAAAGAAAATGTCAATTAAAATATGTGGTGGAAAACACCATTTAGGTTTTAATTAGGATTTTAATTAACTTAATCCACATTACAATAAATATCAAAAGTAAGAAAACAATCTTTTATCAATTAAAGAGGTTAATTTTAGTAAGATCCCACCATAAATTTTTATGTAACACCATATATGTGGTTGCTTACACTTTAATTAACCATCCCTATTTATAATAAACCCCCATGGGGTTGAGTACCAAGGCATAAAAAATAGAGGGGACCTATTAGGGTCCCTTAAATCCAAACTTGGTACATTTAAGTGCAACCCAATAGTATTTGATTTACTAAATATTTATCACACCCTTAGTGGGTTTATCATGTAAACATATAATGTAAAGACTGACCTACTTGGGTTGAGTCAAGAATAGTCAATAAGTAACAATTTAAATTAATTAAATAAAAAAATTATTGTAATTTAATGTTATTCTCTATGAATCCATATTTAACAATTATTTTATTTATACAATGGTCAGGTTAGATGAATTATCATTCCCATGTTATAAAGATACTTTCATTTATAAGTTAGAATTAGATTTCATGTAACTACAACCAATTTTTAGCCTTTGGTCTTATAATATAATAAGTACATATATGATGGTTCAATTATATGGGTCAACCTTACTAATATATAAAGTCCCATACTATTTATAAATTGATATTGTCACCCATTTAATCACTACCACTACTGTTTTAGCCAATGAAACCAATGGTCCATGGCTAAAACATGTCATAATTGGTTAATTAAGGTGACACCATCAAGATACATGGTAAAATACCATTTAAGTTGATGCAAACACATTAATTATACAATTACTTATCTCATTAATCCTATAGAAACATTAGACAAATCACTAAAATGTTACTCAAGGCACAAACATCAAGTATCAGGAAATAAAACGATGAAATCTACATGGCATGACATATGCATGGAATGTGAATCTATATATTCCTATAATGATTCATGTAAAAATAATTCCTTACCACACTGATCCAAGGGTATAATATCATAAATCAATAGCTTGTGGAAATACAACAATAAATCAAGGTGAAATAATAATCAACTGTAATAACATACCATCATGAAAATCAATACCATCCTAGGAAACTTGATCTTTACCCCATGTGTGGGTTATATGGGACCATACATGAGCTATTTACTAAGTTCTGACACATTTCTAATATCCCGTATACCATACCAAATAGTAAGAAAAAGGAAAAATAATTATCTAATACCACTTTGTAACACCCGACCTGAGAGACACTAATTCGATACCCAAATATGATTTTCCACATGGCCTCAAGTATGCGTCCATGTATGCTAGAGGCTACAAACTAACAGAAAGGGTCTATAGTGTTATGGTGGGGATAATATCCTCTCATAATTATAGTGAAGCGAAACAGTGGAAATAAAGAATAATACAAAAAGTGGAAGAATAACATCACTGATAACCCAGAAAATTCCAAATAAATAACCATGAATAAACATGTTGAGGTATAAATACAAGAAATAAACATAAAACAGATGATAAAAATAACATGACTAAACTGATAAAAGAATTAATGAATAAAAGAACCAACTCCTGTAGGTAACTCGAGTACATTCTTGGTCTCCAGCTCCATGTCCAGTCCCATTCAATAGTAATGTGACAATAAGGAGGCACAATCCATGTCCTAACCTAAAATTAGGAGAACTGTTCAGGTACCAATCAGTGACCTAAATAGGGAATGATTAAAAATCAATAGGACACTTCCAATGGTGTCTAATTCATATCCAATCAATATATATAAAATGATACATTGTGCATGTATGATAAAAAAATTAGTGAAATAAATATAAACCCATCAGATTGGGTTTCTCATGGGACACCCAGTCGACTCTACTTGATCTGACCTAAAACAAAATACCTCTAAGAATTTATATTTATTATTAATAGGCTTGGTACCCTTGGAATGTAACCAAGATATCCATGTACAATGATAACCATATGGAGAATCATATTTTAACTGAGGGAATCATATTTAAATTAGGGCATCACCCCAAGCATCTAACCAAGGGGACGTGAAGCGTTAGATCCAAACCTCTCTCACAAGTTATTTGGAACATCATGTTCAATAATTAAAAGTAAATAATAATGATTTGGAACATCATGTATAACTATTTAAATGAATGAGGACAAAGTTGGAACATCTTGTCCAATGATAAAAATAATGATAAGGAACTTCATGTTAAATAATTTAAATTATGATAAGGAAGTTCATGTCCAAAAATTATAAATGAAAGATATGGAACATATTTTCCAACAATTATAAATAAAATAAATAGAAGAAATTATCCAACAATTATAAATGAAAGACAAGGAACATCTTGTCCAATGACTATAATAAACCATGAGTAACATCATGTTGAATTGTTATAATTAAATGATGAGAAATGTCATTTCCATAAAATACAATTCAATCTTACATTTAATAATTTATTTATAAGTTTCCAATGCACACATCAATGAATTTAATTTCACCTTTTGATTATATATATATGGAAAAGGCTTAACCCTAAGGTGAGAATGACCAAATTGGAATATAAGCTACCCATTCCTTTTTCATCACTCAACCGACTCCATTTAGTCACTCAATCATTAGTGATATGAAAACACAACTTATAAGGGTGTTTGGTTATATGGGAAAATCATGACCATATACAACATTCAATATCACACCCCTTAAGGGGTGCTTTAAACTAAGGGCATCAACCTTCGTTGATGTCAAGGGACTCATATTCATGGTCCATGTGATTTAATCATCAGAGAATCACATTTAATTCACTTTCCTTTTTATCCAAGAGGATACTTAATAATTTAGCATGGTATGAGTAAGTGGATATTCCTAATTATAATTCAAACATTTCATTTATTATTATTTAACCAATTCACATTCTAGGAGTCAACCTAAACACACATAAGGAGGTTTTATAGTCATTTATAAACAATGACCTATGTGGGAAAACAATAGGGCACACAAATATGGATGTCCCATGTTGATATTACCAACCTCAATCCATGTTATAGGCAACTAAAAAACATCAAGGTTGTGTCTAACCATTTAATTTATGTTATTCTAAATTTTAGAAGAAATGCATGGGAATTCTAGAATTCTTCCCAAAAACGAATTTTATAGATGATGAAACTTTAAGGTAATGGTATATAAACCACCTACACCTTGATTAAGATATTTTTGTCATCCATTATTGGACTTTAATTTGATCTAAAATGAGAGAAATAGGAGAAATGTGAAAATTACTTGAAAATAAGGTATATAAGATCACATAGAAATAACATTCGATACAAAAAGATAAACATAGAAAATAAAGAATAAAAATGATAGAATAATTGAGTGTGATTCAATAAAACCAACAATGTTTGATTTAGAGTACGAATAAGGGAGAAATAGAAAATCCTAGCGGAAGACAAAGGAGGCTTGAGCAGTCGCATGGTGTGAGAATGAGAAGAGAAGAAATGGTGTTTTGGATTTAAGAGGAAGGAGGGGGAAATGTTAATTTATGTCCCCATCAACGAGTTTCATGGTTTGGAAACATGGTTTGGAAAACCATGTTCCAACTGTATAGTTACACTTTCCAAAAACCCAAAAATTCACATGGTTGTATTACACAATTTGAAAACTATGATCCAACCATGTAAAGTTACCATCCCAAGCACACTCCACCCCACACGGTTGTAGTGCACAGTTAGACAAACCATGCACTAATTATGTGGATACCTTTTTCAACTTTGGAAAAACATGCATGGTTAGCTAGGATCCATTTTATGATTAAACAAACCATGTTACTTAGAAAAATAGGCGACATGGTTTGGGCCACATAGTTAACACGAACCATGTACCATCCATTCAACCATATCTATTTCACTTGAACTTGATATTTTGAATCCCAAAGATCCAAAAACACATCCAAATAGCTAAGACACTTCTTTATCCTTAAATATCATAAAAAAACAATACATTCAAGTGTTATAACTCTTAGAATTATTTTTTAAAGATATTTTTAACAATTAGTTTGTCCACCAAATGAAAAATTCAAATATCTTTAGAGTTTTCAACCCATTCCAAAATATAGGATGTTAAATAAAATTTATTTTAATTATATTTTTTAAATAAGTTTATTTGTGTGTAAAATCATATATTACTTTCAAAATTAATTAATAACAAGTCCACATTATTTTTAATATAAAAACTACATTTCACTCCTTTATTTTCATTTAAAAAACATAACCGAAAAAATTTTATTTTAAAAAACAACTAATCCTATTCAAGAGAATAGATCTAAAAAGAATATTAAATATCACATTATATTAGAAATTCAAATATTTTCATAAATTAATCATGAAAGGAATAAGGTTACATATAGATAACATACTTTAATAATCAATACTAGATCTACTTAACCATAATTAATCACCCATTGAGTTCCCGCTATAATACTTGTTGAAATAAATAACCCACATATGCTTGAGGAGAATTCTAAACCAGTAGACACTCATAAAATTGATGCCTCAACCTATTAAAATAGAAACAAGTCAACTTACTCATCCTATGAAACCTCTATCTAACCCTATATGGATATCAAGAACCACATGTGATACCATAATGATTTACCTTATCCTTCATGTGATTACTATGAAAAAATTACCCAAATGGAACTGGGATAGGTTACCACAAGACCTTATACCACTTTCAAGTGACCAAATGTCATATTTAATGTTAGGGTTAATAAAACACAACTGGGAATAATTTTTACCCCAATGAAAATAAAATACAAAGACCAGATATCTACAAAAAATTTAGCATAACCCTTTGGTTCAATAGACATAAAGAATTTTTTTAGCAACCCATTATTGGAATAACTGTTCATCAAACCATTGGAATAATAAATAATGTAACAGCTCTATGAGACATGCATAAAAAATAATCTAGTCCAATAACTATCATAAAGTTCAAAAAGTATGAGAAATAGACAATAACCTAATATGAAAACTTGGAAAACCAAATATGACCTTAAGGACTAAGAAGGGAAGGATTTAAGTATAGAAATACTATGAGAAAAACTGAGGAAATCCCTTTCACATCCACCCCATAGGAAAAATAAGGAATATAAAAGGATCCAACACCCATGTCTCTCAAGACTATCAAATCCACAAATATCCAATTTCCAATGAGGCACCTGAAACATTTTATATAGAGTTTCATGTCGACCAAAGTGTACATGTAGGGGGTGATCCTGTACATACTTAATAGGGAACCCCTAACATGTTTCATTGTAGTAGTGAATTACATGATGTATTCATGAAAATGTCAAATTATATATGTAGGTATAATAAAAAGTGTTTTAGCAATAACTGAACAATTTCCCACAATAGATAAGCGGTTGATAGAATCCTAGGATAACATCTAATATAACTAATAACTCTCTATACTGGGAGGATTCATACATGAATATCTTAATTGATCAGTGGGTCAGAATCTGAGATGATATCTTGGGCCACTAAATCAGGATACAATCCATGTACTTATGGATAGATCACACATGTACACATATACCCCAACATAAATAAGCAGATGTTTGAAAAGAAGTTAGGGTCTTAACGAAACATCCCAAGGAATAAAATTTGAAATAGTTAGTCAATGAAATATTACAAACCAGTCCAGGGAATATGTAAATGGGTATAATGAATTAGGTAAATCTAGTAGCCCTCCAAAATTATGTGAAGAATTAGGCCTATAAGGACAGAAATTTATGAAACCTTCCATGCCTTCAACATATTTTAAGGAACATATAGATCTTCCTCAATAATAATATATCCATACACATATATATATACTTATATCATTTCAACCAAATTAATAAACAAGTCAACATCATGCCATCTATCATGGTGGTACACACGAGACGAAGAAATTAAAACAAATGATAAATATTGGGATATGGACACACTTCTCTATACTACACTAGTTATCCAATCATCATGGTATCTCTCAAAGTTACATATCTACATTTCAATGAGCATACAAATTCCATTAACAATATATCAGGAATTATAATAGGTATATATTCTATAATCTAAAGATATCACAAGGCACTAATAATAAAAAGTGAGTTATAAATATAAAACTTCAACTATAGTATAGTAGAATTCCAGTGTTTTATTTAATCCGTGTCAAAAAAAAGAACTAGGTACAATAATTAATTCATAGTTGTTCACTAGGGATAAACCAAATACTAGTTTAATTATGGAATTGGTCATAAACCTTGCTCACTTGAGATAACCATAGTAGAGGATATAATATTCTATAATAATTGAGTTAAATAATTGGTTAAAAATCAATTTTATTTTTAAAATAATTATTTCATATTTGAATTTTTTTTATAAAATTTGACTCTTTTAAGAGAAATATCAATTATCAATTAAGGTTTTAAAAATTAGACTTTTCCATTAAAAAGCACTATGTTCTTTGGAGAAGTAAATTTTTAATTGATAAAAATCAAGAACTTATCTTTTATTCATTCAATGGGATTATTATTTGTTATCATTGAAAATTAATATTTTTTGAAAATAGAAAAGTAATTAAGTTTTAAAATAATGAATTGGTTTAAAAAACATACGAGTGGAATGTTTTAAATAAACCAGTATAAAACTCACTACTTTAAAAAGAAGATTTTTTTCTTAATTTGAAAAAATTATATATCTTATATATGACTACATGGTTTAGGTGACCAAGAATTTATAAGAATCAATTCAATCCCTTCCCCCACTCTATCTTAGTAATCACTATTCCACTAATGCAACTTTGAACTCAGGTTAAGTTTAGATCATTGAATTGTAACTCATTTAGGAAATTGTGGAAATAAGTAACCCCTTATAACACCCACATTTTGAGATAATTTCTATTTTATTATCTAATTTTATATATGTATTGATTGGGATTAGTCTTTGAGAGTTTCTTATTGCTTTAGAAATGTTTAGAGGGATTTATGGGGGTGTATTATTTGAGAATTTTTAGGGGAAACCGTGTAGATTCCCTAGGTAACCATAAAAAATCCTGATAGAGTTTAGAAGGAGGTGAAAAATTAGCTTATGGTTAGGGTAAACCATGAAAATATCCCTAAGAACCATGTGACATGGTATTGAGGACTTTCACATGGTTGATGCATAGTTTATCAAATCATGTGACCATAGCGTGTGACTTGGGGGTTTTGAGACAATGAAACCCTCACGATTGACACATGGTTTGGTAAAATTTTCATCCTAAATATGATTCATAGTAAATTAAATTTTAAAATTAAAATTTTGACCCTGATAATCTCCCAAAAACATTCATTCCTTCTTCCTTGGTCTAGGCTCCATACCCATGTTGTTACTTTAGGTAATTTTTCTAACTCTCTTCCCTCTGAAGCCTGATTTCAAAAGTTCTTAGTGTATTGGATCTATGAATTTGAAGGTAATATACCCTCCATCTTCTTATTCTTATTTCCTTTATAGATCTAATAATTTTCTTTTGAACATAAACTTATATCTAGGTTTCCATGCCCAAATCTATTAGATCTATCATTTTTTCTAAATTTTTTTTGGTAGGGGTGTCCATGGGTTGGGTTGGGTCAGGTTGGGGTTTTTTTTTGACCTGACCTAATTAAAATAGGATGGGTTAGGTCAGGACGGGTCAGAAAATTTTTAAAGTTCAGACCTGACCCAAACCATCCTATCTCAGATAGGGTCGGGTTGGGTAGGGTCCATCGGGTTATTGAAAAAAAATACCACTTACTATATTCCGCATGACGTCTCTATTATCTGATTTGGTTAGGCTTCCTCTCCACACTAGAGAACACCCTAGACCATAGATAAATCAACCCCAATATTCCTCCTTCATCAGGAAAAATAAGGCTTCAGTAGGAGGTCATGGGTTCTAATCTTCTTTATAAATCTTCAACCAGTACTATGAATCTTCATAGATGTAAGGAGAAAAGAGCATTGGTGACATGGAGGATAGAATATGGTTTTTACATGGACGTTATAATCTATTAGGATTTATAGGATCGATCAAATATGATTGAATCTAGTCATCTTCGACATCCTGATCAATTCAAGTCAGCTTCTTCTCCGAAATTTCTATGTTCTTAAAAAACATGAGGATCAAATCTGGTTGGATTAGCCTTTGGCTTCTTGAGTTCTTCGAATATGGTCAGCTTAGGCTTCAGATTTAGCTTCAGAATCATGATTTCTTCATTAGTGTAACAAAGAATCAAATCTAGTCAGCTTTGGTATCCTAATTTCTTCATCTCAATCATTTGCAACAAAAATACTAAAGAGTGACAGTATTCGGCGGATCTGGTTGAACAAGCATAGTGGATAAGAAGAGGAATATGGAGGTGAGGGTGAGGGACTTTGGTTTGGAGGGAGAGGTGTAGGAAAGGAGGTTGAGGGACTTGGGTTGGGAGGGAGAGGTGTATTCAAGGAGAGTCTGATGATATGGGTAGAGGTGGCATAGGATAGAAGATCTGCACATGGGTCATCGGGTTTGTTGGTTCGGGTTGTGTCATTTTTTTCCAACCCATGAACCGATCCAAACCGACCATGGGTCAACCCAAAGTAACCCAACCTGTGCATGCATTTTATTGAACTTGAACCAACCTGACCCAACTCGGTCATGTCAGGTCAGGTCATTCGGGTTGGGTTGGGTTGGTCAGGTTGGGTCGGGTCTAGACACCCCTACTTTTTGGGTTTTGTTTAATGAATGGAAAAGTTAGTCCAGATCAGCAAGAGCATGACTTGATTCATCACATTGAATGAAATATATTTGGAGGTGGGTTTTTTGACTATTTTTATCCACATATTCTTGAACATTAAGTCCAATATTTCTAAATGGTTACTTATACTTTTTAAGTATAATATGTTATTATTTATTGTTGGAAGAATCCATTTGGTTTCATGATTTAAATTGTATACCTTGAATTACCACATGTAACATGTTTGATAAAATGATTAAAATAAATATTGTACTTGGATTATTGGAATGATAACTTAGAATATACAGAATGACATATGTTTTTTTTTCATTTGGCGCAGCCTTATTGATTTGTACTTTATACCCATTGCCACTTGGGGTGCATAAAGGATTATCACTAATGACTAGCTCTATGGATGGACGAGTTATCGGTCATGAGTATTGGTATTTTCATGGAATGAATATTTTTTGTGTGTGTATAATTAGATTTGAAATGGTTATTTCAAGTAGAATAAATGGATAAATTTTTTCTGCTTATAAAGTTTGATTGAATTAAATTGGTAAACTACTTTGGATTTAATCCCATTTGTTTTATTTATATTTTGAACTATGAGAAAACTTGTTCATGTCCAAGTGGTGGGAGATGGGATGTCTCTTGGGGACTAAATACTGGGTTTTATACTCACCCCTTGTATATACACCTTGGATATATTCTCAGGATGGTGTTTGGATCTTAGTGATGTTTATATGGAATGGTTGGATAGATTCCACATCAGTGTTTCTATGTCAGGATGTCTTTTAGTCTTTTTTTTGCGTATCTTATGTCACCTTTTCTACTCCTTTTATATTATTCAATCATTGGATTATGAGTTTTAAAATTTAAATTCAATGCAACATGTAGTATTGGTTAGGTTATTTTTATTATTGGCATGACATGTTGTGTACGTTTAAATGTGAAACCATCCCCCAAAGATTTAGTAAGCCCTTGGAATTTATTTCCAACTTTTGGTGTTGAGGATATGTCACCTAAGGTTAGTGGAACATTGGATCTTTCCATACCAATAGTTAGGATTAGGGTGTTACAAATGGTATTATTTTGGTCTATCTATCATATTAGGATGGTAGCAAAGAGTTAAGACAAGTTGGAACCTGAAATATATAGCATAAAAAGATATAGATAGCCTATTTATACTTAACTTTATGTTACTATAGTTTTCTAGGAATAAAAAACTGTTTTTAAAAACCTATAAGAGTATTTTTACTTCATCGTCATGGGTTTAATCAATGAGTATAGCATATCATAAATTAGTAATGAGACTTCCCATTGGGATTGTGTTGACCATATTATGTTTGATGAATATTGGATACTTGTTATAATGATTGTTGATTTTAATTATTTGGAATATCTTAATCCTTCATTTTACTATTTAAGTGGTGACTAAGTGGTACTTTTGTTTAAATATAGATAAATTGAACCGGTTAGATGACCAATAAACCCACAGTAAGAGTTTATAGAAAATATGATTTCACCTAAACCATAGGTGAACCGACAGTTTGTTCAAATAATTACACAATCATTTTGATATGTTAATAATGAGAACAACAAAAAAGAACCATGACATGGAAATTTCTCTATTTAGTTTTTAAAAAAAGAATGCACCAGTCTTTCAGGGAGATTCAAATCCTAAAAAGGAAGAAAAATGGATTGGTGAAACGAACTAGATCATTGATTTATTTAAAAACCTAACTGATATAAAGGTGAGTTTTTTAGTACACATGCTGTAGGATATCTCATTCCATTGGTATAATTTAGCTATCCAACCTCAACTTGGACAAGGTCTCACATGGGAAGGATTTAATGAATTTTTCAATAATAAATTATACTTACACACCTTTAATATATCCAAAACGATATATTTATTTATTATTATGAAAGAAAATCTATTATTGATGAAATATGAAGCTATGTTTATGAACTTAGTTCATTTTTCTCTAGATTCGGTCACTATAGAGTCCCTAAATGAATATATAATTAAGGATAGAATGAATCTATAAATTCATTCTAAGATATTTTTGTTATTTAGTAATGATTATACCAACTTGATTAATAGATTGATAGTAGTGGAAAAGGATATTATTGAGAATATTAGTGGAGGAAGAACATCCATATATATTGGTATTGGTGGGAACTCTAATACTTGGAGTAAGTAAAAGAGAGAAAACAACTTCCAAGGAGGCATAATATCATAGAATAAATACAATGTATTAGTTTCCTTTCCTCTATGACCCAATAACAAGATATGATGTTTCCAATGTGGTTTGTTTGAAAATAAGAAGTGATATTTTACATACCACCCAAAGAGTGTCACAACTATAATCATATGAGACATATTAGATGTTATTTCCCTAACGTTCCAAAGTCAGTTTCTTGTAATATATCTCTTATGTCTCAGAAATATTATACTATGATTGGTAAATCATGTAAGAATAGTTATTGTCCTCATAACTGAGAAATCTAGGGTGATTCCCAAAACACCCTGACTCGTTAGACAATGAAAATGCATTAGGGAAGAATGGGACATGAGGAATTAATTAGAAATTATATGGTATTGAGAAGATGATCATAGAGGATAAATTAGGCCCTTCAACTATATAAGGGACCATTATTATTAACTCAAATCTTGTGCAAGTTATATATAATACCACTGCATCTCACTCTTTTATTACTTATCTTGTTATTAATCAAATGGGGTTGTATATCAAGATTATTCCACATGTTATGAGTATCCACACACCTATTAGGCAGTGATAATGAATGGTGTTTAAGTATTTTACTTGTTCTATAACCATATATTGATTATAGTTTGTTTGGTACATTTTAATTCTGAAAATTTATATATTTTATTTAATCCTAGGAATGGATTTTTTAGTTACTTTCATGGTTCATGTCTTTTTCTATGAATGATGAGTATTTTTTATATCTCCTGATGGAATGGTACATATCTTTAAAAGATATTATTATGGGAATACTATAATTTAAATAACTTTAGTACTAATGGTTGGAATTATTTATTATCAATTGGAAACAGTCACTTTGGGCACTAATTTCATAATTGGGACTAGAGAATTTCCTACCATTATAGATCTATATGATAATTTTTTTTAATATTTCACTACTTTTATAGATAAAAGGGGAGTATAATTTTCAATTGATATCCTTCTTGGGAAAAATTTTATTTCAATTCCATAATATAGAATGGTTCCAATAGAATTAAGGGAATTTAAGGTCTAGTTAGAGGAATTTTGATGTAATGGTTTTATAAGGCAGAGTAAATCACCTTGGGTAACTTAAGTTATCTTTTTAAATAAGGAAGTTGTTTTGATAAGACTTTAGGTTTATTATCATAAACATAATGTGTAATACCTTGTGTGTATAAACAAGTTTAAAATTTGGAGATAAAATCTTAATTTTCATTTTGCAGATGGGCTGAATTTTCATATGTGGTTTCAGAAGGAATTCTATGTGTTAAAACATCTTAATGTGAAATTTTTAGAAACGTTTTAGGACCTAAGAGGTATCTCAAGTGCTTCGGTGAGTGTTGAGAGATTTATTTTAAGTTTTAGGTGTCTTATAGGTTTCTGAAAAGGGTGCCTGGTTTGTATCGCATGGTTTAGATCAAACCAAATTGGAACCCTCATGTAGGAGGATCTTTATTCAAATTTCTATATTACCCAACTGGCTGGAATGGTTGGACCATGGTTAAGGGTTAACTGTGTGGGATTCAGAGGAAATCATGCAAAATTTTATTGGGGCTAGGGAATGGCACATTTTTTTTCATTGGGTTGTATAAAACCCATACAGGGTATTATGGAGGGGTTATACACCAATCAACATAGTTAGTGCATGGTAAGTAAACCTTGAAACCAAACAATGTGATATGATCTTGGTTGGGTAGTGACTGGCTCACAGCTGACACATGGTTTGGTAAACCAGGTGGCCAAACCATACCTCCTAACTAATTTTTCTAAAAATATAATTTTTACCATTTTTTCCAAGTAAAAATAAAAATGGGACTCCCCTTTCTTCTCCCTCACATTCAAACAATTGACCTCCCTTCCTCCCCTCTTCCTCCTTGGTCTTCCACCAATTTGGTTATTTTTAAGTGTTATTATTTAGTATTTAAGGTGAGTATCCTCCTATTAAATTATATTTTTATCTTTCCCCTTGGTTTATTTTAACTTTAGGCATCTGAGTTTAGGGATTTTATTCTAATTCCATCAGAGAATGGTGGAATTGAATGATTTTTTAAGCTTATATTATACCTATTAAGGAGACATCTTGATATGTTTTTTCACATGTGACCATTTTATGTTTTTAATATGTATGTAATTTTGGTGAATTTATTAATTTTTAACCTTTTAATTGAAATTTATTTGTGTTTTTATTAGCATCATTGGTTAGGTACTTGGCCTATAATGTGGTCAGGGGTATGTCCCAGGGTTTTGATGAGTGTTTGGATATGGTTCAAGTGTGGTGAGAGATTTTGGTAGGTGTTTTATCATTTAAGACTTTTTGAGTTAATTAAATAATTAATAATATTTTTTAATTAATTTTTTAGATGTCACTAGTGAATTAGGAGTCAGGAGTGTGGGAGAAGACTGTTTGGGTATAGACAAGAATTTATGGGACTTTTCAGTTGTTATCGATGCATATGAACTACTTGGAAGCATTCAATAAGGGCAGGTGGTCCTTAAATTTTTCCATAGTCACATTTTAATCTCTAAGTTGATGTGATAGAGGTATCACTAAAATGTCGAGTGATGACCATTGGAATTTAATTTATTGTACTAAATTAGAATTGGAACTTAGTTAGTACCTTTGACATGTCTTATTACCTATAGAAAGGTGGATCCTAGTGGAACAACTTGGTAATAATATTGACCTTGTAAATGGGCTAATTAATTAGTGTTGGAAATAGTATTTTGATATTGGTAACTTTAAAACAAAAATTTGGGGAGTGCTAAATTGAAGTGGTTTGGAAATAAAAATGTGGATATGAAAATTGGACTTATTTTATTCTGAATTTGAAATATATAAAGGGTAATTTGTTTAGTTTTTGAAAATAGAAAGGTGGAATAGAATTAATGACATGTTTTTGGTTATTGAAATTGGAATTTAATAAAATTGATATTTAAATGGTATTTTAGAAATGGTAGTTTAGAAATGGGTTTGGAAATAGATATTTTGAAATTCTATTAGAAATATAATTTGGGAATAAGATCAATGATGGGAATTGAAATGGTTTGGGTAATGGAAATTTAAAATTGTTTTGGAACAAAAATATTAAAAGATCTATTATACCTTATTCTGGTTTATTTTGGTACTATTGAAATGATGTTACATTTTAGTTCTATTGTCAATATATATGGATTGATTCTTGATTGTTAAACACGAGGTTGACACGACCCTCAGTTGGATGCATGGATTAACCGTTTAACCTATGGTGAACAAAACCCCTGGGTCAACGCTTGGATTGATTATTAAACCCAAGGTTAAAGAGGCCCTTGGGAGGATGCTTTGATTACTAGTTAAACCTTGGGTGAATACAACCCCTTAGTGGATGGTTCAATTGATGATTAATCCCATGGTGAACACAACCCCCCTGGTGGATTTGGGAGCATTGAGGAAGGGTATATTACCCATGGATGACAGTTTATAGATAGGTATGGTTATATTACCCCTGTGGGGATATGCATTTTCTTGGTCATCATGACATGGTCAATGAAATCATGGAATTGTATGGAGTAGGTATTTACCATTACTGGAGTGAACCCGACCCAGGTTTATGCATTTTTATGCTATTTTATTTTAAATGTTTTAAATGATTATCATTATAAATATTAGATTTTGGAATTCTACATACACCTATTTAAAAGAATAATTTATACAGGGAAACTGTTGGTGTGGTACCACAAGTTTTTACTCAAACCTTGATTAGGATCCCATGACACTTGGGTACCCAAGTAGACACCATTACTGTTCATAGGTTCAGGTTCAGGGAAAGGCCCAGGGTTGATGCATGTTGTCTTGCTTCCTAGGTTGGAGTTAGATGATAGGACCAGGTAGGTATTGGGACTAGTTGGGGATGGGATTTTGGATTTTATTTTATTTTTTATCCTTTAATACTTCCTATTTATGATCCAAAAACTGCTGAACCAGTTGTGTATGTTTGATAAATTCATTATCATTTCTTGTGAGGTTGTATTTATTCATTGTTTGTGATGATTATTTGGATGTGTATCAAATTTATTTTACTTATATTGTGTTACACACTCTGATAAATAGGATGTAGTATCCCTATAATAACCTCATGGTCCCTCTTCTCTAGTTAAAAACCTCTTGCGTATGGGGAGGCACACATAAGGTTATGTGACATCATAGGTATGGGCACCAGTCAGTGGTATTGGGATGTGGGATGAAAAAAATGGTATTAGAGCTATTTTTATTTTGTATTACACTTTTTTCATGGTAGATGAGAGATTAGGATGTTTTAGGGCTTGGTGATGAGCTTATTCTTGGGTGTTGCAGAACTACATATGGGGGAAAATCCATGTTTCAAAGGATGGGAATTGATGTTATTATGTTTCACTTTTATAGTTTAATGATTTCCACCTTGAGTGGAAAACTTTGGAGTGATGTTATTGATTATGGGATTTTGACTCTTGGGAAGTATGGAAAGAGGGTGTGTGTGTTCATGCATCATTCTAGGCATATAATTGTCTGGGATTCATGTTTTTTGGCGTTTTATTTATTGATTGTGGTTTATTTTTGTGGTTAATTTATTTATATCTATGGTTTTAAATAATTCATAGGGGTCAGTAATTTAAAGTGATTATAAACATTTATATGGTTTACATATAAGTGTACAGTGGCATTTTACTTGACCAAATCCTCACATTAATTCTAGATAATTGGCTTGTATACATAAATTATAAAGTGAAAGTTTTTTTAAATAAAGTGATGGTAAGAAAATTATAAATTTTTTTCCCTCATAACTTATGAATGGAGTTTTATCTAACGAAACCATGGAGTGTAAAACCAAATAAATTTTGGGAATTTTAAAATTATGGGTATTGAAATGTTTTAAAATGTGAATCCTTGGATTCTAAATTATGGAGTTCAATTAAAATAAAATAAGAAATAATGATACCATTATGGATCTTGGTATTAGTATACATTATGTTTATTTGACATGAACCTATGTATGGGTAGTTGGGTCTAGAAAGAGAGCTTGGGTGGTGAAACCATAGGATATGGGTTCTAAGACATTGATGGGTTTGGGTGTGCTAGATAGTAGGTTGTTAAATGTTGTGCATTTAGTTGGGTTATGACCTTAAGGTTGTAGGTTTTTTCCTTATACCACTGTTTCTTGTGGATCTTATAGGGGTTATGGACCTTTTAGGATTTGTTTAGGACTCTAGAGTGGGTAACTTGGATCTTACTTTTGATTATAATGGATGTGTATCTATGGGAATATGGGACTTAAAGTAAGCAGTTGTACATGGGGCATTAGACATTGTATTTTTTTGAATGGGCACAAGAGATCCGCCTCTAAATAGTGTCTTGTGTGAGGCTTGGATTAAAGAGATATTTGTGAGATCCCAATTATCTTAAGAGTGTATCTTAGACTTGTGACAAGTCAACATGTTTGTTAATCAAAGGTGACTGTGAGAGGGGTAAGCCTAAGGTTGTGGGTGATTTAGGAATATGAAGTGTGAGAAGATGTTTTAAATTAGTGAATAGATGTTCAAGAGGTTTTATAGAGTTTATGGAAAATTCATTCATCTGCCTTGGGTCACTTATAATGGAAGAACCTGAGTGACTGCATTTGGTTTTAAAGCCTATTTTAAAAGGGGAAATATTGTTCAAATGCATGACCCAATTTTCCTAATGTTGTTTTGGAATTTTTTTATGTTAAACCTAGGTAGAAGGGTCTAGGGATGATGGAGAATGGGTAAAAAGTTATGATCTTGGAATAAATATGGGATGATGGGAATTGATACAATTATACCCAACTAATGAGATATATTTGGATTATTGGATGAAAGCATCAAGGATTCCTCTAGCTCAATGAGACTAGTAGGTTATAGGAAATGGTTATATAGCTGAGTGGATGCGTGATCCTAGGATTGGTAATGAAAAACTCATGTGATCATGAGTTGGGTTTGGTAAATGGTTATAGGGTATCATGTAACCCTAAGGTTTTTATGAGGTTGAGGTGGCAGGAACATGATGGAGATGTGCAACATTGTTTGGGATATGTGATTGATTGGATCCTGAGTAAGAACACATTTAGTTTTGCAGAGAACAAGGATATTTGTGTGGGATACACACATTGTATTTTTTTGTTTTATATTAGTAAGATGGACCATTTTAATTCTATGGAAGATCATTCTACTCTTGGAGGATCTTGAGTGGTGTGATGGTGGTAGTGCTGCCATGAATGTTAAATTCAAGATTGCTTGACAGAGAGTCATGAGGCTATAATGGGTTTGGTTAATGGGTTATTCTATAATAGAGGGGACCAAGAGTTGATGAAACAATTTCGGTTAGGAAGGCCTGGGTCCTTTGGTTAGGTTTTGATATATCCCTCCAATGAGAGGTGGCAAAATGGATGTATCAAAGAGTGGTGGAATAGAAACTTGGGTTTAACCTAGATAGGGATTTTAGGGGCTGATTGGTGTATTGAGAATGGATCAAAAGAGAAACATGTGTTGTTTATGCTAGAACCTAGATGTTATGATCAATGAGCAGTATAAGAAAAGTTTTATGGTGGGGGTACACCATCAGCCATTGGAGGTAGGCACCATCATTATAGTATAGGATATCAATGAAGGCTATGGTTCCATTATCGGAAGTTGATAATTGATGGTGTTTTATTTTTTATTTTTTCGCTTAGGTGGGAATAATATGACCATAGACCATATTTGATTTTGGTGATGAATGGACTACAAATCATGGTGGTTGATATTTTCACAAGTGAAGAGATGAAAATGAAAATACTATGGTGGGGAGTGATATGTCGATCATGGTCTTATGAACCTTATGTTGGAAGGGTCATGGGCATGCAGAATTGATTGTGGAGCAGTCGTGGTAGCATCATGATGCTAGTGTGAAAAAAAGATACATTTAATGGGTTAATTAGAGACTTAAAAATAAGGAATATAATGTGTTTGTGGAATGAGAGTAGGAATTGGATTTGGGCTCACTGAGGAATTAGTGTAACCTGAGGTTGATTGGGTCAGAGATGCATTAGAGTAAAGCAGGACATAACAATGATTTGGGAAGCTGAGGATATAACTATGGAGCCTCACCAGGAGTTGGGTATGGAATTCAATGATCATGTTTAGGTGATCATAGGATTCCACCAAGTGTAAATTCATTTTAATTAGGAAAACTACTTAAGAATCAATAGTTTGATCCAAGAATTTTGAGATGAGTCGGTCATGGATATTTTGACTTACATCCATGTATTTATTGAGATGAGGTTTGTAATAAACCACATACAATGGGTCTTTTTGGAGATGGAGGATGTGTTTTAGGATTCAAACCAAGATTTCAAGGAAAATATGGTATGTTACTAGTTTATTCATGGACAATGGTTATACATCTATATATGTTTCAAATTCAATGATGAGGATAGGTATCGACATTTAACTAGTGTGTCATGGATATTCTGGTGTGGTGAAAAAATTTCCTGAGTTTTTATGAACTCTTATTTTTGAATAAATTAAATTTATTTAATGTATTTTATTTCATGATACACCAATTTAATATTTTTTTATATTCCACACAATTTTATGCTTTCACTACGCACAACCCCAACTTATCTTATGCAACACACAACATTGAGTTTCTACGGAGCAATATTTTATTATTATAACTATTTAAACAACAAAATTATATGTTTATGAGAAGGATTAACTAAATTTTTTAAATATGGTTAAAAAATATAATGAATTATCTAATGACCAATTAATTATAAATAAAAATAAAACACTTTTGAAAATATAAGAAAAACTTTTTCTAAAAAACTACTTAAATGTGCAGAACTGTGTTTTATACCAATAAAATAAACAAATCAAACTTATTGGATTATATTAATGATATATATATATATATATATAATATTAAAACTAATTTTTAACATTCATCCTATGTGTTTCCAAGACATAATATAAAAATAAATCCAATTTTATGCTTAAAAACTGTATTTTTCTAAAAGGCAGTTTTATCACTTTTTGATGGCGTACTTGTTTTAAAAATAAATTTTGAAAATTTTATAAAATTTATTTGAAAAAAATAAACTTCATTTTTTAAATCATAATTTTAAAATTTAATTTGGTTTATTTTTTGATATTTTCATGATATGTTTCATTTTTTGATGAATAGTGAAAAATACTGCATTTTAATTGAAAACTGATTTTTCATCTAAATAATTTATAATGTAAGATTATATTTTTAGTTGGTTTTAAAGTAAAATTATATCAATTATAAATATATTAATCCAATTTAATTCATTGTAATACTTTTCTTATTAAATTTGGATATAAAATCTTTTCAAACCTTTGAACATTTTCAGTTTTAAAACCATCTTTCTCACCTCGTCTACAAGATTGATTTTAAATTAATTTTATACACTTATGTGTTTTTAATTTTGAAAAAGTAATTCTATATTTTTAACCATAAGGTAAAAATTTAATAAATTAGTCATTTTATTTTTGTAAAATATGAATAGTAAACTTCACAATTGTTTTTCCACGATTAAGGGTAAATCGGGTAATAAAGAGTGAAAATAATATTATAAATATTATAAAATTACCCTAAAACTTGTCATAATTTTATTGGATGAATTATAGTCGAATTAAATCATACTTGGTCCTAATATATGACCTATTTGATCCACTTGGATGACTTGAAGGCCCTTATAGTATTTTATTTTAAGAAAAGTCTAACTTGTCACACTAAAGTTTTCAATAAGTATAATTTTTTTAATATGGGTCCATAAAGAAGATATATTAGACCATAAATATTATTTAGAACTATTAAATATTTATATTCATCATGATAATTTATTTTTAATTTTTAGTGAATAAATAAGTACCTTAAATAATTACACAACGATGATGTAGTAATTATTGAATTAACAAAACAATAAAATAATTGATAATAATTTAATAAAATAAATATAATTTGAATGAATTAATGTGATCCAATAATTTTATATATGATTATTAAATATTATGGGTGTATGGAATAATTTTGTTTATAATATATCATGTTTCATTGAGTTTCTTAAAGTCAAACTAATGAATAGTGTTAAAATTGATACTAATGATATTTAAAAAACTAATATTTTATTAAATTATTCAGAAATCTTAAAAATATTAAATGTGAAAAAATAGGATGATATATGTTCTAAAATATCATAAATTATCCATTTATGGTCCAATTTTCAATTTATATGTAAAAAGTATAACCTTTTAATGTTGAAAATGTTGTTACTATAATTAAAATTAAAATAGGTTAACTAAGGGTTAATCAAATTGAAAAGGTTTAAAATAATATCAAAACTTGTATAGAATATATTTTTAATGATTTTAAAATCTTATATTATATTATCTCAAAATAAATGTAATATTTGAGATATTTGTATTGATATTGAATTTATAATAAATTAATCATTTAAGAAATTACAAAAGGGCACCTCCCCTCTCTTATAAAAGAAAACCTATTCTTATCTTTTCTTTACACTTAAAAACATATTTATTTGAGTAAAAACTATTAAAATATCCTCTTAACCTCCACAAATTCATCCTATAATCCATAATTTGGGTATAAATCCAACTAAGAAAGTCCTTTGGTGCAAACCAAAAGAAGATACATGAAGAAGAGGTAACGTTCATCAATGAACGTTTTTGTTTTATTTATTCCTTAAACCCATTAATTTTTGTATGTCATGTTTATATAATTAAATAATTATATTTTATATAATTATTTGTTTTTATGTTAAGGTTATTACCTACAACTTCAGACACTTCCTTCAAATGGGATATGCAATCATCGTTTGTGTGTTCGAAAAACTACCACCTTGCGAACTGATGTCGTTATTTATTTAATTACCACCTTTAAAGGTTCATAATAATGATGTATTTATAGTTTATATATGATATATATTACTTTTATTATGTTATTATGATTATATAATTGTAATATCACTCAAACCTTCATGCTTTCCATTTTTTGGGAATACGATAACGTCATTTGTGTGTACAACATACTACCGCCTCATGAAGTGATGTGATTCATTCATGATTTATATAGAATGTATTAAGGATTTTTTTAATAAATATATGTTAAATATATGAAAGAAAAATTATTATTTAACGACAATATATCACATAATTTTCATTATTTTAATCTAACAAGAAAATGAAAATAGCATTCATACGTACGTACGACCTACCGTCTCCATAAATGATATATTTTATTTTCTATATATAACTTTTTAAAGCACCATAAATGAATATATAATAAATATATATCATATTTATACCGTATTTATCATTATTGATATGTTTAAATCATAATATAAGTAAGAGGACCAAGAATAACAAGTCAAAACATGTACAAAAACAAATTAGTTATTACCCGAAACATAACCTTAATATGGAATGGTTAATAAAAGATTAGTATAAAGTAATAAATAAATAATATATGGTATTATATATATGAATATGGTTCTATGGTATATGTATAATAAACTTATATTTATTATACATAAGGTTTTAACATGTATGAAGGAAGTCACGACTTAAGGTAAGGGGATTTTTAGTCTGACTTTTATTTCTTTTAGACTTATTCCATATTCACAACTAGTTTATTTTGTGTGGTATATTTAATTACTATGGAAGTAATATATTATTATTATAATTTAATTTATGGGCATTTACATATCCATTTTGTGATATCTCATTCATGGGGGTTGTGGTTCAAAGTTTACCAAATCGGTAAGGCAATTTTGTCTCAATTTTCTTTCTTTGAGATACATATTATATTATGAACCTATATTATTTTACAAGGTGTATATAATAACCTTTTAATTTTTTTATCATGAATAAACATCTATTCATGATATTATAATTTTAATTTAATGTTATTCTCACTTCGTTTGGAAATTTGTTTTACTCAAAAACCATGTTTTCTAAAAATGTTTTTAAATGAACTTTTAAGAATTTCAAGGTAAAAGGATTTAAATTATGTTTAAAATGGTTTTCAAATATTAATTTATAATTTTTAATGGTTACTTTCAATGAAAAATGTTTTCTAAATGTTTTATTATTTTAAAATCATTTTTTCAACGCGAGAAAGATATTTTCCTCGAGAAATGTTTTAAAAAAGATCTTTCAAAATTATTTTCCATCTAAATTGAAATCTATTGGTGTTAATAATGAATTAATTATGATATTATCCAAGGGTACTAGTCATATTATTTATCTAAATGGTTTATATTTTTATGTTTATAAAACCCATTTTTCTTCATTGGGTTATATGCTTATGAAACTTGCTTCCTTTCACATGTTATGTTATAATTATTAAACCTATATCTTTTACACAGGTTAAGATATGATAAAATTTTTAGGAAACCCATTTAATTTCATGGGTTATGATATGATAGATTTTTATGATATTGTGGCACATATATGTATGATTTCATTATGTGACGGGTGGGATCTATATCTCCCACCAATGAATTAGGTAAAGATTTATATCTCATGAGATAGACATGACTGATATGAGAGGTGTACCCAGTTAATTAAATGAGTTTTTACACTAATATGGTATTGGGAGTGAACCTTGAATAATAATATGGTTTTGGGAGTGAACCCATTCAACTAATATGTCCTTTTAATTAAGCCTTGACTACTATGGAAATTATTTTATATATTTATGTGTCTTCCATAATTCCATGTATTATTATTATGTTTTTCTTTCATGGATTATGATCTTGACTCCCTTATGATTCATGTTTTATGAACAACCAATATTTATTCCATGACTCTTGTATATGAATTTTTACATACAGGGTATGATCTCAAAATGTTATTCTTATGTTCTTATACCCTTATGTTCATGTTATGATTACGTATCTCCTTTGTTTACCATTACTAAGTTTATGATCTCACCATTGATCATGTTTCATTTACCTAGGTTATGAAGATATTTATTTTGTATGATGTGTTTAAGAAGGGTGATAGACATGGAGAACCTATTGAGATATAATGTAGCTCACTTATGGACCAATGTTTATATTTCCATGTTTCCAAAGGGACTCATCTAATACAGTATATGGGCATGTATTTGTGTAATGTATTAAATATTACAAAAAATATAAAATGTCTATGTACCTTAATCTTGGGTCACTATAGGTAAGTTTGGAACTATGATGGGTACAACATAGGAATGAGGGTTTGGAGCTTCAATATGCAATTCTGATGGTGGAAGGACCAAAGCATTAGAATTTGTTCTTATAAGATGAAGTTTATGGTGGGGTGAACCATAAGAATATTGTGTGTTTTAATGATAAAACCATTAGTGTTTTGAGATATATGGTCTTGGGTAATTTCTATCTCAGTGTTTTGGTTATGATCGAGAATGTTGGATTAGGTCTTGGTGGTCAAATCTCCTTTAATTTTAGAGTGTTCCTTAGATGTGTTTCTAGTATTTGGGAACATAATGAGGATATTTTTCTTAAGTTAGTGACCAATATATATTGAGAGATATGGGAAGATTACCCCAAGACTTCATAGGTATGAGAAGTCTTATGGTGGGAAGTTAGTAATACCCCATATGTATATACAGGTTTAAAAATTTAAGAGGAAATATATATTTTCATTTGGTAGATGGGATGATTTTTTAACTAGGGTTTTAAAGGGTATTCCAATATTTTATTCATCTTAAAGTGATTTTTTGGGAAATTGTTCCTGACCCAAGTGGTACCTCAAGTTCTCGAGTGAGTCTTAATAGCTTCGGTTTATATTTCAAGTGTTTTGGAGGTTTATAACAATAGTGCATGGTTTGGGTCACACCGTTTAGGTGATGAATTAGTTTCACTTGTTTTCACTATGATTTAGCATTCTTTATTTACCTTTTGCATGAGAGGCTCCAGGGAGGATCCTACTGAGTATACTATTATAATAACCCTACATATATATAAACCATTTTTAGGTTAGTTGGAGTAAGTTGAAGATTATGGAGGTTACTACTAGCTTGGGGTTTAACATGAGCTATTTGAGCTATGTGGTTGCTGCCATCCTTAATTTTCTTTTGGTGCTTGCAGTTTATCCTTACAGTTGTAGTAGTTCTTTCATGTCATTACATTTGATCACTTATGATTTTCATTTATATTGGAGTCTGAGAAGAAGTTGGTTGGTTGGTGCCTATCTTATCTCTCTCTTTTCATGTGTTCTCTTAGAGGGAAATGCCTCTCATATGTGTATTTATTATACCCTTGGTGCTAGTCTCCAACCCGAGGCCTACTAGAGGTGGGACTTGGGTGTCATTATCTCTCTTCTCCCATTTACATCCCAATAGGGGTAAACTTTGTGGGGAGGGTTTCATGAAAACAATGATTGATCATTATACAGGTTTAATAATACTATTTAAGTTACCTTGGAGTTTTTGATGGTTTAAATTTGTTTTCAACAGAGTTTGAGAATCATTAGTGGTTTTCAAGGACATTTTAAATGTTTTTGGTCTTTTATTTTGGATTGAGATTAGTTGAATAAATTCTATGATTATTTTATTCCATATGGAATTCTATTTGATGTTGAATTTTCACTAAGTAAGACTTCATATGAGTGACTATATACATAAAAAGAGTCCTATGGGACTTCATATGAGTCATTTAATGGGATTGATGGAGTGATTGTTAACTTTATAAGATTAATATATGAGAAAATTCATGTTTTTAAGAGTAATGGGGGTTTCATATGAGTAATTATAAGGTTTTAAAAGGAAACCATTGACTTTATAAGAGTCAAAATAGACTAAGTAAGAGTCATGAGACTTTGTATGAGTAATTACCAGCTATATAATGGTACCCCTAAGCTGTGTAAGGGTCATCATTTTTTGGTCCCAGTATATGGAAATATTGACTAGAGGGGGGGGGGGGGGTAAATAGTATAGAAAACCTACTTTTCTTACATTATTGTTACATCATTTTAAAGATAAAAAACATAAAAGTGTTACAAAACCAGGATCCAAAGGTTTAGTGTATTTGGAAAATTAAGACCAAACATAAAATTTACATAATAAAACATAAACATTATTTAATTACTGATTCTCTAGCTTCTTAGTGGCCCTCATGCAATACTTAGTATAAGTAGTTGCCTAAGGATATACAACAAAGAAAGGTGTGAGATAAAAGCCCAGTAAGAGGATAAATAAAAACATGAATCAATATAACATGGGGTGAGAATAATTATCATCATTATAACATAAGTATGGTATCATAATTAGAATCATGAAATGAAGAATTATATAAAGTCATGGAATGTGGCAATGCATAAAAATGAAACATAATATCTTAGTGGTCAACTACCACACATATTTGTGAAAAAAACAAGTAACATGTTCATGCATAACATATGTGAATAATCATAACATCATTACTATGAAAAAATATATAATCATGTTCAAGAATATTTTACATTATCTCCCTAGATACATCACTTTACCTAATGCATTGGAGTGCTATATAATTCTAGGTGCATCTGTTATATCATAACATTTACACAATCATGCATGCTACATAGAATGTATATCAATGTTAGAAATAAAATAACCTCTAGAAAGGAAATGGGTTTCATGATAATTTCATAAATAATACATTCATGATTAATCCTTGTTGTTTCTAAAATAAAAAAGGAATAACATACTTGGTATATGAATCATCAATCATGAGTTAATAAGAAACAATTTCAAGAGAAGTAAAACTTGTGTTTTTAGAAGAAGGATTTATTTTAGAAAAATATTTTTTATTTTTCACAAAATAATATTTTAAGCATTTATATCCTCAAAATAAAAGGGAAATTAAATTCTAAGAACATAATATTAACATTTATACTGTGGAAGAGAGAATAACCAAAATAAAGGAATTGGGTTTAAGAATCCACTTACCTTAAGTCCAAATGATTTATTCACTTTAATATTTTGAATAATAAAATTAGATTCATTAATTACTAAATTTTTCATGTATTTGATTCATTATCATTTTATTAATTTTGTTTATGATCATTTTTATGAGTTGTAGAGTTTTATTCCTTCGTTATGAGAGTGTTAATTTTCTTGGTTTTCATGATCAGTTCACTTGTATACATGCATGGAAGATCATGTAAAATAGGGATAATTATACAGAATTGAAATTTTATGTTATTAATGAAATTATATAAGTTTAATTGGTCTTATATATTATTTTGTTTCTAGATATTAGTATTATTCATTAGATAAAATTTTAATGATATTCGTTTATATTAATTTTGGTGGTTTTTGATCACAATGATCTAATTTTGTTTTATTATTTAATATTATGTATATAAGTTAGTTTTAGAACATAAGAAAATGTTATAAAATAAATTTTACAATATGTATCAACCATTATAATGGTTTTATGACCCTCTTATAAGGTGGTAAAATAAAATGAAAATGAATCGTCCATGATGACGGTAAATCGACACATCACAAACGATGATTTCATTTTTTTAGAATAAAAGGAATAAGAGAATAGGTTTGATGATGAATTATTCCATTAAAATAATAAAATTATAGTATATATAATATAATTAAGTTATAATTCCACCTGTATAAGGGTAGGTTAGGAGAGAATAATAAAATAAAATAAATTGAAAAGAAATTAAAAGAAAAAGAAAGAAGATTTTACCTCTTTAATTATTATCCTTGGGGACCTCCTTAGGGAAATTGGTCTGGGCATTTTTTTGAGAAAAAAGGCTCCTATACATGGGTTAGAGGCTTGGGTAAAAAAAAATACAATCTTCAAGGCTTTGGAGTTTTGAGGATAAGAGGTGGTGAGGGGTGGTATCTATAGGGGAGGGGGGTTGATTATTTTATTCATTAGTTTATTATTTTGGATCAATACTATGAATAGTTTGAAAATTATCACTAAATATATTAAATAAATAAGGATAATATTTAATATGGTTATTACATTATCCAAGACTCAATAAATAGTTATTTTAACTTATACTATTATATACCATAAATTACCATATTTCTCTACTCACAAAAAATTAAACCATTTTAGAAAAATCACAAAAATCCAACCTAACCATTTTTTGATGAGTATAATTCAAAAATAAACTCCATTTTATGAAATTAATTTTCTAAATATGAGAAATTTATTTTTTAATTAAAATCATCATTTATTAAAAAATACCAATTTTAAAATTAGAACTGATTTTACAACACTTTGAAAAATTAATGAAGGCCTCATAAAATTATATTATAATAATAAGACAATAAAATATTAATTTATGAATCTATTTTAAGAAAATATATTTTATTTTAAATCATAATATTAATTTTTAAATTTGTAATTAAATATTTATGACTTACAAAAATACCAACCCTTAATTTATCATTTTTATAAAATTTATTTACTCATACCATGAGATAAATCTATCATATTTTAATTCATAAGAGACCTAAATTTTATTTATAATTTCATAGATGGTGTTACTATTCTATTGGCCGGATTTCTATTCTTTATGGTTAAGATATTATTGCAAGGGTCAAGTTACTATTCCATCAGTAAAAGTTCTTTAATTTCTCTAATTTCAATCATTATTCATTTATAAATTTTTTATTGGGCTCTTAATGTGATTTTATGTGATTTATACTATATGAAATAATTATAATAAGGGAATTTATATTGATAAAAATTTGGGTTGTTACATTATCCCCCCTTATGAAATTATACCCTTGATTTTTTTTTACATTCTAAGTTAAAAATAGGTGAGGGTACTTATCCTTCAACAGTTACTCTTGTTCCTATATTGCCACTTTGTACTTATGGTTTCACCATATTACTTTTACTTGGTGAGTAGTCTTGTTGTGGAGAAATTTATCTCTATAGTCCAAGATCTTCATTGGCTACTTATCGTAAGAGATATCATTTTCCAACAATACCATCTCTGGATTTAGTACATGTGAGAGATCTGGTATATACTTTCTCAAGAGGGATACATGGAATAAATCATGTACTTGAGACATGTTTGGTGGAAGTGCTAGTCAATTGGCCACAGGTACGACATGATCAAGAATCTCAAAGGGCCTGATGTTCCTGGTATTTATATTTCCCTTCTTCTCAAATCTCATAATCCTCTTTCATTGAGATATATGGAGGAATAATATGCCTCTAACCTAAAACTATAGGTCTCATAAATTATTTTATGCATAGCTCTTCTATCTACTTTGGGATGCCTTGATGTTCCGCTAAATGGTTTTCACATTTTACACTATTTATTCTACCATTTCAGGTCCAAATATCTTATATTCACTAAATTCATCCTATCATGATGGTGTTCTGCACTATTTCCCATAAATGTATTTATATGGAGCCATTTGGATGCTCGATTGTAAACTATTATTGTAAGTGAACTTGACCAGAGATAGATGTTGGTCATATACTCCTTTGAAGTCCATAGAACATGATATCAAAATGTCTTCCTGTGTCTAAATATTTAACTTATATTGACCATCTTTTTGGGGATGATAATACATAATAAATTTTAGTTCAATGTTTAGAGCATGTTGGCTATTTTTATAGAACTTGGAGATAAATATCAGATCACGATCGAATATAATTGATAGTGGTACTTCATAAAGCCTTAATACTTATCTAATGTATATCCATACAAGTTGATCTAGTGAGATTTCCTATCAAATTGTGATAACATAATATCTATTTGTAAGATTATCCAAAACAACCTATATAGAATTGTTTCCTATGGATGCCTTTGGAAGTCTAGTGGCACAGTCTATGGTGATGCTTTCCCATTTCCATGTTGTTATGGGTAATGGTTTCTTCATCCCATTATACCTTTTCCTTTCAGCCTTCAATTATTGACATACCAGACACTATAATTTATATTCATTGATATCCTTCTTTATATTGTACCACCAATAGTTCTCATAGAGATCTTGATACATATTTGTGCTCCCTAGGTGAATAGATAATGTTGATCTATGTGTGTCACTCAGAAGCTCTTTATTTATCTCTATATTTGATGGTACACACAGTCGTGACCCAAATCTTATTATTCCTTCCTCATAAATATTGAACTCTGAGAATTTCTCATTTATAAGAGCTTCCACCTTCTTCTAAATTTCCACATCATTTCTTTGATCAGCCTTCATTTTCCCCATGAGGGATAGTTGAGCAATAATTTGAGAAATGATTGATGATGTTACTTCCTTAATGATTCCCATGTCCATCCTTTGAAAATATAAGAATATTGAATCCTTCTCAATTAGAATCACTGATAATGTTTCAGGATCCTTTCTATTTAGATCATCCCCCACTTTATTTTTCATGCCAGGATGGTAGTGGATTGATCAGTCGTAATACTTGATGAGTTCTAACCATATTCACTGGTGTATATTAAGATCCTTATGTGTGAATACATATTTGAGGCTCTTATGATCATTATATATCTCACACTTCTCCCCATAGAGATAATTACTCTATATTTTAATCATGAAGATCATAGCCACAAACTCCAAATCATGCGTAGGATAGTTTTTCTCTTGAATTTTCAACTTCCTTGAGGCATAGGCAATCACTTTATCATTTTGAATCAGTAAAAATTCTATTACCTTATTTGAAGCATCGCTACATTCCATAAAGAGTTCCCCACTTGTTGGAATTGTGAGTACTAGCACAATGATAATTCTCTTTTTTAACTCTTTGAATCAATCATCAAATTCACTGGTCTAGAAAAACTTTTCTCCTTTCTGAGTTAGCTTGGTTAGTGGGTTTGAAAATCACGAGAAGTTATTCAAAAATCACTGGTAATAATTATCTTGACCAAGGAAGCTATGGATCTATGTTACATATGTTTTTCTAGACTACTATTCGATTACCTTTATCTTATAAGGGTCCAAATATATTCCTTTTCTCGCGATAACATGCTCCAAGAATGATACTTCATCCATATATAACTCATATTTACTATACTTTTCATAAATTGTATCCCATCGTAAAGTATTTAGTATAGTATTCAAATGCGCCTCATGTTCCTATTTTCTCTTAGAGTATATTAGAATATCATTTATAAATAATACCCCAAACTTGTCGAGGTAATCTATAAAGACTATATTCATTAAGTCTATGAATATTACAGGATCATTAGTGAGTTTTAAAGGCATCAATATGAACTCATAGTGTTCGTACCTCATTTGAAATGCAGTCTTCGGAATATCTTCCTTCTTCACCTTTAATTGGTGATATCCCAACTGAAGGTTTACCTTAGAGAAATTCTTGGACCCATGTTATTAATAAAAAAATTCATCTATCCTTGGAAGTGGATACTTTTTATTTATCATGATTTTATTAAGCTCATGATAATCAATGCAAAGGCACATTGATCCATCCTTACTCTTGACAAAGAGGACTAGTTCACCCCGTGGTGAAGCACTCAGGTGTATAAAAACCTTATCCAAATTCTCTTGTAACTACTTATTCAGTTCTTCTAACTCAATGGTGTCCATTCTATACAGTTTCTTTGATATAGGAAGAGATCCAGAAATAAGTTCAATTGAAAAATCAACCTCTCAATTAGGAGGAAGGTCGGGTAATTCTTTAGGGAACACATCAGTGTAGTCCCTTTCAATGGGAATGTATTAGATCATTATTATCTTATTTATATTAATAATTTGAGCTAGATATTCTTGGTCATAAGGAAATAATATCATCACTTGAAATGATTATTATGAAGGAGATTCATCCTCCTCATTACACTTGTAGAAAATTAGAGTATGCCTCGGGATGTGAAGGTTGATCTACCTTTCCCAACAGTTGATGTTGGCTTTGTATAAAGATAGCCAATCCATTCCCAAAATAGCATCAAACTCCACCAAATAAAGTAAGAACAGATTTTATGGGAGGTTCAGTCCAAAAATATTAATTGAAGAGGATTATATACTTTTGATGCAATAATTATTCCATTTTTTGTTCTCATAGATAACTCAACCTCCATATTTTGAGGTGGTGTTTGTATAATTCTACAAAACTTTCAAGATATTAAAAAATGAATAAAACCAAAATAAAATACTATGTTCACTATTATTTAATGAATAACCAACGTACTCATCACCACATAATTTCTAGGATCCACCTCAACAGTAGTTATGGAATAAGTTTTCCCTAGATCCTTTGTCTTTGGTGGCTTCTAACACTGATTACTGTCAAGGACTCGATGTTCAGTGCACTGGATTTTGTAGTTCCCTTATTCCCAACGATTGAAATATTGGACCATGGGTGGTTCTCTCCTTTAATCCACCAAATTTTCTATATTCCTCATGTATCTTTGACATTCATGAGCTTAGCGGCCTTCTCTCCCAAACTTAAAGAATTTCCCCATCCCTTTGAGGAAATTCCCATGATGTTTTCCCACATTTTTGACATGTGAGTGGTTGAGTTTTCCTTCCACCTCTATAATTTTACCCTTTATATTGAAACTCTATATTTCATTTCTTATCTCTATATCCATGAGACCATTCTCCAAATTCCATCTCCACTTTTAGAGAACATCAAACAACTTCTTTATAAACCCCAAAGTCCCGAATTTCTAGAGCTTTTAAATGGTGTGGTTTTAAAACACTAAAGAATATATCTATTTTTTTATAATTGTTGATAAAAAACCCGAGGAATACCTTGAAATCCTTTTGAAATTTACTTCATAAGTTGTGATAAATCCACTTTCCTTTTGATTCAAATCTTATAATTCTATCTCTCTCTTTGTACGAAGAGTTTGAGGGAAATACTTGTTAATGAATATTTTCTTAAAGTCTTCCCAGTAAATATATTCAATTTTTTTCTTTTTCTTGGTGTTCTTAATCAACTCCTATCATTGATCGACCTCCCCATCTAAATTATAAAAAAAAAAAATCACCTTATCCATCTCCTAATAGTGAAGCATGGAAAATATCTTCTCTATTAAGTCAACCCACTATTCCTCAATTAGTGGATCGAAAGATCCACTAAACTTTGGTGGTAGTTGCCAAATAAAAGACTCGATAGACAATTTATACCTCTTAGGGGAAGGTGGTCATTCCACATTATTCAGGTTATTGTTTATAGCCTGAGACATCTAGGTAAGCATCGCCATGAAATTTTGAAATCCACCTCCCAAGGCATTGGGTATATTGCTCAGGAAATAATTGCACTCTCCCTCACATGGGTTGTTGTCTTGGTTTTTACTAGTCCCCACCATTTTCTAAAATAAAAAATATTTTAAAAAAACATAAGTCAATAAGGCATGAATAAATAATTTATTCTTTATACAATTAGATCTAAAGGAATATCTTATGGGATCCTTATGTTTATAATTTTTCTAAAACAAATATTCTTAGGTGATTTCATATACTTAGTCTCATACTAAGGGTTTTAATTAATTTTCTCTAATCATAATTCCCAAATTAACTAAATCATGCTCTGATACCAACTATATCGAACCTACTTTTTCTTACATTACTGTTACATAATTTTAAAGATAAAAAAATAAAAGTGTTATAAATGAAGGATCCAAAGGTTTAGTGTCTTGAGAAAATTAAGACCAAACATAGAATTTATAAAATAAAACATAAAAATTATTTAATTTATTCTTCTATAGTTTCTTAGTAGACCTAATGTACTCATTAGTATAAGTAGTCACCTAAGGATATAAATTAAAGAAAGGGGTGATCTAAAAGCCCAATAAGAGGATAAATAAGAACATGAATCAATATAAAATGGGGTGAGCATAATTATCATAATTATAACATAATAATGGGATTATCACCAAAATAATAAGATGAATCATTCAATAAAGGCATGAAATGCAGAAATGCATAAAAATGAAATATCATGTCTTATTGGTCAACTACCACACATAGTTATGAACAAAGCAAGCATCATGTTCACACAAAACATATGTTCATAATTATAATATTCTCATTATGAAAAAAGATAAAATCATGTTCATGCATATTGCACATAATATCATGATATACATCACATTAACTGATGCATTGGAGTTCTATATAATTACGAACGCACCCTTCACATCATAACATTTACATAATCACGCTTTCCACATAAAATGTATATCAATTTTAGACATAAAATAACCCATGGAAAGGAAATGGGTTTCATGATTATTTCATAAAGCATACATTCAAGAATAAACTTTATGGTTACCAAAATAAAAAGGGAATAACATACTTAATATATTAATCATCAATCTTGAGTGAATAAGAAACAATCTCAAGAGAAGTAAAACATGTGTTTTTATAAGGAAGAGTTATTTTGAAAAAATATTTGAATTTTTCATAAAATAATATTGTAAGAATTTATGTCCTAAAAATAAAATGGAAATTACATTTTAATAAAATAATATGAACATTCATACAATGGAAGAGAGAATAACCCAATGAAAGGAATTGTGTTCGAGAATCCCCTTACCTTAAGTTTGAATGATTTCTTCAATTTTATATCCTGAATGAGAAAATTATATTCATTGATTACTAAATCCATAACCTATTTTACATGTATTTGATTCATTATAATTTTATTAAGTTTTTATGGCCATTTTTATGAGTTGTAGAGTTCGATTCTGTCATTTTGAGAGTGTTTGTTTTCATGGTTTTCATGACTGATTCACTTGTATACATGCATAGAAGATCATGTAAAATGGGGATAATTATCCAAAATTGAAATTGTTTGTTATTAATGAACTTCCATAAGTTTAATTTTTCTTATATATATATTTTCCAAATATGAGGATGATTCATCGGATAAAATATTAATGATATACGTTTAGATTAATTTTGGCGGTTTTCGATCGCAACGAACTCATTTTATTTTACTATTTAATATTATGTATATAAGTTAGTTACAGAACATAAAAAAGGTTATAACATAGATTTTAAAATTTATATCAACCATTATAATCTTTTTATGACCAGAATTGAAGGTGGTAAAATAAAATGAAAACACATCATCCACAATGGCGGTAAATCGACACATCACGAACGATGATTTCATTTTTTTAGAATAAAAGGGAGATAAGAATAGGTTTGATGATGAATTATTACATTAAAATAATAAAATTATAGTATATATAAGATAATGAAGTTATAATTCCACTTGTATAATGGGAGGCGAGGATTGAATAAGAAAATAAAATAAATTGAAAATAAATTAAAAGAAAAAGAAAGAGGATTTTACATCTTGAATTATTCTTCTTGAGGACCTCCTTAGGGAAATTGGTTTTGGTATTTTTTTGAGACCAAAGAATCCTGGAAATGGGGGAGATGTTTGGGAATATGATTGGGTAGAAATTGGAAAATCTTCAAAGATTTGGAGTTGTGAGGAGAATAGGTGGTGAGAGGTGATATTTATAGCAGAGGAGATGAGTTTTTTTTTGATTATTTTATTCATTTGTTTATTATTTTTGGCTCAATAATATGAATATAATAAACCTTATCACAAAATATATTAAATAAATAATTATTATTCTATATTATGGTGCTTAAATCATCCATGACTCAAGAAATAGTGATTTTAACTTATACTGTTGTATACTGTAAATTACCATATTTCACTATTCATAAAATAATCCAACTATTTTACAAAAATACCAAAAATTAACCATAATTTTATTTCTATTTTTAGAATTAAAAAATAAACTCCATTTTATAAAAATAATTTTCTAAATTCCAGAAATTTAATTTTTAATTAAATCATCATTTATTCAAAAATACCAATTTTAAAATTATAACTGATTTTATAACACTTTGAAAAATTAATTAAGGTCCCATAAAATTATCTTAAAATAATAATACAAAATAATATTAATTTATAAATATATTTTATGAAAATATATTTTATTTTAAATCCTTATATTAATTATAAAATTGTAATTAAATATTTATGTCTTATAAAAATACCAACACTTAATTTATCATTTTTAAAACATTTATTTACTTATACCATGAAATAAATATATCATATTTTCCTTCATAAGATACCTAAAATTTATATATACTTTCATAGATGAGGTTACTATTATTTTGGCTGAATTATTATTCCTTATGGCCGAGTTACTATTCCAAGGGTCAAGTTACCATTCCGTCGGTAAAAGTTTCTTAATTTCTATAATTTTCATTAATTCATAATTTCTTAATGTTTTTACTGGCTTCTTAATGTGTTTTTATGTGATTTATACTATATTAAATAATTATAAGATGGGAATTTCCATTGAATTTTTTTTGGGTCATGACAAATAGTCCTTTTAAGAATTAATCAAACAAATATGATTACCAGAGTTAAATAGTGTTAATTGTGCTGTGGAAAATAAAGAAAATAAAATAGGATGTTTTTTTATAGTAGTTTAGATCATCAAGATCCCATTATAACTCTTCAATATCCTCTAACCAGTGAGGATAATGGTATTTACTTGTTCCTCACTTTTTATAGAGTGTGAGAACCCAATTATATATAGATGTACCTTTTTCTCACCTAGTAGTATAAACCATGACTTTTAAAAGAGTCACAACCCACCTTAATTTTGTCCGGAAGTCATAACCTGTCATTCCTTATAGATGGGAAGAATAACCCATTTGAAAAATTTTGGATGGGAAAAACTTAAACCAACTCTAGAGTAAAAATAGAGAATAGAATGTAATATAATGATAAAAAATAGAAAGAAACTAAGAATAATAGATGAGAAGATAATCTATAATATTGATGAAGCTCAAGAAATTTGATCACTTTAGTAGTGGATATTGAAAAGGATGAAGTCCTTTATGATCAAAAAATGGAAAAATAGTTATATTCTAGAAAACAGTACTTCCCAAAGCATGTATAAAAGTTTTATTTTTCTATCTCCATATTTTTGTCAGTCATGGAGGCCAATCCTTATTTATCACATTCATTGGTTCTCATTATAATGACTTGAAGCATGTCATTAAGTCCAAAGATCCTGGAGCATCTTATTGACTAATCACATAAAGACATGTTGAAAAAATAATAAACATCTAAAATATATCTGTTACTTGTATTAAAAAATACCATGCTTAATATCAGATAATTGATGCTCTTTTATTTTTGCATAAAATATAATTATAATATTTCTAGCATGAATATTAGAAAATACATATATAATACACATTTATAAAGTAGTAAAAAAATGAATGAATTTTTAGTTTACAGAATATAAAAAATTATCAAAAATAAAGTATCATAAATATGCTTCATGTGTAAATGTGTGTGTATAATATTTTTAATTAGAATGATTAAACAACATGTAATCATATTTTATAAAAATATAGTCAATAAATAGTTATTTAAATATTTTATTTTAATTGTATTAATTAAAATAATATCAATTATAATTTTAGAAATACATATTTTTTAAATTGGAAGTAGATAGAAATATACCTAGAGGTAGCAAGAGGTTGCTACTACTGACAAGCTACCATCACCAATGATATACCATTGGATGAGATACCATTGCTTCCGGGGTAATGATACTTCCATTCTAGGTGATATACCATAAAATAGAATAAGATGAAATGTATTTCTAACATTTTGATTGGTGAATGGTATACCATTGAAGGAGGAACTACCTTCATATTAGAAATGGAGCTACTATGAATGAGGTTGGTGAAGATTTCATTGAAGAAAACCAAGATAGCATCATCCAACAAAGATACCGTGAAGGAGGAATGGTCAACCATTGCTGAGAAGGGCTTGTGGTGCTTCTATTACACTATCGAAGGGTAGGTGCTGCTACAGTTTGATCAATGATCTACCATTCATTACTGTATGAATATTATGTTGAATCGCTATCCAGGAATGAAGATATGAATTACGTGCATCATTGGTCTTTTAAAGCTAGAAATTATCTTGTATATAGAAAGGCTAGATGATCTCCTACAACTATGATATTTTCATTTAGCCATGAAGACTTATTTGAGGAAAAATATTCATGTAATATGAAGATTACATGAATTTTAGAAAATTTTACTTATTCTCAAAATCTTGATCATACAACAATATCGATATTGGTATTTATCATGTCATATTTCAGCATGAAGAGCTCCAACATATAATACCCTCGACGAAGCTTGAGGATGAAGACGATGGGATCGGTTAAAACTCACATGGTTCAGGAGATCAGATTGCTCGAATGGATTTGATCGGATGACTGGTGGAATGTACACATTTTTAAGAGAAATAGGAATAGTTAAGTGAGTCCCTTGTCCCATATCAGATTAGTTCTATGAATGGACTCCAATATATCAATCAACTCATCCATCTACTGGTTCGATCTAGCTATGGGAGATCAATATCCATTACACATGCACTGCACGCCAGACGGGCCACGCCACACCTGCACTGGCCCACCGACACTCCTGGAGGAATTTAATTCCCTCACTCTTCTTTAAGACTATACATGGCCCACCACACTCTCCTACCATCGTGCAGATCCTTTGGGCTAGTTTTCCCATGGGGTTGACCCTTGAGTCCCCTAATGTGGTTAACGGGCTGGTTGTTGGGATTTTCCATAGTTGGCCCAGTTTTTTTACTAAAAGGCACTTAAAAAAACTAATTAAACACATGTAACAAATAAAACAAAAAGAAAGATTTATATATAAGTAAAAAATATATTAAAACTATAATTTAAAATTTAATAAAAATATTAAACTTAAATAATATGAAAAAGTTAAAACCAATTAAAATAAAATAATGTAATTTATGAAAACTATAAAACAAAAAATCTTAGAGAAAACAATACCCCCTGTTTTGTAAATTGAAAAACCAAAACTAATTTTTAATTTAAAAAATTTTATCCCCAATTTATCCCAATTTTTTAAATTTATAAAAAAATATAAAGAAATAAAATAACTATTAGGAAAATTACATGAAAATACAAGTATACTACAACTCCCCCCTGAATTCATACAATTCGAATAATAGAGATATAACAATGATAAAAAAAAATTCAATATACTATCAAAAATTAAATTTAAATCATTAATAGTTACATCCCAAGTAAATAAAGAATTTGACATTTTCATATATTTTAATATTTGTGAATTAAATATTAATTTTACTTTAATTTGGATTCCATGTTCGACGACGTACCCTATACACAACAACGAGTTTCTTTGAAATCTTACGTTACACACAACGTTAAGTTATACTGAAAAATAATATAATAATATTATTATTTTAAATGGTAGTTAACACATTGCCATTTTATTAGTGGGAATAAACAGGACTAACTAAAATATTATTACACATGTTTGTTAAATGTTTTTACATCTATCCAATAAAAGTTAGAAGCTTAAAATGGAAATGAATCCAATTTTAAGCATAAACTCTCTAATATTCTTTAAAAGGCCGATTTACCGCCTTTTGATGGAGAACCATTTTTAAATCTAGTTTTTTTTTCACTTTTATAGGTTCTATTTGACAAAATAATATTCTTCTTTATAATCGGGACAACAAAATTTACTTTGGATGAAATTTTGGCATTTTTCTGATAAAATTCATTTTTAATGAATAGTGAAATATAGCGCATTTTAATTCAAAACTTCCATTTCATATAATTTATTTATAGAGATATATTGTTCTTTTAATTAGTTTAAATGTGTAATTGGATTATATTTTAACCATTTAATCCAATTTTGGTCATTGGAAATAATTTCACTCTTAAATTGGACATAAACAAAGGTAAATCTATTGATAATTATTATTTCTTAAAAACACACTTTTTATTTTGACAACAGAAATTAATTTCAAATTAATTTCTGCCAGTTATGTGTTTTTAATTTGGAAAAATGGATTCCATATTTGTAATTAGGAGTTCCAAATTGTGTTAATTGGAAACTTTTATTTTTAGACATTATGAATATTTACTTCAGTAAATATTTTATTTACCATGGTTAAAGGGAAAATATAGTAAATAAGGGTAAAAAAATATTATTATAATAATATTAAATTACCATAAAATGTGTCCTATTCCTATTGTTTGATACATTTCTGACCATGGGCATCCTTGGGTCGATTTTGGGACCCCATGGAGCCACTTAGGAGTGATAATTACACTTAATATTAATTAATTTAAAGTAAAGACAAAAATGACACAAACATATATATTATAGAAAAACAATTTTTACTTGGGTTATATAAGTTATATCTTCGACTATAAACATTAATTTGAAATATAAAAATATTTCCTACATAATGGTATTTTATTTATAATTTTTACACATCAAATAAATCAAATTATTTATGACACAATAATGATGTAGTGTTTACCTCATTAATGAATGATTTAAATAAATAAGATTATAAAAATTAAAACAATATCTAAAACACTTACAATTCTTATTAGATGATTTTATTTCTAACAATATTCATATTATCTTATTCTTTAATGAGTCTTCGACCTTTTGAAACAGAAAATCAGTTTATAATAAAATAATGTTTTCAAACTTTCCTAAAGAGACCCTCCACCCCCTTATAAAAACCCATTACCTCTAACCCATTACTCACACCTATAAAGCCCATTGTCTCATATTAACTATGCCTAAATAATCTCCCAACATCCCTCTATTCTACCTAGAATCCTTACCTTAGGCATAAAGCAGTTCAAGAAAGCCTTTTGGTTCAAACCAAAGGGATTTACCTGATTTGAAGGTAATGTCTTCCCTCAAGTTCTATTCTTTTATTTTACTTCTCCACTCTATACAATCATATTATTATTTGTTTATATAACAACACTAGTATCCTAAATATACTAGGTTTTTTATGATATGTATTCTAACTACACTTACACACACCTCTGTCTAATGGGTAAAGAACATAATGTTTATGTGGACGGTGAACTAACGCCTCACGAAACGATGATTGTCCAATTATCTCCTACCCCCTCTTATGGTGGACATTAATATGGAACTGTATTTATATGTGATATATATTATATTTATATTGTCTCTATACTTCTGTATTTTTTATTTATAGCATACCTTTATGGTTTTCATAATGGGTAAACGTGATAATTTCATTTAAGGAAGTGCAGACTACCATCCCCTCAAAGTGATATGACTCATTCTTTCCATACGCGAAATGTATAAAGTAAGGTGTTACTGAAATTATATATGATATTATAATGGAATTATAATATACCTATGTATCATTAAGTTTTCATTTCAATTAAATATGAAATAGAAATGAAAGTAGCATTCATACGTACGTACGACTTACCATCTCCATGAACAGTGCATTTCATTTCTTATCTCCAAATGTTATGTATTATTATAAATACATATATATACTATATATATATGATATATATGATATCTAAATCATGAATATAATTTTTGAGATAATGGAATTTTGACCACATGGACAACTTAAATTATAAGAAGTTCATTTTTGATTCAAGTACCAAATATCGACAAAATGACCATTATTAACTTAAATGATTATGTAATGTTTATAACATGGAAATAAATGATATAAAAAGAATAATAAAATTTAAAAATCTTCTTAATAAATTAGAAATTAACTTTAGTTTATTATTCACTATATTAAAGAACGAACGAGTCAAGTCAGACACGAGGTAAGGGATTATGTCTCAATCTCCTTTCATTTGAGGAATATCTTGATATTGTGCACCTTTATTATCCTATAAGGTGTATATACTAAAATTTTACATATTTTATCATTAATATCCTTATTCTCATGACATTATATGTTTTTTTAATGTAATTATTTAATTATTTTTATTCATGTATTTTCTATGTGGTAACTGACTCTTTAACTAAAACATTGTTTTAAATGTTTTAAAGATTTAATCTTCTAAATATTTATCATTAATATCCATATTTTCAAAATGTTTTTAAGGATTTAAATATATGGACATTAATGTTTTTAAATTTTAATCCCTTTAAAATTTTCAAAGTGGTATGGGACACTTTGACTCAAAAATATATTTATTAAATATTTTAAATGGTTTTGGAAATAGATTGGACATGTCAATATCTTGAAATGTTATATTGTAATTAGATTGTGGAAATGTTATATTTCCTTTATGCTTGTTTTATGTGTTATGATTATGTTATGGTTCTTTGGCATTGTTTATGTATACGGGTGGTTCCGTGATAAACTAGGGCGGGTGAGCCTGAGATAGATCTCTAATGCATTGGGTAACATGATAGAGGTAAATGTTAATATTTCTCCTAAAAGATTTAGGGAATATACTGTGATGGGTATTCAAAATGTAACTCCCTACATATATGTGAAAGCTACAATGTAAGTATGTTATGGATGTTACAAGTTACCTTTATGATTTCAATGTGTTATTCATAAATCTTATGATTTCATGAGGTAAGTTAAAAATCTTATGTTTTGATGGAGTAATGTTTTCTTTATTTATTTTATAACCCTTATTGATCTTTTTATGCTCATCCCAAATTTTTGAAATTTTTTTCACCGGACTTAAAAATTAATAGGGTCAAGGTTGGGATAAAGGAAAAGTCATGCTGTCTAAAACATGGAACTAGACACGAATCTTTTTTTCAAGAGTTTTTATTTTATGAAAAAATGGATACTATGTAGAAGTGTCTTAATGTAATATTCAAGTTGTTATGTATATGTTATGAACTAATTCTCTAAACCTCTAAACTTGAAAATATCCTCAATTCTAATTATTCATTTAATTCAGGATTATGAAATGTTTTAAGACCAAGTCCATTTAGTTGGTATCAGAGGTCGGTTTAGACAACTTTAGGAGTTAGAATATCGTTAAATTAATGTCCATAAATTAATTTATGGTCAAATTTAAATGATATAGAATTTACATATTACCATGTTACTTCGCCTAAGATATTTCTGTGTTTAGAATATTTTTTTGTAGAGGAAACATGGTGGCTATGATGGGACGACATCATGAGGAAGTCAACCTTCCAAATCCGCAACCTCAGATGGTTGGAATCAGAACTGAACAATTTGTGGTAGTTATGGAAAAATTGACTCAGGCTATAAATGGTGGTGGTATTTATACACTAGATCAGCCAGATTAACCACAGAGAAATATGTCAGTAGTGGATCATTTCATGAGGCAACATCCTCCATCATTCAGAGGATCATCTGAACCTGTGCTAGCTAAAGGGTGGATTAAAGCACTGGAGAATATTTTTGATGTCATGGGGTGTTTAGAACATCAAAAGGTTAGTTTTTATATTTACTGTTTTGAAGGTGAAGCCGATCAGTGGTGGTCGATGGTGAAAAATATCAGGGATAGTGAGGAGATTGATGCTCTTGATTGGGATGAATTCAAAGGTATATTTCTTGAGAAATATTTTCCTAATGTGGTTCATCTTAGTATGGAAAAACAATTCCTGGAATTGAGGTTAGAGGATGACTCAGTGGCTTCTTGTGAAGAAAAATTCACCGGACTGGTACGGTATGCTCTAAATTTCATATGAGATCTTGATAGTAAAATCAATCATTTTTTACTCAGGATTAAAGCGAAAGTATCAGATGCCTTTAGCATCTCATGGGTTCAAAAGTTATAAAAAACTTTCTTGTTTTATAGAGAAGGTGGAAATAGATTTTGCTGAGGATTAGGTGTTATTTGAAAAAAAAATAGAATAAGAGGTTGAGGTGGTAGATGAAAGGGAAGAAATCTTCAAAAAAGTATGATGGTAAGAAACTTAAGTTTACAGTTTGTGAAAATTTTGGTGAAAAGCACACTGGGGAATGTCTTTTGAATTTTGGTAAGTGCTACCGATGTGGTAAATTGGGGCATAAGGCTCGTAATTTCACTGAAAAAGAACTAGGTAATGGTAAGACAAAATTGGATTTACACTTAGTAAAATGTTTCAAGTGAAATGAGATGGTTCATTATGAGAATGAGTGTCCAATGAAGAACTCAACTGAAGGAAAGCAGTCAGACTACAAGCAGAAAGGTGTGGTGAAATCCTTTCCAACTTATTCAGCAAATGTTGGGACATCAAATGAAGTAGTATCAGGAACACTGTTTGTTTATTCAGATTATTCCAATGTGTTGTTTGATTTAGGGTCTATAAACTCTTTCATTTCTAATAATTTTTCTAGTAAATTGGGAATTCTATCTCAAGATATGAATCCTGAACTTATGGTAAAAACCCCGGGAGGAAATGTTGAGACAAAAAGAAATTATAAGAACCTTATTATCCTTATGTGTAGAAAGAATCTACCTGCAAACCTTATTGTTTTTCCTCTAGTATAGTTTGATGTTATTTTGGGTATGGATTGGATTTTCATTTACCATGATAAGATTGAGTGTAGAGCTAAAGAGGTTTCTTTTTAGAAAGAATTTAAGTTTGTGTACAGGAATGAACCCTTAATTTTGATAATATATTAGGAAGCTGAGAAACTAGTAAAAGATGGAAATTAATGCTACCTTGCACATATTGTTGAAAACAAAGGAAACATTCAGATTAATGATGTTACAGTGGAAAATGAGTACCTTGATGTTTTTACTGATGAGTTTCCTGGTATTACACTTGATTGGGAAGTTGAATTTACTATTGACTTAGTTCCTAATGCTAAGTGAATTTCAAAACCCCCTTATTGAATGGCTAAAATTGAAGTTTTAGAGTTAAAGAAGCAATTGTAGGATTTATTAGATAAAAGTTTCATTAGACCCAGAACATCACCATGGTGTGCTCCTATCTTGTTTGTTAAAAAGAAATATGGTTCAATGAGACTTTTCATTGATTATAGAGCGTTGAATAACATCACTATTAAGAACAAATATCCTTTTCCTTATATCAATGATTTGTTTGATCAGCTCTAGGGAGATCAGTATTTTTCAAAGATTGACTTGAGGTTAGGGTACCATCAGTTGAATGTAAAATAAGCAAACATTCTGAAGACCGCGTTTCGTACTAGATATGGCAATTATGAATTTTTGGTAATGAATTTTGGATTAACCAATGCACCTGCTGTATTCATGGATCTTATGAATAGAACTTTCCATGAGTTCCTAGATAAGTTTGTGGTTGTGTTCATTGATGATATTTTAGTTTATTCTAAAAGTAAAGTGGAACATGAAAGTTATTTAAGGGTTGTCTTACAAACCTTAAATGAAAAGAAACTCTATGAGAAATTCAGAAAGTCTGAGTTTTGGTTATAAAAAATTTCATTCCTTGTTCACATTGTTTTAAAAAATGGTATAACTGTTGATCCTACTAAAACAAAAGTTGTTGAAGAATGACCAAGACCCACAAAGATTACCGAGTTCCATATTTTTCTTGGTTTAGTAGGTTATTACTGGAGGTTTGTTGAAAATTTTTCATGTTTATCTAGAATAATGAATAAGTTAACTCGAAAAGGTGTTAAGTTCATTTGGATGAAAGAATGTGATGATTGTTTCCAGGAATTGGAAAGAAGATTTCTGAATGCTCCAGTTTTGGAACTGCCTTCCAGAAATGGTGACTTTGTTATCTATAGTGATGCTTCGTTGAAAGGAATTGGTTGTGTCCTAATACAGAATGATCAGTTAATTACCCTACACATGATTTGGAATTATCTGCTATTGTTTTTCTTTAAAAATTTGGAGGCATCATCTTTATGGAGTAAAATATGAAATATATTTTTACCAAAAACGTTTTAAGTATATATTCACTCAAAAATAATTGAACATGAGATAGAGGAGATGACTAGAATTAATTAAGGATTATGATTGCATGATGCATTACCATCCAAGAAAGGAAAATAAATTGGATGATGCTTTGAGTTGAAAGAGTAATGCTACATTAACTATGTTACATTTGGAACAAGATCCTTTGATTAATGATTTGATGAAATTTTTCATAGAAGTTGTTGGTGCAGGAAATTATTCTGTTTTGTTTCAGGTTTCAGTACAATCATCCCTAGTAGACATAATTAAGCAAGCACATAAGGATGACAACAAGTTGAAAAAAAGTAGATTTGGTTTAGAAGGGTAAGTTACCTGAGTTTAATATTGATAGAGTCTTTGTTTTGAGGTTTGTAAAGAGATTATGTGTGCCTTGTGATTCATAGTTAAAGAAAGAGTTATTATATGAACCTCATAGTTCTCCATTTTCAGTTCATCCTGGAAGTACTAAGATGTACAGAGATCTTCGGGATTATTACTGGTGGGATGGAATGAAAAGAGATATTACTGACTTTAATGTGAAGTTTTTGACCTGTCAACAGGTTAAAGAAGAGAGGCAGTTACCAAAAAGGATGCTTCAGTCTTTACTAGTTCCAGAGTGGAAATGAGAAAATATATCCATGGACTTTGTTGTCGGATTACCGAACACATCTCGAGGTAACAATGAAATCTAGGTTATAGTTGATCGATTGACTAAATCTTATCATTTCCTTCCTATTTGAGATACTTTTTCTCTAGACCAACTTTCTTAGTTGTATATTAAAGATATAGCCAAATTGGATGGAGTTAACCTCTCCATTGTATCTGATCGTGATCCCAGGTTTAATTATAACTTTTGGAAAGGGCTTCAGAAGTCTTTGGGTACTAAATTAAATTTTAGTATAGCTTTTCATCAACAATCAGATGGGCATTCATAACGAACAATTCAGACTTTGGAAGATATGCTATGTGCTTATTCAATGGATTACAAGGGAAGTTGGGACCAATATCTTTCTTGGGTTGAATTTTCTTATAATAATAGTTTTCATTCCAGTATACAGATGGCTCTATTTGAGGCATTATATAGAAAGCGGTGTCAAACTCCAGCTTTTTGGGATTAAGTGGGTGAAAGGAAGTTGATGAGACCAGAATTGGTAGAAGAGATGGTAGAAAAGGTTCCATTGATTCATATGAACATGAGAAAAACTCAGAGCAGGAAAAAAAGTTTTGTAGATAACTGGAGGAAGGATATTTCATTTGAGTTAGGTGATCATGTCTTTCTCAAAGTTTCTCCATGGAAAACTGTGATGCATTTTGGTAAGAAGAGAAAGTTGAGTCCGTGGTTCATTAGACCCTATGAAATCCTAGAGAAAGTTGGATTAGTTACTTACAGAGTGTCTTTACCTCCAGGTTTATCCTAGGAACACAATGTTTTTCATGTTTCAATGTTAAGAAAGTATATGCCAGATCCATATCATGTTTTGAGTCCAGAGGTAGTTTAGTTAGGAGAAAATATTTATTATGAGGTACAACCAGTCCTGATTCTTGATTGAAGAGAGAAAGTGTTTTGGAATAAGGTAATTTATTAGGTAAAGATTTTGTGGAAAAACCATATGGTTGAAGAGGCAACGTGGGAATCTGAAAATTCTATAAGGGATAAATACCACCATTTATTTGATAAGTGAATAAAATTGCGAGGACGCGATTTCCAAAAGGGGGGAAGGATGTGACATCCAAGGTAAATAAAGAATATGAAATTTTTATATTTATGAATATTTTTGAATTAAATATTAATTTTACTTTAAAGGGGATGCCATGTTTGATGGCGTACCCAATACGCAATAACACGTTTCTTTGAAATCTTACGTTATATACAACGTTAAGTTATACCGAAAAATAATATAATAATAATATTATTTTAAATGGTAGTTAACGCTTAGCCATTGTGTTAGTGGGAATGAATAGTACTAACTAAAATATGATTACACATGTTTGTTAAATTTTTTTACATTTATCCAATAAAATTTATAATCTTAAAATGTGAATGAATCCAATTTAAAGCATAAACACTCTAATATTCTTTAAAAGGTCGATTTATCGCCTTTTGATGGAGAACCCTTTTTAAATCTAGTTTTTGTCACTTTTATAGGTTTTATTTGACAAAATAATATTCTTCTTTATAATTGGGACATCAAAATTTAATTTGGAAGAAATTTTGGTATTTTTCTGATAAAATTTATTTTTTAATTAACAGTGAAATATACCGCATTTTAATTCCAAACTGCCTTTTCATATAATTTATTTATATAGATAGATTATTGTTTAAATTGGGTTTATAGTTTAATTGGATTATATGTTTACCATTTAATACAATTTTGGTCATTGGAAATAATTTCACTCTTAAATTAGACATAAACAAAGGTAAATATTTTGATAGTTATTATTTCTTAAAAACACAATTTTGGTTTAAAAAACATGAATTAATTTTAAATTAATTTTTTCCATTTATATGTTTTGAATTTGGAAAAATAGATTCCATATTTTGAATCAGGAGGTACAAGTTGTGTAAATATGTAACTTTTATTTTAATACATTATGAATATTTACTTCAGTAAATATTTTATTTACCATGGTTAAAGGGTAAATCTGGTAAATAAGGGTAAAAAAATATTATTACAATAACATTAAATTATCATAACATGTATCCTATTACTATTTTTTGATCCATGTTCGACCATGGGCATCCTTGAGTCTATTTTGGGACCCCATGGAGCCACTTAGGATTGATAATGACACTTTATAATAATTAATTTAAAGTGAAGACCAAAATGACACAAACATATATCTTATAGTAAAACAATTCTTACATGGGGTTATATAAGTTATCTCTTCAACTATAAATATTCATTTTAAATATAAAAATATTTCCTACATTATGGTATTTTATTTATAATTTTTAGACATCAAATAAATAAAATTATTTATGACACAATAATGATGCAGTGTATATCTCATTAATGAATTATTTAAATAAATAATATTATAAAAATTAAAACAATATCCAAAAACTGTAAAATTATTATTGGATGATTTTATTTCTAACAAGAGTCATCTTATATTCGACATTAATGAGTTTTTGACCTTTTGAAACCGAAAATCAGTTTATAACAAAATAATTTTTTGAAACTTTCCTAAAGAGCCCCTCCTCCCCCTTATAAAATGTCATCTACTCTAACCCATTAATCACAGATCTCAATCCCCTCGGATCATCCAACCTCTGCCTAAATAAGCTCCCAAAATTAATATCTTCCACCTATAATCCTTACTTTAGTCATAAAGCACTTTAAGAAATCCTTTTGGTTCAAACCAAAGGGAGTTACCCGATTTAAAGGTAATGTCTTCCCTCAAGTTCTATTATTTTATTTTACTTCTCCACTCCTTATGATCTTCTTATTCTTTGTTTACATAAAAAATACAGTATCCTCAATATACTAGGTTGTTTTTATGAGAATTATTTGAACTACACTTACACACACCTTCATCTAATAGGTAAAGAACATAATGTTTCTATGGACGACGAACTAACGCCACACGAAATGATGATTGTTCAATTATCTCATACCACCTCTTATGGTGAAAATTAAGATGATGCTGTATTTATATGTGATATATATTATATTTATATTTTCACTATACTTCTATATTTGTCATTTATATCATACCTTTATGGTTTCCATAATGGGTGAATGTGATAATTTTATTTGAGGAAGTACAGACTACCGCCCCCTCAAAGTGATATGACTCATTCATGACATACCTGGTATGTATAAAGGATGGATTTACTGAAATTATATATGATATTATACTAGAATTATAATACACCTATGTATCATTAATTATTCATTTCAATTAAAAATTAAATATAAATGAAAGTAGCATTCATGCGTACGTACAGCTTACCGTCTCCATGAACGGCGCATTTCATTTCTTATCTCCAAATTTTATGTACTATTATAAATATATATATATATATACTGGATATATATGATATATATGATATCTAAATTATTAATATCATTCTGGAGATAATGAACTTTTGACCATATGGACAACTTAAATTATAAGAAGTTCATTTTTGACTCAAGTACCAAATATCCACAAAATGACTGTTATTAAATTAAATGATTATGTAATGTTTATAACATGGAAATAAGTGATATAAAAAGAATAATAAAATTGAAAAATGTTCTTAAGAAATTATAAATTAACTTTAGTTTATTATTCATGAGATTAAAAAACAAACGAGTCAAGTCAGACACGAGGTAAGGGACTGTGTCTCAATCTCCTTTCATTTGAGGCATATCTTGACATTGTGCACCTTTATTTTCCTATAAGGTGTATATACTACCCTTTGAAATATTATATCATGAATATCCTTATTTTCATGATATTATAAGTTTTGTTTACTGTAATTCTTTAATTATTTTTATTCACATATTTTTTAAGTGGTAATAGACTCTTTAACTAAAACATAGTTTTAAATGTTTTAAAGATTTAGTATTCTAAATATTTCTCATTAATGTACATGTTTTAAAAACGGATTTAAGGATTTAATTATATGGAAATTAGTGTTTTAAAATGTTAATCCCTTTAAAAGTTTCAAAGTGGTATGGGAAACTTTGACTCAAAAATATATTTATTAAATGTTTTAAATGGTTTTGGAAATAGATTAGAGATGTCAATATCTGGAAATGTTATATTGTGATTAGAATGTGGAAATATTATTTTTCATTTATTCTTGTTTTATATGTTATGATTATGTTATGTTTCTTGGGAATTGTTTATCTATATGGATGGTTCCATGATATACCTTGGGTGGGTGAGCCCGAGATAGCTCTCCAATGCATTGGGTAACATGACAGAGGTAAATATTAATGTTTCTCCTAAGAGATTTAGGGAAATACTATGATGAGTATTCCAAATATAACTCCCTACATAGCTGTGAAAGCTACAATTCAAGTATGTTATGGATGTCACAAGTTACCTTTACGATTTATTATTTCTATGTGTTATTCATAAATCTTATTATTTCCTGAGGTAAGTTAAAAAGAATATGTTTTGATGGACTGATGTATTATTTCTTTATTTTATAACACTTACTAATCTTTTTATGCTCATCCCAAGTTTTTGAAATGTTTTTCATAGGTCTTAAAGATGAATCAGGTCAAGGTTGGGGTCAAGGAAAAGTCATGCTATCTAAAACATGGAACTAGACATAGCTCTTTTTATCAATAGTTTTTATTTTATGAAAAAATGGATACTATATAGAAATTTATAAATGTAATATTCAAGTTTTTATGTATATGTTATGAACTAATTATATAAATCTATAAACTTGAAAATATCCTCAATGTGAATTATTCATTTAATTCAAGATTATGAAATGTTTTAAGCCCAGGTCCTTATATTACCTGCACAAAATTTAATTTTTCAAACCACATAGAATCTTGTGCTTTAGTATATATAACTTCCAGTTGGTTTTCTATTATAATTTTTTCCAAAACAATATCCTCTTTATTAACATGGTTTATTAAAAAGTGAAATCTAACATCTATATGTTTAGTCCTATAATTCTATAAAGGTTTTTTAGATTTAGAAATAGTAGAAGTGATGTCATAGAATATGCGCATTTTATCTAAGTAAACATTGAAATCACATAGAGTTTTTTTTACCTAGAGGATTTGAGAAAAACAATTTTTATAATCAATGTACTCATCCTCTAATGTGGAGAATACAACTGATAATTTCTTTTTAGAACTCCATGATATTAAAAATTTACCTATTTAAATAGTGGGTTCCCTCAACCCAACTATTCTATGATTTTGATTACCATATTGTGTATATAGTTAGGTATACATGATGTCATCTTACCATTATAGTGTATAATTTTCTGCATCCACTATTTAAATGGTAATGTCAATAGATTAATTATCGTGTCGAGAGGTTATAGCAGTTCTCAGGCTTTAATGAGAACCTTGAGAAACTATGACATTAATTTTAAATATATGTTCTATGGTCTAGATACATATTACTAATTGGAAATATTATATGTATGACTATTAGGTGCTAGAAGATCATAATAACTGAGGCTTCTTCTCATGAAGTTCGCACTTAGTGATATCTTGTAGCGAGATCATGAGGACTGACCTACCAATAGGAACACCACATGTTTCGGGGTCATTCGATGTTCCTATCTATGATCATGTGTAATGGTCTCTTGACTTGAGATCATTACCAATGCATGTCATTTTATTGCATAGTTTGATGCAAGATGAAAACCATGGCAATGAATTCATGGAGATTTAGTTTTTATTGGGTGCATCATTGGTGGCATGACATTGGATGAATGGTCAAGAAAGGATTTGTCACTTCCAAGTTATGGAAGTAATATGTATCAGGCCATGTTGATAAGGGTTCCAGTACCTTTATAAGACCATGTCCATGGCAGTAAAGGGTAAATTCATCCAGTTAAATAAAAAAAACAAATAAAAAAAGAAAAGGGAAATGACACATGAGTGCATCCTACTTTATGAGATATTATTGATAAAGAGATTATATTACACAGTGCTTATTCCTAGGTTGGTTGTCGCTGCTGTGATAATCCTTATCTATTTAAGGGCCATGATGGGTTGCTTGACCCACTCTTGGTATATGAATAATATTCACTGCTATTGAGATAAGGTCCTAGAGGGTCATACACAATAGCGTATTCAAAAATCTTCCCTATTCGGTTGAATAGGAGTTTTGGACATGGGTGGCCCCACCACCGGGGTCCAGGATTTTTCCAAATAAAACAGATTACCAATGTAATAAATAAATCCATATTATTCTAGTTTAGAATAATAAATATTGAATTTATTGATTAAATGTATTTACATGTTTTAAGTAAATACATGAAAAAATATTAATTGACGAATATTAAATTATTATAGGTTTAATTAATATTTATAGGAACGATGATTCAAGTCTTGAACTCTATTATTGTCATGTAATATATTTAATATATTACAAGTAAATGATAATAATATTTATGAGTCAGTTTAGTAGTCCTAAAATGTCATTTATAGTGCATTAAGTATTTGGGGTTGACGAGGCTATACCAATCGTTTTAATTAAGCAATATAAATAGAAGAGGAGGGGAATTTTACAAGTAATATTCATGATGCTTCTCTCTGTTCTCCTCTATCCCATGATATAGAGAGAGAGGCTCTGGATCCAAGGAGCATGGATCAAGAACACTCTCAAGCATCGCTAGCGAAGCGATGTGATGATTGTTGGAGCGTCGAAGGAATCGTCACAATTCCACACTGGCACCCATATTATGACGAACGAATCTCCCACAAATTCCTTGAAGCATGTGTGGACGATCTAGAGGAATTCAACTTCGGATTCTTCGAGCAACGATCACCAATGAAGACCAGACATCGTGCACAGCTTCGGATTAAACCAGGTATTTTTAAGGATTATTTTTATGCTTAAAACCTTTCATGAATGGTTATCAGCTTTGACCGGGCTACTCTTCACCGACGTCGACAAGTTTACATCAATCATCGGTGGAATTTTTAAAAAACCCACATGTTTGGGGCTTCTACTGTGCGCCCAGTTCCAAAAAGTGGTATCAGAGTGACACGTGTTGATTTTAAGACAAAATAATTAAGTTTTAATTAATCTATAAAGATGACATCATTACGGTCCCAACGCCACGAACCGAGTTTGAATCCGATATCGGATGACCCATCTGCGGTCATCCGAAGTTTAAAATCAGAGTTAAACCAGATGTTTAATGATCACCAGGTGGACATCTGATTACCAGAATAGTATTTTCCGGTGATATTTAGTGATTATTATTATTATAATAGTTTAATTATAATAATAATAGTTTTATTATAATAATAATTTTATTATTATAATATTCTATTATAATAATATTTTATTATTATAAGGTTTTATTTTTCTAGTCTACCCGTAGACTTAATTTTTTTTAATATATATTTTTTATATTTTTCCAAAATCCTAATATTGGATTTAAAAATTTAAAAAAGGGTCCTTGACTTTATTTTAAAAGGTAAAGACTTGAATTATAAGACTTTAAATTAAAAAAAACAAAAATAGGGATTGAGCCATGTAGAGACCCGAAGCTTGACGTACATGGACATTACATTACTTTTGCGGAATACTTAGTACATAACAAAAAAACACACACAAGGATCATAATAGTTTAGTGTCTTTGGAAACTCAGAACGTAATCTTCTAATCGTGGTGAAAGATCTTCAACATCTCCTATAAAGATCTTCCTTTTTTTTACCTAAAACCTTTCTTTATATCCTGGGGAAAAGAAAACATAAAAGGGTGAGCTCAAATGCTCAGTAAGGGTAAACAAAAGAAATATCAATCACATCATATACATAAGCACATAACTTTTGGAAAATATTAACCTGCAAAAGAGATCATAATTTCATAACATGGGGTAAATCATGGCAGTGAAATGTAATCACAATAATCATAACTTAAAACATGAAACTTTGTGGCATTCACACATAATCATAGAGAATCATTTCTTGTTAGTCAAGACTCATTTCCAAGACTATCTTAGTGGACAAAGTCCCTTTCTGAATCGAGTAACCCTCGTTTCAGTCCTGTTTCACTGAACCGGTATAACCTACCATTCCAGCCATGTCTATCTTATGAGATATAAAATCTTTACCCAATGCATTGGAGGGATATATAGGTCCCACCCATCTCATAATGATACCATTCTTATGTGTGCCACAAAATCATAAATCATACATCATTACATAACCCATGTAATAAAAATGGGATTCTTAAACAACATGACATCATAAAACAATTCATATAAGATAAAGGAATTCATAAAAATAATTCCATCACAACATAATCAAATAAATGTAATAATAGGGATAAAAATAGAACCCTTTATTATCTTAGATGGAAAATAATTTTGATAAAATACTTGAAATCCATTCTTGAGGAAAATATCCTTTCTATTTCAAAAACACTTTTCCTTTCTTAATATGTCATACAATTATAAACTTAAAAAATTTGTTTAAAAATAAACTTGAATACTTGTAAAGGAAGCTTCTTGGAAATAATGTTTTAAAAATCCATTCATGCCGTATAAGTTAAAAAAAACATTCTTCGTACTTTTGTCGGAAAAGTCAAAAAGTACCTCGTACGAAAAAAAACGACAAAAGATTCCTTTCATATCTTTTACTAAAAACTCACTGAAGGGTAAAATAGGATTTAAACAATTGTAGGTGGATGGAAATAATATTACATTTTGAGGAAACATGGATGTGGATGATAAAATACACCCCAGTAAATACTAAAGTATAAACAATCTCGGATAAAAATGAGATTGTGATATTTCCCTTACCTTAGGTACGATTTGCTTCGTATGTGTCCGAACCTCCTGTATAATGATTTAAATAATGTCATTGACTTATTAAAGAATCATATTCATTGTTATGATATCATATATGGTTCACTTATGACATTATATTACCCGTTCTTTTGTAAATTCCATGTTAAAGAAGCATTTTGGGTAAAATCGTTTCATTTATCGTAGGTGTTTTGACTTGTTGTTCTTGACATCATTATTACTTATATCATGATTTACTTACTTCCAGAATATAAAATATGATTTATATATCATATATATTCAGTATATATATATATATAATAGATAGATAAATAAAATGAAAAACACCGTTCATGGAGACGGTAGTCCGTACGTACGCATGAACGCTATTTTTCTTTCCTTATTATCTTGAATGGAAGTAAGTAGATGACATACATATATATATATATACATAAATCCAGTAGCTTTATAATGTAATATATTTCATTATTATTTCTTATATATACTTTATAATCATTCTTAATTGGTTAACATGGAGAATGAATCTCATTGCGTCGTGGAGACGGTAGTCCGTACGTACGCACGAGCGATGATATCATTTCCATAAATATTGAATTGAATTGGAGTGGATTATACAATATATCAGAATCAATATGATGTTGTAATAACTATGTATAGTTATTCTTTACACCACTATACCCATCCATGTAAGGTGGTGGTGGAAAATAGATTACACCACGACGTGGAGACGGTATTCCGTACGTACGCACGCGCGGTGATTTGTTTTTCCGTAGGATGGATAGATGGTGAAATAGGGTTGTTTCATACTTATAATAACATATCAGTATATGAGTGATACTGATGTTATTACTTCATAATGAAACAACCTAAGAAGAAGAAGTGGAATAAGAAATAAAGATGAAAGAATTGGTAACGGTAATTACCTCTTCTTTGAAGCGCCTCTTTGAGACCTCCTCTTAGGGAACTAAAATTGGTCTTTGAGGAAGACCAGAACCTCTAGGATGTTGCTAGGGAAGTGGAGAAGAGATTTTGGCAGGGTTTGGCCGAGCTTGAGTGCTCAAATTGGTGTGAGGAGGAGGGGGAGGAGGTGTCCTTTTATAAGGGAGGAGAGGGGCACCTTAGGAATACCTCAAAATATTATTTTATATTAAAGTCAAAATCGGTTTATAATGGTTCCAAAGGGTCTTATTTAGGAGCTAAAGCTGGGATGGCTCGAAATCCTATCAACCAATAAGATTTAGACAAGTTTAGGATATTATTTTAACCTTATCAATTAGATTTAACTCTAAGTTAAATAATTTAACTTTTACCGTGTCTTTTTGTTTTCTTTCACTATATGGTTAATACACTTACTATAACATGCCAAACGAACCCCAAATTGTTTATTATTAATATATATATCATTATCTAAGTCATTTGGCCGAACCTTAGATTTTTAGGAATAAAATAACAATTAATAATATAATATTTGATTTAAAAACTATTTTGTGTCAATTTTGACACTATTTGATATATGATTTTTGTGAAAGTCATAACAGAATTATATGTTCGAACCAAGTTGATTAAAGCAACACTAATATATCATAGTAACCTAGAAAATTAGTTTAATTCATAAAAAGTCTTAAATTACATTTATTTTGGTATTTATAATATCAATTATGTCAATATTTCATTAATAAGATAATTACTACATCATCTTTGTGTCATAAATAAATTAAATTATTTGATGTCTAAAAATTACAAATAAAATACTATTATGTAGGAAATCCTTTTATCTTTCTAATGAATATTTATAGTCGAATTTATCTTATGTATAACCCCATATTAAAAATGTTTTAGTAAATAAACTTTGATTTTAACTCTTTTAACCCTTCTTTAAATAATATAATAATAAATGTCCTAATCTAATCCAAGTGGGCCTAAATGGTCATATTTTATTCCTAAGTTTGTTTTTGATCGAATTACACTTATACAATAGAATTAGGACATGTGTTAGGGTAATAGTAATATCATATTTACCCTTAGTTACCCTATTTACTATTAACCGCAGTAAAAAAAAGTAAAAAGTTACTATTCACCAAAAATTATTTTCATCTCATTGAACCACATTTTAGACTTTGATATTAACCGTGTCTCTCAGATTTTTGAAATTCCATTCACAGAAGCGGTAAAATTAAGTTTTATGAAAAATTCAGTTTTTTAACTACCACTTAGTGGTTTCACTATTCATCGAAAATTGAAAGTTTTCAGAAAAATACCAAAAATTAGGCCTAAGCTATATTTGATATTATGAACTCAAAAATGATGTCTATTTTACCAAATTCAAAACATATCTGTTGTATTAACTAATTTAAAAATTAATTCTCGTCGTCAAAACAAATAGCGTGTTTTTAAGAGATAATAACTATCAAAAGATTGACACTAGTTTATAACTGGTTTAAATGTGAAATTACATCCAATGAACAACATTGTATTAAATTGTAAAAATATATTCTAAATATAATTTAAAACCACTCAAATTAATAATTTATCACTATTAATTATTTCGATTAAAAATGTTGTTTTTAATTAAAATTTAGTAATTTTCACTATTCATCAGAATATGAAAGTTATCCGAAAAGTACCAAAATTTCACCCTAAGCTAATTTCGATATTACGAATCCAAAAATGAATTACATTTTGAAAAATAAAATTTACAAAATTTCAAAAAGTGGTTATTACTATTCATAACGGCTAGTTTTAATAATATCTTAATAGCATATCGTTGTTTAGCGAAACTCGGTGTTGCATACAACACACGCTATCGTGGAAGGTCGCGATTGCGTATAATTCAAGCCAGGTCAGAGATGTGTATTGTGAAAGCTCCTTTTGGTGTAGCGTATAACACAAGACATTAATAAAATTAAAAAGAATATTTTTCATAAAATCTCGGGCTGTTACAAGCCAAGTGGGGGGGAGGTGCCTGGGAAAATTCAAGACCAAAAAAATGGAGGGTTTTGGGGGTGGGTCCAAAAGGCCCCCCACTGCTTGGTATTCTCACAGAGGCACAGCGCGCGGTGGCCCTAAAGGGTTGACCCCTTCCTTCCGCCGTGCTACAGTGGAGCCATGGCGCACCCTGACACCCAGAAAACCCCCTCTGGCTGCTCCCCAGTCGCCTTGGGTGCACCCTACTATCACCGGATCCACGAACTCCCTTCTCCACCTTGATCTCGTGCTCTGGTCCTGACCACTCCTGCTCCCAGGCCAACACACCACTAGCCCGCACCAGAGCAAGCAACGACCCTCTGGTCTTCCCGCGGAATCCCTGCAGCAACTAGCAGCCACCCCGTGGCTCCCCTTTCTACTACAGCGGTCCACCCCGACACCCCACACCCTGTAGCACTACTTCTTTCCCTGCCGGAGCCGCCTCGATTTGACGTCCTACTACCTCGACCGCTCAGCACCCCGGGTGGCCTCTGCTCTAGCGCACCGACCGGCCGCTCCCGACTCCTCCCTGTTGTGCAAAGCTAGCGCACTGAGGCCACCTCAGCCTACAAAAATTCGGTGACGCCGTGCATGGAAGACCCTATATCAATAGTTTTTTCCCACCCACAGACCCACGTAGCCTCCACCTCTCGCTAGTCTAGCCAATAGCCTCCGCCGACATCCCGCATAGCCAGCCAACCAACAATGTGCGACCTTCTTTCTACGCCCCGTTAGGTGCCCTCTGACACCTTTCTACTCGAACTCTCTAGAATGTGCCATCAGCCACACTGGGTTCTTTCCATCATGACCAATCTGGCCAATCCGGGCTAGCTCACTTCACCTCAGACCTACCTTGTTCCAGCCGCCACTCAATCCTCTTAGCGGGCAAGTAACTTGCTCTGCCCCGTAATAAGTCCAGGTGGGTTGGCCCAGCCTGGAATGGGCTTGAGAAGACCCACCCAACCCAAGATTCCTATGTATGGGGTTGGAACAGACCGGACCAGGCCTACACAGGTTCGCCCTGACCCGCATAGGCCCTGCTCAGGGTTTATGGGGCTCATGTATTTTTTATTTGAATAAAAAGTTAATTAAATTAATTAAATTAATTTTGATTCAGAATTAAATTAATTAAATATTAACTTTGGTTTATAATTATTATAACATAATTAATTTAATTTGGAGTTTAATTAAATTAATTAATTAATTTAATTTTTAGTTTTAAAATTAAATTAATTAATCGAGACCGAACGATGACATTTGTTGAAATAAAATTAGAGTGAAATTTTAATTCAATAAATAATTCCCTCAAAATTTATTTAATGCAAGTTTAATTTTTAATTATGCATTTAGTTTATATACATGAGTTAATTCATACACTAATCATGAGCCTTAGACCGACCAATGTATGTCTGGTGCATTTTATTTAATTAATTATTTAATTATTGCATACCAGTTTTCAATAATCTGTTTAACTAAATAAAAGAAAATATACATGTCATCTCAAGTCTCATTACATGTATAAGGTACTGGGAACCCATTCTATGAGTGATATTTTATACCCTGAGACCCCCTTGCCTACGTGCGAGTACTGTTGTATAATAATGAGACGAGGCATGACACACTTCACGCCAAGTGACGGCGACGTACCCGACAAGAGTTGGATTCATTGGATGAGAAGATATTGTTATTCATGTTGCAAGCCATGCAACTAAAGGCATTGTCCCTAGGGTCTCATTGGTATGTTATTCACTCAATGGATCAACCATTAGAATCAACTCATAATCAAGTTTTTTTTTTCATTTTATTTGTGCATGGTTTATTATTTTGTGAATGTGTAGTTAGAGTGCGATCACAATGAATAATAATAAACAAGAATGAAAGATAAAATGAACATGTGACGCAATATATTTTTCTATTTCTTGCACGGTCAGCTGTGAGTGCAATCACATAGTATGTTCTTGTAAAAATAGAAAATGATTTCTTTCTTCACATTAAAAATAATAAAACCCTCAAAGATATATTATGTCATAATAGCCTTCCATCATACAAATTTGGACAAAACCAACTATTTGAGGTGTTGTCCATTCCATAACTAAGGGTGCCTCTTACTACTGGGGATTCCTTATAAGAATGATGAGTTGAATTAACTAAAATTACAACAATGAAATGGCCATAACTAACTTGTTGTAATTTTATAGGCAAGCATTGAGTAAATCAAGTTCTGATTTTAAAAATTTGGGACTTCACTCAACAGATCAAGGAACCACAAGTTAAAGCGGTCAGCCAGCCAGAATCCCACCTAAAACCATCTAAGTTGTGGTGTAGCCATAACATTTAGACTGTGAGTGGTGGTTCTGGGATCCTTTCCACTAGAATACTCTAGCGACAAAGTATTCCGATTCTTTCATAGAGGGTTCCTAGAATCTGATAAAATAGTGGGAGACATTAAATGATTTAAGTAATGAATCAAAATATCTAAACCAGTAATCCAAAAAAGGCACTAATATGTTAAAGTTTACTTTTTAAAAAATGAAAAGTTAAAACACAAGTTTAAAAACTACGATGATGGCTGCATTCTTGCCTGGAGAGCTCCCTCGAGTGCCTTTCTCCCTACCCTAGGGTTTCTTCCCCTCTTGTGACGGAGCGACTTTCAGACTCCATTTACTTCTTCCTTTCTTCTACTTCTTCTCCCTTTCTATTCTTCCTCAGGCTCTTCTTTTAGGGTTGATCTATCATCTTCGCCGATCTGGTTTTCTAACGCACTTCCTCAACTATGAATCATAGCTGCTCTGCCGACTGGTACTGGACTCTATTTTTGGTCTTTCTCGGTGTTCTTCATGGTGGGTTGGGATGTGCTGGGGTTAACGGTCATGGTTTGCTGCTGAGGCTTGACTGGTTGTTATGTTATTCTATTATCTTATGGTATTTTGATGTTTTTCATCCCTTATGTCGACGACTTAATTTGGTGATGGTGTTTTTGTGTGTCCTCTTTAGAATTTTATGCTTTCTGGTTATTTTCGTCTCATATGATCTATTTTTCAGTTTGGTCTCCCTACAAAATATGGCTCTCTGTTCTACCCCTCTTCCACTAAACTCTGCTCTGTATCCAAAACCCAATGCTCCTGTCTGATTTGGCTTGGTGCATTGGTTCCGATGGATCTTTGGGAGGTGTTGTTCTAGTGGTCGATGAAATTTCAAGAGCTTATCTAGCATGGGGTGTTCATTTTTTCTGCTTTTCTGGTTGTGTCTCTAGATTGGTTCGTCTCACAGTGGATTTTTAAAGGTGGAAAGGTTGTTTTTATAGGTTATTTAATTCATGTTTTGTGGTTTTTAATTGATCATATGGTGCTCTTTGTTGATGATAATGGATTTTCGGTGGTTTTTGGTGGCCGTCAAAGCTGTTTTGGGGTTTTTTAGTGGTGAGGTTCTCTGGCAACTAGTGTGGGATGTGATGGCGGTGGGCCTCATTACTCCAAAGTCCGGCATGTTTATGGATTCCGATTCGATTCAAAGGTGATAATATGATGTCTAGTTTGATGGTGTTTCCAATGATCGTGGTTTGAAGCTTCATTAGGTCAATGAATTGTGGGTTTTGCCAGCATCTCTGGATCCAATGGATTTTTAGTGTCGATGGAAGATGATGGTAATAATTTTCTGTGATGTGATTTTCTTGATGATGATGATTCGTGTTAGGGAGCATGGACCGAGGCTCTCTCTGCCCAAGGCTATTTAGGTGGTGCAGGGATCATGCAGTATTTTAAATTTTGAATTTGGTAGTTTTACGTATTTGTTTTTGAATGGTGAATTTGGTTTAATGTCAATTTTCTGTTTGGTTTTGTTTTTGGATATGTACGGTTACCATTTATCCTCAAAATGGCTATTTGAAAATACAAAAATAAGGATTTTGAGTGTTAAAAAATGGGATAATATATTGGACAAAGTAAATGTCCACACTGACACAAGTATCTATGAATAACATAGGTGCATGTGCATAGTACTATGATATAGGAAACTCAAGGTGCTAGTGTTACCAAACACCGTTAAACTACCTCAAGAAGCGATGGTGAAATTAATTATAAGAGACTAATGTAAAAATCATATGACAGTCATATCATTTTTCTTCTATCAATGTCCGGTGTCAGTTGAGGTCGCTACACTAGGACATGGATGATATAAACGTGAAGTATCATCTTTGAGATGTTTGCAAGGAGAAATAAAAGCAATGATATGAATAAGGTGATGGTTACACCGACATGTGTAAATTGAAATATTGATCATGATATTTCAATAGATCCATTTATCATATCATTTTCACCACTTTACTCAAGTTTTGTTTTAAGTTATAAAATGAACAAGTATTAAGTAAACGGTTCATTACCTATCCAGGTAAGTTTCTCCAAGTGAATAAGAATATAGTTTCTAATTCTTATGGAGAATAAATTGAAATATAGGGAGAAAAGGAAAAAATAAAAGTAATGCCAATGGAACATTCGCAACATCCTTAAATGAATTAGGTATTAACAAATGTTATTTTCATTGCATATTATAAAATAAAACAATGGAAGTTTAAATGCAATTAACTGATTTAAATAAGAAAGTTCCCTCTTCTACATTAGGCATATTAATCAATGTAATGTTTCCTTTTACTAATTAGGTATTTAATACTATTTGAATTTTACATATGTTTATCTAGATACAGTTACCAAGTAAGTATAGAAATATTACTAGAAGTCAGGTGTATTCTCTAAGTGGATGCGAAAGGGTGATACCTAGGCCAGTGGTGAGAAGTACGCGACTTATTAATTTCCAATTGAAAGATTCATGTTGAACTATTATTGAGTATAACCACAAACATTAATCTCATGTGTCCTTGAATTCAAGGATACATTATTTCAGGTTCTGGAATGAATGTTGTTTTTGGTAAACTCAATCACTAGTTCAGTAATACATGAATAATAGGAAATTAGTAATGAATATAAATGTAAGACTTATACCCAGTTGTGAAAAGATAATTATTTTTCAAGTAATAATAAATGTGGACATCATGAATATACTAAGTATGATATTTAGTCTCGGCACAACTAAATACTTTTGGTATTATAAACTTATTTAGTTTGGACAAAGGAACCTTTAAAATAAAGGTATGTCCCAAAGCTTTTGGAAATAGTTCAACAAGCATGAACTATTACAAGTATAAGATAGAGGTATATATACTTCATAATATTCCTTTAAGTAATTAAGTAATAATAAATCAAAGTGTATGAATGGTTAGGAGATATGAGTTACATTAGGTTGGGAAACCGAAGAATATCTTCACCAAGCATTCATCAATCATGATAATGTAGCATGGAGAAATTCCTAAACACACATTACCTTATTGACATCACGAAATTAATGTTAATAATGAGGATTGATGATTAAGTCTTACATATCAACATGATCAATAAACATGTTGCATGGAGTAATTCTTAAATGAACATTTTATACATCAAAGTATTGATGTAAGTAATATTAATATTGCAACTAGCAGAAACTTCAATTATATTTTATGAAATGATTTGTAAATAACAGAAATATCCCACAACCATATGACAACTATAATGACAAATGGATATCATACAAGTCATATTAGGATGTAAATCCATTATTTCATGAGGACATGTGTTTGGATGCAAATATTTTGTTCAGATACAAACAAACATGCATCAATATAAACACATTGTGCATCTAAGGTACTTATCCTAATGATTGCTTAGGATTTTCCATAAATCCCTAAGATAGAAAAAAATTGTAGTCAAGTGATAGACTGCACTTATATATAATGGTGAACATCTCTATTAGAGATAATGGGAGCTATATTGAATTGTGTTTAGTCAATGCTCAAGATGGACAAATAGTTGACATAGGAAATAGTTCCACAAGCACATGTAGAACATAGAATGTTCTAGAGAAACGTACTGAGTAGGAACGATAAAACCATGGTGATGTTTTTTATATTCACCATGGTCAGTGATCTATTATTCAATGTGAATAATGTTTTCTACAAGTAAGTAGTATATGGGAATTAGCTAAAATCGATAAGACCAACTAAAATTCAATTAATGGATTCCATGTATCAAAATGAAAAGGGGGCTTATTATTTTGAAAAATGTGGTGGGCATTCAAGTGAGTTGATACATGGATGGTACAAGCATAGTACCAATAAGACTTTTTTGGTTTTACCAAGTTGTTATGCCTAAATTCGTTATAATTTTACTTATCATAACTAATTTTTATGATCACATTATTTAGAATTGGATGTCATGACCACCAATTGTGGATGGCGTCTATATGACGCATCCAGAAAGGGATGGTCACATCATAGAATTCTAATAAAAATAAAAAGTTACATAAATCCGGTTTAGGATTAAAGTAAGCAACATGATCATAGAATATACATCTTCAATAAATGATTTCCATGTGTCTACAAGAGGGTAGTGGGAGTGCCAAGGTTTTAAAAGTGTAATATGTTTGGAAACATATAGAAAACATACAATGGTCTTATAGTTAGTTAAGACCAAGATGAAATTTATTCTCCAGTTATTGTCTTAAAGTAGAAACCTATGTTCTATAGAACATGATCTACTAAGGTAGATTTATAGGTGTCTTGTTTCTAGTCAATCGTACATATAGTGACTTTGTGTTGAAAAATACAAGTTGGAACAATTCTAGAGATGATTTGTTGCCTATGTCATAGGGGCATAATCTCTTTAGGTTGACATGTTTGGGACATGGGAAGAGATAAACATGGTGAGTTAAAATCCATATATCAAAGAAATGGATTGGTCACATATGCCATGATATGTACAAGAAACGATATTTCCAAAATATATTTTATTTTAGGAAAATATCAGTTATATCCAGGAGCACTGTAAGGGATGTAGTCAAAACTATCTAATTATACTTTGGAAAGTACAAGAGATATGTACCTGGTAAGTGGAGAAGAAAGGATACCTGTTTTTGGGGATACAAGCCAGTCTTCCATAGATCAAAGTGATCTACTATTGCAGTTAGGCTAAAAAAAATGAGAGAGACAAGCTCATAAAAGCTGGTGGTAGCCATACCTACAAATACTGAGTATGTTGCAGAATCTAAGGCAGCTAAGATGAAAATAAATGAAACGATTTTTTCCATTTCTTTGAAACGATTTTTTCCTTTTCTTAGAATCTCACATGGTGAGAAAAGTATTATCATAATGTAAACTATGATATTCTTACTGGCCAAGATGTCAAGTTATGACAGTGGACAAAAGGGATATACTTGGGATACCATCTCTTGAGAAGTTTTACTCAATGAGACAAGGTCGTAATAACAGAATAACCACATGGAAGAACCATGGTGGAACCAGTAGATAATTCTGTTACTTAGAAGAAACATGATGTTCATCATGTGAGTAGATAACAAGTTTCTTTAGCATGTCCGATCTAGTGCAAGTGGGAGTGTTGAAATTGTGGGTTCCCTAGACCCAACTATTCTATTATTTTTATTACCATATCATGTATACAGGTATCTATACAAGATTTCATCTTACCATTATAGTGTATACTTTTCTACGTCCACTATTGAAATGGTAATGTCCATAGATTAATTATCATGTCGAGGGGTTATAGCAGTTCCCAGGCTATAATGAGAACCTCGAGACACTGTGAAATTAATTTTAAATATATGTTCTATTGTCTAAATACATCATATTTATTGGACACAGTAGATGTATGAATATCAGGTGCTAGGGGATTATAACCATTGGGATTTCTTCTCATGAAGTTCTCACATTGTGATCTCTTGTAGTGAGATCATGATGACTGACTCGCCAATAGGAACACAACATATTTTGAGTGTCATTGGATGTTCCTATCTACAATCATGTGTAATGGTCTCCTGACATGAGATCATTACCAATTTATTTCATTTGATTGTGTACTTTGATGAAATAAAAAAACCATGGAAATAAAATCGTGGCGAGGTAGTTTGTGTTGGGTGCGTCATTGGTGGCTTGACATTGGTTGAATGGTCAATAAAGGATTTGTCACTTCTCGGTTATGGAAGTAATATATCTTAGGCCATGTTGATATGGATGGAAGTAAATTTATAAGACCATGGCCATATAAGTCAAGGGAAAATATGTCCAGTTAAATCAACAAACAAATAAAGTAAGAAAAGAGCGATGGCACATGAGTGCGTCCTACTTTATGAGATATTACTGACAAAGATATTATATTACAGAGTGTGTGTTCGTAGGTTGGTTGTCGCTACTGTGACAATCCTTATCTCATTAGGGACCATGATGGGTTTCTAGATCCCATTCTTGGTCTATGAATAATATTCACTAATTTTGAGATAAGGGCCTAGAGGGTCCCACATAATATCATATTCAAGAATCTGCCCTATTCGGGTGAATATGAGTTATAAAAATGGTGGACCCCACCACTGGGGTCCGGGATTTGTCCAAGGAAAAATTATCACCAATGAAATAAATAAATTCCTATTATTCAAGTTTAGAATAATAAGTATTGAATTTATTTATTAAATTTATTTACAATTTTTAATTAAATACATGAAAAAATATTAATTGATGAATATTAAATTATTCAAGGTTCAATCAATATTTATGGGAACGACCAGTCAAGTCTTGGACTCAATTGTTGTCATATAATATATTTAATATATTACAAATAAATGATAATAATATTTATGACTCAGTTTAGTAGTCATAAAATGTTGTTTATAGTGCATTAAGTATTCAGGGACGACGAGGCTATACCTTGTATTTTAATTAAGCACTATAAATAGAAGAGGAGGGGATTTTGCTAAGTACTATTCATAGCGCTTCTCTCTCTTCTCCTATCTTCTATGATCTAGAGAGATAGGATTTTATCCAAGGAGCATGGATCGACCACTCTCTCAGGCATTTCTAGCGAAGCGATGCAGTGATCATTGGACCATCGAAGGCATCGTCGCAATTTCGCACTAGCTCCCAGATTACAACGAATGGTGCTCCTGCAGATTCCTTGAAGTGCATGTGCATGATCTAGAGGAATTTGACTTTGAATTCTTCAAGAAATGATCGCCAACAAAAAGTAGAAATCATGCGTGGGTTTGGATTAAACTAGGTATTTTTATGGTTTATTTTTGTGCTTAATACCCTTCACGCGTGGTCCTCACCTTTTTCCATGCTGCTCTTAACTGACGTCGACAAGTTTACGTCGATCATAGGTGGATTTTTTTTAAAACAACACCTATTTGGGGCTTCTACTATGTGCCCAGTTCCTATATTACCTAATAAGTGACACGTACTAGATGTGATTTTCTTGTCATGTCTATATCTTCCAAAGTTAGAGTTACAAAAAGATAACAAAATGAAATAGTTAGGATTTGAGTAAAATATACTAGTGTTGAAAGTTTATTTGATATATATGATTATTTTTTGATTGCCTTTAAATTAATTTCTTTTGGATTTGATTGATATCTAGAATAGAAATAGATCGAAAACATACTATCAAAACTTGATGTAGTTAAATATAGTTGGATTCCTATCACTTCTCTGTATAATTTATCATTTACATAATTTTAAAATTCAACCAAATCCAGTTTAGAATTAGTGCACATTGGTGTTTTCATAGTTTTACATGAATCAAGATTGATTTTTATAACTCAATATTTAGCACATTTTCTTTGATTTAGATAAATACAATCATTTTTTTTAAATTTGAAGATCAAGGAAAAATTTTAATTCTCCCATTAGGATCATGTAAAATTCATCAGTCATTAATTATGAAAATTCATTTCTAAGAATATAATTTGGAGATCCAAATATAATATCATCAACACATATTTGTAAAATTAAAATATTAGTAGAAATTTTTTTTATAAAAAAGGTTGGATCAACCTTTCCTTTATTGAAATCATATTTTAGTAAAAATATTATTAGTCTGTCATACCAAGATTTTGGAGCCTACTTTAGGCCATATAATGCTTTAGATAGTTTTAAAACATGATTTAGAAATTCATCATTATTGAAACTAGGTGGTTGATTAACATTACCTCTTATGAAATTACACCATTTAAAAAATCACTTTTTCAATCCATTTTAAATAGTTTATAATTTTGAAAACTTGCAAAAGCTAATAAAATTTAAATTTATTCAATTCTAGAAACTAGGGAAAATGATTATTCTAAACCAACACCATCTTCTTGTAAATGACCTTGGTAAAATAATCTATCCTTATTTTTGACTATATTACCAGAATCATCTACTTTATTTCAAAAAATCCATTTGGTTACAATAGGTAGTTTATATTTTGGTAACAGAAATAGATTCCAGAATTCATTCTTATCAAACTGGTTAAGATCATCATCCATATAATTTATCCAATTTGAATCTTTCAAAGCTTCTTTAATATTAACAGGCACAAAATCTACCACTAAGGTAGAATTAACACAAAAATTCATAATGGATTTTCTAGTTCTTATTACATATTCAAAATTTCCAATTACATTTTCTAATGAATGATAATTGCGAGTTTTCCAATTTATAGAATCAGATTGAGAAGAGATATCCCTCCTCAACTAATTCATTATAATTTTTAGGTTTATCTTCATCAAAATTGAATTGTTTAAATTATTTAATATTATCAACATAATCTATAATATGTTTTTAATTATTTTGATTAAACTTTAAATTCATAGATTCCTCCATTTTCATAGATCTCTTGTTATATACTGTATAAGATTTATTATTATTTGAGTATCCTAGAAAAATTGAGGAAATATCCATTATATTTAAATTTTTTTCAAAGTCTAAGTTAAAAAAGTATCCTCCTTTATCACTTATAATTTAATTTGTTTACAAAATTTAATAAACTTGTTTAATGTTTAACTTTTATGGGATAATGAAAGAGTCCATGTGAATCTAATGAAATCATTTATAATTATAAACACATATCTTTTAATACCTAAAATAGTATTTCTAATGGATCCAAATAAATCAAGATGAAGCAGTTATAAACATCCAGCAGTGTTAACTATATTAATAGACCTAAAAGACTCTTCATGATGCTTACACTTGAGAAAAGAATCACATACAAAATACTTACTTTCTTTAAATTTAGGAAGTCCCATAACTTTTCCATGTTTTTCTAACTTGTGTAATTATTGAATATGTTCATGTCCCGACATTATATGCTAAATATTGTGGCATGTTTCTAAATAATTTAATCACTTTACATTTTTATTGGTTAGTTCTGAAAAATATAGAGTAGATATTTTTTTTTTGGAAAAAATAAATCAATATTATCTTTATAAGTAATAAATTTATTATCTTCAAAATTTACACTCATACCATCATCACAAAGTTGTTATATGCTAATTAAATTTCATTTTAACACCTATACATATAGTATTTTATACATTATAATAGATTATAATATACCTACTTCTCCAAAACCTTTGACCACACCTTTAGAGTAGTCACCAAAAATGATAGTGTATATATCACCTGAATTAAAAGATAAAAAGTTAGAGATGTTTCCAGTCATGTGCCTGGAGAACCTTCTATCCATATACCATGTATATTTATAACTCTTTAAGAAGCCTTCCTATAAAATAGATTATGTAAATAATTGTTTTGGTACCCATGCAATTTTGGATCCAACCAGATTAATAATAAAACTCTTAGGAACCCATACATATTTAAGAAATGTTTTATAGGGTAATATATAGTATATATTATTAGAAATAAAAGGCTTGGTGTGGCCTAGTGATTGAGTAAACCTTAAAGAAAATTATTTTTTATAATCTTCTTTCAAATTACATTTATATCATATAATAGTTTAAAAATTTCCTTTACTACTTTAAAAAAAAGTAGTTTTATACATATTATGAATCTGTATATTATACCCAAATCTAATTTTATATTTATTAGGTTTACTGAGATCTATCATATTATTAAATTTTTCTTTTTATCGAACAAAAATTGACCGGGTCTCTTTTAATCTAGTTGTTTCCCTTTTTAGTATTTTCATTCTCTTTTTGAATAACTTTCTCACCATTAGAAATTTTCACAGTTGAACATGATCTTGTATTTCTGAGATTCTTATTTTTTTTTGTTTAATATTCTTACATTCATTTTTAATTTTATCTAAATAATCACAAAATAATTTAAATCTCATGTCTTTATCCTCATCAATTTTTTACATGAAATATCTCATTCATCCATTCTCATATTTTAACATAATTTGTTTAGAATATGAAACATTTTTCTGTTATTTAACTTTCTTATTTTCTCTTTTCAGTTCTCTATATAGTTTAACCATTCTCAAAATATCACTTTGAAACTTTTCATTTTAGTTAGTTAATTCTTTAACTTCTGTTTCAATATCAAACTCATAACCATAACTATAATTACATTCAATTTTTACCTATTTCTTATTTTTTCCATCAAGCAAAGATTGACCAATTAATTTTAACTCTCAAAACTATCACTACTAGAGTATGAATATTTTGTACAGCTCTATCCATCATGATATTATCATTTTATCTCCTTCTGGTATTGCTTGTCTTTCCCTTCTCATTTCAATATTGGAATGTCTGATTTTATATGCCCCTTTTCCCTACATTTATAGAATATTAATCTAGAAACATCATATTTACTACTTTTACCCATTTTACATCCCTTTCTATCATCCTTTCGATGATATCTTCTAGGAATCTTCTTAAATACCCTCTTTCCTTTCATACACTTATAGATTAGTTTTTGTAAAATTTTCAATTTCATCTTTATTACCTTGCTGTAATTTAGAATTAGAGGAATTAACAAGAGGATTTATATTATATTTTAATGTTATACCTTTACTTTTATCATGATAATCATCATTTTCATTCTTTATTTCCATCTCTAATTGAATAAGTGATCCTATCAATTGAATACTCAGTGAAATCATTACTCTCTTCAATTGAAACCTTATTTTAATTTTGGATTTTGGGTAGAGCTCAAAGTATTATTTCAATGATAACTTCATTTTTCACAGTCTCTCCATATGAAACCATGCTATTTACAATCTTAGTGAATTTATTATAAATCTTGTTTATGTGATTTTGATCAATCATTATGGAATTATTGAAACATAGCTTTGTGAATGCCTAACTTAGTTATATGAAACATGTTAGTTCCTTGGTGAGTGAATTTTAAAGTCCTCCATATGTCAAAAGCAATTTTACATGAAGAAATATGGATCTACATATTTATAATTAAATAATAATAAAAATAATTAACAAGTTTTTAAATTATAACACATTTTGTTGCATAATTATCAGTTAGAGTTTCTAAATCTAATTCAGGTTATTTATAAGGTTTTGAAATAATATCATAGAATTGATGACCTATATTTTCTAGAAATCCCTATATTTGATCATTCTAGTAAACATATTTTCTTCCATTGAAGTGTTATGGTCTGATGGGATTTAATATCTCAAATTATTTACTTTATATAACCAAGTAGTGGATCTTTTCCTTATACTATTAAATCTAGGATAATGGCTAGTTAAACAAATAATGAAACAACTATAAAAAATTCCTTAAAAGTTTCCACGTTATGATACAAATGATTAGGTCCCAATATATAGAAATATTGACCAGGGGGTGAATAGTCTTTTTAAGAATTAATGAAACAAATATGATTGTTATAGTGTTAAAAAGTGTTCATTGTGTAGTGGAAAATAAAAAAAATAACATAGGATGATTTTTATAGTAGTTCAGATCACCAAGATCACAATCTACTCTTCAATATCCTCTAATGGGCGAGGATACTTATATTTATTTTTTCCCTACTTTTGATAGGGAGTGAGAACCTAATTACATAAAAATGTACCTTCTTGTCACCTAGTACCATAACTTTTGACTTTTGAAGGAGTCACAAACCACCTGAATTTTATCTGAGATTCACAACCCAATCTTCCTTTTAGATGGGAGGAATGAACCATTTGATATCTTTGGGATAGGAAAATCTTAAACTGACTATAGAGTATAAAAAATAATATAATTAAATACAATGACGTAAAATAGAAATAAACTAAGAACAAAAAATGAGTAGATAATCTCGAATGTTAGTGCAGCATAAGAAATTCGATCACTTTAGTAGTGGATGTTGAAAATTATGAATTCCATCATGATTGAATCAATGAAATAATAGTTTTATTGGAGAAAATAATACTTCCCAAATCTTATATGAAAGTTTTATTTTTCCATCTTTGTAATTCTATCAATCACGGTCATCAATCCTTGTTGGATAATATTTCATCACATTATTTAGTTCTCATTATAATAGATAAAATAATTCATTGACTCTACATATCATGGATCATTTTATTGGATAATCACATAAAGACATGTTGGAAAAATAATAAACATATAAAACATATATGTTACTTGTATTAAAAAATACTCTGCTTAATATCAGATAGTTGGAACTCTTTTATTTATATAGAACATACCATCATAATATTTCTAGCATGAATGTTAGAACAAACATATATAATACACATTTATAAAGTAGTAAAAATAAAATGAATAAATTTTCAGTTTACAGAATATAAAAAATTCTCAAAAAATAGAGTATCATAAATATATTTCATGTGTAAATGTGAATGGATAAATTTTTTACTTAGAATTATTTAACAACATATAATTTTATTTTATCAATATATAATCAATAAAATAATAATTAAAATATTTTATTTCAATTACAATAATTAAAATAAAATCAATTTGAATTTTATAAAAAATATATTTTTTAAACTAATGGTAAATAGAAATATACCTAGAAGTAGCAAAAGGTTGATGCCACTGACAGGATACCATCACAGATGTTCTACCATTTCATCAGCTACTGTTGCTAGTAGGGGAATGATACTTATGTTCTAGGTGATCTACAATTGAAGAGTGGTAGATAAAATGTATTTATACTGATGTGGTTTGTGAATAGTATACCATTGAAGTAGGAACTACCATTGAATTAGAAATGGATCTACTGTGAATGAGGTCAGTGGAAATTATATTGAATTAAATAAAGATACTGTTATCTAGTGGAGCTGCTGTGAAGGAGGAACAATCCACCATTACTGAGAAGGACTAGCGGTGCTTCCATTGCGCTGTCGAATGGTAGGTTCTGTTATAGTTTGAGTGATGATCTACCTTTCATTACTACGTGAAGACAATGCTAAATGACTATCTAGGCATGAATATATGAATCATGTGCATCATTAGTATTTTAAAGATCAAACTCATCATGTATAAAGAAAGGTAAAACATTCTTCTACAACCATGATGCTTTCATTTTTCCATGAAGACTTATTTGAGAAATAGTATACATGAAAGATAAAGATTGCATGCATATCAACACTTCTTACATCTTCTTGAAATATTGATCATGAAACATTATCGAGATTGGTATTTATCATGGCTGCTTTTAACATGAAAAGATCTAACTCATAGTATCTTCGATGAATATCGAGCATGAAGATGTGTCTTGGTTAAAAATCACATTGTGTGGGAGATCGAATGGACCAGATAGATTTGATCAGATAATTAGTGGAAGGTCTATATTTAAAATATAATGAAACAGTTAAACAAGTCCCACATCCCACATCATATTAGTGCTATGGCTGGCCTCTACTATATCAATCAACTCATCCCACTATTGGTTTGAGATGCATATGGGGGATCAACACCCGTTATACATGTACTACATGCCACACAGGCCATGCCACACCTACGCTGGTCTACCAGCACTTCGGGATTGTTCTCCCATGGGGTCGACCTTGAGGCCCCCCAATGTGGTTGATGGGCTAGTTGTTGGGTTTTTCCAGGGTTGTCCCAGATTTTTTACTAAAAGGTACTTAGAAATCCAGCCTCCCTCCCTAATTCCTCCCTCATCCTCCTTGGTTTAGAAGTACCTACTCTCTATTGAGGGTCTCCTTTGCTTCCACTTTCTGTCCAAGAGTTCTCAGAGGCATCATCACTTCACGGGTTTTCTCTGGTTTCTTACTTTGACCAACAATGCCCTTCGCTCGACAGATTTGATAAATTTTTCAACGGTGCTTGGCCCTTGCAAGAACACATTATTGTCAGTCTTCTAGACCCTCATCACTTCCTGATGCACTTTTTCTATGAGGTTGATCTTGCTATCATGTGGTAAAAAGGGATTAGATCCTATGAAGGTTCCCATTTATTCCTAATCAGATGGAACTATTGTAATAAATGGTCCATTAAATTAATTAATAATGTAATAAATTATTGTAGAAAATAATAAATGGTACAACAATTAATATGGTACATTATTAATAAATGGTCCAACAATAAATACGGTACATTATAATAAATATGATAATTTATTATACATGTATTTAATGTATTAAATTTAGTTTGAATAATTTATTTATTACATTGATGGAAATCAATCTCCATTAATACTCCTTATCGACGGAGTAAATTGTGGTGGATTCTTGATGGTAGAACACCCTATAAATATAATCCCCCTGTACTCAGTGTATTAATGAAACATACACCATCTACATCCCTGTACAGAGTGTAGAAGGAATTCGGGTTTTAATTCGACTGTTTCCTATTTTTACAATGGCTGGAAGCATGTAACATGTTTTGTTTATTAAAAAAAAATTCCCGATCCAATAATTATACATTCTTTAAAATCTCTAACATTTGGTATCAAAGGGAGTTATACCTTTGTCTTGTAAAAGAAATTCTTAGACTATGTTTTATCAAAAACTCTTTTATACTTTCAGATTTGGAAATGACAGATTTCCTTATCTATCGTCATCCTCTTCATTTCTTTTTTTTGATTATTAAAGATGTTTTACACATCCTTAATTCATTAGTCATGATTTTTTTGTAAATTTTATTAAAATTGGGTTTTTCCACAACATTCCTAATTAAATAAAATTTAAATATTCTATAAAATTTCATTAAAATGTATATTCACTTATTGAAATTTCAGTAATCAAAGATATTTTTATATCTTTATTTTCATTAGATGAAATATTAAATTTAATTTTCAAAATTTTCCCATAGGTATTATGAATATTAAAAAAATTAATATTTTGTCATATGGTTTGTTTAATTATCAAATTATAATTCAATAATTTATGAATTAAACTATCAATTCATAATTATGTGATTTTTGAAAATTTTATTAAAAATGGGGTTTTTGCCATATAATTCCTGATTTAAATAAAAATCACATATTCATTAAATAAAATTAAATGTTATCTAAAAAATATAAAAAAAATTTATCCCAAAAGATTTTTTATTATATTTTTAGATGAAATATTAAATTTAATTTTCATAATTTTCCCAGAGGTATTATAAAAATTAAAATTTTAATATTTTGTCATATGGTTTGTTGGATTATCAAATTATAATTCAATTAATGAATTAAAATATTACTTGATAATTATTGATTTATTTCAGGAATATATTAAATTAAAATTTCACCCACATGCAATTTTATATTTTTTAGACTCATGTTGACAAAATTTACTATGTAAATTATATAATTCAGACTAATAAGAATATATTCAATTTGTAGTTATGCCATCAATATTTTCTGATATTCACTGTGACATTCTTGAATTAAAGGCTGAAAACTATAAAATTTAGAAGGAGAGAATTCCTCTTCATCTCGGATGGATATACATTGATTATGCTATTCAAAAAGATGAACCACATGCAGTTAGTAATGATAACACACTAGATGATATATTACTTTATTAACATTGGGAGTGGTTAAACCGTCTTAGTATGATGTTCATAAAAACTAAACTATCTGCTAGTATTCGTGGTTCAGTCGATGGGCATGATAATGTTTGTAACTTGATAAAATATATAGTTGAACAATTCATCTCTTCAGATAAATCATTAGAAATAACATTAATCCTGAAGTTCACATCTATGAGAATCACCACCATGAAAGGTGTGCACGAGAAAATATTGCAGGTGAGGTATATTGTGGCTCAACTTAAGAATCTTGCAGTTGATATATCTGAATCATTTCCAGGGAATTATACTCTCAACACTCTACCACATAAATATGGTCCATTTAAAATATATTATAACACACATAAAGATAAATTTCCAATTAATAAATTAATGACTATGTGTGTTGAAGAGGAGGAAAGGCTTGTGGTGTAAATGGGAGAACTCAATATGCTGACAATGCACCAGAAACTTAAGGGTCATAAATTTCAAGCCAATAAAAAGGGGAAAGAGAAATTGCTTCCTCAACCTAATATTAAGAAAGAAGTCATTTGTTTTTTCTACAAAGGAAAAGAACATGTAAAGAAAAGTTTTCCTAAATTTCAAAAATGGCTTGAAATGAAAGCTATTTCAATATCATTGGTTTGTTATGAATCAAATATGGTTGATAAAATTTATAACACTTGGTGGATTGATTTTTCTTCTATAATCTATATTGTGACTACCTTGTAGGGTATGAAAAACCTAAGGAAACCAGTGGACAATGAGCTTGGTGTGTATTCATGAAACCAGATGCACTCACATGTGAAAGTTGTGGGGACATGCACTTTGGTGTTATCCAATGGGTTTACTTTGATTTTGGAAAAGACATTTTATATTCCAAGTTTCTCCAGAAACTTGATTTCAGTTTCAAAACTTGTACTGTTGGGTTTTACATTCAGTTTTTGTGAAAATAATTTTTCCTTAATATATGGAAATGATATTTTTGGATGTGGTATATTAAAGGATAGGATTTTCTCCATTTATTTGCAAATAAAAATTGATAATGATAACATGTATATTCATACTAGAATTAAAACAAGTGTTATAAATTAAAAATCTTCTATGTTATGGCACTGAAGATTAGGTCATATCTCAAAAGGAAGGATACTTAAGAATGGGGCACTTAGTACTCTTGATTTCACTAATTTTGAAACCTGTGTGGACTGCATTATGGGAAAGGAAACCAATAAATCAAATAAAGGTGAAAATATAAGTTCATCTATATTAGAAATAATACATACAGACATATGTAGCTCAGATATGGATTTACATAATCATAAATTCTTCATTTCATTCATTGATGACTATTCACGATATATGTATCTCTATTTGCATCACAATAAAAATGAAGAACGTGATGCCTTTATAATTTTTAAGGATAAATCAGAGAAACAATATGGTAAACAAATTAAGATCATGAGGTCAGATCAATTTGGATAATATTATGGGAGATACATTGAGGATGGACAATTACCTGGCTCATTTGCAAGGTTTCTTCAAGAAAATGGAATAGTTGAACAATACAATATGCCAGGTTCACCAGATGAAGATGGTGTAGCAGAAATAAGAAATTGAACATTAATAGACATGGTACAAATTATGCTTAGTAACTCTAAGCTACCTAAATTATTGGGGACAGATACACTTAAATCGACATCATACATTTTGAATCGGGTTCTAACAAAGGTAGTTTCAAAAACACCTTTTGAATTATTCAAGGGTTGGAAACTGAATTTGTGGCATATATAAATTTGTGGATATCCTTTAGAAGTGTGTATTTATAATCCACATGAAAATAAGTTTGATCCTAGCACCATTAGTGGCTAATTTATTGGATATTATGAAAGGTTTAAAGGATATAGTTTTTATTTTCCACCATTAAACACAATAATTGTGGAATCAAGAAATGAAAAATTTCTTGAAAATGACTTGATTTGTGGGTGTTATTTTATCAAAAAAAATTCAAGATGAAGACCATTCAGAAGATCAACCCTCTAACTTAGGTGATAGAATGATAATTGTTCACAACAAACCTCATTTTCGAACAAATATCATTCCAAAAATGGTTGATGATCATCCTTTGGATAAAATATTTCAAGAATTAGAAACCCTTTAAAAATCTGTTAAAACATAAATTCCTCAAGAAAATAATGGTGAAACATTGATAAGATCTACAAGGATGAGAAAGTCATCAATTTACAGTGATTATATAGTGTATCTAAAAGAATCTAACAATAATATTGGAGCTGAAAATAATCTCAAAACATATTCACATGCCCTGAGTTGTGAAGAGTCAAATATGTGGTATGATACCATGATTGAGGAGTTAAATTCCATGGAGAGTAATCATGTTTGGGAACTTGTTGAGTTTCCTTTTAGTGTAAAACCTATTTTATGTAATTGGGTTTTTAAAACAAAGAAGAATTCATTTGGAAACGTTGAAAGATACAAGGCCCGACTAGTTGCTAAAGGGTTTACTCAAAATGAAGGGATTGATTATACTAAATTTTTTTCTCTAGAATCCAAAAAGGATTTCTTACGCATCATATTGACATTATTATCTCATTTTTATTTTGAATTACAACAAATGGATGTTAAAATTGATTTTCTGAATGGTAATCTAGATGAGGAGGTTTACATGAAACAACCAGAAGGATTCCTCTCTAGTAATGGTGATAATTTAGTGTGTAAGCTCAAAAGGTCTAACTATGGTTTAAAACAAGCATCCCGAAAATGGTATTTATGATTTAATGATGTAATTACATTATTTGGTTTCGAAGAAAAAATTATGGATCAATGTATATACTAGAAGGTTAGTGGGAGTAAAATATGTTTTATTGTTTTATATGTAGATGACATTTTACTTTCCACCAATGATAAGGGTTTGATAATGAGGTTAAATAGTTTCTATCCAAAAGTTTTAACATGAAATATATAGGAGATGAATCATATGTAATTTTCTTAAAGATTCATAAGGATAGGTTGAGAGGCATTCTAGGATTTTCTCAAGAAACCTATATTAATAGTCTTTGAGAGATTTTGTATAAAAGACCATGCAGCAAGTATAACACCCATTGTTAAGGGTGATAAATTCAGTATGAACCAAATCCCTAAAAATGAATTTGAACAAGAACAAATGAAATCCATACCATTTTCTTCTACTGTTGGTAGTTTAATGTATGCTCGGTCTGCACAAGGCCTGACATTGCATTTGTAGGGGAAATATTGGGGTGATATCAGAGTGATACATATATAGACCCCCAAAAGGCTGTGAAGATGGTATTGAGATACCTGAAAGGAAATAAAGACTACATGATTATATATAAACACACTCACAATTTGGAAGTCATCGGATACTCAGATGTAGACTTTTCCAGCTGTGTTGATTCACACAAACCAACTTCAAGATATGTCTTTATAATGGCTAGAAGAGCTGTGTCATGGAGAAGTTTCAAACAGATGCTAATAGTGACTTCTACTATGGAATTTGAGTTCGTTTCATTTTTTGAGGCCACTTACCATAGTGTATGGAAAAAGAGTTTCATTTTGGGATTTAAAGTTACATATTTTATTTCAAGTCCTTTGATTATATATTGTGACAATTCAGATGCAATTTTTATGGCCAAGAATAAAAAAAGTGGGAGTTGAAGTAAGAACATATACATCAAATACTTAGACATAAGGGAATGTGTTAAAGATAAAAAGGTGTCCATTCAACACATCAACACCGAATTGATGATTGTAGATCCTTTGAGTAAAGGCATGACTCTATTTAAATTCAAGGATCATGTAATATGTACGGGATTAAGTTCTACATTATAAATTTGTTGAATTTTATTTGGAACTATTTATATTTAAGTATTTATATCTTCAATTTAAGTGTACACATTCATTATTTGAGAAATATTTTTGGGGCTACAGAATAAACCATACGGTTAAGGTTTGTTCATAAGAGGAATAAACCATGTGGTTAAGGTTTATTAATTCAGTTATCTAAGGGTACGTGGTATATTATGATACATGGAAGGGGATAATAATTATCTATAGGAATACCGCTATGATCCAAATACCATGTTTTTTTAAAGAGGGAGATTGAATTCATTCACATTAATTGGTTTGGACCAAGTGGGAGAATGTAATAAATGGTCTATCAAATTAATTAATAATGTAATAAATTATTTTAGAATATAATAAATGGTCAAACAATTAATATGTTACTTTATTAATAAATGGTCCATCATTACATATGGTACATTATCATAAATACAATAATTTATTATAAATTTATTTAATTTATTAAATTCAGTTTGAATAATTTATTTATTACATTTATGGAAATAAATGTCCATTAATACTCCTTGTCGAAGGAGTAAATTATTGTGGGTTTTTGATGGTATAACCCCTATAAATATAAGCCCCCTACACTCGAAGGATTAAGAAAACATACACCATCTACATCCTAGTGTAGAGTGTATAAGATATTCAGGTTTTAATTCGACCATTTCCTGTTTTTACAATGGCTGGAGGTAAGTAACATGTTTTTTTATTAAATAAAATTTTCTGATCCTAGAATTATACATTATTTAAAATATCTAATATCTATGAGTTCCACTGGAAATTTAATTTCCCTATAGTGTTGATTTGGGTAAATTTTATAGGCCTCCCCCTTCCCTTCTATAACCCTACTATTATATGAATTATGAGTAATTTATTTGGGAGATTTATGACTTTTGATGAGCACTCAAGATCCTTATACCATCTGATTGTAGTCTAAATATGTGTATAAGTGTAAATCTCAAATCCTCTAGATGAATATGTTTGGATCAAGGTCGATGAACAATTATGATGACTTCAAATAGTGGTTTTTGAGAACTAGTTTGACTTTCTATTATTATGTTTTCATATGGATCACTTGCAAGTGGACTATCATTCATCTCATAGCTCGTAAAATGTGAGCTACCCTATGGGATTTTTGGATCAAGAATATTATGCTACTCCTCTTTAGTTGGAAGCTAGTTCATTTCCTCTTGATTCGAAGGATGTTGTGGTCTCTTCTTATTGTGGTTTGGTTGGTTCCTAATAGATAGTAGGTCACCCGATAGTGGAGTGTAGGCGTGGATGTATGAATAATTTCTCGAATTCAGATATAGGGCTCATTTGTAGTGTCATGAATTTGGATTATGCTCCTGATGCTGATTTAATGAAACATTCCCAATCTATCCACAATAGTGATGTTGAGGCCAAGTTCACTAGTCTATAAGAGGACACAAGGTTGTCTAATGCTGTTCTTCCCACTAGGCTTAAAACAGATTAGCTAGATCTAGATGAAACATTCAAGGATAAAACCACTCAAAAAGGGGAATAACCACTTAATTAGGGATCATTTATGCCTGATAGGATCACCACTTATGCTCAAATGGTGTAGGGTACCAAGAGGAAGGGTTCAGAGCTATTTGATCACAAATAGGGGGATGGGGAGGCCCAACCCATAATACCTCCCATGGTAACATGAATAATGCAGATCCCATGCATTACTTCACTACCTTCCATTGAAAACTCATATATTGATGTACACCCACATGATGGGTTCTATGAAGGCATGCAACAAAATTTCACTGCTAGAACTAAGCGAATAGATAATGATGTGTTAGTGGAAAACATGGAACAAAAGGGAACTGTTGGTACCAAGATGAAGATGATATCAATAGTTAATGTTGAAAATATGTTCTAGATTCTTGGATATCTAATCCCATGTAAGAAATATACAGAAGGATTGGAGTCAGAAGGAATAATAATTCTACTCCATTGAATGTATTAAAGGTTCTAGAGGACTTGATACATGATTTTTAGAACTATGTGAGTGATAAAGAATCAGATTCTAGATCTATGTTAGAGTGGGAATAAGATCATCATAATTTGATGACAGTTGGGTGAGGCTCGAGGAATGGAAATCTAGGAAAGGCCTCTAGGAACTTTCCAGTCAATAAAAAGAAAAAAAATAAGTAGTGAAAAAACTACTCCAACCTTCTGAAACCTATGGTCACCAGATCAGTTGGAAAATTAAATATAACCGAGGAAAGGGTTAGACTATACTCAAAAAAGGCTCAAAAATTTGGTTCTATAGGTGGTCCATCATCATCTCCTATTGATTGGAACATAGGACTAGTGATTCTCCTCCATTTAAATTAATATATTATTGAAGAAGATTTCAATATTAATGTGTCAAAGGTGAAGGTTGATAGAATTTATTAAAATAAATCCAAGTTTCTCTTAATGGTGAAGAAAAAGAGTGGATCAAAAAAAAGATTAGATATTGGCACGTGGAATCAAAGAGGGAAAAATTAATTTAGATGGATATATCTAAACTTGGGACACGATGTCTAACTAATTTTAAGGCCTTATTAGGGCTAATCCAGAGATGCAGATAACATTGCAATAATGGGGATTATACTAGGTAAGTAACTCCAATAATATTAATTTTTTTGTAATGATTTTGGGATTTCATTTTGTGTTCAATGCAATTAAGTTTGGGCATGTTCAGTTTCCTACCTTTTCCTTAAATGAAATCTGATAATAAAAATTTTAATTTTGAGGAGAAAATAATAAAATCAATTAAAATAAAAGATCAAAATTGATCAAAAAACTAATAAAAACTCCCAGAGAAAACAAAAACCACTATATATGAACCTATGTAAGGATCAACTTGAATATATTGACATAAAGGTCATATCATATATATATATAGGTCATTCACATAGGGGTAACAATAGTTAGAAAAAAGTATATAACAATCACCTAACATTTTTTAAAGGTATATTGTAAAGATTATCCCATAACCTACATAAGGATGAATCTCATCCATTTATTCAATAAATAGCGTTTTTTAAGGATCATTTCACAGAGAAATATTGAATTTTCTATAGACTAAAAATATAAGAACCAAATCCGATAATTCTTGATCTGATATTTATTGTTACAAAAATCACAAAAACATTATGATTCTATTCGAGTGAAATCATTTCAAACAACATACCATGAAGAATAAGATAAATCTAATAGAAATTATATTTGAGTTTGAAGAGGACCGAATATGGTTATGTTTCATGATAATTTCTAAAAAAAACATCAAGATATTTATTATGATGATGTTTTACCATTCTAAAATTCATATAATCACTTGAAAAATGGTTTTTAATTTATTCAATATGGGGTTTTGAGTATAGATATTCAATTTTTGTGTTATTTAGTGTAATTTTGAGATATATTTATCCATGACATGATCCAACTATAGAATATGTTAACTAATGTTTTTTTGTAAAATAAAGAAGATGGGTATTACTAGAATCCAAGAATTCATTATTTTGGATTTAAATTCTGAAGAACCGATGTGATGAGTTTTATTAAAAAAATATTATTATTATTTAACTTTTAATGAATAAAGTAAGGTCAATTTTGGTATTTAACTATAGACATGTAGTTAATTAATGTGGAGAATATTCTGAGGTCATGGTGTGTAGTTTTGAGGCTAACCAAACGTGGAAATAATAAGTATTCTTCTATATGATTATGTTGAGATAATACTCAATAATTTTGAGTTATAAATAATATTTATTAAATTATTTATATTCTTTGATTCATGGGGTGTCAAAATATGATGTGAAATTGAAGAATGAGAAGGTATTATTGCTAAGTAATATTAAGAATTGGGTATTTTGAGAAGAAAAAAATAGTGAGATGAAGTGTTCTGGGTGTTTGGAGAGTTGAAGTAATCATCTATGTCTATTTTAGATTAAGAAATTAGTGATTCAAATTAGAATTTAAGATTCAATAAGTGTATCTTCATTATATTATACATGGAGTGAGAAAATTGTTCTTGATCATCTTGATGCCTCGTAGAGGAAGAACATATCTATTATTGAAGAAATCGAAGCTCTCAAGTGATATTTCTCATTTTTATTCACATCATTATATTAAAATATAAATCTATATAGTCTAGTGTGACTCGTAATCAATATTTTTTTATTCTATTCTTGGCCATGTAGTCTTATACTCACTTGTGCTTATGGTGGACAGTTCATGATTGAGAAGAATAACCAATCATGGAAAGGAGTAGGTTTCTCATAAAGGGACTAAACCATTTAAAATTTATCATGTTCTTTGATATTTAATTTTCTACATGTATATATGAGGATTAGAATTCATATTTGAGTGAATCCAACATTTATATTCCATAGAGGTTGATTTAAGTAGGAATGGATTATAAATATTAGTCTCCATTGATTCATCCCCCATATATTAGTAAAAATAATTGATCCTAGGAAATTAAATTGGTTTCATATCAAGGTCTATATTTTAGATTAAATCAAGTTATAATAATTTATAATCTTAGTAATATTAATAGAAGGGAGTTCCAACTTTTTATGGAAAGAACTACCATAGTTGGAAGAAGATGATATTTCTATATCTTTTATCCCTTGGATTGGAGGTTTGTGATGCTAAAGTTAGTGGGTTTTTAGTTATTAAGAAGGATGTATTGATGGACTTAAATAGTAAAAGAAATATTGAGGTTTATAGTAAGACAAAATTTTTTATTTTAATGTATTTTTTTCAAAACAATTATACAGAAAGATGATGAGACATAAATCAACCCAAGAAATCAGGGATATGATGGAATGAAACTATGAAGGAATTGTGAAAGTCAATGGGTCCAAATTAAATATTTATAGGAGACAAATTAAATACATCAAGTTAAAAGAAGAAGATAACATTGATGATTATTTTAAAAGGATCAATGAAATTGTAATAAATATTTGAGGGTTTGGTGAAAATCTTTAAGATTCATCCATTTTCAAAAACAATTATGAGAAACTTTTTTGATGGTTTTAACCCAAATATTTTAGATCCTTAAGATATATAATATCTCTTAATATATGAATTAAATAACATTATAATATCATATGAAATGATAAAACTCCTAGCCTTTAAGAAAAAGGTTTAAAATGATATGTCTTTTGAGGCCATGAGAAAGTTGAAAATTAAAGAAAATTTTGATGATTCATATTCATGTGAATCTAAAAAATGAAGAGGATGATAAAAGCTATAAAATATTAATTTCTCTTATTTTAAAAAATTTTAAAAAGGTAATCATTAAGAAAAATGAAACAATTTAACCTATATTCCACAAAAGTAATGGAATTGGGAATTTTTTCATAAACTGTTTAAAGTTGAAGGGAGAAGATTTTTAAGTCTAAAGAATATGAGAAAACTCATAGAAAGAATAGAATAAAATTTAAAAATAAGAATTACAATCTTTAATATGTAAGAAGAGATCTTCTAGAATCAAGAGGAGAAATTACATAATTAAAGAAGAAGATAATGATAACTCATCTAGTAGTTTATATAAAAGTGATTTTAGGGAGAAATTTACTAATTCTATGGTTCATGTTGAAAATTATTTGACACTTTGAGTGGTGGATAAGATGATTTATAACCAAATAGGACATGACACATGCTAAAATATGGGATTTAGTCATGTCTTGAGAAAAAAATCAAATCTTAAGAAAGAATAGAAACAACTAATAAAATAAAATTAGTAGCTGACAAAAGATATGAATAATTTTTTTAATAAATAAGAATCCTACATTAATAAAATCAATAAGTTCATGTTTAATGCTTCTAAACATGAAAACACTAAAAATGATATTAAAGTTAAAATCTATCTAAAAATGAAGAGTCATATAATACATAGTCTAAGCTTCTTGTAGTAGATAATGAACCAAAGAATATAAAATATGGATTAAAAAACTCTGTTTAAGACAATATTTAATCCTCCAAAGTTGCTTAGGGAACATAGATTTTTTTTTAATTTAAATATATACCTAAAAGAAATGATTGTAATTATGATTTTATTAATAATTCAGGTTCATTATATAAATATTGCCAAGTATAAACTAAGAAAATGGGGAGAAAAATCCTCCCAATTTAGTAGAATAGATAAGGAACCTATGAATCCCATTTATTATCAAACTAAAGAAAAAATCGAACAATTCTTTATAATAATTGTAAAAATATGGAAATATTTTTTTCTAAAAAAATTATTATTCTATATGATTTATATTTCAAGTATTTTACTTGTGTTATAGAGTGTTTGGGTATAAATCCTACACATGATGGTACAATATTTAACTATATAGAAAGAGGCATTAATTCCTATGGAGTTATTTCAATGAGATGAAAACACATTCTAAAAGAAGATAGAATGCAAAGATAAATATTTCACATTTTCCAACTCAAAATTTTTTTAAGTTTCTTGTGAAAGTTCATGGTAGGTGTGATTTTTAGGTCCATAGTGCAATTATGTGTATGTAATTATTTCTAGGTCATATTACATATGTTGAGAAAGGGAAGGAAATTCAAAAATCCAAGGAAGAATTAGTATGTCTAACTGATGTTGTATTGAAGGAAAATAAAAAACTATTCATGGATTATTGATAGTGGTCACTATTCCCATGTTAAAAGTGATACATATATTCAAAAAAATATTTAAAAGCATAATGTGGAGTTATAACCTTTATTAATGATTATTATTAAAAAATTAATGGAGTTGGCCTGGCTGAAATTGGAACTCAAAATATGAAATCAAATGACTTTTCTATATGTAAGGGACAAAGAATAATATTTTAAGTGTATTCTTGCTCCATGATAATGGTCATGAGTTTTTTTCAATAAATAACCATGTATCCTTAAAAACATAAAATTTAGAAAGATAATTTCTTAGGGAAAAAGAACAAATCATAATCTATTTTAAATTAGTGATCCAACCAATTCCTATTATTTGGATGAAAAATGAGAGCATGATATGGAATAGAAGGCTTGGTCATCTTGTCCAAAGAATAATTATCTAAAATTATATGTATGAGGTTTTAAGAAATCTATACAATCTAAAAATAAATATTTAAAATTCTTCTAGAACCTATCAAAAGTGAAAGATGCCTCATATATATCACTAGAAGATCAATATTTATTCTACAAGATCACTAGAACTCATTCACACTGATTTATTTGGTCCCCTGAAGAAAAATTATACAAGAGTTGATTTATATTTCATAATTTTAATTGATTATTTCACTTTATTGACCAATGTGATGTTCATAAATCATAATTCGGAAGCTATTGAGATGTTCACAATTTTCATAAGATAAGTTAAGAGTTAGGAATCAACATCGAAGGATTGAGATATGATAATGGAAAAAATATAAAGGTGATTCATTTGAATGATATCTTACTAAAAATGGAATAAATAACAAATTCATGACAACATATACTCCTAATAGAATGGTTTTTATTAGGGGAATAATAGAAGTATTGTTGAGATAGAAAGGACCATGCTAGTTAAAAACAAAATATAAAAAACAAATTGTAGAGAAGATGTGTGTGTTGTTTTATATATTTAGAATTCATATATTTTAAGACCAAAGAAAAATTTTAATCTTTATGATATGTGGTATAATAAGAACCAAAATTTTAATTACTTTAAATTATTTGGTATTATGTGATTTATAAAGATCAAAGACAATATGCTTGTAAAATTTTAAGAGAAAGTAGATGAAGGGATATTTATAAGACACTTATCAAGTGTTAGTTAGAATAAGTGCTAGAATAAATGGTTTCATAAGGCTATTGACTATTTTTATGTTAATTGTTTTTTAAAATCAGTGTATATCTAATCATTTAGTTTCCATATATTTAGAATATCTAGACAAAACAACATGAATATTTCAAACTAGTAGGTTGAATAGGAAGCCGAAATTTAACCAAACATTATTGATGTTTATTAAAAACACAATAGTAATGAAGAATAAGTTTCTAGAAGTGACATAATAGTTTCATAGGATAAATATTCATTTTTAAATATAAAATATCATTGGTAGACAAGAGGCATCAGTTCAAACAATTAGATGACCGATAATTGAAAATCAAACTACTCTTATATCATAGGTTGAACTAAGAAGTGTGGATGGAGGTTTTGATTATAAAGAAAGGGTAAAAGAAATTAATGGTGAGATTAATTAAATTGAGAAAAGCTTCACTTGGAAGTTTCTATCAAGGAAAAAAGGTAAAAATTTCCTTAGCACCAAGTGGGTGTTTGGAAACAAAATGAATGAGAGAGGTGTAGTGATAAGAAACAAGGAAAAACTAGTATGAAAAACAAACTCTCACATATAAGGAATTGATTTTTAGGAACATGTTTCTTTAATGGAAATACTAGAAACTATAAAGATGTTTCTCATAGTGGATATACATAAACATAATAATGATTATCAAATGAATGAAAAATTAACCTATTTAAATGGTGATCTTGATTAAGAAGTGTTCATAGGGAAACATATGGGTTTCATATTTCATATTTATGGAAGAATGGTTTGATAATTAAATAAGGATTTATATGGGTTGAAAATAGCTCTAAGATCCTAGTGTTTAAGACATGATGGATAACTAATAAAAATGGAGTTTATAAAAGTGAATGTTGATAGAAATTTTTATATAAAGAAGTAGTACATGGGTTCATTTATTATCATAGTTTATTTTAATGATATAATATTTTCTATAGACAAATTTTATCTATGTGAAGTGTTTTCTAAGAAAATAAAAAAATTGACATGTATATATTTGGATAATTAACATACTTTCTAGGATTACTGATTGAGTAAAAATTAAATGACATATTTTTATCCAATGGAAAATTTTAAAAAGAGATTTTGAAAATGTCGTGCATTGAAGACTTAAGATAAGTTTAAAATAAAATTTTAGTTGGAATAAAACTATATAAGGATGATAATAATCGTAAGGTTTGATAAAAAAGAGTTTAGAAGAGTCATTGGATGCTTGTTTTTTCTGAAAGCATCAAGACCTGACATAGACAATATAGTTACACTTTTTTCTAGATTTCATAATGACCCTAGGGAACCACACATTCTTATAGTAGAAATACTTCTAAGATATATGAAGGGAATAGTAAACTATGGAATTTTATATGGATTCAATATATATTTTCACATTATAGGTGGGGGTTGAGTGAGCTAGTATAGTAAGAAGAAAATTTCAGTTATGCCTAGTAAAGATAAAGTAGATTATGTAACTATGACTCATTCATGAAAAAAAGGTTCATGTTTGAATTTTATGTAAATATATTTGAATGTAAATACTTATAGGACATTAAGAATAATGTGTGATAATCATATTTCTATAAATATGTCTAAAAAATCCTATACTCCATTCTAGATCAATGAATTTAAACATTGTATATCATTTTATTATGGAAATAATTTCCAATAGAGATATCATGTTAACATATATATCCACCAAGAATTATATTAAAAATATCTTCACAAAATCTATATTGAAAAAGTCACCCACATGATCAATGAAATCATTTAGAGGGGTGGTGAATCAATGATTAACATTTTATTTTATATTTTTTTAAACAACCTTTCTTACTGGTTAAATTAAAATTTATTCACTATTAAACAAACACAAACTCACACATAGATAAGGAATAATGGATTTTAAAAGGTCCGCTACTAAATAAGAGTATGCAGTCCTTGGCATCATCTAGAAACACCCAAGTCCACATTGTCCACTAGAAACAATCTTATAGATTGTAGAAATAAGGGGATAAACATGAACTTGTAATACATTATAGTATCGCTATAGTGAAAGTGTTTCCCACACAATAATTATAATTCATAGAGTTTCATAACATTATGAAAGTCTCTCTAAGGTTTATACTTCAAATATATTATTACCATACTGGTTATTTCTTCCTAGCTTACACTAGAGAAAGTCTTCTTTTCACCATTATTCAATATCTTTAATAGTAGCAAGAAATAATAGCTTACTCTTATTCCTTATCTATGATATTTTCTTTCTAATACAAAAAAAATATTCTATAGGTTTTAAATAATATTGATAGACCATTTATTTTTCTTCTACTTCATAAATATTCCCATTAAAAAATATTGAGAATACTATTTCTATAATTTTAATAGAAACTCAAAAATTGAAGGAAATGATAAATCCTCTTCTTTAAAACTTCTTTTAAATAAATTCAAGGCTTTATTTTAGATATCCATAAGACTTCATTTAAATTCTCACTCAATATTATAGTATCACCATCAAAATATTCTCCACAAAATAAATAACATTAATTACATAAAAAAACTCCACGTGCATAGAATCATGAATCTTATCCATGTGGACCTCTAGATTTCTACACAGAACTCATCTCATAATTTTCATATTTCTTATAAAACCTATAATTTTGTTGAGAGTTAAAGACATATGTTCACATTCATATGATCTGAAGACTTACAATCAAAGGTCAATGTGGATGGTGAAACCTCTGGTATGCTTGGACCCTTGTTTTTTGGTGGTGTTTTCCAAACTCACCATGGTTTTATCAAGGTTTTATTTCATCATTATATTGGAATTGGATTTTCCTATGAATTTGAACTCTAGACCATGATACATGCCATCAAGCATGATTTCCAACATAACTGGAGCTCCCTATGGATTGAATCATATTCCTAACTTTCTATTAAATCCCTCAAAACTTGAACCAGGAATGTTGCTTATCATATTCTACATCATTGGATAACATGTATTAAAAATTCCAACCATCACAAATTGATTTTTTCACATTCTTATAGGGATTCTAATCAAGTTTTAGATACATTGTCAAAAAGAGTGATAATGGAAACATGTACGATATGGTCCTTTAGGATCCCGAAATATTTTTCACTAATGGTGAAATCCACTCCCTCATTTTTAAATACCCTTGTAATTCTTGATCTACGCTTTTGCTTTTATTATTAAATTTTAGGATCAACTTTGTATGGATCCTAAATCTTCTTAGTAAAGTCCTATGTTCCAAATTTAACAAAATATACTATATCTACTTAAACCTTGTTAAAATAAACTCACTTCAACCATGGTAATGATAATCCCCCCATTTGTATTTTTTGGAAATCAAGTATCATAAATTAACTTCAAACTTATCCAAAGTTATAATAAATCATCATCTATTATTTCTAGTAATTATTGAGTATACTTGATGCAAGAAAAAAGAATATTAAATAAAAATAACATGTTATATATAAAATAGTGATTTTAATTCAACCTATTTAAGATATGTTTCTCTTCATCACCCTCTTAAAATCCTAAAAAAAATTATTACATAAACATTAACAAAATATATTAAAACAGTTCACACATGTAAAGGATAAAATCATATCTTACCCCTTTTATGTCCCTAAATACACACTCCCCCCTGAGTAAGTGAGAAATATATCTTTGGAATTTCCCTTATGTTTTTTCTCCCCACTTCTAATTAAATTTGATAAATACATAAGTAAATAAACTCAAGCAGATTTATATTTTCACTTCTCCCCTATTGATAATAAATTTTAAGCATAGTGTGAGAGAGGGGTTATAACACCATACCTTAGCCTCATGATAGGGGATATTGAACACCTATTTACAACTGAAATATTATAAAATTATCCTTTGAAAATGGTTTGGTGAACACATCAGTAATTTTATACAATGTTATAAGATATTATAACTTTAGCTCAATTATCTCCATAATATACTTGATGAAGGGATTTTTTATATCTATGACCTTGATCCTTGAAAGTTGAACAATATTATTTGATAATTTTATCACAATTTTATTATCACAAACTAAGAGAAATGGTAATTTAACTTTCAAATTGATGTATTCTATCTAAGTTTTCATCCACATTATTTGATTTGTGTCAAGACTTGTGGCAATATAATCTTCCTCAATTATTATTAGGGTCACAAAATTATGCTTCTAGTGTTCCAAAAAACACACTTATCACTAGGAAATAACACTGCACAATATGTATATTTTTTATCATCAACAGTTACAATCCAATCTACACCTGAAAAACTATACAGATTCAACTCTCCCTTAAGGTTATATTTTAACCCAAAATAAATTGGGCATTTTTTAATATCTATGGATGTTTTTACCAACTATAATATGTGACATTTTTTGAGAACTTTGGAATATGGAACAGAGGGTAAAAATGTAGAATATTTCCAACCTTAATGCAATTAAATATAACATACTTCCAATCATCATTAAAAAGTATCTTTGGTCCACTTCCTTTCCTTTATAATCATTATATAGAATGGTTCCTATGAATATTGGTGTTAAAAATGATCTTCAATCCTCTATTACAAACCTATTATGCAGTTCTATTTCATTATTTTTTTAAAGGAATATATGATCATTTTCCTAAGAAATTTGGAAGCCAAGATAATATCTCATCTCACTAAGAATGGAAATTTAAAAAAACTTCTTCATTTATTTGAAAAAATCTTCACATATTTCTTCATCACTTCTAGTAAAAATTATATCATCTATATATATAATAATAATGTTAGATACCATGTTTTCATTTTTTATGTAGAGATTTTAGCACACTCCCGATTTTTGAATTTAAAATTCTTTAAGTATGTTTCTAGTACATAATACCAAGCTCTTGGATCTTATTTCAACCCATATAAATCTTTTTTTAAATTAAAGAATTTTCCTTCATGTTTTAAAAAAATGAAACAAAAATTCTTCTCATTATAAATATCCTCTTCCAGATCACTATTGAGGAAGGAATACTTGACACCCATTTAAAAAATATTTTATTTCCTTTGAGAAACAATATAATGAACTATTTTTATGGTTTCTATCATAGCTATTGGTGAAAAGGTCTCATAAGAATCCACTCCTTCTACCTGAGAATAACCTTTATAAACAACTCTTGCTTTATTTCTAATCACTTCAAATTTTTGATTCAAATTGTTCTAGAAAAACCAATTTTATCTTATCATGTTTCTAACTTCATGTTTCGGTACCAAATATAATGTGTCATTTTTCTCAATCTAATTAAATTATTATTCTATGGTTTCAACCCATTACGGATGTTCCATTTCTTCTATATCATACTCCAATTAAATATATGTAAATAGTGTGGTATGTGATGCTATCCTAAACATTTTCCTAGTTGTTCATTTATCTCCAATAATTTTTTAGACATTCACATGATTTCACAGCCTTATATGAGATGAGTGGAGTTATTCCTCATCACTTGAGTTGGATTAATCTTTATCTTCAAGAAAAACTTCTTCAGAACTTCCATATTTTTCCATAACTTCAACCTGCTATTTAACCAAAACATATTCATTCTAACCACCTTTAATACTTTATATTTCATGTGTGTTTTATTTCAATGAATTTTAGAGTATTTTAACACAAACAATTTCCATGATATTATTTTTCTCCTTGTTGTAGCATAGGTATCCTCTTCCATAAGAATAATAACATCATAAGACTTCATCAAATCATATTTTATCAAACTTCCCATGATTTTAGCCTTTTACTTTAATAAAAAAAGGGATTTCAAACACCCTTAAATACTTCAAACATGGGGTATTTTGTAATACATCTCATATAACGACATATCATAATTTATTCCAAATAAGAAACGATTTTTTGAATAAGAAATGTTACTCAATTGTACTATATCAAAAAATATTGATAAGTATCATTCACTATCAACATTGATCGAGCCATCACCACAAAGTTTATATTCTTATCTTTCAACACACTATTTTGTAGTAGTGTATATGATGCATTGATTTCATGAAGAATACCATGCTTGTGAATGTATGATTCAAATATTCCATTTGTGTATTCAACACCAATATATGTTTGAATCATATTTAAGGAGTGACTTCACGCTTTTTTTTTTCATTTTTCCTAAAACTCTTGAACATTTTATGGTTCTTTGATTAATATTTCAAAAAAAATGATACATGTAATGGGATTAAATTCATCAATAAAGGAAATAAAGTACTTATCTATATTTATTGATTATATTATCTGGGATCCACATATGTCAAAATGAATAAGATCCAAGGGATGTGATTTAAGGATCTCAACTTTCATATATAAAGAATTAGTGTTCTCCCAATTATAGACTATAAAGTATATCCAACTCCTTTATCAACTCAACTTAGAAACATCACAAGAAATTTATATTTGTGTAACATTACTCATGTTACTTTTGAAAATATATCCTAGAATAATATAGGATAGTTCATTTTCTTCTTTCATACCCAGGTAGAATGAATTTTAAGAATCCCCCACTTAAAATAAGTTTTCATTAGTTCATTTTCCTCTTGCCACAATTCTTCCATATTTAATAAATTTCACTACAAAACCATTTTTACTAAAAATAACCCCATTCCTTTAATCAAAGAGTTAAGAAACACTTAATATATTGTGTTTTAACCCCTCAACAAACAAGGAATATTTTAACTCCATATTTTCTTTAAAAAAAATAGCTGAAACTACTCTGTTTATTTTGAGTGATCCATAATTCAAAAATTTACCAAAAGTTTATTTATTATCTTCAAAATTCTTCAATATATTTAGGTCACCTATAATACACAAAGAAAATCTTTTATCTAATAAACAAGGACATATTACTTTTGAAGTATTGATTGTAACTTTGAAAATAAGTTCATTTTTCTTATCTTCACTCTTTACTTCATGAGGAATTTGAGAGTTGTAATTTATACTTTCATGTTCTGTTAGAAATATAATAAATTTATTTACCTGATGACCAACCTAGTCACACCTACCATATACTTATTTAAGGACTTTTAACCTATTCTCTAACTTCTGTCCAAAATCCCCCGCTTTCCTTTGAACATGTATCCTATGAGAGGGATACTTACTCCTTATGATTTACTTAATAGGCATTATAGATTCATTGAAATTTTTATGATTTACCTTCTAGGATATACCATCAATATCCATAATAGGCATACTTTCCTCTATAATATATTTACTTTCTAGAATATCTCAATTTGTTTTATTTAATATTGTTATCAATAATATTGGATTCTCTTTGCGAACCAAAAATATTTTGAGTCCTGGATATCTTCTTTTCTAACATAGGTCTTTTTCTAGTATATTTAGTATAATCATTTGTAGTGTATTTTGTTTTTGAATCTAGGTTTCCAAAATTTCTAGATTCATGTGTTTATCCTTATTTAGCTACAAACTTAGTCTTACAAACTTTCTTCTTATTTTTAGAATTTTTGATAATATTTTTATAAATGTACTTTCCCTTTGAGGGTGTTTTTTTATCTTTAAAACCATATATCTTCTTTGAGAATAACCAAACTTGTTAGATATAGTTTTTAATATTGGATCTAGATTTTTTCAATTCTTCTTCAACTTTGACCAGTCTTTGTTGAGTGATGTTATGATCCTTCTCTTTACCATTTAATTTTATTTTCTTTTTTAATGTACAAATTCATTTCATCATCATGTAATCTCATTAGATCATCAATTTATTTAAAAAATTGGTACAAATATTAAATATGTTTATAATCTTGGATACTAGTAAGATTATTATCCTTTTTTCAGTTTCTTGATCTCCTTTTCAAGATTATTAATTTTTGATAGATATTATTTAAATTATCTTTTTTAAATAAACTTCATATATTTTTATAATTATTCACTTATTGAACCATTATATTCATCACTGGTGAAATTTTAATCATTCACCATAACAATATATATATTGTCTTCATCACTACAAGAAGCCTCAAATCCCACTTCATATTTATTTTCTTCATATACTTTATGTATTGATATAAAGTTTTTTTATAATTACCTTAACTCCTAAAATTTTCTTCAAGAATAGGAATTGAAATGTTAGAATTATTTTTAAAAGATCTTATAGGTCTCTCATATTATTTATCACTAGATTCACAATCCTTTAATGTTAGGAAGTTTGATGAAAAGAATACAATATGCACACACTTGAAGAATTTTAATGGAAACTTTCCCTTTTACTTTAATGTTCATCTTATCACTTTTGTAGATAAAAGTGCCATAAGATCGTCAAAAATTATCCTTCACCTCCTATTATAAGTTAGAATAGATAGACATATAATATTTTACTTTCTTATTACCTTTAAATTTGTTAAAATCTGTTAAAGAAATCTATTTCCCAGCCATTTATTTATTCTTGATAGCATTATCCCTCATCATCTTATAAGCTATGAGAATATTTTCTAGGTCCTTGAGAGGGATAGAACATGGATAATTATCTTCCAAAGTCAAAATATTTGTATCAAATTTATTTTGTGTAATTTGTATGATATTATCAACCATTGTTGAATCTTTTAATTTTTAACCAAATATCTTGATAGTGTTACAATATCATTCACTATTATGAAGAATTAATGAAAAATATTCATCATTACTAATTTTTAGATCTTTATAATTCAATTTATAGTTCTATAAATTTTCATTATTTACTTCAGCGTTCCCTTTATAAATATTTTCTAACTTTTCCAAAATACTTTTAGATGTGGTGATTCCTATCACCTTTATAAATTCACTATGAGAGAGATAAAGGATAATATAGAATTTTAAGAAAATCCATCATTATCAAAAATGTTATTATATATTTTCATCATATAATCCCCATCAACATGAAGGGAAAATCATCAGCAAAATCTTCTAGGATATCATAACTGATATCCAATAGATATGTAAACGTCATATCCTTCCAAATATGGTAATTTTTCCCATAAAATATGGGAATCCCGTTACTATGGATGGATTTCTAATTATCTATTCTTGATAAAATAAATTATCAATAAAAATACCTTTAAACAACCTTGAGTCAACAAAGGAACCACACTCTGATACCAACTAAAAAATCCACCCATAGGATCAGTGAAATCACTAATAGGGAGGGTGGGGTGGGGTGGGTTGGGTGAATAAGTGATTACTAGTGGAAAAATATGATTTCTCATTGACATTTTAATGTCAGTTTTTCCTAAAATGACATTACAATTCACATTGAGGTACTTTTAATTTCATTTTTACTAAAAATTGATGTTAAAAGTCTTTTTTATACATTTTAAACATTTCTTTCTAGTAAAATTGATGTTAATTTTCCTTTTACGTATGATGTCAGTTTTTTGTACAACCAATGTTAATTATTTTTTAATTTTTTATGTTGATTTTTACTAAAACCCACACACACACACATATATATATCAACTATTTAAAATTGGTTTTTATTAAAATATAGTGCTTAAACTATTCTCATTAGACATTTTAACTTCATTTTCATACATAAATGATGTAAAAATTAAAAAAATTCATCACCTGAATGTGAGATTTAATATTTTTCATAGTATAATTTCTATTTTTTCTGTTAGTACCTAAAATTTAATATACCATATTACAATTTTCCAGGAATATTTCATATGTTTTCACTCTCCACACTTATTTATTTTTGATTTAATATTTTGGTCATCACCATTATTCCAATAGTTCTTTATTCAGTGATTTTGAAATGATATTTATATTTATTATCATATTACATAATTTAATTATGATTAGATTTATCTATCGTCTTGTTAGTGATTAATTTTTTTATGATAAAGGATGTTTCATCAAGTCAAGTTAAAAGTATAAATATTCCTCCTGATATTTACAAGACAGAGTCCAAAATTCCTTAAAAATGATAACTTCAGATACTTCACAAGTTCTTCCCACCAAAGAAAATTCTATTGATGAACACCGTATCAATATTAAAAATTAACTCAATGATTTAAATTTATTTTTTTGTTTAGTTTCTACAATGTTTTACTTTATTGGTATTGTATTTTCATCCAACTGGGTCAAATCTTTATGTTGAATCTTTATATTTATATTTATTTGTATTTTTTAATTTCTTTAATTTTATACTTCATTGATCATGTATTTTAATCCAAGATATTGATAAGAATTAAAATATTTAAAAACAATTATAGAGTTTTAATTTTGATTTTTATTATAACCAATGTTGAAGGTCATTCTGTACCACTTTCTATGTCATTTATAACAAAAATCAATGTCAAAAGTCATTGAGTGGCACTTTTGATGTTGGTTATGAAAAAAAACGACTTTGAAAGTATTTTATTTTTATAAAAATAATAAATTTAACATTGGTTTTAATAAAAAACATTAAAAATATATTTATAACATCACTTACATTTATTTCATATATAAAACCAATATTAAAGACCTAAATAATTTGACGTAAAAACCTATTTTTCTACTAGTTATTTAACAATTTATTTTTTGTTTTTGTAAACAAACTTTGTTACCCATTATAGAAAAATGAATTAAATATTTAAAAAAATACATTCACACATATATAAGGCATATAATAATTTACAAGATTCACTACTCAATAAGAGAATCTTATCCTTTGAATGATCTAGAAACAACCAAGATCAGACAATCCATAAGAAACAATCCCATAGATTTATAAAGAAGGAGATAACCTTGGATATACATTATAATATTGTCTACCAATGGTGTAAGTTAATCCTTTAAAGTAATGATAATTCAAAGAGTTTATCAGTAATAATAAATTCAATCCCAGTTTTAGACTTTGAATATGTTATTACTATAAATCCACCTTATTCCTAGCTTAAATCGGAGAAAATATTTTTTCACCTTTTATTAATCCATTTCACAATAATGAGAAAGACTAGTTTCTTATTCCTTATCTATTTTATTCCCTTTTTGATACATAGAAAATATTATCTATGGTTTTTTTAGTATTGAATGACCCTCTATTTTTCTTCTCATGAAAATATATATTCATTGAAAAATATCGAGAATATTATTTCCATAATTTCTATAAAAACGCCATGATTTTAGTAAGAGGGAAATAAACCTCTTTGAACTTGTACATTATTATTTTAAATTAAGTCAAGTATTCCTTTTAAATTTATTTAAGACTTGAACATTAAAGTTTCTTATGATATTTGAATATCTACAGCCAAATCTTCTCTAAAAAATGTACAAAATTAATTCCTTAAAAAGAATCCCTGTGCATAGAAGCATACATTTTCCCACATAGACCTCTTTCTCATGGCATGTAATCTATATAAAGTTTTTTATATGTGTTAGAAAAATTGTTATTTATAAGTATCAAATCCATACGCTTATAGTCAAATGATATGAAGATTTATGAATAAAGGATTATGTTTGGAATTAAAGACTAACATTTTACTCCAAAGGCTTGAATTCTGCTTCAAATTTTTATATTCCTGCTCAAAGACTTATAATCATATTCAATGGATTATGCTCATACCTTGACCATTTTCTTATCTTAGTTTAAATTAATATAATTGGCATCAAATACTTATGTTCTACTCTCAAATTCTAATGATCTACAGATCAAACATACCAGCTTCCTCCTCTACTAAATATTCTTCATTCTCAAATAATCTCCTATAGTTTGATGCCTTGATTATCAATAGATTGGATAATGACCATCTCGAGTGATCATTGTTCTTAATACCATTAATATCATATAATTATTATCAGTTTATTTTAATTTCTTCAAAATATTTAAATTCTGAAAAATTCACACTTTTACCGGGAAGAATCATCAAAATTACTATTGCAAGTTAGACATATATCCATGAGATAGTCAGTCAACTATGAGGATAAAACCCATGGATCAGTTTTTATTGAATTCACAAACAACCAATCTATTATATAACTCACCATTAATCGAATATGTGAATAGTCAGTCAACCACATGACCAACCTTCAATCAATAATGTGAACAATATGTTGACAAAAAGTACAAACTTTAGATCAACTATGCATGTATCAATCCAGGATTTCTTCTATTCAAGCCACAACCTCCTAAAATAATCTATATATCTCCTCAAACAACATAAAAACCAATTCTAATATTTTTTTGGTAGTATATCTACATTCACCAACACTTTATTTTAGGTTCCTTAAAGATCATCACACCATTAATCACATTTTACTTTGAATATAATTTATATATTTATAATAAAATCCAACACAATAGACCACATCTACTTTATCATTATTTTAAAAAACCCAATTTAACCATGGGGAAAACATATATCAAGAGAAATATTTGAATATATGTGGATGAAGTGCCATGTTCATCACATTCACTTCACTTGAAGATATGTGGAACTATCCCAATAGGGATTTATATTTGGTGGAAAAAGGAGGAGAAAATAGTGACAAGAATCTTTTACAATAAGATAGATAATCCTTGTGAAGGGAGGGGTGTGGTGAACTTCCTATTTTAATATGAAGTTATAGTTAATTCAAAATGGGGGAGATTTTTGAATGTGAGAAATCAATTTATTTATTAAAGGGGAGTTCATATTAGTAATATACCCACAATTTCTTGACACCAAGAGATATAATTCCCTAAAAAACATTACCTTATATTATAGTGTCATCAAAAAAACTTTTCATAAGATATTGGATATGATTGTATGATTTTGATGAGTTTTGGTGAATTTGAAATAGTTTGATTTTATTTTGGAATAATTTAATAGAGTTTCTAACAAATCAAAATATTGGAGATTGAAGTGACCTTAGGTTTTTTGATGGGTTTATTTCATTGTCAATTGGGCTTAAGAATCATTGGAGGTTTCTTAGGGTGATTTAAATGTTCTTGAGGTACTTTAATTTGTCCTGATTTGTGATAAATCAATAATGTGATTATTTGATTAAATTCGGAATTTGGTTTAGAGTTTAATATTCACTTTCTATGACTTCAAATTAGTGAATATATGATTCAGAAGATTCCTTTGGGACTTTGTATGAATATTTTCATGTTTTTGTGTGAGTAATTGTGAACTTTGAAAAAATCATATCAATGGAAAAGGAAGTTCAGAAGAGTAATGAGGAATTCATATGAGTAATTACTAGGTTCATAAATATATCCATGGACTTTAGAAGAGTCTCAAAAAAATATTTAATAGTTATAGGACTTATGATGAGTCATTCCCTACCATCAAATGGTACAACTAAGTTGTTTATAGGTCATTACCACTAGAAAGGAACCCGAATACGAGTAAACTTAAAGATATCCACATAAAGGTCATACAATATGTATGTAAAGGAAATTCATATATGGGTAACCACTATTGAAAAAATCCATGTAAGAGTCACATGAATCTATGTAATGATACATTGTAAGGATTATCCCATAACCTAACTAAATAATAATATCCACTGTGTACGCATAAATTAGTGTTTATGTAAGGATCATTTCTTAGGGAAATCCTAAAATTGATACATATAAAAAAATGAAGAACGAAACCTGATGATGATTGAGACAATACTTATTATTTTAAAAATCACAAAAAATTTACAATTAAAGCTAAGTAAATTTATTTAAAAAACTACCATTAAGTACAAGATCAATCTATGAGAAAATCTATTTGAGTTCTAAGAGGACTGATGATGGGTCTATTTAATAAGAATTTATAGATAATAAATCTAGAGATTTATTGTGATGATTTTGTGTTGTTTTGAAATACATATAATTATATGAAACTAGTTTTATAGTGATCCAATATATGTTTTTGAGTATGGATATTCAAGACTTATGTTATTTAGTGTTTTGATAAGATATAATTCTCTGTCATGAGAAAAATATAAAAGATGAAAAATGAAGGTATTTTTTTGAAATGAAGAAGATGGGTATTAAAAGAATTCACAAATTCATTATTTTTTAATTATTTTCTAAATAACTGAGATGATGAGTTTTTTCGAAGAATTATTATAATTAGTTAAATTTTATGGAATAAAGGAAGGGAAGTTGTGGTATTTTACAAGAGACATATAGTTAATTAATATGGATAATATTATGAGATCACGGTGAAAGGTTTTAAGGCTAACCAAATTTAGAAATGAGAAGAATCATGTTATAAAATTATATATAGAGAATACATGAAAATGCTAACCTATAAATAATATTCCCTAGATTAATTTAAATCATTAATTTCTTGGGTGTATAAATATGAGGTAATACTAAAAAAATAAAAAGGTTTCTTGATTATTAGTATAATGAATTGAGTATTATCAAAAGATTAAAATAGTGAGCTAAAGTATGACTAGTGATCAAAGTTCATAATTCATCATCTGTAACTATTTGAGCGTGATATAATCATGAATCAAATCAGTTATTGATATTCAATAAGTATATCTTCATTATATTATTAATATAGTGAAAATATTTTTCTTGATCATATTGATGTCTCATAGTGGAAGATTATATCTATTTTTTTATGAAGCAACCAAATCTCATAAGAGATATTTCTCATTATAATTCTAATTTTGTATTCTAGTGAAAATCTAAACAGTTCAATGCGAAACTAGATCAATATATTTTAATTTTATGCCTATTCATGTAATCTTGTTCTCACTTGTGTTTATAACTAAGAATCCATGATTTATTTTAATAACCAATCATGAAAAGGAGTGGGTTTCCCATAAAGGGGAATAACCTTCTAAAAATTATAATGTCCTTTTCTCTTTCATTTTTTGCATGAATGAGTGAGGATGAGAATTCATATTTTAGTGGATCATACTTTAATAGGTCACAAAAGTTGATTTAATTTGGATGAAATTGAAAAAATAAGTCTCCAATGATTCAACCCCCACTTTCCCCCTTTTAAATAGTGAAACTCAATCCTAGGCCCTTCAACTATGTGTTGGAAAAGAAAGAAATAGAAGAAGTAAGAATTCTTGATTAACTAAACTTTTACCCTATAAATTTTAGACATTAAAATGAGGCATGGGGTTATTTTAATAATAAAATTATCATGATTAATCTAAGAAAAATTAAATGTCTATTGGTATAGGTGAGATGACTATACCAAGAAACTTAGTCAGAGGCAAGCCTCTGACCATTTATTAAAGAAAAGAAAATCCAGAAAGCAAGTACATCATAGCGAAAAGACAAATACACATCATATTAGTCTGACCCATCACCATACCCATGATATATTACATCCTCTACAGAAGCTAATTCCCATCCTGAGCTGTCGTAGTGTCGCAAAATCATGGCATACTTCCTTCTAAGGTTTAACTTCTCCAAAGAGAGAAATTCCTTAGATGACCACGCATACCAACTTTCCCCCCCAATGGAGGACCTAGTAGCCATTGTCTTTGGCATATAAGATTAATCCATCCTCATCCTTCTTCGTGGTGGGGATTTCATCACTTCCGCATTTCCAACCATCTTGCTCTTTCCACCCGGAACAACATCGCTGTAGGAAGCCCTAGCCATGCCACCTTCATTTTCCTTGTCACTATCGAGACAATCCCCCCATTTTCCAGGAATGTACACTACATGGTAACCCTCCTCCACATCCCATTCCTGCGTAGCTTGAAAGTTATAATCAATCATGTTAAGACACTGTGAGTTTCCCATAGGCTCGCAACCAACATTTTTCCCCTACTTCACAATGGTATCACCATCAGTAGCCTCCTGTGACGTGATTCCAGCTATATTGGCTTGCACATGTTCTCCATGTTGAGGATAAATGGGACCAAAAGAAATCTCCATACCCTTTACCTCCTCCACAGATCCCCCATTTCTAGTAACAACATCCTACTGGATGCCTTCCAACAGCAATGGTAGCTCCTTGTTCTCCAAACATTCAAAATGGTTGCAGGTCACCACTGCATCAGAGCTATGGGAGATCATGTTCAACGCTTCAAATACCCCATCCAAATTCTCCAAGGGCACCTCAGTAAGAGGAACCAGCTACATCTGGCATGTCCCTTCCTCCTCAGACCGATGCCCTGCTCCAAGATCATTCCTCAACCTGTCAAAAACTTGAAAAACAGTTGGGTTTATCGGCTCCTTCACTGTCTTCAAATTGCAGGCAAGGTCCGTCGCAGTAGCAAGAAAATCCGGCCTCACCTCCCCCTCCACAAACCCATCAGGGTTTTCCTTCACTATAGCAACATCAGTGCAGGAGACTTCCAGCCGGACTCCCTGCCTAGAAGATTCTCCTTCATTGGGACACATTGCAGGTGCCACAAAAGAGCACAGACCCCCATTCCTCTTCCCATAATCTGACAGAGTCTCTCCACGACCATCCTTCATCACCACCTGTGCGAGCCTCCTAGAAATACTACCATCACCCCCACTATTGTAGTGCCGGTCTACCACCCGCAAGGCACAACCCATCCTTACACTACGACAGACGACCTTCATATGCCCGAACCTTCTGCATCCCACACAGAACTGCATCCATGATTCGAAAACAACTTCTTGCATCCATCAGAACTCCCTCCCATCAGTGATCCAGACACACCGCACCAGAGGCTTCTCAACGTAAACCTCAACACAAATCCGTGGGAAAATTGGGTGTGGCACAGACTCAGTCTGTTGATCCGAGCATAAGAATCTTCCAATCAAATTACTAACAACATAGAGAATAGAGGGGTTTTGAAACGAAAGCGGAAGGCCAGGAAGGCTTACCCATGTTGCAATCAACGGAGGGTCACGCCGCCTATGAAATTCAAATCTCCAGCGAAATAAATAAAAAGATGATCCACTGAACCTCCATGAATCCTTGGACCAAGCAAAAATCATATCTTCCTCCGATCCAAATCAGACCATTATATGTCTCCGGTCAAGCAACCCAACGACCGCGCGCTCATGGAGATCCCAGGAGTCCGAAACGAACTGCTTGAAGACTTCCACCAGAGGTTGATGAGGATGAAATCTAGCCACCAAGGTGTATTTGCATAGATCTGCAACACTGTTAAGCTCTTCTGTAAGAAGAGACAATTGGGGTGCCTCCTGGAAGAGATCTGAAACTTTTGGGGAAATAGAAATTCGAGGGAAGGGCGTCGGGAGGGCAGATCATGAAGAAGGGAAATCACTCCTAGACGAACGTGAGACTTACCCCTCTAATTGGGAGGGGGGAGCGAGCTCCGTCACCATGGACCTAGGGCATCACCAGAGAGAGAGATGAGAGCACGATCCGTCCTCCAATAGGTGAGATGACTATAACATATTTATGTACCAACATTATATTCTTAGATTATTATATAATATAATTAATCTTGAAATTAATTTTTTAGTGTTTTGGGAATACAAGTACGATTTATAAATTTTTTATAATCAGACCAAATGATACTATGTATCCCAATTTTTAGTTTATCAATACATAGTAGGCCTAATATACCTACTCTAAAATTTATTCATATTACTTTCTACTTTTCATGTTATTATCTTTGGATTTATCCATTGGTTTAGTTTCATCAATCAAATCCGAATGTTTCATGATTCATAACAAGGAATTTTATAAATTAGATCAGTATAGTTTATATTTTCATAAAAATACACCCAAGATGTTCATTCACCATATTATTTTGTTATTTGAAGATTATTTTTAGAAAAATAATTCAAAATGTACATGGAATGAATAAGGGTCTAATAATGGGGTATGGAAACATATAAAAAATTTTAATAACATGTATAAGGGTGAAAATATTTGATAAATCACTAAAAAATCACATAATAAACACACAAATATTTTTATAATTTCATTTTTTAAAGTATAAAAACCTAATAATGAAATAAGATAAAGAATAATACTCTAAGAAGAAAATAAATGCCTCATTGTATGGAATTAACTTGAGATTTTCTACTATGAAACACTCTTATAAGAATTTAAAATTTATTTTAATAATATCATGAATATCTCATATCATATATAAATCTGAGTGAAACATTATTATTTACCCCTTCCCATGGATTATCATAGATTCCACTATGATGAATCACTCTAAAATGCTCAAAATAACAATAAAATATAGTATTTGTTTAAATATTCTTATCTATAATTTATAAAATATGTTGGACATGAAGTTTTAAACATAAATCATAATAATGAGTAAATTAAATTTTATCATGGTACTCCAACATGATTCTAAAATATAAAACCTAAAAATTGATTTAAACAATAATATGATTAAAAGACTAAGAAATCATATGTAAGAAAAATTATTATTAAATTCTACTATACAGTTCTTGATTCTAAAAAAAAGAATGTATTTAAATGAGTATTAAAAGTAAAAAATTCTTAAGAAGATAATTTTTTTATCCAACTGGAACCACTAGATCACCCAAATATATATGAAAATTAGATCTGAAGTGATCATACTATCATGTATGGTGAGAAAAAGTATAATAATTTTTTTTTATAATCATATAATTTAAAAATGAATATTTTTACTAATTAATTTAAAAAGATTTTTATCAAACTAGAACTAAATTTCTTCATATATTTCCTTGATAAGCACAAGAGCCTCAACCCAGTTGGTGAGGACTCGCTAGGTGCATCCAAGAAACGTGAGATCAAATCCGGGCGGAGGCATATTTCCAGGTACTGTAGCAGTACTGTACCAGTACTGTAGCAGGCAATGTAGCGGTACTGTAGAAAGCACTATACAGTACTATAGTAGGCACTGTAGCGAGCACTGTAGCAGGCACTGTTCTGTACTGTATCAGCTGGAACTATTCATCCATCTGGGCCTTCGGGCCACCAGTTTGGTCCTCGGGTCCTGCAAGGCTTTCGGGCCACCCAAGGCCTTCATGCCAGTTGATCCTCAAGGCCTTTGGGCCACCTTAAGGCCTTAGGGCCACCCCAAGGACTTCGAGCCACATGAATGCAGGCCCCAGACACACTACATAGAAGGAGCAGCCCCAAAAGAGGATTCAGAGCAGGTGCACTCACCAGAGCAGAGCCAAATGGATTGTCAGAATGAGAGGGTATGACTATGACCTCGGTACCAGCCTGTGCTTGCATGAGAAGCCTTGCCAGACGGTCATGAAAAGGTGGTGATCTACTATCAAGGTGCAGATTCCAGGGAGGGGCAGTTTCTTGTAGATAGTCTGGTTTAATTCCCTAAGACCTTCAGGTCATGTAATCTCCTAAGCCTACGGGCCATGTAATCTCTAAGCCTACGTGCCATGTAAGGGTTCCCCCTCATCCCTTGAAAGGGGGTTATCAAAAATCGATAAAAAATGAAGGCCTTTGAGCCATTCAGGAAGGCATTGATAAAGAAAAAACTAATTTCTTAAGGTGTCCATTTATTGAATAAAAGAATTTCCTTTAGGAGAGTTGACCAAAATGGTTAATTAGTGTTTCTAGAGTTGTTATCCTCTTGAGAAAAAAATTCCTATAACACAATAAGTGATTCATATAACCAAATTAAAAAAAAATTAGCAGAGGATGTCCTATACTAGAACTGGACCACATTAGTGAGATATGTATCAACATTAACTAATTAATTCATGCATTATTATATTCTACAATGCATGTTGAAACAATCAAAATCCACCATAAACATATTACAATAACTTATAAAACCCTATATTTTGCAAGGTGTAGTTCTATTTAATTTCTTTCAAAACCATATGTGATTTAGTAGTTTCTAGATAATTGAGGAGTGCAAGGATATATATGGTTAGATTTAGACATTTGGTATTGCTGAGAGATATATGGAATTGATGATATATGGAATTGAGTGCCTGGTGTTAGTAGACTGGGTACCTGACTGAAATGTCACAACGCATAAAATTGATTATGATTTTAAGGTTGATCTGTAGTCTAGGGAAGACCCTAGGCTGTCTCTCAAGGAGCATTCATGGGTTTAGAGTGTGCATTTTTAATAAGAAGTACTAAAAGAGGGGTGGTTTTAAAATAATTTAAATAAAATGACTTGATTTAAAGAGTTTAATATTTGATAAATAAAAGTGGTGTTTTAGAATTATGAGATAAGGAGATCATTTCAAGTTCACTACACATCTTGGTGAGTTCATCATTCAGAAAAATACACATGGTTTAATGGAATCATTTGGTTGAGGGTTGTCAAGATCTCAACTTCCCTCTTGACTCTTAAACTATGCTCAAAGAACCACCCATTGACACAAAAATCGTGTTGTCAAGGTTTGGGTATCAAGCATAGAGAAGAAAGGCTACCAAATAATAATGAAATCTTATATATGTTTGAGATAAATAGGACTATTGTCTTGTCCAATCGGAACAACCCAAGATTCCCACTTGAAATCTCAACCCAATTGGTGTTGAAATAAAAAGTGTTTCACTTAATTTTAACAATATAAATGATATCAGAGGAGAATAATGTCTAGATAAGAAATAAGTGAAATATTTAGCACACAAATTACACAAAACCAGTAGAAGAACAAGTGCTGTAACTCCCTCCTAAGTGTGTTTAGCTCCCTCGAAATGACCTTCCACCGTTTAGCTCGACATCAGGAGGAGGAGGAAGCTCGGGTTGAACTTCTCCTTCATCCATGACCCCCTTATGAGGATAGGGGCATCCAGAACTCCTTGTGATGAAGGATAAGATGGTTGTGGGAAGCCTTGGTTCGCTCCTTAGAAATCCTGAAGTTTTCATATGCATCTCTTCTCATTTCTTTCATCTCCTGAATCTGAAACTTCCTTTGAGAACCTGCACCATAAAGATTATAATTGCATTGTTTGATGACCCAGTAGGCCCGACGCTCAATCCCAATAGGGAGGTGACAAATCTTTCCAAACACTAGCCTATATGGTGACATGTCAATGGGGGTTTTTGAAAGCAGTACGGTAAGCCCATAATGAATCATCAAGTCTAAGACTCCAATATTTTCTATTAGGTTGAACAATTTTCTCAAGAATTTATTTTAACTCTCTATTTAATACCTCATCTTGACCATTGGTCTATGGGTGATAAGCTGTAGACACTTGATGAACAACCCTATACCAACACAAAAGTGACAACATTGTTTGGTTTCATAAATAAGATCCCTAGTCACTGATGATGAACCAAGGTAAGCCAAACCTACAGAATATTTGAGTTCTTAAAAATTCTACAACAACTGTAGAATCATCAGTCCTTATAGCTCGTGCCTCTACCCATTTTTTCACATAATCAACTGCTAGAAGAATGTACAAGTTGACAAAGGAATTGGGAAATGGCCCCATAAATTCAATACCCCAAACATAAAAAATGTCATGAAAGAGAAATGGTTGTTGTGGCATTTCATTTCTTTTAGAGAAATCACCTATTCTTTGACAATGAGGACAAGATTTACAAAAATCATGGGCATCCAAAAAAAGTGTTTCCCAAAAGAGACCAGAATCAAGGATTTTTCAAGCAGTATGTTGGGGTCCAATGTGGCCCCCACAAGTAAGAGTGTGGTAGAATCTAAGGATGGACCAAAACTTTCTATTGGGGACACAACGCCTAAGGACTTGATCACTGTATGTGTGCCATAGGTAGGGGTCATTCCCAATGTACCAATGAGAATCATTTTTTAGACAACTCGATAGGTTTTTGTTGAAATTAGTAGGAATGCAAGATGCTACCAAATAATTTACAATTTCGGCATACCAAGGAATATAATCTTGCACTCGGTACAATTTCTCATCAGGAAACATGTCATTTATGGGAATATAGGGGGATGAGTCAATGTCTGAGGATGGGTGGATCCTACTGATATGGTCAGCCACCACATTCTATGCTCCTTTTTTATCTCTAATTTCTAAATTGAATTCCTGAAGGAGGAGCATCCAACAAATGAGATGGGGTTTGGATTCCAGTTTTATAAGGAGATACCGGAGGGCTGCATGGTCAGAGAACACAATGAATTTGAGCCTTAAACGGTATGACCTGAATTTTTCCAAGGGAAAAAAATGGCAAGGAATTATTTTTCATTTGTGGTGTAGTTTTCTTGGGCAGGGTCCAAAGTACGTGATACATAGGCAATGATATGTAAAGCTCGATTGACCTTTTTGATAGGACTACCCCAACTGCATAGTTAGAGGTGTCACACATGATCTCAAATGGTAAATCCCACAAAGGTGGTTGGATTACCAGGGTTGACGTGAGACTCCATTTTAACTTATTAAAAGATTCCTCACATTATTTATCAAAAACAAATTATTTTTTTGGAGTAATCGGGAGAGGGGGAGTGAAATTTTACTAAATTCATGAATGAAACGATGGTAAAATCCAGCATAACCTAGGAAATACCACACATCTCGTCCATTTTTTGGGGAATGGTAGAGAATAAATGACATCCACTTTTGATTTATCTACTTTGATACCATCCCCTGAAATGACATGTCCCAAAACAATACCTTGTCTCACCATAAAATGGCATTTCTCATAATTTAATATGAGATTATTTTCAATACAGCGACATAGGACTAAATAGATACTAATCAAACATTCATAAAATGAAGATTCATAAATAGTGAAATCATCCATGAATACTTCTATGCAATTCTACAGGTAATCTAAAAAAAATACTAACCATACATCACTGGAAATTACCTAGAGCATTGCACAGACCAAATGGAACCCTTCTATAGGAAATGTGCCAAAGGGGAAAGTTTATGTCATCTTTTCTAGATCCTCTGGGGTAATATGGATCTGAAAGTATCCAGAATACCCATTAAGTAAATAGTAGTGGGACTTACCCGCAAGCCTCTCTAGAATTTGGTCGATGAATGATAAAGGAAAATGGTCCTTGCTAGTGTGTTTGTTTTGTCAGCAATAGTCTATGTAGACACACCAACAATTTTTCACACGAGTTGGAACCAATTCATTGTTTTAATTTTTTATTAGTTTAAGGATAGTTTTTTTGGAACCACTTGAATGGGATTGACCCATTGGATATCAGAGATGGGGTAAATGATTCCAGAACCAATAATTTTGTTACCTCCTTTTTTTATAACTTCTAGGAGGTTTGGGTTCAGTTGACGTTGTGACTGCCTCACTGGTTTAGCCTCATCATTTAATAAAATATGATGTGTACAAGATAATGGGATAATACTAGGAATGTTTGAAAGTGTCCATACTAATGCTTGTTTATACTCCCTCAAAAGTTCAAGTAGTCACAATTCATGCTTAGGAGGGAGTGAACTAGCAATGATGATGGGAAACGTGTTTCCATTCTCAAGATATGAATATTTTAAATCTTGAGGTAGTTGTTTAAGTTCCAATTCCAGTGGATTTTGTATTTATGGTAGTTTGTGTGAAAGTGAGAGACCACTAATCTCATATAACTACTCAGTGGTATCATCCTAAAATGAGGAATGAGCTTTTAAAAGCTTAGCAGTATCATCGATGGTCAGTGGATCCTCAGTGTTCAATAATTCATCAATTAATAAACATGAATGACATTTTTCTAATCCACTACAAAAATCATTGCATGAATCATTTCCTAGAATTTCAATCAATGAATAAAACTTATAAAGGGGATCAGGGGAAAGAAAAGTTGTTTTTTAGGGGTAGGAAGTACATCAATTTAATTAACACAGAGAGGGGAATGTTCTTATGTGGGGTGCTTCATGGAATCAAGGATGTTGAAGTGGACAATGTCACCACCAAACTCCATAGATAATGTTCCATTATGGACATTAATTATAGTTTTGGTAGTTTTCAATAAAGGTCTCTTCAATATAATTAGGGCATGTCCATTCATCATATCATCTTCCATTTTTAGCACATAAAAATCAGCAGGAAAAATCAGATTTTGGACCCTCACAAGAACATCCTCTAACACACCAGAAGGGTGTGCAGTACTCTGGTTGGCTAGTTGATCAAAAATTCTAGTGGGCTTCAGTTCTCCAACCTTCAATGTAGTGTAAATGGAGTGAGGCATCACATTTATAAAAGCACCTAAATCAAGCATGGCATTGAAAAACGAATACTCCCCTATGGTGCATGGAATCTAGAATGTCCTAGAATCATTGAACTTTGTTGGAAGTGATGGCTCTATTAATGATGATAAATTCCTCCCCAAGCTTGCCTTTTTATCTCTATGAAGTCGCCTTCAGTGTGTACACATCTCCTTTAAAAACTTGGCGTATTGTGGAATTTGATTCACAGCATCAATCAAGGGGATATTAACTAACACTTTCTTGAAAATTTATAATATTTTCTTATCAAGTTCAGTTTCCTTTTGTTTTCTTGGTTGGGTTTACCTTTGAATAAATAGAAGAGGAATGGTTATGCTAGGTGACTCATAAACAGAAACACTCTTTTCTTAGTAAGGGATTCTCTTCGGATAATGTTCTACATCATTTGGATAATTTTTAATGGATGGGATGGTGGTTTCCTTAGGAGGGTATGAATCCATTGGTGGATTCATTTGGGTTTTAAGTTGAGTTCCACTCCTAAGGTTGATGGCACTGACATTTCTCTTGTCACTAGGTTTAACTACTGGATGAGAAGGTAGTTTACCTGACCCAAGGCTTTGGATTTCCCCCACCATGTTAGCTAATTGTCCTAATTGGGGTTTGAGGTCTTATATGGATGCCTGGGTGGTTTTATGGAATTGGAGATTATTAGAAGACATTTGTTTCATCATATCTTCAAGTATAATCTTAGGTTTTAGAGGGGTTTGTTGGAAAGGCCTTTGGGGTGGTTGGGGATTTCTGGGTGGTGGTGGTGGATGACTACACTAATCATGTTGGTTCCATTGCTGTTGAGGTTGGTTTGAATACCCCCTTGCCTATAGTCTTGGTTTTCTTTCCCCCCAGGGTTTATGGGTAGTAAGGTTCTTTCCTAAAGGGTTGGTTATAGGGGCGGCCTGGAAAGATTTCCTCACAACTCTCAAAAGTTTCTCTCAATTTGAGGTATTGGTCAGAGTAGTGAGTGTGAGAAGAACATATACCACAATGGATGGGAGAATTATATTGGTATTTCCTTTGGGTAAGATCAAGTTGTCGAATAAGGGTACTTACCTCCTTGAACTTCGTGTCCACCTTCTTCTCGAATTCGGTACTTCTCACCTCATGGAAACCTTGAATGGGTATGCTGGACCTTGTACCAAATTGTTGGGTGTTCTGTGACATGTTCTCAGTCGGGGTTCTAGAAGCAATTGGGGTCTTATAAACTAGCTCACCACCTGCAGCAGCATCAATCATGTTTCTATCAATTGGAATCAAACCTTCATAAAAATATTGAATTAAAAGTTGATCACTAATTTTGTGGTGTGGGAAACTTGAACATAACCTTTTAAAGAGTTCCTAATATTCATGTAATGGTTCCCCTTGTGACTACCTTATACCAAAAATTTCATTCCTTATTGTTGTATTTCGAGAGGCTGGAAAATATTTTTCAAGAAAAAGGTATTTCATGTCCGCTCAACCTCTTATTATAGAATTAACATATTACAACCAATATTTCACAGTGTATTATAATGAAAATGGAAATTCCCAAAGCTTTACTTGTTCTTCATCCACATTTTCAGGTTTTAATGTTGAACACACAATATGAAATTCTTTTAAATGTTTATATGGGTCTTCTCCCGTGAGTCCCTAAAATCTAGGCAAAAAGTTAATTAGACCATAATTTAATTCAAAATTGGGTGCCTCGTCTTGCATTTGAATATAGGTGGGTTGGATGTCAACATCAGGTGAGGTTAGTTCTTTTAGTGTTCGACTTTTTCAGCCATTTTATACTCATTAATTTCAGGTTCTTATTTGGTTCCATAAGAAGAGGGGTTTTGAAAAGTCTCAAGTTGTGGTGTGTCCTCCTTCAAAGAGTTGTCTTGTGAGTCTCGGGGCCGCAGACGTAAGATCCTCTCTGGTTCAGGTTTAAAAGGTGGTAAATATCCCATATTAAATGAATCATGCACAAAACCTACACAAGAAATAAATAAGAACACAAATATATAGGTAAAGGTATAAGATAAATCAAAAAAATATTCACAAAATTTACAAAAATCTTATAAAAAACACGCACTAAAAACCACAACACTCCCTGGAAACGACGCCAAAATTTGACCGTGCTGTCATGAAACGTCAAATTGATTATGATTTTAAGGTTTATTTTTAGTATTTTGAAGACTCTAGGTCATCAATCAAGGAGCGTTCGGGGGTTGATACTGTTCATTTTTAATAAGAAGTACTAAAAGAGGGGTGGTTTTTAAAACAGTTTAAAGAAAATGACTTGATTTAAAGAGTTTAATAGTAGATAAATAAAAGTGGTGTTTTAGAATTATGAGATAAGGAGATAATTTCAAGTTCACTACACATCTTGGTGGGTTCATCATTCTGAAAAATACACATGGTTTAATGGAATCATTTGGTTGAGGGTTGTCAAGATCTCAACTTCCCTCTTGCCTCTTAAACGATGCTCAAAGAACCACCCCTTGACACAAAATCGTGTTGTCAAGGATTGGGTATAAATAATAGAGAATAAATGATACAAAAGAATACTGAAATCTTATTTATGTGTGAGATAAATAGGACACTTGTCTGGTACAATCGTAACAACCCAAGATTCCCACTTGAAATCTCAACCCAATCGGTGTTGAAATAAAATGTGTTTCACTTAATTTTAACAATATAAATGCAATTAGAGGAGAATAATGAAAAGATAAGAAATAAGTTAAATATTTGGCACACAAATTTCACAAAACTATAAGATTAAAATGTGTTGGAACTCCCTCCCAAGTGTGTGTAGCTCCATCGAAATGATCGTCCACTGTTTAGCTCGACATCAGGAGGAGGAAGCTCGGGTGGAACTTCACCTTCATCCTTGACCCCCCTATTAGGATACGGGCCTCTAGAACTACATGGATGTTTAGAGGACTCCTTTGGGTCTCCAAAATACTATATCTTTGCATCATGGCCGAACTTACAAATTGGGATCCCAAGGTTCCATTTTATAGGAGAATGGGAAGGTGGTTTTGAGCACACATATTTCTTAAAACCACTTGTCACAAGGGCTGCGACCTCCAGACAGACTTATCTCACTTTGGAGAAAATAAAAAAGTTGTATAACAACCTCTTTAATGTATCCACCAAATGTTTGGAACCATTAGGACAAGTGGAGTGCGAGATATGGATATATCACAACACACTACTTTTGACTTCGTGTAGATTCAGTGTGCTGGACAGATAAGGTCGGTTGGGCCACCATATGGACGAATTAGTCTTGGGTTCCTTCATATGAAATGTATCCCAATGCATTTTGGACCAGTAAAAAAAATATCATCCCATTTGGATTCCCGGTTCAGGAGAAGTGTGCTGATGAGTCCACTGGTGTGCATGGATCTTGCGCAGTTTGGCCCCTTTTTCTTGGACATCATCACGGGTCCTCCAAATCACCTCCTCCTGCAATGGAATCATAAAAAAAAGTAACATTGATATGTTTAAAAGTGATAAAAAAAATAAATGATTCAACCATGGAATTAAATTTGTTAATATTTTTATAATTTTCTATATAAAACAAGTTTAGCACAGTGGTGTAAGGGTGAAAATGAAACAGTGAATCGCGGTACGATCAGTACCTGACATATTTAATTGATAAGAGATGACCTTTAGAGTGCCACCGACCACCCAGTGGATATGTGGTGGGTAATTAATGGTGAATCAGGTACCCATTGATAGAGTAATAGGTACCTGGTAAACTTGTGTGGTTTTTATTAAATTTTAATATATTTATTTAAATTTTTAAACATTATAAAATCAAAGCACTCCCTTAATTTCTCTCCTAAAACCACACAACTTATCCTTTTCCCTCCCCTTATTATCACATATTTTAAGTGCGATCTCACTTATTCATGTCCATATTTACACACCTTTAGTACTAGTGGATTACTATGGGTAAGGCTAAATATCCTCTCCCATCCATTATTATTATATATATTTTATAATTCTTTATAGGATATCCATAATTTTGGAGTTTATGCTAGGTTTTTTAATTTCATCAGTGAGAGTTCAAATCATCTTATGATCTCCAGTGAATATGGTCCTACTAAGATGATGTAGGTGGTTTCTTATCATTATCATTACTTAATATGATTTTTTCATGCATCATATGTTGTGCATGATATTTAGGAATTATATTATGGTTTGAAAGGGATCCAAATATGAACCCTATACAAAATAAGAAATTGACAGAGTCTATCTGGATCATGATATATATCTAATATTGGAGTGTTTAGTGTTCAACTATTGATGGTCATATAATTTGAGAATATAGTGACATGCATATGAAAATTATGATAGGTATCCATGTATTTTTTATGACATGAGGATCCATGTGAGGTGTTTAAGATTATTCCATGATGTAAGGAATCTCAAGAATGGGTTATTCTAGTGATGAACTAGTCTTCTCAAGGGATCTAGAGGCAGGTTAGTGGTTTTTTGGGATTAACATATGTGATATGTATAGTTTACTAACATCATAATACTTATAAAAGTGTGATAAATAATTCAACTAACAAATAAAACTGATATGATAAATCATTCACTTATATTGTTTTAAATGATTATAGATTGTTCTCATAAATTATTAATTAGTGATATAATATTTTTACCATATTAAATGTCAATAATATTCCATTCACCATGATGTTTATTATAGTGTTATATCATTTACCACTCTATAGGGATAAGTAATAAATAAATTACCTAGGGAATTGTATTAGTGATGTATCTTTCTCTAGGGTGTTATGTATCATTAAATTAGAATTCACCAAGAGGAAAACTATCGATGATTTATCAATCACTTAGGGCTATGTAAAAATGATGTACCATTATCCCAGGGGATATCTGGTGGTGATGTATCATTGTCATGAGGGCTATGTGATAGTGGTAGATCATTCACCTTGGGGATTTTTGTTTGATGATTCATCAATCAACTAAGGAATATATATTGGCGATGAATCATTCAATTTGGGGTTATGAAATTATGATGAATCATTTTCCTTTTATGATGTAATGTTTATTCCTCATTCACCTAAATAAATTACCTAGGAATAAATAGTTCACCATAATTAGTGAAAAGGGTGGTGATAAATTTCTCATATACATGTTGTGTTTAGATAATAGAAGCATCTTATTATTCCAGTAATATACAAAGAATGTATGATCATTTATAGGCTTGGAAATTATGTTTCCCATGATAATATGGTATGTATTTACATATTATTTGTTATCATTTCATATCAATAATGTAGTAATATACTCTATTTTTGTTTTAAGAAACCATTAGCGAGGTCTCACTAAGTTGTAATCACACCCTACATGGGAATATTGGTGTGTTTAAAGTTTTCATGATTCTGGATTCTAGTAAAATAAAAGGACTTATAGTAGATGGGTGAGATAGATAAATTATTAGAGTAGGAGATTAGACTAGTCAGGGACTCAAAATAGTTTTATAGTAGTCACTATTCTTTGTTTTTATTTTAAAAATCCTTTATATGTTCAATTAACGTGGAGATATAATTTACCTCTATAAGATATGTGTGAAAATACAATGGATAATTGATATAACTAGTGTTATATTATTTACGCTATGGTAGGATCATAACTAAAATGTCAATATTGTGTTATTCTATTGTTACAATGGCTTCTTATTATTTATTTCATTGTTATTTATTATTCCCCAATCTAGAGGGTATAATATCCCCACATTATTGATATACCCACACTACTAGTTTGTATCATTTTCCATATAGGGAGTAATGTTTGAGGTAATGTTGTTCGCTATTTTTTTGATATGTTAGCTATGAACATGAAAGGCACATTACAAAGTGATATTGGAGCCATGTTTTCATATATTTTACCATATAGTAATGAACCATCATCTATGAAGAACATAACCCATGTATAGGGAAAATAAAAGTTTTAAATGACACGATTAATGTTATTGGTTTTTTATTTGAAGATTCCAATGGTATTGTTAAATATTTTTATTTATTTTCAACATAGAGTGAGATTTATTATAAATTTATTAGTCTTATCTTGGAGTTTCAATATTGTTTTTGAGATTTTATGAAGTGAACTGAAATTAATTGTATCGACTAAAGGGGGTTTTGATATTAGTTAAATAATTTTGGAATTCTTGAGTTTTATATGAAATATAGAATGTCCTTGAGATTTATTCTATAAGTAAGAGCCTATTATATGATTCATAAGATACGTTTCTAGAGTTAAGGTAGATATTGGCATAAACATGTTCATTTAATATTTAATTAAAAAAATATGAAACTTCTAAATTATTTATAAGACTTGTGGAAGATTATATAAAACTTTGTAAGTTTTTATAAGACCATGTATATTTTTTCAAGATTCTTGAGAGATTTAGAAATTTGAAAAGACAAGAGAGTTTAATAATTATTATTATTTTTTAAGGATTTTTTATATTTCATAATAATTTTGAGATTTTAGTAAAATATTTCTTATTTCATAATAGTTTTTCTAGAAACATAAGTGGTTTTCTTAGTTTACAAAACTTTTTCATATTTTATAATATATTTTTTTGATTTTGTTAGATTTTTTATGGTTTCATATGAATTTTCTATTAGTAATATCATGAAAAAGGTATTATACTATAATAATATATTTATGGATTTTATAAGATTCATTATGTATTATAAAAAATCAATTACTGTTTGAAAATTTAGAAAATTAAAAGGCAATCTCTATATAACATATGAGTTATGTTACAAAACAAATTCCAATGGTTTATGAAATTTTTGATGTTATGAAATATTTGAATCATAGAATATGTTATCCCTATATAATATCACATTATATTTTGATGTAAATGAGATGATGATTTTTTGAACTTAAAATCTCAAAATAACATCGGTTGATGGTCAAATACTGATTCAAGTTAAGAATTGTGGGAAATTAAAAGAGAATATTATCATATGATATTTAGGGGAATTTCAAAATTAAATATTTAAAATTATTTATCACAATCTACCTAGATAAATAATATGGAGATGTTTACTAGAGTTAATAGTAATTTCAAAAATGTAGGATTAATTTCTATAAAAAATTATATAAATAATGTTCATGAGACTCTATGAGGATAAAAGCATAAAAAATGAAGTGGAAAATAATTTATCATTATGAATTGAGAAGTTAATACTATATAATCCTATCAAACCACTATATCAATGATATAATATCAAGAGAGACTGAAACTGAGAGTTTTAGACTGCCAAGAAAACTTACGAAGCCCAAGAATTTAGTGATCTGATATTGATAAATTGAGAAAGACTAGCTGATCTAATTTCACATTTTATTATCAGAAGTATTTGATCATGATGAAGTAATAATATTCTATTCATATTATCTTTAAAGATAATTGTGTAAGATCGTTATCATTATTTTTTTAAACACCTTGGAGTGAGGATTGATCATTATCAGCTTATTATAAATTAATTGTAATTGGAAACAATAGTCTATGAATCTATTTGGATGTTGGGAAGCATAGTGGAAAAATATGATAATATGAGATGCATTATGGGTTTGGGAGGATACCCATAATAAGCACTTGAATTTATAGTGGAGAATTAGTCACTTGAGGTGAGTTACTGAACACATTAAAGAGTCTATACCCAAACTGGGACCGAACCATATAAAAATTTTATGTGTCATATGTAATTTTATTTTTGATTATATTTGGGTAAGGAAAAGATATATATTTTGAGTGGACCAGGTCCTAGAAGTTCCAGGGGTTAATTTTAGAAAAAGATATTATAAAATCGAGCACCATTGAATCAACCCCCACCTTCATTCCGAGTGGTGCAACTCACTCCCAGAGCACTTCAACTAGTATCAAAGAATACATAGTTTCCTATATAAAATCCCAATGTTATTAGTAATAGATAATCTTAATTGTAACACCCCAAGATTTTATAGTGTGTTATTTCTTCAAAATAATTCAATAACTTGCACTACACGCAACACCGAGTTCAAGCGCACCATGACTTACCAAACAAGCCGTTCAAAAAAGGTTATGAATAGTATTAACTAAATTTTAAACTTTATATAATCCTTATAATTTTAGAATCCATATTATGAGTTTCTTAGACATAATGTAAGAACAAATTCATCTTCAGTATTGTAGTTTTACCAACTTTTAATAGTGAACCCTTTTTAAATAAAATATTTTAAACTTTTTGACTAAATGGGGACATCAAAAAATTTAAAATAAAACATCCCAAGCTTCCACGATACGCTTTCCTTTGAATAAAACAGTAGCGTGTGTTGTACGCAACTTCGAGTTTTAACACACACCACAACCGATCAAACTAGCCGTTATGAATAGTAATACTTAATTTTTTTGAAATTATATATATTTTATATTTCAAAATGGACTTCATTTTTGGATTCGGAATATCAAATTTAGCCTAAGGTGAAATTTTGGTATTTTTCGGATAACTTTCATATTTTGATGAACAGAAAAAATTACTAAATTTTAATTAAAAACAACTTTTTTAATCAAAATAATTAATAGTGATAAATTATGAATTTGAGTGGTTTTAAAGTATATTTAGAATATATTTTTACCATTTAATATAATTTTGGTCATTGGACATAATTTTACAATTAAACCGAACATAAACAAGTGTCAATCTTTTGATAGTTATTATCTCTTAAAAACACGCTTTTTGTTTTGACAACGGGAATTAATTTTAAATTAATTTCTGCCACTTCTGTGTTTTGAATTTAGAAAAATGGATTCCATATTTGGAATCAGGATATTCAAATTGTGTAAATAGGTAACTTTTATTTTTAGACATTTTGAATAATTACTGCGGTAAATATTTTATTTACCATGGTTAAGGGTAAATCCGGTAAATAAGGGTTAAAAAATAATATTATAATAATACTAAATTACCCTAAAACGTGTCTTAACCCTATTGGTTGATACATGGTCGACCATGGGCATCTTTGAGTCAATTTTGGGACCCCATTGATCCACTTGTAAGTGATAATGACACTTTATTTTAATTAAGTTAAAATGAATACAAAAATGGCATAAGCTTACATCTTTTAAAAGAACAATTTTTACATAGGGTTATACATGTTGGATTTTAGATTATAAATATTCATTAGAAATCTAAAACGATTTCCTACATAATGATATTTTATTTATAATTTTTAGACATCAAATAATTTAAATTATTAATGACACAATAATGATGCAATGTTTACCTCATTAATAAATCATTTAAATAAATAAGATTATAATGATTAAAATATTATCTAAAACCTGTCCAATTCTTATTGGTTGATGTTATTTAGAATATGAGTCATCTTATCTTCGACATCAATGATTTTTGGACCATTATAAACCGAATATAATTATATTGTAAAGTAATACTTTCACTCTTTCCTAAAGAGCCCCTCCTCTCCCTTATAAAAGGAGACCACTTCTACTCATTCCTCACACCTCTCAAGCCACTTGGATCATCCAAACTCTGCCCAACTAAGCTCCCCACATCCCTCTCCTCATCCTTGAAGCTTCCCCTTAGGCAGAAAGCATTTCAAGAAGTCCTTTGGTTCCAACCAAAGTGAGTTACCTAAATTAAAGGTAACATTTTCTCTTAAATTATTTTCAATTATTTTGCTTCTCCAACCCCCAAACTCTTTTTATTTACTTTCTTTTGTAACAACACCAGTATCCACAATATACTAGGATGTTGTTATAAGAAGGATTAAAACTACACATTCACACAACTCTATCTAATGGATGATGAACATAATGTTTCTGTGGATGGCAAACTAACGCCTCACGAAACGATGATTGTTCAAATACATCTTACCGCCTCTCATGGTGGCCATTAGGATGGCACTGTAATTAAATATGATATTAATGATATATATTTTATATATAAGCTTCTGTAATTCCATTTTATTTCATACAATTATTCGTTTCATGTTGTATATACATACGATAATTTCATTTGAGGAAATGCGGACTACCGCCCCCTTAAAATGATATGACTCGTTCATACCACACATGGAACGTATAAAGGATGGTGTTAATGAACTTAAGTAACATATATAAAATATTATATTTTACTGGAATAGTAATATACCTATGTATCATTAGGATTCGATTCTTTTAAAATAAAAATTAAATGGAAGTAGTATTCGTGCGTACGTACGGACTACCGTCTCCACGAACGCGATGAGATTCATTATCCATCGTATCCATTCAAGTATAATTATCATTTGATTATTTAAAAATGATGTTTAAGGACTTGATACCATTCTGGATATGAATAATATACATCCCATTAATAACAAATATGGCTCACATAACAAAGAATGTAAAGTAAAATGAACCCGTTAACACCTGAAATGATGATAATTCTAAGATATTATTAACAAATCAATGTTAAAAGATCATATATGATATCATATTAAAGTAACTGATTCTTGTATTATTCAATAACAATTATTTCACCATTATACAGGAGGTAAACCTACCATCGACCAAGGAAAAAGTACAAAGTAAGGGATTCTCTTATCTCACTTTCAATTCCGTGAGATTTCCATTGTTCGCTACTAAATTATTGAAAGTGGTGTATTGTGTACTTCCATTTGATATATATTATCATGATTCACTTTATATTCATGTTATTATGTAAATCATTTGGTGGTTATTAACTTTTGGCCATGCGACTCAGTTGATTAACGTGGTAAGGGATTCTCTTATCTCACTTTCAATTCCGTGAGATTTCCATTATTCGCTACTAAATTATTGAAAGTGGTGTATTGTGTACTTCCATTTGATATATATTATCATGATTAACTTTATATTCATGTTATTCTGTAAATCATTTGGTGGTTATTAACTTTTGGCCATGCGACTCAGTTGATTAACGTGGTAAGGGGTTTCTTGTCTCACTTTTAATTCCGTGAGAATTCCATTGATCACCACTTAATTATTGCATGTGGTGTATGTGTACTACCCATGATTGTATTCATTGTGTAATATACTTTATTTTATGGGTATTTACATCATCATGGTATGATCTTTCTTTCATGGGTGTTTTTTTCTTAAGTTACCTAATCAATAAGGGAATTTGAGATTTCAATTTCCACTCATTTGGCTTTACGCATATTTCATTGATTATATTACCCCAAGATTATGTGTGGAATCAATATTCATTTGATTATGTCATAATTTCCACTCCCCTTCCTGTGGATATACTTTTGATACACATAATCACTCCATTTAAAATTCTCAAGTCATTGATATGAATTTGATAAGAGTAATTTTAACTCTTTCACCATTTGTTGAGTTAAACATCCAATTCGTTGGTGTTGTTTTTACAGGAATATGTGTGAATATACTTTGATTGTTTTACACTGAATATCCAATCATATTTAGTGTATTTATATTTTTCACACATAATTATGTTGTTGATTTATCCTTAACCTAAGGATATGGCCTTTATGAGAGATTTCATCTCAACTTACATTCCATTGAGACTTCTTTGTTGATATACACCAAATCACTTTTATGTGGTGTATATAATGTACTTTGACATAGTATATCATGAATTCCCTTTATTCTCATGATATTACAAAGTTTTGATTACCTCAATTATTTTCATTCAAGCGTCTCTCTTTTGGTTAGAATCTCTAACTAAAATACCATTTTTAAATGTTTTAAAGACTTATTCATCTAAATATTTCTCATTAATGTCCATGTTTGAAAAATGGTTTTAAGGATTTATTTATATGGACATTAAAGTTTAGAAATTAAAAATCCTTTTAAAAGGTTTCAAAGTGGTATGGGACACTTTGATTCAAAAATCTATTTTTAAATGGCTTCTTGACAAATAGTGTGACTTTTAAATGTTTTCAAGAAAAGGGGGATATTTCTCTCAAATAGTTTTGATGATTATTTTCATCTATGTCAACATCCTTCATTATTCATGATTGAGGTTAATGTGATACAATACAATCTTCCATATTGTATCAAATGAGTTATATTTGACTGTGGATGTTCTATTTTTATACCATTCATGGTTTGTGGTTAAAGTATTGACATTTCGTATGCTAGTTTTAATACGAATGTTTATTTTACGCTTAAACCTATTCATATGAGGAATGCATTGGACTTAATAAGTGACGGGTGGAGCCCGCTATAGCTCCTCGATGCATCGGTAGGTCTCATGAGACAAACTAGTGTCTTGGCACAAGGCCTTGACAAAATCTTATTTGTAGTCTTGGCACGAGGCCTTGACTATGTGGTTATGATAGTCTGGCATTATGCATTCCAACATTATGAAAGTGGTTATTGATTTTTGCATGTGATTATTCGATTAGTAGAATATCCATGTGAATAAGTAAATGGCATTATTTCATTTTACTTTTGACATACTATGTTTAAGTTCAAGTTTAAAAGGCTTTTGTTTTAGTAATGCATTGCCTTAAATGTTTATTCTTATTTATGAAAGTTTCCGCTATATTGTTATCCTTACTGGGCATTTGAGCTCACCCCTTTTCTATGTTTTATTTCTCCCAGGATGTGTAGAAGTAAGTTATGAATGACCTGCAGGGATTTTATGAGGGGTTAATAGTGTGGATTGTGGAAACATTATGTTGTTGTATTAGTTTTTCATTTTATGATGTAATGTAAAACTTATGAATATATCTAGTGTTTCCAAGGCTACTAAACCAATCGGTCTTTCGAGATTTGATCTTTCTTGTGATCATGTCAATGTTATGTAATAATGCACCGACTCTGGGTAACTGGGGTCGGGGCGTTACAGTTGGTATCAGAGGAAGTTTAGTACAAACCTTGGTAGCTAGATTTAGATAAACTCTGATTAGAGCACGTAGACCTAAGATGAACTTTGAGGATTAGTATAAAAGAACTTCCTAGAATTTTGGTATTGTAGAGATTTTGTGAGTTTTCCGAGCAATAAATCCCTGTCTGGATACGAGCAGGTAGAGGCAGCTCTGGCACAGATGTACCTAGGGGTAAAACCCGAAAACACCGCTTTGATCTAGAATCGAACGGGAACTGGTGCACGACAACGGGCCTTGCTGCACTCTTGGTTACGACACTCCCAGGGGATATGCTTAGGATAATTTAAATTTTCATTACAAACCGATTTAAGTAATATATACATAAGATGAGAGTAAATGACCTTGGTTAATCCTAATATGTTTCAAATTGAGAATATGGTGACATTTTAATCTCTAAATGATTTTACGACTACTATTACTCACACAATGCTTTCTGGTTTTAGTCAATGGCTGGATTCCAAGGAAGTCATAGTGACTTTGAGAATGATGTACAAGGTGGGAACGGTGGTGGAAATGAGAAACAAAATGGAATGTTGATAGGCGTAAAAGATATCATCTTTATGCCAAATCAGTTTTCCAAAAATATGATCAACAACATATATATTAACCAACTCCCAGACTCAACAAGGAAGAGAAAGGTGATAAATGATAAGATCTCCAGCAATGGAGACCATGGAGAAAAGAAACCTCAATTTTCATCATGCAGGAATTGTGGAAAGAGACACCCAGGAAAGTGTCTCAATGGGACAACGAAATGTTTTACGTGCGGGAAGGTAGGACATAAAGTGAAGAATTGCCGAAGAAAAATGAAGAGTACTATGGAAGAAGATAAAAATGGTCCCAAGAGTCCATTTACAGTCATTTGCCGTAAATGTAGGGGACCTGGCCATTACCCGAGTGAATTTCCTATTTTATAGGATATTTTCTTGCTCAAAGAAGAAGCTATGCGGAAATAAATGGTTGGAGAAAAATTTAAAAAGTATTAGCACTCCTTGTTGATGGGTTTACTTTGGAATAATTTTCTCTTGTATTTGTAACCCCTCAGTTTGCCATGTGAGAATGATATTTGAGGAATAATTGTCTCTTCTCTTGTGGATATAGGTATAAATAACCATTTGGTTTTATATGATCATTGGGGTTTGAGAAAATGATAAGTTATTATAATTTGGGATGAAAATGCAAAGTATGATATAACATTTGTGGTTAAATTATTTTGAAAAATTTATCTCATTTTGGTAATATTATAGAATATAGTTTTTGAAAAAGGACAACACGTAGACCGTGTGACAACCCGTCGCGTCGGACAAAGCTGTGGGAATCGAACCCACAACCAAAGTGCGATTGGGATTTATCGCCTACCACTGGACTACGTGAAGTCCCTGGTTAGTATGACTATTTTTTTGTTAAATGATTTTATTGATCAATAATAAGATGATTTGGGTTCTTATGTCTTATCAAATGAATACCCTTGGTATAGGAAAATGATTTGGTGATTAAGTGATAAATGTTATTTTGGAAGATGTTCGTTTTGTTAGGAACACTATATGCCCAAGGAAAATAGAATACAATGAGGTTTCATTTGTAGAGTAATGGTGGATTTTTATCTACATTTTTATTGTTGATTTATAGTGATTTGGGTTATTTATGGAAATTATTAACCTATAACAGAGAATATGTGATGATGTTAATTACTTTTAAGTATGTGACTTTAAGAGTATTTGATGTCATTTGGAGATACAATGTAACATGGGAGACTACATAATCAAATTCTTCTATGTTTTGGGTTTCAATATTAGTTTGGATTATATTAAAGGATTTTAAGGACAATTGGTTATTTAATGGTATCTATTTAACTTTGGGGTATTGTTGGTTTAATTTTAGAAATTAAGATTAGTGCATATTTATCTCAATGAATATCCTTTTGGGGGATCATTAGATCATTCACTAACCATTTTGGTTTTGATTAATCTTCAAAGACAATGTAAATATATGGTTTATCCTGCATGGATCATGTGATTCTATAGAAGTTTATTCTAGCTCTTCCAGTGTGACCAAGTCTTCTTGAATACTCATCGTTTAAAAAAAATTGAGTTAGTGGTGGAAATTTATTAAAGAATGAAAATCTACTTAAAATTTAAGTATATCTCATAATGTTCTTAGTCAATATCATAAATGAATTCCTCTTCCTTATGTAATGTAACTTTAAAAAAAATGTTGTCCTAGATGGTACCTTAAATCATCACTAATTTATGGCTTTGGGATTGTTGGCCTTTTCATAGCCATGTTCTCTACCACTCTCCATCAGATAATTGATGGATAGATTTCTCCTCCATATCCATATTTTCCTACATGGAACCCTAGTATGTGTTATTTTCGGTAATCGTCATACTTTCCACTCTTTATTTTAAATAGAGGCCTCATTAATTCATTTTTCGATGTGGGATTTCAACTAAGATATTTTGAAATGTCAAACATGTGTGATCCCAATACCCTATATTTTGTTGAACCGATGGTACTTCAAATCATCATAGATTGATGAGTTTAAGGACCTCAATTTTATACTTGTTTGTGATTGATGACCTCAACCACTACCTATAAATATTTACGTTTTTCCTCCAATTAAATGTCTCTAATTGCCACCAATGTTCTCCTAATCGAGATCATAATTTGGTGGTGACCCTTTCATTTCTCTTTTCCTCATATTAAGACTAAATTTTAGTAAACCAATTTCCGATGTGGGTTTTCCCACAAATATATTTTCTATTTTCAACCTTTTATTTTCGAAGAACAATTTCAAATTGCGAGGACGCAATTTATTGAAGGAGGGGAGAATGTAACACCCCAAGATTTCATAGTGTGTTATTTCTTCAAAATAATTCAATAACTTTCACTACACGCAACACCGAGTTCAAGCGCACCATGACTTACCAAACAAGCCGTTCAAAAAAGGTTATGAATAGTATTAACTAAATTTTAAACTTTATATAATCCTTATAATTTTAGAATCCATATTATGAGTTTCTTAGACATAATGTAAGAACAAATTCATCTTCAGTATTGTAGTTTTACCAACTTTTAATAGTGAAACCTTTTTAAATAAAATATTTTAAACTTTTTGACTAAATGGGGACATCAAAAAATTTAAAATAAAACATCCCAAGCTTCCACGGTACGCTTTCCTTTGAATAAAACAGTAGCGTGTGTTGTACGCAACTTCGAGTTTTAACACACACCACAACCGATCAAACTAGCCGTTATGAATAGTAATACTTAATTTTTTTGAAATTATATATATTTTATATTTCAAAATGGACTTCATTTTTGGATTCGGAATATCAAATTTAGCCTAAGGTGAAATTTTGGTACTTTTCGGATAACTTTCATATTTTGATGAATAGAAAAAATTACTAAATTTTAATTAAAAACAACTTTTTTAATCAAAATAATTAATAGAGATAAATTATGAATTTGAGTGGTTTTAAAGTATATTTAGAATATATTTTTACCATTTAATATAATTTTGGTCATTGGACATAATTTTACAATTAAACCGAACATAAACAAGTGTCAATCTTTTGATAGTTATTATCTCTTAAAAACACGCTTTTTGTTTTGACAGCGGGAATTAATTTTAAATTAATTTCTGCCACTTCTGTGTTTTGAATTTAGAAAAATGGATTCCATATTTGGAATCAGGATGTTCAAATTGTGTAAATAGGTAACTTTTATTTTTATACATTTTGAATAATTACGGTGGTAAATATTTTATTTACCATGGTTAAGGGTAAATCCGGTAAATAAGGGTTAAAAAATAATATTATAATAATACTAAATTACCCTAAAACGTGTCTTAACCCTATTGGTTGATACATGGACGACCATGGGCATCTTTGGGTCAATTTTGGGACCCCATTGATCCACTTGTAAGTGATAATGACACTTTATTTTAATTAAGTTAAAATGAATACAAAAATGGCATAAGCTTACATCTTTTAAAAGAACAATTTTTACATAGGGTTATACATGTTGGATTTTCGATTATAAATATTCATTAGAAATCTAAAAAGATTTCCTACATAATTATATTTTATTTATAATTTTTAGACATCAAATAATTTAAATTATTAATGACACAATAATGATGAAATGTTTACCTCATTAATAAATCATTTAAATAAATAAGATTATAATGATTAAAATATTATCTAAAACCTGTCCAATTCTTATTGGTTGATGTTATTTAGAATATGAGTCATCTTATCTTCGACCTCAATGATTTTTGGACCATTATAAACCGAATATAATTATATTATAAAGTAATACTTTAACTCTTTCCTAAAGAGCCCCTCCTCTCCCTTATAAAAGGAGACCACTTCTACTCATTCTTCACACCTCTCAAGCCACTTGGCTCGTCCAAACTCTGCCCAACTAAGCTCCCCACATCCCTCTCCTCCTCCTTGAATCTTCCCCTTAGGCAGAAAGCATTTCAAGAAGTCCTTTGGTTCCAACCAAAGTGAGTTACCTAAATTAAAGGTAACATTTTCTCTTAAATTATTTTCAATTATTTTGCTTCTCCAACCCCCAAACTCTTTTTATTTCCTTTCTTTTGTAACAACACCAGTATACACAATATACTAGGATGTTGTTATAAGAAGTATTCAAACTACACAGTCACACAACTCCATCTAATGGATGATGAACATAATGTTTCTGTGGATGGCAAACTAACGCCTCACGAAACGATGATTGTTCAAATACATCTTACCGCCTCTCATGGTGGCCATTAGGATGGCACTGTAATTAAATATGATATTAATGATATATATTTTATATATAAGCTTCTGTAATTCCATTTTATTTCATACAATTATTCGTTTCATGTTGTATATACATACGATAATTTCATTTGAGGAAGTGCGGACTACCGCCCCCTTAAAATGATATGACTCGTTCATACCACACATGGAACGTATAAAGGATGGTGTTAATGAACTTAAGTAACATATATAAAATATTATATTTTAATGGAATATTAATATACCTATGTATCATTTGGATTCGATTCTTTTAAAATAAAAATTAAATGGAAGTAGTATTCGTGCGTACGTACGGACTACCGTCTCCACGAACGCGATGAGATTCATTCTCCATCGTATCCATTCAAGTATAATAATCATTTTATGATTTAAAAATGATGTTTAAGGACTTGATACCATTCTGGATATGAATAATATACATCCCATTAATAACGAATATGGCTCACATAACAAAGAATGTAAAGTAAAATGAACCCGTTAACACCTGAAATAATGATAATTCTAAGATATTATTAACAAATAAATGTTAAAAGATCATATATGATATCATATTAAAGTAACTGATTCTTGTATTATTCAATAACAATTATTTCACCATTATACAGGAGGTAAACCTACCATCGACCAAGGAAAAAGTACAAAGTAAGGGATTCTCTTATCTCACTTTCAATTCCGTGAGATTTCCATTGTTCGCTACTAAATTATTGAAAGTGGTGTATTGTGTACTTCCATTTGATATATATTATCATGATTCACTTTATATTCATGTTATTCTGTAAATCATTTGGTGGTTATTAACTTTTGGCCATGCGACTCAGTTGATTAACGTGGTAAGGGATTCTCTTATCTCACTTTCAATTCCGTGAGATTTCCATTATTCGCTACTAAATTATTGAAAGTGGTGTATTGTGTACTTCCATTTGATATATATTATCATGATTCACTTTATATTCATTTTATTCTGTAAATCATTTGGTGGTTATTAACTTTTGGCCATGCGACTCAGTTGATTAACGTGGTAAGGGGTTTCTTGTCTCACTTTTAATTCCGTGAGAATTCCATTGATCACCACTTAATTATTGCATGTGGTGTATGTGTACTACCCATGATTGTATTCATTGTGTAATATAATTTATTTTATGGGTATTTACATCATCATGGTATGATCTTTCTTTCATGGGTGTTTGTTTCTTAAGTTACCTAATCAATAAGGGAATTTGAGATTTCAATTTCCACTCATTTGGCTTTACGCATATTTCATTGATTATATTACCCCAAGATTATGTGTGGAATCAATATTCATTTGATTATGTCATAATTTACACTCCCCTTCCTGTGGATATACTTTTGATACACATAATCACTCCATTGAAAATTATCAAGTCATTGATATGAATTTGATAAGAGTAATTTTAACTCTTTCACCATTTGTTGAGTTAAACATCCAATTCGTTGGTGTTGTTTTTACAGGAATATGTGTGAATATACTTTGATTGTTTTACAATTAATATCCAATCATATTTAGTGTATTTATATTTTTCACACATAATTATGTTGTTGATTTATCCTTAACCTAAGGATATGGCCTTTATGAGAGATTTCATCTCAACTTACATTCCATTGAGACTTCTTTGTTGATATACACCAAATCACTTTTATGTGGTGTATATAATGTACTTTGACATAGTATATCATGAATTCCCTTTATTCTCATGATATTACAAAGTTTTGATTACCTCAATTATTTTCATTCAAGCATCTCTCTTTTGGTTAGAATCTCTAACTAAAATACCATTTTTAAATGTTTTAAAGACTTATTCATCTAAATCTTTCTCATTAATGTCCATGTTTTAAAAATGGTTTTAAGGATTTATTTATATGGACATTAAAGTTTAGAAATTAAAAATCCTTTTAAAATGTTTCAAAGTGGTATGGGACACTTTGATTCAAAAATCTATTTTTAAATGGCTTCTTGACAAATAGTGTGACTTTTAAATGTTTTCAAGAAAAGGGGGATATTTCTCTCAAATAGTTTTGATGATTATTTTCATCTATGTCAACATCCTTCATTATTCATGATTGAGGTTAATGTGATACAATACAATCTTCCATATTGTATCAAATGAGTTATATTTGACTGTGGATGTTCTATTTTTATACCATTCATGGTTTGTGGTTAAAGTATTGACATTTCGTATGCTAGTTTTAATACGAATGTTTATTTTATGCTTAAACCTATTCATATGAGGAATGCATTGGACTTAATAAGTGATGGGTGGAGCCCGCTATAGCTCCTCAATGCATCGGTAGGTCTCATGAGACAAACTAGTGTCTTGGCACAAGGCCTTGACAAAATCTTATTTGTAGTCTTGGCACGAGGCCTTGACTATGTGGTTATGATAGTCTGGCATTATGCATTCCAACTTTATGAAAGTGGTTATTGATTTTTGCATGTGATTATTCGATTAGTAGAATATCCATGTGAATAAGTAAATGGCATTATTTCATTTTACTTTTTCCATACTATGTTGAAGTTCAAGTTTAAAAGGCTTTTGTTTTAGTAATGCATTGCCTTAAATGTTTATTCTTATTTATGAAAGTTTCCGCTATATTGTTATCCTTACTGGGCATTTGAGCTCACCCCTTTTCTATGTTTTATTTTTCCCAGGATGTGAAGAAGTAAGTTATGAATGACCTGCAGGGATTTTATGAGGGGTTAATAGTGTGGATTGTGGAAACATTATGTTGTTGTATTAGTTTTTCATTTTATGATGTAATTTAAAACTTATGAATATATCTAGTGTTTCCAAGGCTACTAAACCAATCGGTCTTTCGAGATTTGATCTTTCTTGTGATCATGCCAATGTTATGTAATAATGCACCGACTCTGGGTAACTGGGGTCGGGGCGTGACATTAATTCCATCAATAATTGAGGTGTTATAACAGCCTACAGACATGACCATCCAAATTACAAGGCATAAGGAAAATATTTCATTAAAATACATTCCCAAGACTTTTTAGCTTGAGAATTTTATATAATTAAGAAAAAACATTAAGTAAAAAACCCATGTTATTTTTATCAATTGGAAAAATTTTCCATTATGTATGAAACTACTTAATCCATAATGACTCTTCAACATCTCACAAAAATTATAAACATAATAATTTATTCTATATATTTCATAGTTATCCTATCTTATTAACCTGTGGAAATGGAAACACAAGAAAAGGGGTGAGCCTAAATTCTTAGTAAGGTAAAATATAATTGATAACAATTAAATATCATTAGTAAAAATAAGATGAGAATATGGGTATAATCAAGATATATAAGATACCTATACCTAAAAAAGTATAGATCATAAATCATGGAATAAGGCTTAGTATAATAGAATACATGAATGAGTTAATAAAAATGAGTCATGAGAGCATAAAATAAGAATGAGAATAAGAATATAACTTTTAATTCATTAACATATGGCACAAAAATTAGCCACACCATCAGTTCCCATGCATACAAGAAACTAAAAAGGTACTTGTGAATACATTATCTCATGAGATATAAACTTTTAACTAATTTATTAGAGATTGATATAGGAACCCACCCATGATTCATCCATACTTACACGTGACACTTGAAAATCATTCACTTATCATAACCCATTGTTATAAATTTGGTTTCATAAACTTTCAAATGAAAATCATTAACTTTTTATAGCTGACAACCCATTGGGAGTCATTAATTTCCTATGGTTCTACATAACATTAATAATTTATAAGACTCAGAAAAACTAATAAAAATATAGTACTTGGAAATACTAAGAGTCAAACCCACAAGGATGATCCTTATGTTCTAAATTTATTAAAGAAATTGAAATTAAATTTTTCTGGTTTATTTGGAGAAAGAGAAAAGGTGCAGAAAGAATTGGGTTTGATTTCAAGAAAAGAGGCATTCTAGGTTCAGTTATATTAGGTTTGTGTGCTAGGTATTTAATTTATAATGAATTTATTCAAGTTTGGTGTTGTAATTGGGTCAGAAAGGATCCTTGGTCTGGGTACCCTACACTTAATCCAAGGATTTCACCATTGGAATGATCATCTACTAAATTCCATCACCAAACTAAGCAACCCAAAAACCTATATAAATATAACTAACCATTATTTCATAATGGTCATACATAAAACAGGATAATTAACTGATGTAAGGAAATGATAATCCTAGGAACACAATGATGGCCATGCAATATGAAAATAAGATAAATTGGAATTGATAAATGAAGTTACAAAAATCCAAAATAAGAATAATAAATATAAATAATATCTAAGAATCACATCCCCGTAAAATCACATCACTCTACACAAAGAAAATTAATCACTCATGCTAGGAATGATGAGAAAAATCATCATTGGTTCCAAATGAAGAAAGGAGATGTAGAATGGTGGTGAATCAGGGATCAAGATCATAACTCTGTGTGTGCATTCATCCATGAAGCGCTTTCAGACCATCCTCTGGTCCCTGATGTACCCACTATGCAGTAGAGGTATAATTTTATAAGGGTTTCTGTTAACCCTATTCCACAAATGTCATTATTTTTATGCTTGTTGAAATATTCATGATGTGCAATATTTTACATGATGCATAATCCTTATCTACATCATATTTTTCATATATGTCCTACCGTAATCATTTATGATGTGTATTTATGTACACGACATGTAACTTATTTTTATAATGTGTAATATTAATGAATTTTCATGAGTGGAAGTATCTTCCTAATTAAATCATATCATATAATGAAATAAATGTTGTGTAATTATTTTTCTTCAGTTCTAAAGCTTTATTGCATCCTAAAAAATCCAGTGTCACGCTGCTTCACTTTGCTCATGGAGAGAAGTGTCTTTTAGCTCCAATATTCACATCTTTTCATTCCTTTTTAAAATATAAGTTGTATCCTACAATAAAATAAAAAATAAGTCAATACATTACAAAATTGGAAAGATTAATCATTTAAATATGGATTTTTTTAAAAACACTCTAAAATATATGCATGAAATACAGATATCAATAACATAAAGAACCTATGGAAATAAAATGGGTTTCATCCAACACATTATAAATAAAAAATGGAAAAAATGGGTTTCATATTATTTTCAAATGGTTTCACATAAGTAAATCCTTAATAATTATATCAATAATCATGATATGATAAACCCATTGAAAATAAATGGGTACCAATGACATCAAGAAAATTTATAGGAAAATATAATTCAATAAACATAATAATTAATATAATATTTATATCATATAGATAAAGGGTATATATTTAAGACAATAGTTTCCATAATGAATCTATATATGGAACCTAGGTGAACACCCTTCAATAAAAGGCTCCTGATTGGAATCCATGAGGTCCTGGGTTCAAGACCTACTGGGAAAAAGTACAATTATAGTAGTATGTAGTTGGTGACACAATTATGACACAATCCTGGTGATATAAGTGGGATGATTCAAGCATGAGGCACCACCAGTATTTTGGGTCATGTTATGGGCTTCATACCTACTGAACCTATGGGCCATGTACTAAATAAACAAAGTTTGGTCGGTGGGCTATCCCCTGGGGGGGTATGTTCTACCTTTCCAGCTTATGTGTGTGGTGTGTGTTTGTTTGAATGTAATTGTACCCCCAAGCACCTAATATATATATATATATATAGTAGGAAAGATAAAGCAAGTGATGCATCATTTTTGTGATAGAAAAAACATTTTATAATCCATATAGAGAAACAAGGTTGATGATATCATTTGAATAATATCTTTGATAAAGTATAAATTTTTTCAAATGATAATGACTTAGATGATAGAATATTTTTAAAATTTTGAATAAAAACCACTTTGGAAATAAGAAAAATTCTTAATCTTTTGAAATAATTTTAAAAAATAATTTAAAAAACAAGTATAAAAATAATTTGTTTGGAAACCACAAAAACATAGAGATAAATATTCATATAAAATGATAATGCTAGTGGAAGAACATGTTCACACATAAATGTTAAAAAGTTAATATTTTCACATTTTTATGAAAATGGTCCATAATGAAAACATTAATATTTCTTTAAAACTTTTAAAATAAATCAAATTAGTAGAAAATAACCTTAAGAAATTATTAAATCACACATATATATTTTTTTCAAAATCATCCAATGAATATGGATATGTAAAAAGGGATTTTCTAGACGTATAATAAGATACGATATTAGTTTCACTTATAAGAAACACTTTTGGTAAAATATAAGTCCAGGGGAAATAAGTATTTTAGGGGACCTATGATACCCCTTGAATATCCAATGAAAATAATGGGGGTTTTCGTAAAGAATAAAAATTCCCATATGTATTATCTTTTGGAGAAAATCTTGATTTGAAACTAATATTGGAAATCGAAACCCTTACGGTTTGAGTAATATTTTAATCAAAACCCCTTCAACATTTGTATCTTTTAAGTAGAATTATATTTAAATAAAGTACCTAATATGGATATTAAAACACTATGATTATGGTAAAATAAATTCATTAGGAAATAGTTACACCATATTAAAGGTATCATGTTAAATATTAAGAAATATGTCTCAAGAAATTAAATTTGAGACAAAGAACCCCTTACCTAAATTCCTACTTAGATGAAATGATCTCTAACCTCATGTATAAAAAAATTAAGTATATTAATCACCCATTTCAGAACCTATTTAATATATATAAACTATTTTTAATTCATTGGTTATTATTATCCACTTTTATATTAGTTAGTTATAATCTATTTTTGATATCACTTATGAGTAATATTGATCGTTTTGAACTAATTTTGTAACAAAAATGTTATTATTAATTATTCTACAAATTTTAATAATTTAAAAATAATACAAGGTAATTTAAATGATGTTTTATAATTATTTATAATGTTATAATTTCATTCTGTAGTTTTTTTGGTTATGATTATTAAAGATAAATTTGGTGATGAACATTTTTCGTTCTTCCTCAGCGAATGAAGGGTGTTTTAATAAACAATGAATCAAATTATTATATTAAAATTATAGATCCTAAAAAAAATCATCATTTAATTATTTATATCATATATTACAAGATATTAAATTTCCATAATCATCTATGATATAAGTTTATAGCATTGTTCAAATAGGTGGTCAAACCAACCCAAACCAGAACGTAGCCAAAATAATAGTTGATTATGAAGTGAAGTAGTTGTAATATCATTATACCAGAATCAGAATGATATTTTTTAGTGTTTATTTGTGTGCTATATTTTAATTTTAATGAATAATAATAACAGTATAACCTATACAAAGTTATTTTATAGCATGAAGAAATCAATTTTTCCTCTTAGAATGATCTTTTGGATGATTGAATTTACCATTATTTTTCATTTCTCATATTTTTAATAGGTTTCCAATTTTTCTTTCCATAACATTAATAATTTCAATAGAATAATATTTATAAATTTAACTCATTTTTATGACCATCCATATAAGGCAATAATGAAAATAAATACAGAAATCAATCATTCCATGGAGAATGTAGTCCACAAGTACACATGGATGATGATTTCATTCTCCATAGAGTTTGGAAAAAGAGTAATATGATTTATCATTTAAGAATAAAAAATTTCATAAATATGATACTTATGTAATAAATTACTATTATTACTTTCCCTATAATGTGGTGAAAGAAAATTAAACACGTTGCGCTATGGAGACTGTAGTCCGCAAAATACACGAATGGCGGTTTTTTTTCTTAATAGAATGTGGAAAGATAGTTAATAATTGTAACATAATTATAATAACATAAAATTATACCAATGAAACTAATTATATCATTTTAAAATAGTGTAATTTAATTTCAGGAAGAATAAGTGCACATAATGAAATGTAAATGGGAAATGAGCGGTTAAAAATTTATACCCCACTTCTTCGATATCGCCTTTTAAAAGGGAGTAAAACCTTTAATGGATGGTATTATGAGAATATAGGAACCTTTTAAATGCAGATATGAAGTTTTAAGAGAGGTTTGTGTAGATTTTGGGGTGGAAAAAGTTGGTTTTTGTGAGAGGGGAAGCAAGGAGTGGAGTTCCCCATGTATAAGTGACATTTTTATAAATACAGAAACGTTTTTAATAATGGGAAGTCACTATCAAGGAATATTTATAAAAAAAATTAAGAAATAATGGAGTGGGTAAGTGATAAGGTTGATTAATTCCTCCAACTACCCATTCTCACACATGTTTTAAACTTGTTTGTAGTCATTCCTTCTTGGTTAAACCAGTTTTACACCTTTTGATTTTAACCTAGGTAATTGTTTTTATCAAAGTAATGTATCATTTATGATTGAAAATAAATTGGTACTTATTAAATAATTTGGACCTAATTATTCCAAATTTTATTTTTTTTATTATATTAATTTTATAAATTTTATAAAATTTAATTTTAAAATACTTAATGTATAATGCATTAAAAATATTTTTTTTGAAAAAATATAACTGAAGTTATAAAATGTAAATTAGGGGTTTTTAAATTAAAACCAATAATTTTTAAATTATAAATTCAAATATAATGTATATATTTGGTCTTAGGAAATGTTTTCATGAATTTACAATTCATACTTATATATTAGAAATCTCATAAAAGCTATGTTATTTGTAAAGACAGTATTTTGAACTATTCACCTAAAAATCAATATATTTATAAAACAAATTCATCTTAAAATAATATTTAAATTATAAATCCAAAAATTAACTTTATTTATTCATATTTTTTATATAATGTTCTATTTTAACTTTTAAATAACATCTTAAAATATAATGAGAAACTATTTTTTAGGAAAATAACATTTTAAAATTATAGTTGTTTTTATTCTTAATTTATATAAAACACTAATAAAGCTATAATTAATCAATACATAATATATTTTATTAAAAAACCATTTAATAATAATATACTTATTTTTACTTAATAAAAATTACTATTCATAAAATGATAGATTCTTAAACATAATAACGAATTACGTAAATTTATATAAAATAACTTATATATATGTGTTAATATATTTCTTAATTCAGTTACTAATATTCATACCTTATAATTAAATGAACATGTTTTAACTATATTATCATATCACTGTTTCAATTTAGTTTAGTGTTTCATGTAGAGAAAGTTATCGAACATATTTTTTATTTATATAAAATGTATATAGAAATCTTGGGTCATTACATTCTCCCTCTTAAATTAGTTATGTACTCACAATTTTAATTATTACTCATTGAAGAAATAAGATGATGATATTATTAAAGTATTTATATTTTAGGTTATAAACACTTGCCTTACTCTCTTAATCTATATATTGTTACTTATCTTTCATCAAATTAAATTATCTATTCATATAATCACATAACCAATTATGTATATACCGCAATCATATATTCTCTATTATATAATTTTCCCAAAACCATTCGAATATCCAAGACATTAAACCATATTGAAAATATATATCCATTCATAAATTAACACTATATTTCACCCTAAAATGGTATAAAATCACACCCCAACCATTATATACCACAATCCCAAAAATGAGATGAACTTGACCAAAAATGTCATGAATCAATTATCAATCCCATGGTTATTGATATTATCTTAACTTAATTTTTAATAATAAATCAAAATTTTCTTATCTCAGCATCAATAATATATTAAACCTAAGAGTTATCCATCTCTCAATATTGTGTTCTCCAATAGTTTTCCTCAAAATCAAACCTTGACATAAAATAATTTTTCAAGGTTATTAATACCATTCAATATTTGTTTCCAAAAAAATATTAGATAATAATCCTTTGATGTTTCACATAATTCTTATAACTTTTAGAACATTCTATAACATAATAAATAAATATCACTAACTAGGGAAAATATCTCAAAGTATTAAGAATTAATTTCTATTAATATATCATTCTCACTACCTTAGGTAAGACTAGGATGCTCACCTTTTCTATCACAATAGAAATATACTACGATTCTCAACCATTTTAGTATGATTCCTTATTTGGTTATAATATGTAATGGTTTCTAGATATATACCTTTCTCATATTTATTTTTATAATCTTGTTTAAACCAAATACTAAATCAAAAATGATTAGGATAATATCCAATAGAATCAGAGTATATGATCATATGAATATGAAAACTCAATATTCTTTAAAATTTCATTTCATCCTTCGATACTTTCAATTTAATATAGTTTTATTTAATTTAGGTTCACTTGTACTTATTAAAAAAATCCATTAAAGTAGTTAAGAAATAAATCCTTTATAATGGCTCATAAAGATAATGTGATTGACCAAAGAATATATCTCAGGAGTTTCAAACTAACTATACAATTTGGACTCTTTTTCATGCACTAGGTGACGATTGAGTTAATACTCATCAAAAAATTTCAAGGTTATTACCCATAGGTACATTTTTCCACATGCTAAACCCACTTGTAATATTCATATTGGGATTTCATTTCTTGGAAAACAAAATACCCAAAATTTTCAAAAATTTTAGGATGTTATCCTATATTGATACTTATCATTTAGACTTATCCTAAGGATTTTTACTAAATTTCTCTAATCCCAATCCATAAAATATTATCTCAACCGAAATAACTTATCTATACCTTTTGAATTATAATAAACCATAACTTATCACCATTTTATAACATTTCTAACTCCCAATTTATCCCCAACAGATATCATCATAATCTCTAAAATTATCTAAAGCTTTCTCAAATATAAATTATAGTATTCCATAGACATGACCATCCATATTACCTGAAATAAAGAAAAAATTTAATTAAAATACATTCCCAAGACCCTTTATGTTTATAATTTTAGATAATTAGGATGAAATATTAACTAAAAAAACCCAAATTATTTATATTAATTGGAAAATTTTCTTATTATGTATGAAACTAAATAATACATAATGAGTATTCAACATCAACTTCAAATTATGCACATAAGAAATCTTAGATACATTTTCTACATTTAATATCTTCATAACCTGGGGAAATGGAAACATAAGAAAAGGGTAGAGATAAAATTCTTAGAAATAGTAAACGTAAGAGATAATAATATAATATCATTAGCAAGAATAATATGGGAATATGGGTATAATCATGATACATAAGAAACATATACCTAAAAAACCATAGATCATATATCATGGAATAAGACATTGAATAAAATTATATATGAATGAGTTAATAAATATGTGTCATGATAGTATAAAATAATAATTATAATGAGCATAAGACTAAAAAATATTTAAATTATAGCACAAATATTAGTATCGGGAACATTACTTTATGAGCCACACCACTAGTGCCCACATTTATGAATAACTAAAAGGTTACTCATCAATAATTTATCTCATAATATACAATCTTTTAACCAATGCATTGGAGGTCAATATAGGACCCCGCCCATAAATCATCCATACTTACATGTACCACTTGAAAATCATTCACTTATTACATCATAAAGAACCCATGGAAATACATTTAGTTTCATAAGACATTCAAATAAATATCATTCACATTTTATAGAATAAATATTCCTTAGAAAGAAAATTGGTTTCATTAAACACATCATAAACCACCCATATAAATAAAATGGGTTTCATTTCCTTTTCAATTGGATTCGCATAAGGAAATCATTAATAATTCCATAAATAATCATAACATGATAAACCTAGGGAAAATAAATGTGTATCCAATAACATCAAGTAACTTTCTAGGTAAATACTATTAAATCAAGATAATAAATAATATGGTATTTACACCATATAGATAAAGATTATACAATTAAGATATTAATTTCCATAATCAATCGATGTATAGAACCAAGGTAAACACCCCTAAATCAATGGAATAAAAAATATGGTATTCAAATAGGGAATGAATTGTAAGAAAAATTAGGTTTATAAACCTTAAATGATGAGGAAATAAAAAGGAAATGATGTCACATTTCTATGATAGAAAATAACATTTTTTAATCCATCCAAAGAAATAAGGTTAACATTATTATTTGAAGAATATCCCTGATCAATCAGAAAAATGTATCGTAGGAAAATTACTTATATAAAATTCACTTTTTATATGTTTTATATTTTTTTGTAAATAATAGTTTTTTAATATTCTAAAATCACTTCAAAAGAATTTTTTTATAAAAATTGAAGAAAATAATTTATTTGGAAACCATGAAAATGTAGAGATAAATATTTATATAAAATGGTAAAGGTGGAATAATGACATGTTCATATGTATACATTATAGAGAGAATATTTTCACATTTTTATGAAACAAACCACATGAAAAATATTATAATTTATTTAAAATTTTTAAAAATAATTAAAAATAATATAAAATAATATTATTAAATTATATAATAATAGATAATGAACCTTTTAAAATAATATAATTAATATGGATATTAAAAAATAAAGGATCCTGATTGAGAAGAAAATAAGGGGTCAATTTTACTTACAAGAAGCACTTCGGGTAAAATATAAGTGAATGGGAAATGAAATTTTGAGGGAAAATGTAAAAAACCATGAATATACTATGAAAATTATGAGATATGTTAGAAAGAGTTAAAATTACATAGATGGATTATGTCACAACCCGACCCACCGAGGTCCGACCCTTGACTACCTCAAGACTACCTCTAATAGACCAGGGGATGGTGACCAGAACCGAGTAGGCATATCCCACAAACAGGAGGAATTAACCTAAAGTGTCTATACACACACACACATCTCCAATCACACACAATTCTGAAATGTAAAACAAATTAAACAATGCATGCATATATCTAAGACCCCACAACAGAGCATGATAGTAAAGTACAAAAAATAGAAAAGGGGCCAATAACAAGCCCATCCAAAACTATAAAGAGTCCAACCTACTCTAAGGGTGAGGACTAAGTCAAAAGCATCCTACCAGTAAACACCTTGGTCTGTATATCTCCAGCTATGCTCCACCTACTCCCTGTCCTCCCAGGACACTGTAAAAAGGGTCTTCATCTGCACAAGACATGGTACGTGCGGTAAAATCCCATCCATGGGTGAATATAAAAATACTTAGTAGGACACCCCTAAAACACTAAACACAATGTACCAAGTATAGTTAGCTCAATAAAAGTTATAAAAATCAATTTATAACATGAAAAACCCATATATACTCAAGAAAGGGACCACGTGATAAGGCAGTCATAACCAACTGTCATCCATAAGATTCTACTCGAAACAATTCTTATTCCTAGATAAATCACTCCACGAGCCATGCTATCATCAAAGAAACTTGAAGAAGAGGTCTATATCATTGGGCCTCACTAAAATAGAATTCACTAGTTGAAGAAGACTATGGTACACAAATAGGGGGTCACACCCAAAACTGCTGGGGGACACCACAAACCCAATCTGGATCAACCCTCTATGTAGGGGATTTGTATGCCAATGATTCCACAAAACCTATAAATATGGCCTACTAGATGGAGGATCAAATCCCTGCTCAAGGAGGTCACAAAAATTCCATAAACTCTGACTAGGGAACAAAGGATGAGAGGGTATCACACTCCAGTCTCACAGGGGGACACCACAACTCTATCTAAGACTCGATCTCTAGAGGGGATGACAATCTAGTTCCATGGATGTAATTATGCTATGTACACTCAATGAAAAGATCAAATTGAATTCAATAAACATATATTGATCCAAACTAAGAAAATAAAGATCCTCAAGCACTCTCGAAGGGAGTACATGACATGTTCACCTATCCCAAGTCCTACCCATGTGAAAGAGCCTCACACAACATGCAGTCTCCATATACACGGTATGTAGAAGGAGTAAATGATGTGTAGAGACACAAGGGTATCCTACCTATGTCGCTTGGTTGTGTCTGTTTACCGAATCCATGTCAATGTACCGGTTCATGTACGCCAAGCCTTGTCCATGTGGGAGTACACAACATGTCCGTGACTGTTTACTCCAACATGTGTCTGCGTACTCTCCTGGGTATACATCGAGTCAACCAGAAATGGTCACATTCTATGTGATTGTGTTCACATGCCATGTGATCCTTATCTTCATCATAAAAACCTAGATACTACTAAAGAGTCCCCACAAGATGTTACATGCCGTGTGTATTAGGATTTTCCAGAATCCAAGATCTACAGTCCATTTGACTCCTCCATCGCTCTGACCACCGTTTATGATGTGACTTGTCTAGAAACTCAGGGGAATTCCTTGTACAAGCCTTTATATCAATGAATGAAATATTATGTTGCTAAATCTTCTTGATAATCAGATCAAACCATCGTTCATTTTCATGCATTGAAGAATGATAAAGAAGAAAAAATTAGGAATCATCTATCATCTAATTCATTGTTGCTTCTATCATTAAAACAACGTCATTCTGTGATGAACCTAGATCTCAAATCATGGATAATTGTGCCAAGAATTGTATGTTCAATGATCGATTCATCAGATTTTGTTGAACTGCGGACCAAGGGGTCACCCTCGATGAACCATAAAGGAGGGAGAAAAGAACAAAGAACATCAATGAGGAATGAAACTCGGTCATTGTTTATGTTAGCATTAATTAATTTCCATTATAATGATAAATGAAGAGTAATAAAAAATATAAGAAATATCCCAAATAAACTGCACAAATATAATCCCATCTTGTAAGGTGATCAATCTAAAAGTCAATCCATTCATCAATTGATTTACGTTCATTGTAGAAATCAAGAATGAGAATGAATCAACATAAAACAAACATACTACCTCTATTTGGTTCGATCTTTGATGAAGAATGATTGTCGCGTCACATTTTTTGGAATGATCTGTCGAATCCAAGGTTATATCGATCGTTGATCCACGATCTGTCATTGTTCTTCTGAGAGGATTCTCCAAGGCTCTCTCTCTAACAATCCTCCAGAGGTTCCAGGGTTACGTAGAAAACCCTTGAATTATAACCCAAGGATCAATTTAAATATCCACCAATCATCATTTCAATGAAATGAAATGAAATAATTTTATTTAATTATTTTATTCATTTCTATGCCCGTGATGAATTTTCCACAAATGACCCATGCTGACTAATGTTAAGTTGCACCTAGGGTAAAAATTCTATTCTGAACTCAATAATGCCCCCATATTTTTGATCTACAAACTCTTTTATGAGTTATTCCACTTTTTTAGAAAAACCACACGCCCATGTTATTTAATATATTTCAAAAATTTGTTTCAGGCACATCAAGCCTCATAATCACATGCTGTCTCATTTTCTGGTATAAAAATTAATCCATATAATATCCAATAATAGTACACGAAAAATAAGAGACCTTACATTCTATCCACCATAGGGACATTATTCCCTAAAAGTGAAAAGCTACTCAAAGAGATGGGGGTACTGGGCTCATATCTGTGTCTCCCACTCCTAGGTGCTCTCTTGAAGGTTCCTGGGCTACCACCAAACTTGCACAAGGGGAATCAAATGCCCATAGAGGATGTCCTCCTTCTGATCCTCAAACTACACTAGGTACCTAGAAAAGGTCTCTCCATCCTCGATTTCCAACTTTCCCCAGTCGATAATGTGTGATGGTTCATGCACGTACCTGCTCAGTTGCGACATGTTAAAGACATCATGTACCTAGTCCAACTATGGAAGTAGATCTAAGTGGTATTCCACCTCACCAAATCTATGCAGAATCTGAAAAGGACCAATGAATATCAGAGATATAATGCCATTGTGGCCAAATGTTCTTACTCTACATCAAGGTGACACCCTCAGGAACACATGGTCCCCTTCCTTGAAATCTGAAGGTCTTCTTAGACTATCATTATAATAATTATGATGAATCGGTGTAGTCTTCATATTCTCCTGGATGATTCTCACCTTCTATATAGTATCTCGCACCAACTCTAGGCCCATAAGTGCCGACTCTCCTGGGTTATTCCAACAAAGTGGTGACCTGTATGGTCTCCTATAAAAATCCTTGAATAGTTCCACTCCAAGGTTGTAATGGTATCTTTTCTATATGAAAACTCCACCAAGGGTAGGTGGTGCTCCCAACTCTGGCCAAAGTCCATCATGAAATCCCACAACATGTCCTCCAAGACCTAGATGGCCCGCTCTGTCTGACCGTCACTTTGGAGGTGAAATTATATTCTGAAGGATAAATGGGTCCCAAAGGCTTCCAATAATCCTCTCCATAATCGAGATGTGAAGCGAGCATCATGAACAGAGACGACCTTCAAGGGAACTCCATGGAGTCTGACTATCTTCTACACGTAGAGACGTCCCAAGATTTCTACTGAACTCTTCTCCTGAATTGATAAGAAGTGGGATGACTTGGTTAATCGATCTACGATCACCCAAATGGCATTATGTCACCTGGATGTACATGGTAATACCATCACAAAGACCTTTGATATACTATCCCACTTCCAATCTATCACCTCAAGGGGTTGGGTTAAACTCGATGGAACTTAGGGCTCAGCCTCCACTTGCTGACAAGTAAGGCATCAGGAGATACACTCTACAACTCCCTTCTTCATACATAGCCACCAAAATTGATGCCAAAGGTCTTGGTACATATTAGCCCACCTGGATGTACCACAAAAGGGGATGTATGAAACTCCTACAATCAGTCCTCCCGTAACTTCAAGGGTTCCACTTTTCGTCCAATAAAAAGGACATCATTCTACCCACATTCATAATATTCATTGGGATCATGTCCAGTGAATATATGAGTACGTAAGGTCTCACAGTTAGTATATACATGTGGACAATCCCTGAAATTCTATAGAAGTAGAGGGGTAAAAACCATCGACCAAATATTTGAAGCACTATCCATGTCTACAAATGGAAACTGCAATAAGGCTAACTATTCTAAATAATCAGTAAAAAACAAAGAATAAGATCTCCCATTGAGCACATCTTCCACCATGTTCTACTTCCTTGGAGTATAGACAATCTCAAAGACATAGTCCTAGAGTAAGTTTATCCATCACCACTGTCTCAAGTTAAGATCCTTCTGAGAGAATATATACTTGATACTCTTGTGGTCAGAGTATATGATAAACCACTCACCTATCAGGTAGTGTCACCACATCTTCAATGAGAAAACTATTTATGCTAACTCTTGGTTATGGGTCGCATAGTTCAACTCATGTGGTCTCAAATGGAATGAACCATAGGTAATTACTACTTCCATATACATCATAACACAACCAAGTATGGTCTCTGATGAATCAAAGAACACTATGTACTCAAAACCCTCCTCTAGTAACCTCAACATGGGAGCACTCGATAACCTCAGACTCAACTCCTAAATGCACTACTAGCACTTTTTCTTCCACATGAAAGGATTCGCTTTCCTGGTCAAGGATTTCAAGGATGCTTCCACTATGGAGAAGTAGGGTAAAAAACTTCGATATTACCCAACCAATCCAAGGAAACCCCTCACCTCATTAACCCTCTTAGGTGGATCCCAATAAAGCACTACCACAACCTTTGCTGAATCCACTACAAATCCGTCCTATAAGATGACATGTCCTAGAAAGTGGACCTCTCGAATAAAAAACTGACACTTTGAGAACTTCTCGTAAAGATGATACTCTCAATGTATGTATAGGACCTTCCTCGAGTGTCTTGCATTCTCCTCCTCATGTTCTGAATACACTAGGATTTTATCCAAGAAGACTACCATAAAAGGATCCAAGAAAGCCTGAAATATCTGGTTCATGAGTCCCATGAACACTGACGGGGAGTTCGTCATTCCAAATGGAATCACCAAGTACTCATAGTGACCACAATGAAATTTTAAGGCCATCTTCAGTATATCCTAATCCTATAATAACCATTGATGATAGATTGACCTGAGATCAAACATTAAGAACCATCACACCCTTATAAACTAATCAAAGAGGTCACCAATCCTCAGTAGTGGATACTTGTTCTTCATGGTCACCTGGTAAAAGTGTCAGTAATCCATACATAATCTCAATACCCCATCTTGGAAAACAACACTGGGGATGCCCAAGGGTAAATTTTGGGTCTCATGAATCCCTTCTCCTGTAAGTCCTCCATCTGTATCCTCATATCTTGAATCTCTATGGGATCCATATGATATACTGGTGCAGATATTGGTTCCATATTTGGATGCAATTAGATGTAAAAATGTACCTCTTGATGTGGAGGTAAACCTAGTGTGTCCTCATAATTCCTCACACTTCACCAACACTTCAGGAAACTGATAGAACAAATCATCCACTACCCCCAAAGTAATTCTGGCTAACTGATGTGTAATTGCTTGTACTCTCCTATGCCTAATCTCATCCTGATCCGCCAAGGTTTCCTTTTCACCCACAAAGGAAAACCTCATTCTGTTACTATGGACACACACCATCCTCCTCCGAAAATAGTCCATATAGGAATGAACTATAGATAACCATTCCATACCAAGAATGATGTCATAAGGAATCATTGTTGAAACAAAGAGATCCTATAAAAAACTCTGACCTCTAAGAATCAGGTTTCACTGTCAGCAGAAGTGCAAAATTGCTGAGTCACCACCCATCGGAGTCTCCAACCATAAGGGTTGAGTCAAAATTTCAACCAGAATATATATTTTTCAAACCATATAAGTGGAAAGGAAGGAATGAATAGAACCTATGTCTATAAATACTATATCTGAAGTAGAAAATACATAGATCATAACTCGTATCATCCCTGGATAATTGGAGTCATTAGTCTCCATAGCTTGTAGTTGGCCTCGTACCTACCCTCCAGCTCCATGAGCCTAGTATGGACCACCTGGTGGTGGTGGTAATAGGTCGAACATACGACCACCTCATTTTACCCTGATGACCGCTCTTCCATGTTATCCACCCTACAAACCACCCTTCTCCTACCTCTATCTCTATCTTGGTGGTCCCTCGATTGTCTCTTGATCAGCTGTATGAAGGGTTGAGAAATCTCATGAAAAATGTACTCGACCATCACAAGAGAAAGAACGCTAGTCCCTTGGCTGATTTGAGATACCTTGAGAGGCCTACACTACTGACCCTGAGTCCTCGAATCACCTCTTGAAGCATTTGAACCACTTGGATCCCTATAATTGTTGTCAGCTACCTGATTCCAAGGTCTTAGCTACTGGGTGCCCACTGCTAGCTCCCAATACTGGTGTCCTCTCTAATAGAAATATTTCTACCAATAAGGATCACTCAAGAACTCCATCATAGGTGGAAATGATAAGAGATACCATTAAACCACTGATGTATCTGCAAAATCCCTTCTCAAAGTTCTAAGACCTGAAGAACTGGCTCCATACCATATCCAAGGAGTAACACAATAGATCAAAAAATCTCACAGAATACTCTGCCATGGTCATACTTCCCTGCTACATATGTAGAATCTCCTATATGGGTACCGATCACAATCTGGATAGATAGAACTCCTCTTTGAAGAGAAACTTTATGTTTTTCCTAGAGAGAGTTTCCTCGTCATGCTACTGAGTCACTAATATCCAAAATTTCCCCACAAATCCTTGAATAAGAATCACAACAAGGACTTCCATCTAATCAGTAAGCATCCTCATAAGGTGGAAAATGTGAGTGACTGCCTATAGCTAGTCCTTAGCCACACGTGGGTCTATCTCACCCCGAAACCTGAGAGGTATCTGCCACTAAAACTCATGAAATTCAATCAGCTTGCATACACCATCATATAGTAGTGATGGTTATACCTACTGCTTGATGGGTGGTTTTATAGATGGTAAACCACCCAGAGGTTCTATCTCTGGTATAAGCCCCAATACCGATGACTCTTCACTAGGTGGATCATCCTCATGATCACACGGTGGAATCCTATCTGGATGTATATGTGGAGGTATCCTAAAATAAAATAAGATGCACCATGATAAAAGAGTATATATGGAGAGATGACTCAATAAGGACATGGAAAACACAACCATTCATATATGATAATTGTGCTAAAAAATGTTCCCTATAACCAAATGTTTAAATGTATTGAGCTGAAAGGCAGGTGACCAGAGTCCTGGTGTATAGATACGCCGACTTCCATACCTACATTGGAATCCTTAGACTGAAAGTTGAACTTGAAACACTAATTTTTTTCCCAAACCAATCTCACCAAATCACGTCCTAAATTATAAGTAACCTACCTTTGATACCAATCTATCATGACCTGACCTACTGAGATCTGACCCATGACTACCCCAAGCCCACCTCCAATAGGCTAGGGGATGCTGACCAACACCGAGTAGGAATATCCCATAAATGGAAGGCATTATCCTATAATACCTGTACACACGCACATGTCTACAAGATCACACAATGATGAAATTTAAAACAACTGAACCAATGCATGCATACATCTAAGATCCCACAACAAAGTATGACAGTAAAGTACTGAAAAGAAAAAAGAGACCAAAAGAAAACTCAAACAAAACTATAAATATTCCAACCTAATACAATGGTGAAGACTAAGAAAAAAGTACGCTCCAAGTAAACACCTCAATCTGTCAAGCTCCAACTACATTACACCCTCTCCCTATCCTCTCAAGACACCGTAAAAAGGGTCATTGTCTATACATGACATGAAACGTGTTAGAAAAGCCTGTGTATGGTGAGTATAAAAATACTCAGTAGGATACCTTGAAAACACAAAACATGAATCACCAAGTATATTCATATCAATAAAAGATATAAAAATAAATTTATAACAGGAAAAACTCAGATATACTCAAGAAAGGGACCACACTATAAGGCGGTCATAACCAACTGTCAGCCACTTGATTCTGCTCAAAGCAATTATCATTCTGGGAGAACTCACTCCATGAGCCACATTATCATCAGAAACACTAGACAAAGAAGTCTAAATCATTGGGCCCCACCCAAAGATAACACACTAGTATAAGAAGACTACGATACATTGATAGGGGGTCATACCCAGAACTGCTATGGGACACTACAAACCCAATCTAGATCAACCTGCTACGTAGGGGATCATACGTCAATGATTCCACAAACCCTACTAATACGACCTAATAGATGGAGGATCAACTTCCTGCTCAGTTATGTCACACCAATTCCAAAAATTCCAACTAGGGAACAAAGGATGATAGAGGATCTCACTCTAGTCTCATGGAGGGACACCACAACTCTATTTGAGACTTGACCTCTAGAGGGGATCACAATCCAATTTCATGGATGTAATTCTGCATTGTACCCTTGAGGTAAAGGACCAAGGGAATGCACTCAACCTATACTAGTCCAAAATAAAAAAAAAGATCCTAAAAAACTCTTGAAAGGAGTACACAACGTGTCCCAATGGGTACACGACATGTCCATCTATCCCATGTCCTACCAATGTGGAAGATCCTCACACGAAATTTAGTCTCCATATACACGATGTCTAGAAGGAGTACACATCATGTAGAGACACACATTATCTTTCCCATGTCACCTGGCTCTATCTGTGTATCAGTCATTGTACACAAAGTCGTGTCCATGTGGGACTACATTGCGTGTCCATGACAGTGTACTCCAAACCATGTCCATGTACTCTCCAGAGTACACACCGAGTCAACCAGGAATGGTCACATTCCATGTGACAGTGTTTACACACCATGTGATAGTGGTAACATGCCGTTTGATCCTTATATTCATCCCAAAATCCTAGTCACCACTAAAGGGGACCCACATGCCATGTAATCCAGAATTAGATGCTGTGTGTATCAGGATTTTCCAGAATCCCAGATCTGATGTCTGTTCATCTCCTTTGTTGCTCTAGCCACTGTTCTGGACACAACTTTGTAGGAAACATGAGCAAATGCCTCATCCAACCCTTTATATAAAAAAACTACAAGTTATATTTCTATATCTTCTCTAGAATCAGATCAAACCGTCGTTCTTTGTCATGTGTTGAAGAACACATAAGAATGAAAAATCAGGAATCATACATCATCCAAGTTGTTTTTGCTTCCATCATAGACCCACACACCAAGGGGTCGCCTGCGATGAATGAGAAAGGAGGGAGAAAAGAACAAAGAACAACGAATCACAACCATTGTTTCTATCAGCCAAAATTCATTTATAATATAATGATAAATGTAGAGGAATCAAAAAAATACAATAAATATCCCAAATAAACCCCACAAATATAATCTCATCCTATAAGGCGATCGATCCACAAATCAATCAGTTCATCGATTGATTTGCATTCATCACATAAATAATGAACAAGGAAGAATCCACATAAAACATATATCCAAACATGATTTGGTTCAATCACTAATGACGAAAGATTGTCGTGTCACATTTGTTGGAAAGATCCATCAAATCCAAGGTTCTGTTGATTGTTAATCCATGATCTGTCATCGTTCACCTGAGAGGATTCTCCAAGGTTCTATCTTCAATGTTCCTCTGGAGGTTCTAGGGTTATGCAGCTAACCTTCTAATTCTGAGATAAAGATCTATTTAAATATCCACAAATTATTGCATCAATGAAACAAACTAAAACAATTTTATTTTATCATTTTATTCATTTCCTCCCTGCAACGAATGTTTCACAAATGACCCACGTCGACTAATGTTAAGTCGCACCTAGGGTAAAACCGCCATTATTAACTCAACAGTGCCCTTATATTTCTGATTTGGATACCTATTTAAGAGTTATTCAACTTTTTTTAGGAAACCAAGCATGCATACTTTTTAATACATTTAATATATTTGAAACATTTGTTTTGGGAACACTGAGCCTCAAAATCACACACCGTCTGAGAACATAGTCTCAAAATTAATTTATATAATATCCAAAAATAATACATGGAAAATCCAATACATAATAGAATATCTTTTTAAAATAATATTTATTTGAAAATAATATTTGAATTTGAAATAGTTACATCTTGAGTAACATTTTAATCAAAAACCCTTTCAAATTTGGTATCTTTTGAATCGAAGGATATTTAAATAAAGTACATAATATGGATCTTAAAAAACAATGAGTATGTTAAAATAAATTCATTAGGAAATAATCACACCATATTAACTATATATTGGTTCACATTGAGAAATATATCTCATGAAATTATATTTGAGACAAAGAACCCCTTACATAAACTCTTTCATATTAGAAATATGCTCCAACCTCCTATATAACAAATTTGAAAATATTAATAACCCATTTAAGAACCATTTTATTCTTTATAAAATTTATTTATAATACTTATCCACATGTATATTAGTTAATTATTATCTATTTTGATATCATATGTGAGTAATCTTTATTATTTTTACCTAGTTTCTTAATAGTAGTATTGTTATTCATTATTCTACAAAAGTTCATAATTACTAGATCATGAAAGTTACTAGAATTTATATATTTTTAATTATTCATAATGTTTTAATTTAATTCAATGGGAGTTTTATTTATGATCATTAAAGATAAATTTTTCAAAGAGCGTTTTTCATTGATTCTTAGCGAATGATGGGTGTTTACTTAAATAAGGAGTTAAATTTTTATATAAACATTCCAAAACCATAAAAGAAATCATTATTTAATTATTTATATTATTTTTTACTAGAAATTAAATTTTAATAGTCATCCATGATATAAATTTATATAATTTTTCAAGTTGGTGGTTAAACCAACCCAAACTAGATCATAAAATAATTAATGGATGATTATGAAGTGATTTAGTTATAATATCATTAAACCAAAAGAATAAAGATCTTATTTGTAGTTTATTAGTGTTATATATCATAATTTTAATGATTTATAAGAATAATATAACCTATATGAAGTTATTTTATAATATAAAGATATCATTTTTTACTCTTAGGATGCTCTTTTGGATGGTTGAATTTACCATGGTTCTTTATTTCCCATATTGTTAACTGGTTGTACAATTTATATTTACAGAACATTAATAATTTCAAGAACACAACATTTATCCATTAAAACCATTCGTATTACCATCCAACTAAGGCGGTGATGAAAATAAAAATGAAAATCAATCATTCCATAGAGGCGGTAGTCCACACATTCTAATGGATAATGATTTCATTTTCCCCAGAATGGGGAAAATGAGTTTTTTTTCATTTTTGAATCTAAAATATGATATAAATATGTTTATTATATATTTAATTCCCTATTATTACCTTATTATAAGACAATTAAGGAAAATAAAACATGTTGTGTCATAGAGGTGGTAGTCCGCACAATGCAAGAATGACAGCTTTGTTTTCCTAATAAAGGAGGGAAAGGAGGTTAATGCTTGTACCATAATTATAATAACATTAAGATATACTAATTATACTTATTTTATAATTTTAACATGGTGTAATTTAATTTTAGGAATAATAAGTGCACATAATGAAATATAAATAAGAAATGAGCGGTTAGAAATTTATTACCCACTTCTTAGATTATCTCCTTTGTAAAGGGGGATAAGACTTAGAGGTATGGTATTTTGAGAAGATAATGACCTATTTAATATGATTTTTAATTTTTAGGAGACTTTGGGGTATATTTTGGTCCAAAATAAGTGGGTTGTAGTGTGAGAGAATGTGAGGAGAGGAGTTCCCCTTTAATAAGTGAAAAGGGATGACATTTTTGTAAATAACAATTTTTTAAGAATGAGAAGTCACTATCAACGAAATAAGATAAAAAATTGATAAATAATGGATAGGGTAAGAGATATGGTTGATAAAGTCCTCAAACACCCATTCCCACACATTTTTAAACATGTTTGTGGTCTTTACCTCTTGGTTAAACCAATTTTGGCCCATTTGATTTTTACTGAGGTAACTAGTTTTTATCAAAGTAATTTATCCTTTATGTTTGAAAATAAGTTTGTCCTTATTAAATAATATGGAATTAATAATTAAAATTTTTAATTCCATTTTATTATATAAATTTTCAAAAAGTGATAAAAATTAATTTTAAAATACTAAATGTATAATTTATTTTTTTTTTGAAAAATATAGCATAAGTTTTAAAATGTAAAATATGGGTTTTTAAATTAAACGTGACATTTTTAAAATTATAAATTCACTTATAAAGTACATATATAGTATTATAAAAATGTTTTATTAATTTCCAATTCATACTTTTATACTTATATAGTCATAAAAGTCATGTTATTTGTAAAAATGATATTTTTCATTATTCACCTAGAAATATTTTTTTGATAAAAATACCAAAAATTTATATTAAAATAATATTAAAATTATAAATGTAAAAATGAACATTATTTTTTGAAATTAAATTTCTATATTCTTTTCATTTTAACTTTTTAATAAAGTTATAAAATATAATGAGAAAATATTTTTATAAGAAAATAATTTTTTAAAATTTTAGGAATTTTTATTATTAATTTCTATAAAACACTAATAAATATATAATTAATATATTAATATTATAATTTATTAAAATATTTTTTAAAAAATTATATACATAGTTTTCTTTAATAAAAATTACTGTTTATAAGAAGATAGATTCTTAAAAACAATAATGAATTAAGAAAATTTCTATAAAATAACCTTTATATAAAAATAAATATATATTAATATATTTTGAAATTTGGTTACTCCTATTCATACCTATTAATTCAACATCTAATTTATAACCATCTAAACATATCATAGTTTTATTTTAGTTCATTGTTACAAGTAGAGAAAGTTATTGAACACATTCTTTATTTAATTAACATGTACCGTTAAATCTTGGGTCATTATAGGCATCCCAACTTTTAATGAAAGAAACTGTTGTATCCAGAGGAATAATATGTTCTTGTATCTTTACCTCTTTTCCTGGAAGTTAATGATATAGAAATAATGGAATTTCCACCCAATTAGAGAAATTACCCTTTGTTATTTGATAATAATAGAAATATATAAGTTGATGGAAAAGTTCAGAAGTCCATTATATTGTCTCTATTAGATAAGGTTTACAAAAATGCTATTGGGATTTTAATATCTAAATAAATTAGTGAAAAACTGGAGAGTAGTTATTCAGGAAATGTGAATGTAACAAAAGAGAAGTTATGAATATAGAATAGTAGATTTGAGAATGTGAAGATAGATAAAGAAGAAGAAAATGATGGATAATTTATAATAGTCAATTAATCTTTTAGTACAATCTAATGGTTTTTTTAAATGATGGATGATACCACAATTTTTGTGAAGTTGATGAGAAATTTTATAAATAGGTTCAATCCTAAAATTTAAAAATTATTAGAAAGATAAGATCTTACCCTTTATGAATTACATAATATTCTAATTTCTTATTAAATGAGAAATATTTATACATTAAAAAAGAAGATCAAATGAGAAATTAATTTTGAGGCCAAGAGAATACTCAAAATTAGATATGAATCAGATGAAGATTCTATTAAATATAAAGATGAGGAAGAGGATTAATACTACAAGATAATTATGGATATTTAATCAAATAACTTAAAATTGATAAAGATCATGTATAAAGGAAAACTCCCACCGTGGTTTAACTAATGTGGTGGTAATAAAAATTTTTCTATAAAATGTCTAAAGAAGGGGGGTGTTGAATATGATGTTGATGAATAAGGTAAGAATTATTAGAAAACTAAATGGGTTTAAATATAAAAATAAGTGAAAAAATATGGTGATATTGAGAAAAACATTTCAATTAGTAAAGGAACAAGTTTAAGGAGTAATAAAGAAGAAGACGACCCTTCATAAAATAGTGAATCAAAAGAAGAACATGCTGAAATGTTCCAAAAATTCCTGGATTATGATGAAAATTATGAATAAATGTCCAGAATTAATGAATAATTAAGTGATTAAAAATATAATAATCACATTTTAAAGGATGAAATTGAGTCATGTATTGAACAAAATACAAAAATAAAGTGGAAGAACAAGCTATTGAAGAGGCTAGTTAATTCATATCCTATTAAATATCAAAATAAAATTATTACTTATAATAATAAAAATAATATATATATTATTTTAGTAAAATAAGACTAATAATAATCCTTTTTATAGATAAAAAACGATAACAATATCTCATTAAGATATTACCTCCCAAGGAAAAACAACCACAATTTATGGTAGGTCAAATCCATAGTATTTTGGATAGATTTTCTATCAAAACAGAGGAACAATTATGAGAGGATACTATATATGATATGGAGTGTTTAGGCCAAAAAATATTTCTGTTGGTTCAATATTTCACTAAAAGTAAATAAGAATGAATCAAGGGGGAGTAATTATAAAATAATATGAAGAGATTATCAATAGAAGCAAGTTGTAACAAAACATTCACCATTTCTACCAATAAAAAACAAGTTTGATTTCATATATGAAATATATATAATATTTTATAAATGGGGTAATTATGATTATTAGTTCATAAATAACCATCCAGTATAGTTTTCCTATAGTAATAGAGGAACAAAAATTCAAAAAATGAAGGAATTAGAATCATTTTCTGCTGAATTTTCATTGAAGGATTACCAGAGAACAAAGTCATAAATTCTTAAAAGTGGGTTTTATTCACATATGAATAGTAAAAAAATAATTTATATTAAAAATAATAAATGATTGGAAATGAATTTTTTCTATGCCTTTTCTCTAAGAATTAGAGGATTTGGAACTAATGAAATAGAATCTAAAACCTAAAGCTAGAAGATGAACTATTTGTTAAAGGGAAAAGGCATAATTTATTGAATGTTATTAAAATTTTTAATGATATATGTGATGTTATTTTTATGAAGTAATTATATATTATTAAAATCACCAAGTATGGAAGGATTATCAATCATGGAAAAAATAACAAGTGGTAATTTATTTCAAAGTTGCGATCCCTCTAATTCTTATTATTTTGAGTGCCAAAGATGAAAAAAGTTACGGAATAAAAGACTATGTTATCTTGACCAAAGAAGTTTGATTAAAATTTTAACGGATTATATTATGAGTACCCACCGCAACTGAGGAGATAGAGAGAGATGATGGTTGTGAAACTATCAAAATGGGAATATAGTTCAAGGTACTCACCAAGGAGTGAAGATTATATCCACTAGACCACATGAGCTTATTTATACTAATATAAAAGTTTACTATATGTGATATATAATTCATTAAATTCCTTTATGATGAAATTATGATTAAGAATATTATATTTATTAAGAATATGTTAGAAGTTGTTCATATGTTCGAAATATTTATAAGATAAGTTTAGAATGAACTTGGAGTCTATATCAATAAGATGAGATCATAAATTGGAAAAGAGTATAAATATTATTCTTTTGAAATATATCTTACAAATAATGGGATTAAGAATCAACATAGTATACCATAAAGTCCCAAGAAAAATGGTGTAGTGTAAATAAAGAACAATATTTTAGTTTATATGGGTAGAACAATGGTTTCTAAACACAAAATCTTAGTATTCTTTTGGAGGGAAACAATGTGCACAACTATATATATATAGAACAAGTGTCATTTGAAACCTTAGAAACATATAAAACTATATGATATGTAATACATGATAAGTCCAAAAGTAAATTACTTTAAATTATTTGGTATAAAGTGTTACATGAAGACCAATAACATCAATCAAGGGGTGTTTAATGCAATATAAAAAAGATAGGACCTTTATGGGATACTTATCAGATAGAAGAGGCTACAAATATTTTAATAAGAGCCTATAAAAACTAGTTGATAATTTTTATGTGATGATTATTGATAATAAAGAAAAATTAGACATGATAAATGATGTAATTTTTAAAAACTTTGAAGTAGATAACATACAAACTTCAGGATAATATAATGAATAAGAATCTGATAAAGAGACAATTTTTAATGATGTTTATTCTTGAAAAAGTTGTGACAAAGATGAAGTTACTGGAAATGATAGTTAAAAATTTAAGAGATTGAAGAATAATGTTAAAGTATAATATATAATTATAAGTCAAGATGATCTTGTATATACAAGAATAGTATTGAAAATTGAAAATCAAACTTCTCTTATTTCACAGATTAAACCAAAAACTATAGAAAAAGAAGTTTATCATGAGGAATGGATTAATGCAATGAGAGAATATCTGGATATTAATAGTTCACCTTATTAGATGTAAGGATGACATGGTAGTCACATATAGATAATCCTTGGGAATATCTCTTTCACTATAATAATTTAAATTAGTGGTGATTATTTATTTAAACTCATGCTATGTTTAGATCATTGTAGCATCATCCCATTCTATCATAATCTTATGTAGTTATGGTCATTTATAGGTATTGATACTGAGAATACCATGATATAAATGGTATAAATTTCTATTATTTTTATTATAATTTCATATCAAATTTTAGTGACATTGTGTGTGGGGACCTTCCAAGTTTTACTCACAATATGCTTGGTCATCTTGATGCATGTGCTTATTTCATGATCTGGGATATAGTTAAGGAACAAGGTACAATATTCGATGGGTGATCTAGATAAATGGTTTGAGTGGGATGCATGACCAAATAGCGACTCTAAATATTTTTTCTATAGTCTCCATACCTTTAATTATTTTGGACAGATTGTATATGATTACCCCATGAGGTAATCTATTTTACCTTTATATTACTCATGTGTTATTATAGTAGATCATTTGATATACCATATGTTTTATTTTTTCCTTAATGGTTTTGTAATAATTTAAATTTATATATTCTGTTGTTTAATTGGGATAATGGTTTATAATTGTTTCTTCCATTATTATTTATAGTTTTTTTATCTAGAGGGTATAATCTTCTTACATTACTAATAGAACCTTATTGTTAGTTAGAAGCCTCTAGCATACATGGAGCCACACCTGAGGTCATATTCTACCCTTCTACTTAGGGATGTTTTGGAAAAAATGAATTATGAATGTTACATAAATCCCCAAGACAAATTTGATACCATATTGAAATTTTCTCACCCAAGAGAAATCCTTACCCCTTTTCGGCTGCCATATGCCTAAAAAATATTTACTCGAATATCAAAATGAGTGAACGAAACCATCAGTTAACTTCCAAAAGTTGGTAAAAACTTTTAAATAATATAGTATGAATTAATTATTATTAATACTTCCAAAAAATATTATTTTTTATGGTAAAATATCCAAAAACAATTTTGGAAAAGAATGTAATGGTTTGAAAAATTTTAATTGAGTATGTTTGATAGATAATTTTTTTTGGATTTGAAATTTTGGAAAAATTATATTTTAAATTTTTATATAATTTATTTTAATTATTTGAAAATATTTTTTTTGAATTGGGATGCATGAAACTAAATGTCACAAACCAACATCGTGAAGACCACTCTTAAGTTTGAAGTGATTTTAGGAGTATCCCTCAATGCTCTCATCAAATAGGTAATGGGTTGATGACTAACGCCAAGATAATAATGATATATGGGATGAATTACCCACTTTATTCCCATAAAAGAAAGGAAATACACATATCTATACCCAAAAACCATAGATTAATAAAATAAAACCATCCACACATGGTTTAAAATAAATGTAATGTGACATAAACAAAAGGAACATATCATCTCTAAAAATAAATACCAAAAAGTTTGAATTTTTTTTTATAAAAAACCCCCTTCAATATCCACTAATCCACATAGACCAGTGATTATATGGTCTATCACATTATATAATAATATTATATAAATATAAAAATAAATATATAGAATAATAGTGGATAATATAAATATAATAAGAAGGTTCCACCCAAAAAACTCTCTTACTAATGTTGAAGAAGTTTACTAATGCTTCAATGAATAAAAATTAAAACATACCCGTAGTCCCTTCCCAGGTCAACTATATTGATATAACCATAAAGAAACTCTATGAAGTCAAATTATATATATTTTTTAATTAATCATGAAAATATCATAAGATATATACCCCATACCATCCTCCTCACTAATATAATTGTCCACATGTCCAAATTACATATGTCATATTACCTCCATCCCTTTCCATTCCACATACCACATTATACCCAAACCAAAAAATCCTTATACCATAGATATATATGAATAAACCTCAAACCATAAACACATAACCACTACCAAAGCCTCATAAGAATATCCATGACCGTGACTATAAGGGTGTGTAAGAGAGGGTGAATAGTTGGTCATCTGTTTCCACAACATCATGGTTGTTGGGGTGTGACAAGTATATAAAACATGATATGAGAATAAGTTGGATTATCTAAATCAATTAGTGGTGTATAAAATTTATGACTACCATGTTATATAATACTAATATAATAAAACATACAATGATATATAATAACACACATATCACATCCTAGGTTTCACTTGTTATCAAGGTTACCTCTACAACCTACCCATTGTATAAATTATAACAATCACATAACAATAAAATATACCTATGACCCCATAATATAATTCAATACATCAACTACACAATATAATTCATTGAGTTTATATATAATCTTCCTCATCATTATCATTTATTGTTTTAAAAAATAGATTAATTTTCATATAACAAGTTTAGTTTTAATATATTATAAATTTATTTCATAAGACATAACATGTTTAATAGATTTTCAATATATTATTTGGAATACATAATATTTTAGGTATATTAAAAATCAATTCCCTTACTCATCAATTCATTCATAATAAATTCCATTTCCTATTTATATTTTTTGTTAATTCATTCAATGTTTAATCATAACTACCCTGATCAATCAAAAAATAAAAAACTTACTACCCGACCACACCAAACATATATTATCACATATTAAATATCACCACCAATATATGATAATAATTAATGTGTCATATAATTCATAAAATAAAACATTAATCGATCAAGAATACTAGAAATACATCATACCCCTCAATGATGTTCATTATACTTTATATAATTAAATCAAAACCACCCATCTAGTCAAAGATTCGAAATAATGATAAATTATATATCAATAGTAATTATAAAAAGTGATAGTACTTTAATAACAATCCTCAAATCCAATGATTTTATCATAACACTATCATAGAATAATATTCAATTCTCTAATATTTATGTTCTAAAAAATAACCCACAAAATGTTTAGAATCCATTATTACATGTCAATTTATCAATGAATTAATATATATAATTCTACACATGGGACTAAAAGAGGGATAAATGGGGTTAGAATAAGAAAAATCTATAATAGATTACCTTGATTCATATAGGTCCAACCATGAAATGAAGAAAATGTAATTTTCATCAAGTAAGAAGTAAGAGGTTTCTATTAATCAAAAGTACCTCAATATAAAGAGAAAATAAATAGATGAGTAGATATTTCTTGGATTTTAAAGTAAATGATGGAACCTAAAATTATGGCATAATAAATCTTATTAATGTTTATTGAGGTCTAGTTTGTTAAGGATTCAAAAATTATAGTGAAAACTCCCATATCCCATCTAAAATATTTCAATCCACTTTCTTTAAAATTTAATAATTCTTATGAACATTATGGTGTAATGTAGGTTATTAAAATATAATAAATTTAATTAATGGATTAATATAAAATTCATGGAATAATTGAACTTATATTTGAATTTTCAAGCTGCCTTTCCATTTAATTTTATATCACCATAAAATAATCATATCTTAACAAAAATATTGTGGATTTATCTATGAATTCCATGAGAACTATCGATTAAAATCATGACATGGAACATTTACCCACAATGAAAAATCATGACACTAAAGATTCATCCACATATCACTATAGAATAATTTAAGCTTGTAAATTATAATACTGAAAACCATGATGTAAGGTATAAAACATAATTACCCATAGTGATTCCATATTTAGCTCCAAAACATGAAAAAATCAACTATGGAAAGCACAAACATGACGTGATATAACCCATTAAAGTGTGATTTTCTTGTAAAACTAAATTTTACTCAATAATTATCACTTTAATTTCTTATTCTTCTATAGAAACTCAAAATTTAAAGTACACAAAAAATAATGTAAATATTGAAAATCCATGCCTTTATATTAAATACCTCTTAAATTATTCTCATCCAATATAATTTTAACAAAACATAAAATAATAGAAATATCACCAAAAATTAACCACCTTGTGAGATACCTCTCAAATATGAACTTTTCCAAAAAAGAATACAAAACTTACATCTCTAAGAGAATAAGGTCCCTAAGTAAAATTATGAGTCAACATTTCACAAATCACTTAAGATATTAGTATTAAATTATATATATAATATATATTCCTCACATCTCAACCATGATTTTTTCATATGAAATTGAACTAAAAATAAGGTGAAATTCTACAATCCCAAATCACAATCATAATCCCCCCCCCCCAAAATACCAATTAAAAATAATACATATAATCCTTCAATAAACTTTCTCGTCCTCAAGGATAAATCACACCCAAAATAATTAGCAAAAACTATACACTAAACACCCTTAATGCAATAGTAATTATTTAAAATCAATCCAATGCCAACAAATAATATACCAAAAAAAATTCTATATAGAGGCCTGTTACTTTATCCATTGTTATCCTTACCTCGCTTCACTATAAAACATAAATTTTGAAATTAAAAAAATTATAATTAAAAATAACTAAATTAATGACCAAACATGGTATTGGATCTTAAAATTTTTTTCATGATTTTTCAAAACCTTTTTTTACAAATTATTGTGGTTATACTATAGAAAAATAATTTTATGATGCATAATAATATTAAAATGTAAATCCCTAGTCCATAATTCACTAATATGGTGTCCCGAGCTAGTTTAGCACATGGCCTCAAACGTGCCTCCCCATATGTTAGAGGTTACCAAATAACAGTGAGGGTCTACGATGTTACAGTGGGGATACTATACACTTATCATTATAGTAGAGCACATTTGTGGAAATATTGAATAATATAAATAGTGTAAGAATAACATCACAAATAACCTTCCCAATTCCAAATAAATAACCACAAATGAACATGCTAAGGTATAAATACAAGTCGTCAATATACAACAGCTGACAGATACAACTGTAATAGAATGAAAAAATAATTAACTAATAAAAGACCTAAATCATGTAGGAAACCCAAGTATATGCTAATTCCCTATATCCATGTTCAATCATAGTATATAGTAAAGAAACATTAAGGAAATATATCTTGGTGCTAACCTGAAGTCATAAGATCTATCTGGGTACCAATTGGTGACCTGAACATGGTGCAAGTAAAACGTTGTAGGCCACCACTAATGGAATATATTTCATATCCATACCATGAATATAAAATGATTCTATGTTCATGTTTAATCAAAAAATAATTAAAATAAATTCAAATCCATCAACTCAGGCTAATCACGAGGAACACAACCAACTCTACCCACTTCAGCTAGAATGTATACGAGTATTTAAATTTATTATGAATAGGCCTAGGACCTGTGGTATGTAACCAAGGTGTCCATGTAAAATGATAAGCATATGGGGAATCATATTTTAACTTAGGGAATCATATTTAAATAAGGGAATAATATTTAAATAAGGGCATTATCCCAAGCATCTAACTAAGGAGGTGTGGAGTGTTACATTGCCACAAAACCAGCCCGAGTCGACCTTGAACCAGCCACCCAGGCCAGCCCGCGAAAAGTCCCAAGAGGCGTTCCAGATCCTCCCAGGATGGATAAAAGCACTGAGGGAATCAATAAATTACACAAGGGAATGATTTCTCCCAAATATAAACAATCAAAAAAACAATGGAAAGAAATAGATGGACCAAAATACATTTACATTAAAATTGAATTGAACATTATTTGTACAAGAAACCAAAAGTAAAACTAAACCAAAAACTCAACCGACCAAACCTGAAAACCAACTAACTCCATATGACCCCACTGTTCACTTTCCAACTTAATGATCACATGTTATCCAAGGCAATTGAACTCAAGTTAAAACCTGCACAAGTGAAAAAAACAGAGGAAGACTATAGGCGTGAGTATTTAAACTTATTTGGTTAGCCTGATATTCTATTCCCAATGCACTTACATTAAAATAAAATAAACATCAATTTAAAGTTTTAAATACAATATATAAAATTATGTTGTCTAAATGAGGTTCCATTCTATAAAAATTACTAAACAAAAACTTGCAAGTTTTATAAATAAGAATTCTATTAAAAATTTTCAAAGTGGTGCAACTTCAAAATGAAAATAGTTTTCAAGAGGGAAGATTTAAAGAATCTGAACTTTTAAATAAAACACACATGATACTTAATTTACCAAAAAAACACACCATATGCCAATAGTGATTACAAAATAGCCAGTGAACACAAGTCACGGGAACACCCCTAGGCACTAGTTAGTTATGATCCCCACGTACCTCGTATCTCAGTGAAGGTAACCATAATATATATCCATTATCATGAACATGAGCCAATAGTAGGAGAATAATACATAACCTAGTAGTACCCAACATCAACATAATCTTAGTTTAGTTAGTGTTGTCATCGTCAAACTTGCTACGTGAAATAGGGACGAAACCCCTCCAGATCACTAGCATACTAGTACACGACCAACCACCTAGATACCCGAGTTTCCCTTTAGTGTTCAATAAAGTTACACATATTATCAAATACACTTTTCACATGAAAAATACATTACCAGATCATACAAACACAAAATTTCCGACACACATGCCTCACAGTTATTTCGCAGATCAATAAACCACTTAAAATTTTCATAAAACAATTTGAAGAAGTATAACGAGGCTCTGCACATAAAATCCATTTAAAAATGATCTTTTAAGGCCAAAAACCCACCAATACCATATAAAACCAAATTTTAAATCCACAAAACTATTAAATAAATAAATTTCATGGATCATAAAATGGACCCACATGGTGCAACATTGAACACACATGAAAACACATTTTTAAGAAAAATGTCAAACGAGCCTTTAATCATTTTACCAAAACAACATGCATAAAAGGTACAAATTAAAAATTTTATAAAGTGGTGTACACACACCATTATTAGTAGCAAAAAATTTACATAATCCCTTTATAACACTTAGGTTATATATTCAAAGTTCAACCATTTTCTTAAAAATGCAGAATGAACCACTTACCAGAAACTCTTACCAAAACATGTCAAAAACCAATACCCATATCTTTATAAAGCCAAAAACCATATGAAAATCCATAAAAGGTCCCCAAAATACCACTTTACACTCTACCCATAATTTAATAAATTCAAACAAGTCATTTTATATTACATTTAAGACACAAAATCCAACCAGGATCTTTTTTGAAAACTAGGCATGCAACATTTAAAAAAACAACTTCTATTTAACACCCAAAGGGGTAAAAACACAATTTTTCATGAAAAAAATTTATTATAGTAGTCAAAAAAGTAATAATAATCACAATACATATGAAAAAACTAGCGGTTCATTTATTTAAACACGTGGTGTGGACTTTTATAATAAAACAACTCCGTTTTACACAAAACAAGGCATACACAACCATTTTGCACACCAAATAAAAAATCCAAATGTTTTAAAATAATACTAATCATGTATAGAATGTGAGAAAAAAAATGAAAAATATGAAACTTAAATAATGAATCCAAGTGATTAGGAGAACCTACATAAAAAACTTTGTGGAGTGGAAACACACAACAGAAATCACCAGCTGCGGGTTTATAAACCCTAATTTTATGAAGAAAAGACCTAAAACAACATAAAAACCATAAAAAATCATTCCAAAACAGAACCCCATGTCTTTCATAACTATGGGAAAAGAAATAATCATGAAATAATGGAAGTATGAGGAAGATGGAGGAGAAAGGAGAAGGTATCTCACCTTGGAAACTAGAAAACTCTTCGTATTACCTTAGATATACACCCTTAGAGGAAAGAATATGGATTAAAACCTTTTGGAGAGTCTCCTAAGGTATGGAAGAAATAGGGAAAGAATATTTGTGGATAAAATAGTACTAATTTAATGATTTATGAATGAGACAATCTACCTTTGGCTAATCTGGACAATTTGAGCATCATTGCAATATTTTCCCTAATCCGCAACTAATATGAGCTCTAAATAGGGAAAATAAAACCTGGGGGTATGGATAGGGTTCTTGGGCTCGAGTGGGAGGTATAATTACTGAAAATTATTAAAAATTTAATAAGATATAAAAGGAAAAAATTATTTTTTTAAAATTGGAAATGGGCCCACGAGCTAGTCCTATACCTGAATAAATAACCCAAAATCACCATTCTTATGAATTCATAAGAGGTCAAAAGGGATATGGTGGTTTGAATATGTCAAGGGAGGAAAATTTGTATGTTTAATGGGTGAAAAATGTTAAAATACCAAGGATTTATAAAAGAAACAAAATTTGTTTTTAAATATGGAAATGGGCTCATAGTTCGGCCCAAATCATGAAGTAACCACCCATTCTCCAAAAACTCCCAAAAACGAAATGGGGTACCCTAAGTTGGATGATTAGACATAGATGGAACTTAAAAACTCAATATTAATCTCACCCAAAACCAAATAAAAGGATCAGGATTTCCAATGAACCATATCATAAGAAAGACATGAAAAATTGGGTGTGACAATTCTCCCCACCATTAAAGCTTTCTGCCCCCAGAAAGCCATAACACTTTCCATATAAAAGATCAACACCTAAGGATTCCTTATCAATATAGTCTAGAATCACAATCCAATGAAATATCATCCACCATAAATATAACTTAAGACTCTAGCTCAAACAAAACACCAAATCACAACCACTTCCTAAGAATCAATAGAAAGACTAAGCCACCACCTTCACAACCAAGCCAAGAACCTGATTGTTGGGCCTTCTCCCAATGAACCAAACAATCTACCAAACCAAATATCACTCAAAAAAACCAAATATTACAGGGGAGTACATAATGTAATTCCCACCATTAAGAAACAACTTGCACTAGATAAGTTATAAGGAGGAAAAATCAATAAGTCCCATGGTGGGTCTCCCCACCATTAGAACCCAACTAGAAACAAACAAACAAGAATTCCAAATTAACTAGAATTGGGCCTCACTTTCACAAGTCCACAAAAAATATCCCACAAAAACCTACTAACTCAAGTTAAGAGGGTTATAACATGAACATTTAAACCACCCACTCCCGAATGGAGAGTACAAGAACTGGGTCAACACTTTCAGCACGGATCAAAACCCCCACCACTCGGGGTAGGGAGGGAAGGGGACCTAATAATTGGGAAACTGAAACCACAAAATAAATTGAGGAACCACCCAACACACTTCTTCTATGAATAGGTAATACCAAGACTGAAACTGATTCACATTGGCGGTCCACATAGGGACATTGATTGGAAACCCACATCCGAGAAGGCATAACCATAGACACCATGTGAGGGGTATGTTAACCACAATCTTTGCAAAAAAAAAAGAAAAAAAATAATAGTGGAGAGAAACCACAATAAAAAAAAGAAGATACCTTACCACAATGGTGAAGGTGAGATCTTAGTTGATCTCCCCACACCTCTGGTGATTTCCTGACTACGTGAAAAGCTTCACTCCGAGGTCTATGGGTGGATCCTTGATGTTTGAAGCATCTGCTGAACCGTAGCCAAGAGCTATAGATCACCACAACCCATGGAACTCAATTTATTAACAACACCCCTTCATATAAATATGAACTCAAAGATACATAAAACCATTCTCTCTCACTCCGAACAAGGAGCAGAATGGACAAAGAATACGGCGAAACACATTAACTTAACCGAACACAGCTTCAATATCCAAAAGAATTATCACCAAAGGGAAACACTTTAATTCAATCCCAAACAGCTCTCCATTCCAAAAAATGAGTTGAGGTATCATCCGAAGAGGTGGATATAATGTTTTAAATGATTTCTTAGGATGATCAAATAGATGTATTTCCAACGGAGAACCATCTATGGCCACATCACAACATCTAACAAATCCTTAGAAACCCACTAAACATTTCTACAAACTCGAGCCACCAACAAGATCCCATCTCAAAACACACCAAGTGCACCATTTCTAGATCATGAGGAAGCATACCAAATAAACCACACTTCTAAAACATGAAGAAACATCCCAATTAAACACCGGTTTACAAAAACACAAAAAAAAATCAGATTAAAAAACTTTTTAAAAACAAACTAAATTAGTGGATTTTCACATTCACTGATGGTTTTTCATCAAGTCTCACACACATGCACATTCCAGTGACACCCTGATCACCCAACAACTCTTACATACTAGGAATCCATCCACATATCTATACAAAAACATGCATGTGAGTACCCATGAAAACACTAAAGGATAAAACAAACATCCTTGTTTTACAATCAAAAAAAAAAATTCATCCCATTTCAAAAATTATGTGCCTTCCATAAGCACAATAACCAGTAAGTTAAAAAACATTTTCATATTTCGACACAACAAACCATTTTACCAAGCTTGAAAAAGAAACCCCATAGGTCTCCATCAAAATCCAATCCCTTTATTCAAAACATTTTTCAGCATATCAACAGACCATAATTTTTGAAGAACCATTTGATTTAGAACCCATTTCATTTATTTGAAAACAACTACCAAAACAAGCATGCCATTAAAACATCCCTTTCCCAATTTCAAAAATTCAGAAAGGTCTCTTTTCTAAATCTGAGAGCCGCAAAGGCCAAAACACTTTTTAGGAAAATACCAACTGCTCAAAACCAATTCATCAGATTAAAACACACTTCAATAGACCAAAACATCCCATTTGAAACAAATTTTCAGAATCATATTAAAATAATTCATTCCTTCAAAACCATTTTATTTTAATAAACCATAAATTTATATAAAAAAAATTTGATCACGTTAAATCATTCCACTTTCTCCCCCAAAATTTTTTTAACCCCCCCTCAACATGCAAAAAAAATTCTTAATTTAGGCATTGAAAACCCACTTCCACAGTTCTCACATAAGTATTTTCAAAGAAAAATTCCTAATTGAAAAAAATTCCAAGAGACCCACAAAAGGGAACTAGTGTCGGTTGGTGAATTGACCATATGGTTGGAGGCCATATGTCAAACACAACACCAACACGAAGAGCCTTCTTAGGACCATGCCCTGGATCCAAATGGAATTCTAGGCCCTTGGAGATCACAGAGACCATTAGTCCAACTCCCCTTGTTGTATCCCAACATCAAACAATGAATAAGAACCAAAGACTCTAATGAAGTCAAACTTCTTGTGGAAACCTGAGGATTAGAAAAAGAAATAGTTTGCGACAATCCTCCTGCACTTACCCCTCAAGTCCAAAAAATCCTACTTCATCTACCTTGACATCCCCCAAATAACAAGGGAACTCTAAAAAGCAAGGTCCACTAAGATCTGACCTCCTCTGATAGCATTTTGTAATGAACCGGGCCGAGTTGACCATATACTGGTCTCCTAGGCCAGCCCGCAACAAGTCCTGAGAGGAATTCTCGATCCTCTTAGGATGGAAAAAAGCATCGAGGGAATAAATATAGTACACACGGGAATGATCTTTCCCAAATATAAATCATAAAACAAACATAGGAAAGAAATGGATAACCCAAAATACATTTACATAAAAATTGAACTGAACATTATTTGTACAAGAAACTGAAAGTACAACTAAACCAACAACTCAACCAAAAAAAACCTGACAACCAACTAACTCCATGTGACCCCGCTGGTCACTTTCTAACATAATGATCACATGTCTCCCAAGGTGATCTAACTCAAGTTAAAACCTGCATAAGGGAAAAATAGAAGAAGACTATAGGCGTGAGTATTAAAACTCAGTAGGTTATCCCAATATTCTATTCCCAATGAAATTACTTTAAAATAAATGAAAAATAAATTTCATGTTTTAAATACATGATATAAAAGTATGTTTTCCAAATGTTGTTCCATGCTATAAAAATTACCAAACAAAAACATTAAAGTTTTATAAATAAGAATGCCAGTAACAATTTTCTACGAGGTGAAACTTCAAAATGAAAATATTTTTCAAGAGGGCTGCTTTAAATAATGTTAACTTTTAAATAAAATACACACTCTTTATAATTTACCAAAAAAACACACCATATACTGACAATGAGTACAAAATAGACAGTGAGCACAAGTCACAAGAACACCCCTAGGCTCTAGCTAGTTGTGAGCCCCAGGTACCTCGTATCTCAATGAAGGTAACCATAATAAATATCCATTCTTGTGCCCAAGATCCACTAGTAGTATAATAATCCATAACCTAGTGGTCCCAAAAAACATCATCATCATAGTTTATTTATTGTTTTCATCATCAAACTTTGTATGTGAAATAGTGACGAAACCCCTCCAGATCACTAGCATACTAGTACACATCCACCCACCTAGATAACTGGGTTTCCCTTTAGTGCCCAATCATGTTACATATATTATCAAATACACTTTTCACATGAAAACTACATTCCCAGATCATACAAAAAAAATATCCCACGCACATGCCTCATAGTTGTTTCACAGATCAATGAACCACTTAAAATATTTCATAAAACAATTTAATGAAGTATAACGAGGTTTTGCACAAAAAATCCATTTAAAAGTGATATTTTAAGGCCAAACACCCACCAATACCATATAAAACAAAATTTGGAAGACCCAAAACTATTTAATAAATAAAGTTCATGGATCATAAAATGGCTCCATATGGTGCAACATTGAACACACATGAAAACCCTTTTAAGAAAAATGCCAAACATGTTGTTAATCATTTTACCAAAACAATGTGAATCAAAGGTAGAAATTACATTGTTAATAAAGTGGTTTAAGAACACCATTAGTATTATCAAAAAAATATACATAATCCCTTTAAAACACTTAGGTTACACATTCAATGTTTAACCATTTTCTTAAAACTGCCAAATGGGTCACTTACCGACAACTCATGCCAAAACATGTCAAACACCAATACCCATCTCTTTATAAAACCAAAAACCCTTTTTAAATCCATAAAAGGACCCCAAAATATCACTTTACATTCTTACCATACTTTAATAAATTCAAACAAGTCATTTTATATTTCATTTAGGACACAAAACCCAACCAGGTACTTTTCCGAAAACTAGGCATGCAACATTTAGTAAAACAACTTATATTTAACATAAAAAGGGGTAAAAACACAATTTTTCATGAAAAAAATTTATTATATTAGTTAAAACAGGTCATAAAAATCATAATCCATATGCAAAAACTAGCAGGACATTTATTTAATTAAGCAATGTGTACTTTTATAACAAAACAACTCCTTTTTACACAAAACAAGGCATAAATAACCGTTTTGCACACCAAATAGAACATCCAAAGGTTTTAAAGAAATAATAATCATGTATAAAATGTGATAAAAACATTAAAAAGATGAAACTTAAATAATAAAGGCAAGTTCTTGGGAGAACCTTCCTAAAAAACTTGGCAGAATGGAAACACACAACTGAAATCACCCACTGTGGGTTTATAAACCCTTAAACAATGAATACCAGACCAAAACCAACATAAAAACCATCAAATATCATGAAAAAATAGAACCAAAGGTCTTTCATAACCAGGGGAAAATAAATAACCATGAAATAATGGAAGGAGGAGGAAGATGGAGGACAAAGGAGAAGGAATCTCACCTTAGAAACTAAAAACTCTTTGTATTCCCTTAGATCTACACCCTTAGAGGAAAGGTAATGGATTGAATCATCTTGTATAGTCTCCTAAGTTCTGGAAGAAATAGGGAAAGAAGATATGTGGAAAAAAGAGTATAAATTTTATGATTTATGAATGATAAAAATTACCTTTGGAAAATATGGACGATTTGAGAATCATTGAGAGGTTTTTCCCTAATATGCGACTAATATGTGCTCCAAATAAAGAAAATGAAACATGGAGGTGTGCCTAGGGTTCTTGGACTCTAGTGGGTGTTATAATCATAGAAAATTATTAAAAATTGAATAATATATAAAAGACATAACTTATTTTTTTAAAACTGGAAATGGGCCCACGGGCTGGCCCAATACCTGAATCAATAACCCAAAATCACCATGCTAATGAATTACTAAGGGGTAAAAAGGGATATGGTGGTTTTAATATTTCAAGGTAGGCCAAATGAGAAGTTTAATGGGTGAAAATGTTGAAAAAAGGAGTTATAAAAGAAACAAAATTTGTTTTTAAATCTGGAAATTGACTCACAGTTTTGACCAAATCATGAAATAACCACCCTTCCTCCAAAGACTCCCAAAAAAGAAATGGGGAAACCAAAGTAGGATTATTAGACAGATATGGAACTTAAAAAATAAACATTCATCTCACCTAAAACCCAAGAAAAGGATCAGTATTTCCAACAAACCAGATCAAAACAAAGACATGAAAAACTGGGTGTGACATACGTCCAACCCAATCCAATAAGTGATTTAGAAAAACATTTCCAATAATTAAGAGTAAATAATAATGACATGGGAAACAATGTACAACTATTTAAATGAATTATGATGAATATATAATGTCATGTGTAATGATAAAAATAATGATAAGGAATGTCATGCCCAATAATTCAAAATATGATAAGGAACATTATGTACAAAAATTATAAATAAAATATATGGAAAATCTTGTCCAAAAATTTAAATAAAAGGTATGCAATATCTTGTGAAAAAATTATATATAAAATACATGGAACATACTATCCAACTACTTTAATAAACCATGAGAGATATCATATCATACGATTATAATTAAATGATGAGGAACATCCTATCCATAAACTATAATTGAAGCATACCTCTAATAATTTATTTATAAGTTCCCAAGGCATACATCAATGAATTTAATTTCACATTTACATTATATATATAAGTAAAAATTCCCTATACTAAGGTGAGAATAACCAAAGGGGTATATAAGATACCCATTACCTTTTCACCACTCCACTAACTCCATTTAGTCATTCAATCATTAGTGATAATACAAAACACCTTAGAAGGGTGTTTGGTTAAATTGGGAAAGAATGACCATATAAAACATTCAACATCACAACCCTTAAGGTATAGTTTAATCTAGGGGTATCAACCTCCATTTACATCAAGGGACTCATAGTTATGGTCCAAGTAATTTAATCCTCAGAGTCTAACGTTTAATTCAATTACCATTTATCCAAGGAGTTACATCATAATTTATCCCGTGACAAGTAAGTAGACAAGCCCTATTATAATTCAAAAATTTTATTTATTATTATTTAACCAATTCATGTTATAGGAGTCAACTTAAACACACCAAATTAGGTGTTCTTGTCATTTACAAACAATGTCCTATGAGGGAAAACAATATGTAACACCCAAAGGGGTGGTCCAAGTTGAGGTCACCAACCTCAAGCCACATTATAGGGTACTAAATAACATCAAGGTTGTGGTATAACAATTTAATTTAAGGTATTTAACATTTTAGAATAAATTCATGAGAATTCTAGTGTCACGAACCAACCCAGGTCTATAAAAACTCTACTTTTATTACAAACTTAAACATGATTTATTACATAAAACCTCACTTGAAACAACAAAGAAGATCAATAGGTTTAGTGTCTTTGGGGCTTAGGATCATTACATAAAAACTTGAAACATGAAATATAACATCTTTATTGAAAACTTCCTTTACATGACCACTACATTCCCTCGTACTTAGCATTGCGTGGGATAACCTAAGGACATGCATAAGAAAAGGGTGAGCTATAAAGCCCAGTAAGGGAGTACACATGGAATAACATGAGGAGTACAATACATGTTAGAAAATAGGCATATCAATATAGAATAAAAGAAACATGAACATAAAGTCATGATAACTCAGGATAATCATCACATGGAAATGTTGCAACAACACTTAACATGGAATTAGCATGATCCATGACCCATTGCACATAGACCATGAGTAAATCCTCATTGCACATGAAGCACGAGTAAACCCTCATTGCACTTGAATTAGCATGAGTCAACACTCATTGAACATGACGTATCATGATACTATACTTTACCCAATGCATTAGAGCGCTATAAGGGCACACGCTTCTTAAACATTTCATTTCATGCGTAAGTGTGCCACATGGATCATAAAACATGGATTCATAAAACATAATCATTTATTCCATGATAAAGGAATGTGGAATTCATACATGAAACTTTATAATCAATAGTTAAATGTGAATAAATGTGAATACCCTTGATGGATAAATGGGCATGGTATTCACTACACAATGGCATTGGCTTAGAAAGTCAGTGCGATTTTGGCACCGTAACGACGTGACATAAGAATTCATAAAAATGGTTGATGAGAGAGAAAGAGGTGTCTCATAATATTTACATGAAATGGACAGTAAGGGGTTCATATAGATACATGTCCAAACAATTGTAATGTAATTTAGATTCATGCTACAAAAGTATTGCTGGAATGTAAAAGAAGAGAGAGAATTTCCTTGTGGAATTTTGGCATAGTAATGGGTGTACATGGGAGGAATTTAATGAGAGAAAAAGGGGTCTCCCATCATTAAAACATAAACAAGGAAGTATTAGGGAGGTTAGAAACCATAACCCAACATTCATAATTGAAATTAAAATGGAAAAACAACTTAATGAAAATTGACAAAAATGAGAAAGGAAGAAAAAACCCTTACTTGGAAGTGTGCTTCCAAAGGCTTGAGAGAGGCTTGAGAGAGGCTTATTGGGAGCTTGGGGAACTTTGGGAGGATTATAGAGAGAGTAGGGAAGAGGTTGGACAAACTCCAAGGACTTTTAGTGAGGAGGAAGTGGGATCTTGGGTGGGTTTATATAGGAAAGGCAAGGGAATTCTTTATTATTTAGGTTTGGGACCCCTTATATTAAATTAATCCAAACCACAAACCAGCCCATGGTTTTTTACCATGGTTTTTGGAAAAGCGAATTGGAAAACAATATTTTATAAGGTAAAAGTCCTAACTTCGTAAAATAATAGGGTTTCATATGTAGAGGTGATTGACACTCCCATTGAAATTAGCTTAAAAAGACAAGGTGTTTAATAAGTCTTGAGGGGTCCATTAATGCTTTGAAAAGTAAGTCAAACAAACCCAAAATCACATTATTTTAATGGTAAAACATATATTGTCCGAACATGAAGCTTATAGTATTTTATTACATCACTATTGGGTCATTATGATGTCATAAAACACATTATATATTTAAACGGTATTTAATTTTTATCCAAAAATTTGACTGTCTCAGAAAATTATGAAAAATTCACCGTTGGATTATTTCAACATCCTGATTCCAGAAATAACATTTATTTTATCTAAATAATTTTCTAAATATGTTAATTTTCACTTTTAAAATAAAAACCTATATTTATCGAAAATTCACGGGTTTTGACAGAAATGGCTTTCAAACCTTAATAAAAATTATAATTCCATTCATAAAATTATAAGATCATTTATATATAATAAAAATTAATTTAATAATAATAATAATAATAATATTTTATTAAAATATTATTTAATTCAAAAAAATTCCTTAATTTAATAAAATAGAATTCTTAATTAAATAATAACTACAAAGACTATTTGAACTTTAAAAACTATTTACAATGTATCCATAATGACAAGAAAGTATATAAAAAAATAATGTACATGAACATAGTACTATCAATTGGTTACATAACCCCTTAAAATAGCCACATAAGACCTAAGGGTAAGGTGTGCGATGGTAACAGACTCTTGGTGTGGCTCGGATAACATCGCTTGAGTGGTAATCTCTATCAAATTCCACTTTTCACGTCGACGGTCCCATTCGAGCTTGACATGATGAATCTCAGATTGGGATTGGTCAAGAGAAAATACCAAGGATGATTCCTCTTTTCTGAGCTCCGAAAAATGGGCTTCGTATGGAGCAATTCTACTGGATGAGGCCATCACTTCTTTTGTCTGAGTAAATTGGATTTGTTAAAGTCCTATATTTATACTAATCATGTGATCACTATTCAATGGCTATATTAGAAAAGGTAAAAATTATTAACATAAAACCAAGGAAGTTGACATTTTATATAAACATAAAGAGATATTTAATTAGATCAAGAGGGATTTCCATTAATGAAACTTTTGGGTCGTTACAATAATCCCCCCTTAAGAAATTTCGCCCTCGAAATTTTTCTTTTCCCACACTAAAATAGATGTGGGTAACACAGCTTCATCATTTCCTCTGATTCCCAAGCCACTTCTTGAAACTTGTGGTTTCTCCACAACACCTTGACGAGGGGCATTGTCTTATTTCGTAGAACTTTTTCTCTACGATCTAAGATCTTCACTGGTTGATCCTCATAAGAAAGATCATCTTCCAAATGTACCACCTCAGATGAGAGTACATGTGAAGGGTCCGGTATGTACTTCCTTAAGAGGGATACATGAAAGAAATCATGTACTTTGTCCATGGTTGGTGGAAATGCTAGTCGATAGGCCACAACCCTGACACGATCAAGAATCTTGAAGGGGCCGATGTACCTTGGACTTAACTTCCCTTTCCTTCCAAACCTCATGACCTTCTTCCACGGAGATATGCGTAGAAAAAACATGTCTCCAACTTTAAACTCAAGGTCTCTTTGACGATTATCTGCATAACTCTTCTATCAACTCTGAGCTGTCTTTGTAACAGCCCGAGATTTTATGAAAACTATTATTTTTAATTTTATTAATGTCTTGTGTTGTACGCTACACCAAAAAGAGCTTGCACAACACGCATTCTTGACCTTCCTTCCATTACACGCAATCACAACCTTCCTCGATAGCTTGCGTCGTACGCAATACCGAGTTTCACTAAACAACAATATGCTATTAAAACTAGCCGTTATGAATAGTAATAACCACTTTTTGAAATTTTATAAATTTTATTTTCAAAATGGACTTCATTTTTGGATTCGGAATATCGAAATTAGCCTAGGGTGAAATTTTGGTATTTTTCTGAAAACTTTCAATTTTTGATGAATAGTGAAATCACTAAGTGGTAGGTTAAAAAACTGAATTTTGCATAAAACATAATTTTACCGCTTCTGTGAATGGAATTTCGAAAATCCGAGAGACACGGTTAATATCAAAGACTAAAATGTGGTTCAATGAGATGAAAATAATTTTTTGGTGAATAGTAACTTTTTACTTTTTTTACCGCGGTTAATAGTAAATAGGGTAACTAAAGGTAAATATGATATTAATATTACCCTAACACATGTCCTAATTCTATTGGACAAGTGTAATTCGACCAAAAACAAACTTAGGAATAAAATATGACCATTTAGGCCCACTTGGATTAGATTAGGACATTTATTATTAATTTATTTAAAGAAGGGTTAAAATAGTTAAAATCAAAGTTTAATAAGTAAATAATTTTTAATATGGGGTTATACATAAGATAAATTCGATTGTAAATATTCATTAGAAAGCTAAAAAGATTTCCTACATAATGGTAGTTTATTTGTAATTTTTAAAAATCAAATAATTTAATTTATTTATGACACAAAGATGATGCAGTAATTATCTTATTAATGAAATATTGACATAATTGATAATATAAATACAAAAATAAATGTAATTAAAGACTTTTTATGAATTCCACTAATTTTCTAGGTTACTATGATATATTAATGTTGATTTAATCAACTGGGTTCGAACATTTAATTCTGTTATGACTTTCACAAAAATCATATATCAAATAGTGTCAAAATTGACACAAAATAGATTTTAAATCAAATATTATATTATTAATTGTTATTTTATTCCTAAAAATCTAAGATTCGGCCAAATGACTTAGATAAGGATATATTTATTAATAATATACAATTTTGGGTTCGTTTGGCATGTTATAGTAAGTGTATTAACCATATAGTGAAAGAAAACAAAAAGACACGGTAAAAGTTAAATTATTTATCTTAGAGTTAAATCTAATTGATAAGGTTAAAATAATATCCTAAACTTGTCTAAATTCTATTGGTTGATAGGATTTCGACCCCTCCCCACTTTATCTTCGAAATAAGACCCTTTGGAACCATTATAAACCGATTTTGACTTTAATATAAAATAATATTTTGAGATATTCCTAAGGTGCCCCTCTCCTCCCTTATAAAAGGACACCTCCTCCCCCTCCTCCTCACACCAATTTGAGCATTCAAGCTCGGCCAACCCCTGCCAAAATCTCTTCTCCACTTCCCTAGAAACATCCTAGAGGTTCTGGTCTTCCTCAAAGACCAATTCTAGTGCCCTAAGAGGAGGTCTCAAAGAGGCACTTCAAAGAAGAGGTAATTACCGTTACCAATTCTTTCATCTTTATTTCTTCTTCCACTTCTTCTTCTTAGGTTGTTTCATTATGAAGTAATAACATCAGTATCACTCATATACTGATATGTTATTATAAGTATGAAAAAACCCTATTTCACCATCTATCCATCCTACGGAAAAAGAAATCACCGCGCGTGCGTACGTACGGAATACCGTCTCCACGCCGTGGTGTAATCTATTTTCCACCACCACCTTACATGGATGGGTATAATGGTGTAAAGAATAACTATACATAGTTATTACAACATCATATTGATTCTGATATATTGTATAATTCACTCCAATTCAATTCAATACTTATAGAAATGATATCATCGCTCGTGCGTACGTACGGACTACCGTCTCCACGACGCGATGAGATTCATTCTCCATATTAACCATTTAAGAATGATTATAAAGTATATATAAGAAATAATAATGAAATATATGACATTATAAAGCTACTGGATTTATTTATATATATACATATGTATGTCATCTACTTACTTCCATTTCAAGACAATAAGGAAAGGAAAACAACGTTCATGCGTACGTACGGACTACCGTCTCCATGAACGGTGTTTTTCATTTTATTTATCTACCTATTATATATATATATATACTGAATATATATGATATATAAATCATATTTTATATTCTGGAAGTAAGTAAATCATGATATAAGTAATAATGATGTCAAGAACAACAAGTCAAAACACCTACGATAAATGAAATGATTTTACCCAAAACGCTTCTTTAACATGGAATTTACAAAAGAACGGGTAATATAATGTCATAAGTGAACCATATATGATATCATAACAATGAATATGATTCTTTAATAAGTCAATGACATTATTTAAATCATTATACAGGAGGTTCGGACACATACGAAGCAAATCGGACCTAAGGTAAGGGAAATATCACAATCTCATTTTTATCCGAGATTGTTTATTCGTAAGTATTTACTAGGGTGTATTTTATCATCCACATCCATGTTCCCTCAATATGTAATATTTTTTCCATCCACTTGCAATAGTTTAAATCCAATTTTACCCTTAGGTGAGTTTTAGTAAAGAATATGAAAGGAATCTTTTTTCGTTTTTCCGTACGAGGTACTTTTTGACTTTTCCGACAAAAGTACGAAGAATGTTTTTTTTAACTTAAATGGCATGAACGGATTTTTACGGTTTTATAAAGCCTTATTTTCATGAAGCTTCCTCCAAAAGATTTCATGACTATTTTTAATAAAATCTCTTTCTTTTAAAATTGCATGATGTTTTGTGAAAAGAAATTGATTTTGAAGAAGAAAGGATATTTTCCTCAAGAATTCATTTCAAGTGTTTTATCAAAATTATTTTCCATCTAAGATAATAAAGGGTTCTGTTTCTATCCATATTTTTACATTGATTTGACTATGTTGTGATGGAAAAATGTTTATGAATTCCTTTATCTTATATGAATGGTTTTATGATGTCATGTTGTTTTAAGAATCCCATTTTTATTACATGGGTTATGAAATGATGTATGATTTATGATTTTGTGGCACACATAAGAATGGTATCATTATGAGATGGGTGGGACCTATATCTCCCTCCAATGCATTGGGTAAAGATTTTATATCTCATGAGATAGACATGGCTGAAATGGTAGGTTATACCGGTTCAGTGAAACAAGACTGAAACGAGGGTTACTCGATTCAGAAAGGGACTTTGTCCACTAAGATAGTCTTGGCAATGAGTCTTGACTAACAAGAAATGATTTTCTATGATTATGTGTGTATGCCACAAAGTTTCATGTTTTAAGTTATGATTATTGGGATTACATTTCACTTCTATGATTTATCCCATGTTATGATATTATGAGCTTTTTTGCAGGTTAAGATTTCCAAAAGCTATGTTCTTATATATATGATGTGATTGATATTTCTTTTGTTTACCCTTACTGAGAATTTGAGCTCACCCTTTTATGTTTTCTTTTCCCCAGGATATAAATAAAGGTTTTAGGTATAAAAAAAAGGGATGACCTTTATGGGAGATATTGAAGAACTTTCACCACGATTAGAAGATTACGTTCCGAGTTTCCAAAGACACTAAACTATTACGATCCTTTAGTGTGTGTTTTTGTTATGTACTAAGTATTCCGAAAATGTAATGTAATGTCCATGTACGTCAAGCTTCGGGTCTCTACAGTTGGTATCAGAGGAAAGGTTTAGTCAACCTTTGGAAACTAGGATGCGAAAACGTTAGTGAGATCCCTAGAGATATTTCTAAGGTATGTCTAGGGATGCCCCTAAGGATAAGTATACGTATAGGATATAGTTCTATAACTATGGTAACGATATTAGATTAAACCAAAGATGATAGATATTTAAGTTACTCCCCCTTTATTACGATTTTTGCATCTAACACTATTCTGTTTGGGTTTTAGAAAATGGCTGGAAACAAGATGATTCACAATAATGGAGGATATGATGGACAATGGAATGATATTCTTCATGAGCAACCAAATGAAATGGGATTTGGATGTCCAAACATCATTATTATGCCGAATCAGCAATCTCACAACATGATCAATAAAGTAAAATTTGGTAAGTTTCCTGACTCAGCTAATAAGAGAAAGATGGAGTTCCATGATGATCATAGAGGAAAGAAAGTTCAATTTCCCCTATGTAAATCATGTGGGAAGAGGCATCAAGGAGAATGTTTCAAGGGAACTGGAAGATGCTTTGGGTGTGGAAAAGAAGGACACAAAGCAAGTAAGTGCAAAGGAAAAGGGTCGGTTAACACCATGGATGAGGATAATGGTATTGCTACGACATCAAAAATGGTTAAGTGTTTTAAATGTGGAATGTATGGGCATTATGCAAACAAATTCCCTAAGGGAAAGACACATGAAGAGAATCAGTATGGTCATATGGGTAGTATTTATGTTGACGATGATGAAGAAACTACAAATGATATGTGAGATGAAAGAAATGTTGAAGCTCGGCCAATGGTCTAAGAATGTAGTGGAATGATTACATGTTTATCATGTGTAGTGTTGGAATAAGGAGACATCTAAGGATTGTTACATTGTTGTATTTCCTTAAGTGTATGATGAATGGTACCAGTAACCATGAAAGGTTATTCAGATACTTTTGGAAAGTAGATGATAAGTGCATAATGAAAGGATAAGAAGACAATGAGATGTTTGATTGTATTCATGAGCTCATGATTGATATAAGGACTAAGTGATATCATGGTTTGAGTATAAATAATTTTGAGGATTTTGGTATGTGGAAAGAGTTAACTTTTAACAGCACTCATGTTTTCAATAAGGTTCAATGGGTATTCAAGAGAATACATGATTAAGGACTTTGAATGTTTGGAATGTGACCAAAAAACATATCTTATGATATATGGGGATCAACGATGGTATTAAATCTCTGGTAATCGTTTTCACTATGTTATGAGAGTGGACTGGAGTATTATGGATAAGCCTAAAGATTAGAATGGATTATGTTGGACATAAGTTAGTATTGTTTAAGGATAGAAGTTTTTTCGATATTATTTATGGGATGTTATAGTAATATAGTTTTATAAAAAGGACAACCTGCAGGACGGGCGACAGCCCATCGCTTCGGACAAGGCTGTAGGAATCGAACCCACAACCGAAGTGCGACTGGCCTTTATCGCCTACCACTGACCTACAGGAAGTCCCTGTTTAGTAGAAACTAGTTTTATTATATTAAGCAGTATGATATATGAAGTATAAGTCCATTTTAGGAACCGTATATGATTAATCTCACTATAGAATGACTTATGTATATTTAATAAATTTTGCTAACCTTTTGTTTGAGACAGATGGAATGAACAGTCATTCTATCACATGATCTGCTAACACTTCATGAATAACAAATTCAACTTCATTTATTTAAGAGATGAAGTGGAAATTGTTCAAGGCACGAACAACAGTGAGATTGTACCAAAATAAAGTAAGTATTTATTCTAAGCAAATTTTCAACTTTAGGGAAATGATCTTGAAAACCAAAAATGTTGTCCTAGTGATCTTATACCTGATGAATCAGATGGTACCTTATATCATCACAAATCTATGGATTTGTGATTACTGGCTTTTCCATAGCCATGTTCTCTACCACTCTCCATCAGAACATGATGGTTAGATTTTTCTTCCATATCCATATTTTCACCTATGTGGAAACCCAGTGATTAGTTTATTTGGGTAATTGTTACATTTCATACTTTAGTTTCTAAAGCCATGTTTTGGTATTCCTTTTAACGATGTGGGTTTCTATTAAAGAAACTTTCGAATAGTAAACTATTTATAACCCCGATGAATTTCGAGGGCGAAATTCATTTTAAGGGGAGTAGAATGTAACAGCCCGAGATTTTATGAAAACTATTATTTTTAATTTTATTAATGTCTTGTGTTGTACGCTACACCAAAAAGAGCTTGCACAACACGCATTCTTGACTTTCCTTCCATTACACGCAATCACAACCTTCCTCGATAGCTTGCGTCGTACGCAATACCGAGTTTTACTAAACAACAATATGCTATTAAAACTAGCCGTTATGAATAGTAATAACCACTTTTTGAAATTTTATAAATTTTATTTTCAAAATGGACTTCATTTTTGGATTCGGAATATCGAAATTAGCCTAGGGTGAAATTTTGGTATTTTTCTGAAAACTTTCAATTTTTGATGAATAGTGAAATCACTAAGTGGTAGGTTAAAAAACTGAATTTTGCATAAAACTTAATTTTACCGCTTCTGTGAATGGAATTTCAAAAATCCGAGAGACACGGTTAATATCAAGGACTAAAATGTGGTTCAATGAGATGAAAATAATTTTTTGGTGAATAGTAACTTTTTACTTTTTTTACCGCGGTTAATAGTAAATAGGGCAACTAAAGGTAAATATGATATTAATATTACCCTAACACATGTCCTAATTCTATTGGACAAGTGTAATTCGACCAAAAACAAACTTAGGAATAAAATATGACCATTTAGGCCCACTTGGATTAGATTAGGACATTTATTATTAATTTATTTAAAGAAGGGTTAAAATAGTTAAAATCAAAGTTTAATAAGTAAATCATTTTTAATATGGGGTTATACATAAGATAAATTCGATTGTAAATATTCATTAGAAAGCTAAAAAGATTTCCTACATAATGGTATTTTATTTGTAATTTTTAAAAATCAAATAATTTAATTTATTTATGACACAAAGATGATGCAGTAATTATCTTATTAATGAAATATTGACATAATTGATAATATAAATACCAAAATAAATGTAATTAAAGACTTTTTATGAATTCCACTAATTTTCTAGGTTACTATGATATATTAATGTTGATTTAATCAACTTGGTTCGAACATTTAATTCTGTTATGACTTTCACAAAAATCATATATCAAATAGTGTCAAAATTGACACAAAATAGATTTTAAATCAAATATTATATTATTAATTGTTATTTTATTCCTAAAAATCTAAGGTTCGGCCAAATGACTTAGATAAGGATATATTTATTAATAATATACAAATTTGGGTTCGTTTGGCATGTTATAGTAAGTGTATTAACCATATAGTGAAAGAAAACAAAAAGACACGGTAAAAGTTAAATTATTTATCTTAGAGTTAAATCTAATTGATAAGGTTAAAATAATATCCTAAACTTGTCTAAATTCTATTGGTTGATAGGATTTAGACCCCTCCCCACTTTATCTTCGAAATAAGACCCTTTGGAACCATTATAAACCGATTTTGACTTTAATATAAAATAATATTTTGAGATATTCCTAAGGTGCCCCTCTCCTCCCTTATAAAAGGACACCTCCTCCCCCTCCTCCTCACACCAATTTGAGCATTCAAGCTCGGCCAACCCCTGCCAAAATCTCTTCTCCACTTCCCTAGAAACATCCTAGAGGTTCTGGTCTTCCTCAAAGACCAATTCTAGTGCCCTAAGAGGAGGTCTCAAAGAGGCACTTCAAAGAAGAGGTAATTACCGTTACCAATTCTTTCATCTTTATTTCTTCTTCCACTTCTTATTCTTAGGTTGTTTCATTATGAAGTAATAACATCAGTATCACTCATATACTGATATGTTATTATAAGTATGAAAAAACCCTATTTCACCATCTATCCATCCTACGGAAAAAGAAATCACCGCGCGTGCGTACGTACGGAATACCGTCTCCACGCCGTGGTGTAATCTATTTTCCACCACCACCTTACATGGATGGGTATAATGGTGTAAAGAATAACTATACATAGTTATTACAACATCATATTGATTCTGATATATTGTATAATTCACTCCAATTCAATTCAATACTTATAGAAATGATATCATCGCTCGTGCGTACGTACGGACTACCGTCTCCACGACGCGATGAGATTCATTCTCCATATTAACCATTTAAGAATGATTATAAAGTATATATAAGAAATAATAATGAAATATATGACATTATAAAGCTACTGGATTTATGTATATATATACATATGTATGTCATCTACTTACTTCCATTTCAAGATAATAAGGAAAGGAAAACAACGTTCATGCGTACGTACGGACTACCGTCTCCATGAACGGTGTTTTTCATTTTATTTATCTACCTATTATATATATATATATACTGAATATATATGATATATAAATCATATTTTATATTCTGGAAGTAAGTAAATCATGATATAAGTAATAATGATGTCAAGAACAACAAGTCAAAACACCTACGATAAATGAAATGATTTTACCCAAAACGCTTCTTTAACATGGAATTTACAAAAGAACGGGTAATATAATGTCATAAGTGAACCATATATGATATCATAACAATGAATATGATTCTGTAATAAGTCAATGACATTATTTAAATCATTATACAGGAGGTTCGGACACATACGAAGCAAATCGGACCTAAGGTAAGGGAAATATCACAATCTCATTTTTATCCGAGATTGTTTATTCATAAGTATTTACTGGGGTGTATTTTATCATCCACATCCATGTTCCCTCAATATGTAATATTGTTTCCATCCACTTGCAATAGTTTAAATCCAATTTTACCCTTAGGTGAGTTTTAGTAAAGAATATGAAAGGAATCTTTTGTCGTTTTTCCGTACGAGGTACTTTTTGACTTTTCCGACAAAAGTACGAAGAATGTTTTTTTAACTTAAACGACATGAACGGATTTTTACGGTTTTATAAAGCCTTATTTTCATGAAGCTTCCTCCAAAAGATTTCATGACTATTTTTAATAAAATCTCTTTCTTTTAAAATTGCATGATGTTTTGTGAAAAGAAATTGATTTTGAAGAAGAAAGGATATTTTCCTCAAGAATTCATTTCAAGTGTTTTATCAAAATTATTTTCCATCTAAGATAATAAAGGGTTCTGTTTCTATCCATATTTTTACATTGATTTGACTATGTTGTGATGGAAAAATGTTTATGAATTCCTTTATCTTATATGAATGGTTTTATGATGTCATGTTGTTTTAAGAATCCCATTTTTATTACATGGGTTATGAAATGATGTATGATTTATGATTTTGTGGAACACATAAGAATGGTATCATTATGAGATGGGTGGGACCTATATCTCCCTCCAATGCATTGGGTAAAGATTTTATATCTCATGAGATAGACATGGCTGAAATGGTAGGTTATACCGGTTCAGTGAAACAGGACTGAAACGAGGGTTACTCGATTCAGAAAGGGACTTTGTCCACTAAGATAGTCTTGGCAATGAGTCTTGACTAACAAGAAATGATTTTCTATGATTATGTGTGTATGCCACAAAGTTTCATGTTTTAAGTTATGATTATTGGGATTACATTTCACTTCTATGATTTATCCCATGTTATGATATTATGAGCTTTTTTGCAGGTTAAGATTTCCAAAAGCTATGTTCTTATATATATGATGTGATTGATATTTCTTTTGTTTACCCTTACTGAGAATTTGAGCTCACACTTTTATGTTTTCTTTTCCCCAGGATATAAAGAAAGGTTTTAGGTATAAAAAAAGGGATGACCTTTATGGGAGATATTGAAGAACTTTCACCACGATTAGAAGATTACGTTCCGAGTTTCCAAAGACACTAAACTATTACGATCCTTTAGTGTGTGTTTTTGTTATGTACTAAGTATTCCGCAAATGTAATGTAATGTCCATGTACGTCAAGCTTCGGGTCTCTACAGTCTTGATATGCTGCTGAATGGTTTTTACCTTCTCCCACATTTCCTCGACCATTTCTGGTCCAAGCAGCTTATGTTCACCGACCTCATCCCAACATGCCAGTGTTCTGCACCCTTTCCCATACAGGGCTTCATATGGTGCCATTTGGATGCTCGAGTGGAAACTATTATTATAATAGAACTCAACTAGAGGAATATGTTTATCCCATCCTCCTTTAAAGTCCATTGAGAATGCTCTCAACATTTCCTCAAGTGTTTGGATAGTCCGCTCAGATTGGCCATCAGTTTGAGGATGATAGGCCGTACTAAAGTTCAGTTCAGTATTCAGAGCATGTTGAAGACTCTTCCAAAACTTAGAGGTGAATCTTGGATCTCGGTCAGACAAAATAGATAGTGGTACTCCATGAAACCTCACCACTTCCCTGATATATATCCCTGCCAGTTGATCCAAAGAGAAGTCCTCCCGAATAGCAACGAAGTGTGCAGTCTTTGTAAGACGATCCACAACAACCTAGATTGCATTGTTGCCTTTGGATGTCCTTGGAAGTCCGGTGACAAAGTCCATGATGATGTTCTCCCATTTCCATTATGGTATGGGCAATGGTTGCATCATCCCCTTAGACTTCTGCCACTCTGCCTTCACTTGCTGACACACCAGGTACTTTGATTTATATTCAGTGTTCTCCTTCTTCATATTATCCCACCAAAGGTTTTCTCGGAGATCTCGATACATCTTTTTTTCCCCAGTTGAATAGAGAAATTTGGACTATGTGCATCATCCAAAAGTTCCTTCTTCAGCTCCGGACTCAATGGAACACATAGTCTTTTCCCAAACTTCACGATTCCTTCTTCATTAACATTAAACTCCGAGGATTTTCCCTTTTTGATAGCTTCTAATTTTTCTTGAATTCCTACATCATCCTTTTGAGCATCCTTTAACCTTTCCAAAAGAGACGGTTGAGCAATAATTTGTGAAAGTATTGATGATTTTCCCTTATTTATGATTCCCATGTCTATATTCATCAAGTATAAAAAGATTGGATCCTTCTAAATTCTCATCATTGATAGAATCGCTGGGTCATTTCTACTTAGGGCATCTGCCACCTTGTTCGCTTTCCCAGGGTGGTAATGTATTGAAAAATCATAATCCTTGATAAGCTCTATCAATCTTCTCTGGCGCATATTAAGATCTTTCTGTGTGAATATATATTTAAGACTTTTGTGGTCAGTATATATCTCACATTTCTCCCCATAGAGATAGTGTCGATAGATTTTCAAGGAAAAGATCACAGCCGCCAACTCCAGATCATGTGTTGGATAGTTTTTCTCATGGATTTTCAACTGCCTTGAGGCATAGGATATCACTTTATCATTCTGCATCAGCACACACCCTAATCCCTTCATTGAAGCATCACTGAATACCACAAAAGTTCCTCACTTGTGGGTAAAGTGAGCACGAGCGCAGTGATAAGCCTCCTTTTCAACTCCTTGAATATTTCTTCGCATTCATCACTCCAAGAAAACTTTAATCCCTTTTGAGTTAGCTTGGTAAGAGGGTTGGACAACTGTAAAAAATTTCTCTCAAATCGTCGATAATATCCAGCTAACCCCAAGAAGCTAAGGATATCTGTTACCGTTGTTGGGCTCGGCCATCCCTCAATTGCATCTGTTTTGGAGGGGTCCACAGATATCCCATTGCTTGTGATGATATGGCCCAATAATGAGACCTCCTTCAACCAGAACTCACACTTCTTGTACTTTTCATAGAGCTTCTCCTTGCGCAAAGTTTCTAGTACAGTTCTTAAATGCTCCTCATGATCCTCCTTGGTTTTAGAGTATATTATAATATCATCTATAAAGACTACCACAAAGTTTTCGAGGTAATCTCTAAAGACTCTATTCATTAAGTCCATGAAGATTTATGGAGCATTGGTGAGTCCGAAAGGCATTACTATGAATTCATAGTGCCCGTATCTTGTGCAAAAAGCAGTCTTGGGGATATCTTCCTTCTTCACCCTTACTTGAGAATATCTCGAACACAAATATACCTTGGAGAAGTATTGTGATTCACGCAGCTGATCGAACAAGTCATCAATTCGTGGGATAGGATACTTGTTCTTTATCATGATTTTGTTATGTTCACAATAATCGATGCAAAGCCACATTGAGCCATCCTTCTTCTTGACGAAGAGGACTGGTGCACGCCATGGTGAAGCACTTGGGCGTATAAACCCTTTATCCATATTCTCCTATAGTTGTTTCTTCAGCTCTTCAAGCTCAACAATAGCCATTCTATATGGAGTCTTGGATATTGGTAGCGCCCCAGGTATAAGTTCAATTGAGAATTCAACATCTCTTATAGGAGGAAGACCAAGGAATTCCTTAGGAAACACTTCAGTGAATTTCCTCACAATAGGCATTTCTTCAAGGACGGTTTCTTCCTTAGACTCAATCATCTAAGACAGATATGCGTGCTCATAGGGTAGTAATATCCATTCTTGAGATGATGGAGCTAAAAGAGATTCATCTTCCTCCTTAGACTTGTAAAGAATCGGGGGTCGATTATCCATATGGAGTGTAATTTACCTTTCCTGAAAATTTATGTTGGCTCTATATAAGGAAAGACAATCCAGGCCAAGAATTTCATCAAATTCCACCAGAGGGAGTATGACGAGGTTCGCCAGGAAATTCAATCCACAGATTATAATAGGGGAGGACTTATATTCAAGGGATGCAATGATTGCCCCATTTTCCGTACTCACCGACATCTTCACTTCCATGATTTGTGGTGGTGTTGGGATTTTTCTACTAAACTTTCGAGATATAAAAGAATGCGTAGAACCTGAATCAAAAAGTACGTTCTCTATTCTTGAATGAATAACTAGCGTACCTTCCACCACTTCATTGTCAGGGTTCACTTCGGAAGAAGTGATGAAAAAAGATCTTCCTTGCTGCCTTGGAGGTTATTGGTTGCCTCTGAAAATCCTTGGATTAGGTAACTGATTTGAAAAATGCCCTGGTTCTTTGCATTTTATCATTGAAAAACCCGTTGAGGTTCGAACGGAGTGTTCCTCTCATCTGTCGCAGCCGCGGGTCTTTCTTGCCGACAGTTAACATCTAGGTGCCCTTCCCTTCTACACCTGAACCATTTCCTTGTCCCCCTAAGGCAATTTCCAGGGTGCTTCTTAACGCACTTTTGGAAAGTGGGGTGCTGGATCTTCTTAGCACCATTGGATTCATCCATCAGACCACCAACATTGAAGTCCACCTTACGCTTCTTGTCCCCATTATACCCCTGTGATTCCCAGATCTCCATTTCGACCTTGAGGGCACATCGGAAAATTTCCTCATAGTTGTCGAAGTCACGGATCGCTAATGCTTTCTGCAAGCTAGGCTTCAGCCCAGCAAAGAAGCGGCCAACCTTGCATTCAGGGGTAACGACAAAGCCAGAAGCGTATCGTGCAAGCCTTGTGAAGTTTTCCTCATATGCTCCAACAGATTCTTCATCTTTTTTCTTGAGGTATAGGAAGTCCCTTGCCATCTTAAGCCGGAGGGTGCACAAAAAATATTTATCGAAAAACATCTTCTGGAAATCCTTCCATTCCAACGCCTCGATCTCCTCCTCAGGCTTCGTATTTTTGATCAACGTCCACCGTTGATCAGCTTCGCCCTCCAAATGATAATCCACTAGGAGAACCTTCTCTTGTTCCGAACATTGAAGGATGGAGAATATCTTTTCAATGGAGTTGATCTATTGTTCATTGATCGTGGGATCAGATGATCCACTAAAATTAGGAGGCCTTTGCCTCATGAAGATCTCGATAGTGACTTGTTCTTTCTTAGGGGGAGTTGAACGTTCCTCTTGACCTGTGTTTCTATTAAAAAATTGAGTTAGCTGAGAGAGAAGCGTGACAAAGTTCACGATTCCCGCTCCCATTGGATTGGGCATCTCATTAGTACAATCATCACACTGATCTTCACAACATTTTTTAGCCAGAGTCCTCCTATTACAGGCCATTAGCTGGAATAAAAGAAAAGTTAGGGGTAACACATAAAGGGTAATCTAAAGACAAAAGTTGATTACTTATAAATAAACTTTTATTTCCTTATTCATGAGTCTATAGGCTTTAATCTAGGATTTTCATGATCTACTTTCTAACATATATTCGTAGGGGCATTTTTTTAATTCCCTTAATAAGGGTTCATACTAAGCTTTTGAATTTATCAAAACATATCCCCTGGGAGTGTCGTAACCAAGAGTGCATCAAGGCCCGTTGTCGTGCACTAGTTCCCATTCGAGTCTAGCTCAAAGCGGTGTTTTCGGGTTTTACCCCTAGGATACATCTGTACCAGAGCTACCTCTACCTGCTCGTATCCAGATAGGGATGTATTTGTTTGATAAACCACTTACTCAGTACTTACCAAAACCTAGGGATATTTTTATTATACTTAGTATTGTCTCTAAGGATTTACTATGGTTTTCTAATCCTAATCCCAAAAATAACTAAACCTATCCTCTAATACTAGCTATGACAACTCTGCTTTTATTTCAAACTTAAACATGATTTATTACATAAAACTACACTTGATAGAACAATGAAGATCGAGAGGTTTAGTGTATTTGGGGATTAGGATCATTACATAAAAACTTTAAACATGAAATACAACATCTTTATTGAAAACTTCCTTTACATGACCACTACATTCCCTCGTACTTAGCATTGCATAGGATAACCTGAGGCCATGCATAAGAAAAGGGTGAGCTATAAAGCCCAGTAAGGGAGTACAAATGGAATAAAATGAGGAGTACAATACATGTTATACAATAGGCATATCAATAGATCATAAAAGAAACATGAACATAAAGTCATGATAACACATGATAATCATAACATGGAAATGTGGTAACAACACTTAACATGGAATTAGCATGAGCCATGGCCCATTGCACATAGAGCATGAGTAAGTCCTCATTGCAAATGAAGCACGATTAAAACCTCTTTGCACTTGAATTATCATGAGTCAACACTCATTACACATGACGTATCATGATACTATACTTTACCTAATGCATTGGAGCGCTATAAGGGTGCACCCTTCTTAAACATTTCATTTCATGCATAAGTGTGCCACATGGATCATAAAACATGGATTCATAAAACATAATAATTTATTCCATGATAAAGGAATGTGTAATTAATACATGAAACTTTATAATGAATAGTTAAATGTGTATAAAGGTGAATACCCTTGATGGAGAAATGGGCATGGTATTCACTACACAATGGCATTGGCTTAGAAAGTCTGTGCAATTTCGGCAGCGTAACAGCGTGACATAAGAATTCATAAAAATGGTTGATGAGAGAAAAAGGGGTGTCTCATAATATTTAAATGAAATGGACAGTAAGGGGGTCATATAGATACATGTCCAAACAATTGTAATGGAATTTAGATTAATGATACAAAAGTATTGCTTGAATGTAAAAGAAGAAAGAGAAGTTCCTTTCAGAATTTCAGCATAGTAACGGGTGTACATGGGAGGAATTTAATGAGAGATAAAGAGGTCTACCATCATTAAAACATAAATAGGGCAGTATTAGGGAGGTGATAAACCATAACACAACATTCATAATTGAAATTAAAAGGGAAAAACAACTTAATGAAAATTGACAAAAATGAGAAAGGAAGAAAAAACCCTTACTTGGAAGTGTGTTTCCAAAAGCTTGAGAGAGGCTTGAGAGAGGCTTATTGGGAGCTTGGGGAACTTTTTGAGGATTCTAGAGAGAGTAAGGCAGAGGTTGGACGAACTCCAAGGGCTTTGAGTGAGGAGGAAGTGGGAGCTTGGGTGGGTTTATATAGGAAAGGTGAGGGAATTCTTTATTATTTAGGTTTAAGACCCCTTATATTATATTAATCCAAACCACAAACCAGCCCATGTTTTTTGCCCATGGTTTTTGGAAAAGGGAATAGGAAAACAATATTTTATAAGGCCAAAGTCCGAACTTCTTAAAATAATAGGGTTGCTTATGTGGAGGTGAGTCACACTCCCATGTAAATTAGTTTAAAAAGACAAGGTGTTTAATAAGTCTTGAGGGGTCCATTAATGCTTTGAAAAGTAAGTCAAACAAACCCAAAATCACATTATTTTAATTTTAAAACATATATTGGCCAAACATAAAGCTTATAGAATTTTATTACATCCCTATTGGGTCATTATGATGTCATAAAACACATTATATATTTAAACAGTATTTAATTTTTACCCAAAAATTTGACTGTCTCAGAAAATTATGAAAAATTCACCGTTGGATAATTTAGACATCCTGATTCTATAAATAACATTTATTTTATCTAAATAATTTTCTAAATATGTTAATTTTCACTTTTAAAATAAAAATCGACATTTATCGAAAATTCACGGGTTTTGACAGAAATGGATTTCAAACCTTAATAAAAATTATAATTGCATTCATAAAATTATAAGATCATTTATATTTAATAAAAATTCATTTAATAATAATAATAATAATAATAATATTTTATTAAAATATTATTTAATTCAAAAAAATCCCTTAATTTAATAAAATAGAATTCTTATTTAAATAATAACTACAAAGACTATTTGAACTTTAAAAACTATTTACAATGTATCCATAATGACAAGAAAGTATATACAAAAAAATAATGTACATGAACATAGTACTATATATTTGTTACATAACCCCTTAAAATATCCACATAAGACCTAAGGGTAAGGTGTGCGATGGTAACAGACTCTTGGTGTGGCTCGGATAACATCGCTCGAGTGGTAACCTCTATCAACTTCCACTTTTCACGTAGACGGTCCCTTTTGAGCTTGACATGATGAAGATCATCTTGGGCTTGGTGAAGAGCGAAGCCCAAGGATGATACCTCTTTTCCGAGCTCCGACAAAAGGGGATTCGTATGGAGCAATTCTACTGGATGAGGCCATCACTTCTTTTGTCTGAGTAAATTTGATTTGTTAAAGTCCTATATTTATACTAATCATGTGATCACTGTTCAATGTCTATATTAGCAACGGTCAAAATTATTAACATAAAACCAAGGAATTTGACATTTTATATAGACATAAAGATACATTTAATTAGATCAAGAGGGATTTCCATTAATGAAACTTTGGTTCGTTACAAGGTTGACCCTGAACTGGTCACCTGAGTTGGTTTGTAGCATGGCCTGCAGGGCGTTTCCGATCCCCATGGGCTGGAAACAAGTGTCGAGCATCAAAATTTAACCATTGAGAATGATTTGTCCCATGAAAAAAAGAAAAATAGATAAATATAAACTGACAATAAGAACAAAACTAGCAGCATAAAGAATGTAAAACCCAACATACCTCCACGTGACCTTCCAGGTCACCACCCAATCAAAGCCCAACCTTGCTCCAATAATGAGCAAATTAGCCAAGAAAACCTGAGAAAAGGAAACCTTCAAATGAAATGATAAAGATAGGTGTGAGAATTAAAATTTTCAGTAGGGTTTCTAATATAATCCATAGAATCCAAAATCTCCTTTCCCAAAACCATCCATTAACACAAGTTTGAAATACAAATATAAAAGTAGGGTTTTAACATTTTTTAAAATAAGAAACACGTTGTTCTCATTTAAAAATCCAAAATATGTGACATGCCATTTCCAAAATCATTTTTCTTTTTATAAATTAAAATTCATAATATAATATACCAAAGATGTGCTAAAGTAGAACAGGTAAACAATTCAAGTTGTAACTAAACTAGTATAATAGAAAGTAAATTAGAAATAAAAGTAATCCAGTTACCATGGGTGATCCTAAACATCCTTAGAAGACCCCTAGACGTACTCGGTTTTGGAACCACCTACTAGAGTATGGTGAAGATACAAAGTCAATAACCAATTGGATGCTCTAAAACTGACTAATCCAGTGGTAAAGACCGCCTAGAATAACAAAAAATCTAGGGGATACTAACCTGTCTAATCGGGGTTGAGCAGAAACCATCACTTGATCATCTAAAAGGTGCCCATAGGCTTTGTTTTCCTCCTCTAATCCCGGATCTATGATGTCATCCTCGATGGTTTTTTCAGGCCATGGTGGTGGTCCTTCCAGCCCATAGTGGCGCTGGACTATCCACCTTGACCCGGTGATGAACAGGTGCTTCAGTGAGATCAGACATCTACTGAGTGAAGCGGGGATGATAGTTTGCGGGGATCCGTTTCCTTCGGCTGGTCCGATGTCCCGTGGTTTTGGTTGGTTGCTTCAAATCTTCTATTCTCATAAAATTTTTGGTATGTTCCCTCTGTCTGTGCTCCTCTTCGTCAGTTTGGGTTGGTGGTCCTGGAGCGGATGTCTCTTTGGTGTGGCCCTGTCTGTTTCAAACGATGCTATAGCTTCAGGATTTATTCACTGCTCTCCTAGTCGATCTGCTACAGTGGTTTCAAGAAGGATCTGGGATGTGTCGTTTGTTCGGTCAATGATTTTCTAGGAGGCATGTCAAGCTTCGATTCGTGCTGCGGTGCTTCTCGCTTGTAGATCACAATTCCAATGTTCTTGGTTTTTTGGCTATTTTTTTTCCTCTTGTTCATGTTTCTGGTTCGTTGTGGGGTCTTTTGGTTCTATCATGGACGTTGATGCTGACATGAAACTAGATGGAGAGTCATGTTGTCTGGGTCAAGGATTTTGAGGTACCAATGATGGATTTCTTATGATGGCGGCTCATGGTGTTTCCAACTTCAGTGATGATTCGATGTTACTGGCATGGTGCGATGGTTCCAGAGACGATGGTGTCAACCTCGATGAGCAGCGGTGATGATGAAGAATCTGGCATCGTGTGGCCTCAATTCAGGTAAGGCACAGGGCTCAAGGAGTGCTTCTGGAATTTTAATTTTGAAATTTCAATGTGGAATTTGGGGTTGTTTTGAATGTTGAATGTGGAATTTTGGGATGTTTTGAATTTTGAATGTGGATATTTGAAAGGTACCCACTTCACCATAAAGTGGATATTCTGAAAATAAAAAAAAAAATATTTGGAGGTTGGATAAGGGATATCCCCCCTATAGAGGTGCCCCAAAATTAATTATATATATATATATATATATATATCACATCATCGAAGCTGCCAATCAGGAAGCCATACCATTTAACATTTAAACCATTTCATAAAATGTTCAAAGTTTCCAACCAGGAATACACTTTCTCCAAAACACAATCTCCTTTAAAATTTAGTACATACATTACTCTTGAGTTAAAAGTGCCAAATATACCTTTAACTCAACATGACTAAAATTATTAACCAAAACATCACAGAAACACCACTTTTTCCTTTACAAAGACAAACTGGCATATGCTCAAAGATTTCATTTCAAATCATTTCAGAAACCACACAAAGAATCCAAAGTCATTATAAAGCAAGAATCATTTCCACAAAATTACCACTCTCTTTTCAAATATAACCCAAATTCACATTGAAAAACATTGCACACGTGATTTTCATGTCAAACATAATTTAATAAATCATTCACTCATTTAGTAAATGTAACGACCCGAAATTTTGAATAAATATTGTTTCCTAGTTTTGAGTTTTATTTTATTTTTTTTATACTCAACAAAAATGTTTCATTTGATAACATGAGTATAATTAAAATGAGACCGTTGGGTTTTTTTACTGTTATATGACTATTGGTCAATATGACCACTGGAAACTAAACATTTTGATTTTTGTCTATAAATACAAGTAATCTTGGTTTATTAATATAGAAAGAAGATTCGATGGCCTCACCCAGTAGTCTTGGACCAATCGAAGCCCATCTAACAGAACTTGGGAAGGAGGTAGCACCAATGAGCTTTGATCTGGACCAAACCCAAGCCAAAATTCATCTTGTGAAGCTAGAACGGAATCGCCTTTGCGAGAAGTTCAAACTGATAGAAATTACTACTCGTGCGATGTTAGTCGAGCCTCCCTCATATTCTCTCACCTTAGCACACCTTACACTTAGGTCCTATGCTGGTGTGATAAGGGGCTATGTAAGGAGACCGTAACTGCCTTGTGTAATCATTTGTTTTAAATAAAAATTTTGATTTCTTCTTATGATGAAGTTTATGAATTTTCAAATGACCGGATAAATATAGTTTGCATATTTTTGATGAATTTTAGAAAAAGGATATTTTAAAAAATTTTATGTAAACCTCAAATAATTAAAAATGTGTAATGATTTTCAAAAAATAGTCTTCTACAATTATGTTCAGTATGAAATTTAGAGTCTAATAAGATCAACTTAATTTTTGATGAATAGTAAATTATGAATAGTGATTTTATGCTTAGGATTAGTAATGTAACCAAATAGATTAGTAATCTCACTTAAAGAAAGTATTAATATAATCTAGGCACCTTGATTAAGTAAAGTGAGTCAATAAAATGGTTAAATAACGGTTTCATATACTATTATTAAAGTATTAGTTTTTTTGGGTGAATAGTGTTTCTTAATTAAAATTTAATTAAAAATATTTAAAAAATTATTTTTATAAAATGCATTTCATTTTTGAACTCAGAGCATCAATATTATGTTATGGTAATTTTTGGGGTTTTTTCGGAAAAAATGAATTTTCGGTGAATAGTGTATTTATTTAAAAATTAAATTAAAAATATTTAGAAAAATATTTTTATAAAATGGAGTTAATTTTTGAAATCAGAGCATTTATATTTGGTTAATGTGAAATTTTGGGATTTTTCTGAGAAAGTTGAATTTTCTGTGAATAGTAAAAATACAGTTTTAGGGTTTCGGTATGTTTAATGACATCATAACTGTGTCATGATGATTCCATGAGATATTTTAAGGGATGGTCGACCAAAGGTGATGTATTATTGTATGTGGGGCCCCATGTGGCCTAAATCCATGGGAAATACCATGGGAGAGCACAAGGTTTTGAGAAAACCACTTTTGAGGTGTCCCTTGGCCATTAATGCCTTCTCCCCTCACTTTCCCTATAAATACCAAGCCATCCTCTCATCCATTTCGACTCAACACTCTCCCCCAACGAAGTTAGGGTCTCATTACCTCCTAAGGAGTCCTCCCAAGGTGCCCCCAAGCCCTCAAGGTCCAAACCTTTGAGTTTTAAGAGTTACGTTTTAAGGTAAGGGATCTGACCTCTCTCTTTCTTTTCAAGTAATCTCTTTTATGTCATTACTTTTTTGATCCATGTTCTTATGTTGGAGGATGTTATTTTATATTCATTACAATGTCCTTTTTATGTTCATATGATGATAGACCCCCTCTTACTCTCATCATTTCATTTTATGAAAGTTTAAGTGGCGCTGTTAGGCTGCCGAAATTTTTGTAACAGATTCTTTCACCCTTCTCATTTTCAAGTTCTATTTTCTTGTCAAGTCTTTCAAGTTACTTTTTATTATGTTGGGGTATGATCTATATATCTATCATACTGATATTTTATGATCATATGATGAGATACCCCATTTGATCTCTTCAATTCAGTATTTTTAAGTTTTAAGAGGCGCCGTTAGGCTGCCGAATTTTTAAGGGATTCTTTCTCCCTTCTCGTTTTCAAGATCTATTTTCATGTCAAGTATTTCAAGTTCCTTTTTATTATGTTGGGGTATGATCTCTATATCTATCATACTGAACCCTTATGTTCATATGATGAGAGACCTTATTTTGACCTTGTCAATTCATTTTTGTTGAAGTTTAAGTGACGCCGTTGGGCTGCCAAATTTTCATAAGAGAAATCTTATTTTTTTTCTTCCTTTCATGTTCATCATTTCATATGGTATATCTTTCAAATTTCATTACCATGTTCTCAAATCCTTTATATTCTGTCCCTATACTGTTTTATGGGTCATTTATGAGTGTTTGACCCATGCCCCCTCTCTTTTCAATGTTTTCTAAAACCCCGAAACATAGCCGTTATGCTGCAGAATTTCCATCTCAAAATGTCTCTCTCTTTTTCTAAAGTAATTTTATTTTATTAAGTAAATACTCAAAGATCATTCTTCAAAAGGGGTATTCACATATATACCAAAATGTTTTATTTTAAATTCTGGGATTTACATACATGAGACCCTCTCTCCCCTTCCGTGGGTTTAAAGTGACGTAAAGATCATGTCTTTAAAGTAGTTTTTAAAATATTATGATTATGAAATGAAACCCATTTCTTTTATGCTATATGTGTTGTTTATAAAATGATTTATGATGATATATGTGGCTCACATGATAATAAAGTCAAATTTAAGGGTGCGCCCTGATAGCGCTCCAATGCATTGGGTAATGATGTAACCACTAGAGATTACAATTTTCACGATATCTTGGTGAATAACCTTGGTAATTTTCAAATGATAGCTTGGGGATGGACCTTGGTGATATGTTCATGATTTTATATGTTAAATTATGTATCCACATATTAAAGTTATTAAAAATTTTATTTTTATTATGATATGCCACATGATTTCTTTCTCATGCCTTATAGTTTTTTTTCATGACATAGTTGATGTATCTCAAGTTCACATGCTAAATGTTTCTCTTGTTCCCTTACTGGGCCTTCTGCTCACCCTTTCTTTTGATGTATGTCCCCAGGTTATGAGATGCAGTAATGAACCTAGGATGAACTTAAGGAGAATCCTTTCAAGTGTTTAAGAATAATGTTTTATGTTGTTTTCATGTATTATGTTCCTGGTTTCCAAGACACTAAACCTTAAAGATCCTTAGTTTTGTGTAATGTAATGAATGTTTATGTTATAAAAAGTCGGGATGCAATAGTAAAACATTTCAAGAGGACTAAACAAAGGCTTACATCGTGATCTCACCAAGTTCACATGAGAATTCCATTTTAAAATAAAATACATACCCAAATGATTAAAAAAACCTTTCAAACCTTTCAAAAACTAAATCAAACCCCTTGAAAAAACAAAGAACCATTTTCAAAATTAAATAAAACACTTTCACCATTAAAGAAACTACTATGAAAAGTCATCAAACAATTTTAAGAAGCAACCCATGGCCTACAGCACAAAAACATAATCAAATATTCTTTTGTGACTAAATACACATCAACGCCACACTGAAACACAGTTTTCAGTCCTTGGATAGTCAAATACACTAATTGCATTGTTCAGAAAAACACTAGCAGAGGAAACAGATTGGGTTTTCATAAAATAATTCACTTCATATCACACAACATGCTACAAGGATAAATCACTCATATTAAACTCCCTTGAAATCTAAGTTCTCACCATATAAACTAACTAAATAAAATGTTAAGTTAATTAGATTGGAAAAATAATTTATCAATAATGTTTATATGTAAAACTAGAGTTATTTTTTTGGGGTTTAAAAAAAATTGGGAAATGGGATCAAGGTTCGCGTAATTTTAAAAATGGGTCTTGGATGTGTGAACGGCATTCACGCATACTTCGCCGCAGAAGGATGCGTCAATGAGGTTCACGTATCTGAGCCACGGAAGGGATGCATGAACCTCGTTCAAGCATCCTTCACAGACCAACTGAAGTATGCGTGAACGGGGTTCATGCATCCCACCGAGAAGGTTTATAAAAGGAGGCCCCCCCTCAAAAACCATTTTTCTTCTATGGATTTTGTTGCAAAGCCCTGCAGAAATTCTTTCTCAACAAATATTTGCTGCTTTTATAGAGGTTATATTTCTATTTAACATTTTAATTGTTTTAATTGTGCTTATTTATTTCATTTGTATGTTTAATTGTGTGTATGATTTATTTATTTCATATTTTATTCATGATGTGTAATGTTTTGTATGATTTAATTTTCTAGATTTTGAATGTTTTTATGATTTAATTTTTTGAATGTATGTTGTGTGAATATTGAATGTTTTATGTTATGTCTAAAATGTTGAATGTTTATTAAAAGTAATTTATGTTAGAGAAGTTTATTTTAATGAATGGTTTTGATATAAGTTTAAATTATATTACTTTTATTTACTAGTAATAATATTTTTAATCAATAAAGCAGAAAATATATTTACTTATATTTTGAAAAGTAGAAGAATGGAAAAAAAACATTACAATTTCATAAAATTTTAAATAAAAAAAGTGTTTATTATGTAAATCTCAATTATATTAGTTGTAATAAAATTTATTAAATGTTATTAATAATTTTATATATATATACACATGAAGTTAAATTTTTGGAAAAGAAGTGTAGTATTTAATATAAATTTCATTTAGTAATAGATAAAGTTATATAATATGGATATTATAATAATTATACCAAAAACAATGGTATGAGTGATGACTGATCTTGAGATGACTGACTATGGATAATTGAAATTGCATGTTTTATTTTGTGTATGTGGTTATTCAATTTGTAATAATTACATTTTTTCCGCATTGATGACCTGTGAGTGATCTCTTAGTAAGTGTAAGGACCTGTGTGTCTGCTTAAAAAAAGTTATGTATTTCATACCCCTAGACCCCTCACATGCATGTGAGTAAATTTGTAATTAAAAGACAGACACCCCTGAAGAGGAGTCCCCGAACAGGATTCCCCGAAGTGGTGTCTGCGAAGAGGCATTCGAGAACTCGTTCGAGAGGAGGCGTTGCTGTTTGATAGGAGATTGGTGGTTGCTGAAATATTTGATAATAGAGACAGGAGTCGACCCATAGGTTGTGGTTAGTTTATTAGATAATGATAAACTAATCGTAAGTCTCAAGATCAAGTCATGATTATATATTTATAAGTAATTAAACTTTATGAAACATTATATTAAATTTGATTTTGTGATAATATCACAATCACTATACCTTAATAGTGATAAATCAATACATAAAAAAAGTATCAAGATAATCAATTATTCAAAACCAAATTAAATAATTTAAAATTTTAATGTAGTATATAATATTTTTGAAATTATTTTTTATAGGTAATTATTTCTGCGCAAATATATTGCAACAGTGATGTAATTTATACCGAGTAGGGTTTTAGCTACAGTGTGCCACCTTCCAGAGTGGTAAATCTCCATGGTTGTATGACATTGGATGTAGTTCTTAATAAGATTAATAGTCCGTTAAAACTGAGGGCTGAACAAGCAATCAATTCAATTAGATACCGACATCTTCAATATTTTGAGAGTATGTGGCCCTGCGAGTACCCTATAGTCAATGATGATGATTGGATGGAGGCTTCTATGTTATTTAGGAAATAGTGTATTAATGGTTTTATAGAATTATTTGTTGTCATTTCTGATATTGATGTGGTGCAATCGATTACTACAGAACCATGCTTTGTGAGCTCTGTAGAAGCCGGTCCTTCACAGTAGTCTTATTCATTGCATCCTCCTCATATGACTCCTGCGGAAGAATGTTATGAAGAAGATGATCAAAATTTCGAAGGAAATGTAGATGAAATCCCTTTGTGTTCTGATATAGTGCATGAAAGTTTATCTGAGGAAGAAGTATCTGTGGAGTCATTAGGAGATGATGTGGTGGGGAATGAACCTTTTGAGGTTCCTTTGAGAGATAGACATCCACTACATTCACCAGTTAGTGGTAATCATCCTTCAGTTTTGAGTTCCTTAATTTAAGGAATGTATCGTGAATAACATTTTGATTGGGATGTCATTACACCAGCTTCTGAATTCCCTAACATTATAGGGTATAGGCCTGCATCAAATGATAATGCCATATATGTTGTGGAGGAGTTCAAAACTAAACTGGCCATGAAAAATGTGATAAAGCAATACCACATTGAGAGACATTTCACATTTGTGGTTGATGATTCAAAGAAGACCAAATATCTCATTTGTTGTAAAAAATATGGGTCAGAATGTAAATTTCGATTAAGAGCAAAAATATTATGGATTTTGGAAGATAACCAAATTAGAAGGCCCACACACTTGTCTGCATCCCAGCTTGACACAAGATCACCCATCCCTTGATGCAGAGTTTATATCTACTGTTATTTTTGAGATGATACGAACATGTCAGGATATTTTTGTTTCCCTTGTTCAGGAAATAATTCAACAGTTTTATAACTATAACATATCATACAACAATTCTTGTAATCAAAAACAGAGAGCCATTGTAAATGTTTATGGTGATTGGGATAAATCTTATGTGATGTTGCCACAGATTATGAAATTGTTGTCTCTCAACAATCATATTGTTCATCATTTGGACAATGTTGAGTATGTATCCCAAAATCATTGAGTTAATCGGTCAAAGATGAAGTTCAATAGTCTTTTTTGGGCATTCAGACCATGCATTGCTGCCTTTCCCTATTGTAAAAAATTTATTAAGGTAGATGGAACATTCCTTTTTGGCAAGTATACAGGTGTTCTACTCATTGCTACCACGTAGTATAGTAATCACGTTCCTCTGCCACTTGCTTTTGCTATTGTTGAAAAAGAAAATTTTGAATGCTAGAGCTGGTTTCTGGCATGTGTACATGTTCATGTCACACAAAAACAGGGCGTGTGTCTGATATCTGATTGCCATCGAGCAATTATAGAAGCCGTGAGTAGTGATGGGGTTTCTTGGACAGAGCCTAATTCTTATCATTGTTATTACATTAGACATATTGTAAGTAATGTGAATAATCATTTTAGAGATGAGGCCATAAAGAAGGCGATCCTCAAGTTGGGTATGGTTTTCTAAATTTTTTTTAAAAAAAAAATTAATATCCATTTTAATACATTATTATCTTATGGTTTCAGCATATGAACCTCAACAAGAAAGGTTTTATTGACGTCTTTAAGAGAGTCGAATTGTTAATGAGGAGGTATATGAATATATGATGCAAATTTCAAAGGAAAATGGTCATTAGCATACAATGGTGGAATGAGATATGGGCATATGACCACTAATATAGTGGAGTGCATAAATGGGGTCCTCAAGGGTGTGCGCAAACTCCCAATCACAGGGTTAGTGCAAGATACTTTTTTAGATGCGTTCACTACTTTGTTGACTGGTCCCAAAAGTCCTACCAGAGGATGGAAAATAGAATGCATTTTAGTCAGAATTTTCAAAGTGATATTGACCGGATATGGAATGAGGCTTCAAGATGGAATGTTATAGCCTTTGAATAGGAAAAGAGGAGATTTTGGGAAAGACAATGCTACGACCAGGCTACATGAACTACTAGTGGAGTTTTTGTCATGATATTAGACAATAGGTACTGTGATTGCAGCAGCTTTCAGGAATTGATATATCCATGTAAACATGTTATCACAACTTTTGTTTCGGTAAATATATCCTGGGATCCATATGTTGACCCGGTGTATCACATGAGCACTTTGGGTAAATATTATAGTACTGCTTGGATGCCTCTTGGTGACTTCCATTCTATCACATTACCTGCTGATCAACCAACCATCATCCTTGATATTTCCAGGTTTTCATAAGTTGGTTTTGGTTTCATTTATGATTTTTTCAATGTCTATAATTTTTAAAATTATTGGATTCATGCTACCAGGTTGCGGCCATGAGGAAGACCGAAGTCAACTCGCATCAGAAATGAGATGGATTGGCCTCAACAATGAGGAGGGATAATACGATGCAGTATTTGTCACGTAGAAGGATATACTCATAAGAGATGTCCCCAAGTGGTAGGACAGAGTTCCACATCTCATCATCCATGATCGAGTCTATGTACCATATCATTAATATGTATATGTTGTTTCATATGTGAATGTTTCATTATTTAATCCTTTTATTTATGACCTGCTCCATTTTTGAGATATTTGAATTTTGGTTTGTCTCATGGATTTTATCATAAATAATTTTTTGATACTAAAACTATTAAAAAAAATAAACACCGAACGAAAATGAATATATCATGCTTCCACATCTTCAATTCAGGTTTTTCATCACCAATACTTTATTTTCTACCTTATTTTTCTTGTTGTAGATTTTTTTTAAATAAAAGTTTACAATTTTTGTATTTTATCATAAAGAATTTTATGATACTAAAACTATTAAAATAATAAAAACTGAATGAAAATGAATATATCATGCTTCCACATCTTCAATGTAGGTTTTTCATCACTGCTTCTTTATTTTCTACCTTAGTTTTCTTGTTGTAGATTTTTTTTAAATAAAAGTTTACAATTTTTATTTAATTCACTATTAAAAAGTAACGATGATATCATGTGTGAAGATGAAAAGTTTTCCATTGCTTACATCTCAAGCTGCTCATGTATCGTGGTTTCTTTTAGAGGGACATCCTACGCCTCCCTTGAGTGTACGCAGATCTCACAATTTCCATCATACCGCGCCACCTCCCGCTATCATCCCCCATCTTCGTCGAGCTAGATTCTATGGAGTTGCGATGTGCAACTTGACATTTCTTGATCATTATCTCATTGCCACACTTGTAGAGAGATGGAGTCCAGAGTCACATACTTTTCATTTCAGTGAGGGGGAGATGACTATTATGTTACAGGATGTGGCCATTATGTTGGGCCTCCCTATCAACGAACATGATCTGATTGGCTAAGTTCCATAAGATTTTCCTGAGCTTGTTCATAGACTACTAGGCATAGAGGTCCAAGATGATGGAAGGACCATCGTCGGTGGTAGATTGAAGATGCCTTGGTTATACCAGCACTTCACATATTTACCAGATGATGTTGATGACGTCACCGTGCTGCAATTTGCACGCGCATATATTTTGAGGATGATCAGTGGCATGCTTTTTGTTGACCACTATACTACTTTTGTGTACCTGATATATTTATCTTTTTTGGAGAATTTGGACTAGGTAGGCCAGTATAGCCGGGGGTCTTCCTGCCTCACATATACATACAGGTCCCTATGCAACGCATGTCGCATCGATAAGATGCAGATCACAGGATGCATGGTTCTTCTGCAGATGTGGGTATGGGAGCACATCCCTCATTTAGCTCCACATGCCCTTGCGCCATAACCCATTGATATTGTAGCAGAGGCTCCACATGGACGTTGGTATGTTATTAATTCCTTATAATATCTAACTTAATTGTATAAGATTATATTATGAAATGTAAAAATAAAAATGTTATCTACAGGTGGAGTCAGGCGCATCGACATTCAGATTATCCCAGACATGATGTTAATGCCTACAGACTAATGTTAGACAACATTCGACCAGACGATGTAAGTGATTATTATTTATATTGTTAAATATTTACTATTTAATATACATCTATTCATTTTTTAATTGATTATTTATTTTTTCTTTCAGATTATATGGATGCCATATACAGATGATATCCTTCAGAGTCTGCCGCGGTACTGTACAACGATGCTTGCTATCGGCTCCTGTAGGGTTCCACTGATTCATTTTTATATAGTCGAGTGGCATCAGACGGATTGGGTTATGAGGTAGTTTGTATTCCTTCAGCCAGTTCTTGACCCGCCCAGTTAGTTGGATTCATTTCATTCTATGAATATGTCAGGGAAGAAGGATTTTGACTGGAGGAGCTACCATGCCAGATATGTTGGGTTATGGGACAGACGACAGGAGTCCCAGTTGCGAGGGGCAGAGAAAATATGTTTTCATTTGATAGATCAGATGGATTATGCAGGCTGGTATATCTGGTCCCCATTTATATTTCTGACATGGCACAGATGGGGCTTTCATGAGTTGGTATGCATTCTTCCTTCCACTGTTCAACAGATTTTTTATTCATATTAGTTAACAACGGAATTTGATTTCACAGGATGTTCGTATTTGACATTTACTTTATATGTCCGATCTAGTGGAGAGAGCTCCCTTTGACCCGACATATTTTCACACCCCTGTGGAATAGCTGCTTCTGTCGATGGACGAGATTTATCATGACATTTTCTTTGATCCACCACCTGCTGCGGAGGCCGCAGAGCCTGCTGAGCCTCACATAGATGTACTTGGGGGTGACGACCCTGTTATGGATGCTATTGTTCCAAAGGAGGAGGGTGTCCAGCTTGCTCGACCACATGCTATTGTTCCACTAGAGGAGGGTGTTCAGCATGATCAGTCAGATGCTCCTCCATCTTCTCAGGCACAACCACAGGTATATACAGACGATGACTAGCTTGAGATAAATGCTTTATTATAGTCATCTGTAGCAGAGAATCCATCTACTTCCTTTGTTGGTGAGAGTTCCAGCCAGCTTCCACTATCCTTAGATGCGGGCCAGGGTACAGGCGGTGAGACTGTACATCCACCGCCTGTCACACAGGAGGATGTGGAGGTGGCTGTCGATGAGGATGTGCAGCGTACGTCAGAGCACAGACATAGACAGACACGGCGTGGGCACATACAGTATACCCCTGGTTGTAGGACATAGGAGCATCTACACCAGAGGTGTAGATTAGGTTGACATTTTATTTATGATACATTTTGTATGTGTCTTACTGTTATCATTTATAGACTTCTATTCTTTTTTTAATAAGTGTCTTACTGTTATCAAATTATCTACCAATATATATATGTATAATAAATAATATGATTAAATTAATTAATAAATATTAATTATATTAATTAGTTTGAAATCAAATAGATTCTGGATGAAAAGATGCATGAACTTGAAGAAATATTGAAAAATATTATTGATCTCAATGATTTAAAATTAGAAGTAAAATCCTAGAATATCATGGGACATGATTATTTGTTAAAAAAAATTAAATTTCATGAAGAAGAATATGAATGAATAATGGATATTTGTGAAGAGTAGATGATTCTGATTGAAGATCAGAATAACTACAATATTAATTAGAAGTTCATTTGGCCAATTTTGAGAAGATACATATTCAGACTTTATAAAAGGAAACAATTTCTACTGGTACACAATCTTCACTAGAGGATTTTACTGTTAAAATACCTCCATCATGTAATAAAATTATGGATATTATGAAAAATATTGAATTCATATTCTTCCAAAATATGAAACAACCCTTAAGAGGGTTAAGATTGCACCATCCATTAAAACTAATAAGGGAAAAAAATCGACACAAAAATCCAAATGTAATGCGAAGGGATCTCTTCTACACAATATAAATTAAAACAAATGTTTAGATGTACAATCATGAATACTATCAAAACAGGACCAACTCCATTGATAAGGAAGAAGGTCATCAGTGATGAATTTTAAGAATATATGTTAGCATATACAAGACAATAAGTATAAAGAAGATATCATCATGGTTAGATCATGTTTTGGTAACTTGAAAAATAAGTATTGAAGAAGATCATCCTTGATGAAGTTATATAAGTTTTCAAATATCGGTATTCATAAGCCGAAGATAAATTCTAGTGTATTCTATGTATTAGAACATCTTGAAAACAATTATTGAAAAAATTCTCCATTATGAAGATGTTTATGAGTGTTTCCCTTGAGGGGGAGATAAATGAAGAAATATGAAATTACTGCTAGCATTAGTGTATTAATTAGAATCAGACCTAATTATTGTAGAAGGTTTAGGAAGATCATGTTATTGAAAAAGGAATGTTTTTCTAAATCCCTCTTCCTTTGCTAATAAAAAAAATAAACTGAATAAGAATAGGTTGTAATTCAATTAATCAAAGTTATACGAAAAGTTCAAGTATGAATGCACTTAAAGGCCACTTATCCTTCTTTTTTTCATTTGAATATTTTTGATCTATTTGTTAAAGTTAGTGCATGAGTTTTAGGTTGATTATTCGAATAAAAGTTACATGTCACATTTAATATCTTCATCCTGAAATAAATTTGGATTATCCTTCTTTCAAGTCATGTACTTGAAATACATGAAACATTTTTAAGTCTCAATTTTATGGTTTTCAATGCTTATAAATTATTTTTTATCAACATTTTTTATTTAATTCTTTAATTTTTTCAACTATTTCTTATATTTTTAATCAATGGTTAAAATTTCATTTATATTAGTCTTATAGTTTATATTTTATAGTCTTTCAAAGTCTCATACTTGAAACAAATGAAACATTTTTAAGTACCAATTTTATGGTTTTCAATGCTTATAAATTATTTTTGACCAACATTTTTTATGAAATTCTTTTTATTTTCAACTATTTCTTATATTTTTAACAAATGTTTAAAATTTTATCTATATTAGTATTATATTTTATATTTTATAGTCTTTCAAAGTCATGTACTTGAAATACATGAAACATTTTTAGGTTTCAATTTTATGGTTTTGAATAGTTATAAATTATTTTTGATCAATATTTTTTATGAAATTCTTTCTGTTTTCAAATATTTTTTATATGTATAATCAATGTTTAAAATTTCATTTATATTAGTCTTATAGTTTATATTTTATAGTCTTTCAAAGTCACGCACTTTAAATAAATGAAACATTTTTAAGTCTCAATTTTATGGTTTTGAAGGGTTATAAATTCTGCTAATTTTTTTGTTATATATATATATATAAACAAAAAAAACAAAATAAAAATAAAAATAAAAATAAAACTATTAAAAAACATTCGGCATGATGCTTGAACCCTGTTCACGCATCCTTCATCCGATTCGCAAAGGATGCATGAACGGGGTTCACGCATCTCACTCGGATTGAAACACACATGTGCCATAGATCATGCAGAAAAGGAGAAATTCAGAAAATTCCTACCTCAAAGCAAGAGAGGACACAATGAAATTTCAGTGGGAGGAATAAAAACTCCCTACAGATTAGCCAAACATAAAAAAAATGAGAAAAATACGTAGAACGCAAGTAACTATATTAGAATTTGGCCAAAACAAATAACACCAAATATGGAATAACAATAATAATAAAAAAACAAAACCGAAGTGAGAAGGGGTTCAACTTGCTGTTGGCCGGAGGGGTGAGAGTAGGTTGGAGTATGGTGGTCAGAGCATGGCCTGGACGGAGATGGCTTGACCGAAGCATGGGAGGTTGGAGGCGTCGCTGGCTGGTTGTCGACCAGAAGAGCAGGGCCAATGCTGGGTTAGGAGGTAGCGAGGTGGCTGGGGCATGGAGGGCAGGAGCATGGAGCGAGGGAAAGGGCGCTGGGTGAGGGCGATGGCCTCTGGGCAAGGGCGAGGGTGTTGGGAGAGGGTGAGTGCGTTGGGCGAGGGTGATGGCCGTGGCGAGTGGTGAGGCTAGATCGCCAGTGGAGAGGTAGGATCGCGGAGTTGGAACTGGGGAGAGAGGCTGCTGCCAAAGGTGTGAGATGAAGGCGAGCACAGAAGGGGCCGACGAGGCCAGGGGGGGTCTGGTGACAGTTCCTGATGCATATGAGGGTGGCAGTGATCAGGATGGCTGATGATGCGGGACAACCAGCTAGTGCGGGAGGGCGAGGCAGCCTTCAGTGCCGTGACCTGGAGCAGAAGGGGGGGGGGTGATGCCCCCTAGGGTATGCCAACCATTTTTTTCAATTTGTTTTAATAATCATAATAATATAAATAATACTAATGATAATCAAATAATAAAAAACAAATTCAATAATAATATAAATAATAATAACAAATTAACTACCTTGATAATAACATAATATTGATATTAATACTAACACATCCATTCGTTTCATTCTAAAATAATAATAATATTAAATTTTTTCATTAACAATATCACTAATAACAGCTTTAATACCTTTAGTTTTATTAAAAAATTTAATAATAATAATATTATTATTATTCAATAATAATATTTCCATTATGGTATAACTATTAACCATGTTTTATTAACATTAATTTTTTATTTATTTTAAATGCGAGTAAACTGCATGGCTCACGTGCCACCAAGAACACAGTTGAGCGAACCCAACTTGAACCGTGCCACCCGACACTATCCGTGTTCAGGGAAAAGATGTGTTCATGTCACACAGTTTTATAACTCGTGCGCAAGTAACCATCAACTAGGTTGGGGTGTGACAATTCTCCCCACCACAATACTTTCTGCCCCTAAAAAGTCACCGAGTCAAATGATAGAGAAAACCTAAATCCATACCCGGTTGAAACCGAAAGAAACCAAAAAATAAGTGAATGGTAGAACATTAGATGGTTCTCCCCACCATAATAAATCAACTAGCATGAAAATTTAACAACCAAACATACCACCCCAGGAAGGGGGGATGATGTGGGAACTCCCAACCGATCCATACTAACCTCTATAGCATGAGAGAACAACACCTTATCTGAAACTTGGAACTCTTGACCCATACCAAAAAACCCAAATACTAGAGAAAAACCTATGAGAAGAATATAATCCCATAAATAAACTCGAGTATAACTACAAGCCTTGACTCCTTCACAGGAACTTACATCTCCAAACGAACACTGCTAAACCAAGATCAACCCATACAAGGGCCAAACACACTTTTAAGAAAAACACACGATTCAGAAAACCCTAATGAGATAAACAAAACTATTTGGTTTATAATAGAACATGTTTTTCATAACTCTATGATGAAACAATGAACTTATGAAAATTTAAAAACTTTAACAACAGAAAACAAGAATGAAAAGAATTTAAATGTTCTACTGCTAACACAGAACACAAAACCGGAACTAAGGTTTCATACCCCCAACAACTCCTGACTGCGTGCGAGCTTCCCCCCAAGACCTATGGCTGAGGATTTGATGCATAAAGCATATCCTGACTCATAGTAAGGAACTAGAATTCCTCTAGTCAGAGCATCTTCTTCATGCAATGCTTCCTGCAAAACTTTTCCAAGTAACATAGACAACCCAAACTATGACACATATTTAGAGGGATGCGACATGACGGTTTCACGTTCCCAAACTAGCCACACTAGAAACACACCACTGAACAGTCTAATGAACTGAAAGCCAGAACCATAATAGAGGACTCTTTAGAAACAACTCCCTCTGGCACACCCTACTCACAAGATGGGGAACCTTCATATGAAACTGGATACACTGGTTTTCCAACCATCTGTACTCTAGAGACCAACTTAGCTAGGAGCACCTCATCCACCAGCTACTCGAAACTATGGTCTTTAGAAAGGAGGAACCACTCCATGATCTCTGTAAAAAGACCTTGGATGGAGATGGAAGTCCTTATCAAATACCGAGATGCAACTTCTGGAGAAAATGAAACAAGTTCCTTGAAATGATCAACATATGCTTTCACCGTCTGTTGGCCTTGTTGAATAAGAATTAGCTCTTCCCTTTTCTTCGTCTTCACCTCATCAGGTATAAACCATCAGATGAAGAAGAGTTTAAAGACAACCCACATCACTAATACAAATACCCCTTTTATTAGAGCTAAAAATGGCCTTTAACAGCGCTAGAAAAGCACTGTTAAAGCCAATGTAAATAGGGGGGGGGGGTCCCCTTTATCAGCGCTCCAAAAAACGCTGATAAAGACCCCTTTTATCAGTACTAAAAATGCACTGATAAAAGGGGTCTTTTATCAGTGCTAAAACAAAGCGCTGATAAAAGGTCCTTTATCAGCGCTTTATTTTTAGGGCTGATAAAAGACCCATTTTATCAGTGCTGATAAAAGTTAAAAAAAATTAAATTTTTTTAAAAAAATACTGGCAATATTGGGGGGCTTTTTTCAGCGCTTGATCCCCCCCTTTATCAGCGCCTTCCCGCACCTCCAGCGCCCCCACGCACCCTCCTCCACCCTTTATTAGTGCTATCTCCCATATTCCCCCATGCACGCACGCCCCTGCCTCCACCAGGTTTTGAACTCGAGACCTCCCCCCCTGCGCGCCTAATCCCTTACCACTCCTCTATTTTGATATGTTTTCCATTTCATGATATATATCTCTCTCTGTATATATATATATAGTTATATTTATTCGTATAATAATATATATTTATATTAATATATGTATATATAGTTATATTAATATATATATATATAGTTATATTAATATATATATTTATAGTGATATTAATATATATATTTATAGTTATATCAATATATATATGTAGTTATATTAATATATATATATATATAGTTAGATTAATATATAGGTATATAAATATTTATATATTGGTATTTTAAATAAAATGGATATTAGTTATTATTTCGATAAAGCTAATATATTTTATATATAAATATATTTTATTATCTATATTTAGAATTAAATGTTTATGTGTGATTATATAAAAAATATGTATATATTGTTATATATTTGATTATAAATAGCAGTTCATTATAAAAAACGATAAAATTTCAAAGACATAATATCAATATTAATGTAATACCTTGGAATAAATTCAGTCCCCACCAAAAAAAGCCAACAATACCCCCTTAAATGAGACTGAAAATCCACAAAATGTTAAAAATCAGGGTATCTCGACTAAAAAATCAGTTTTAGAGGCCTTCTGAGCCTATTTTGGCTACTAAAAAACCTTTCTTGGGGCTCCCCCTAATCATTGGGGTGTAGAGATCATCGCATGCTTCGATTTGATATGTGGTAGATCTCAAACGGACACCCAGATCAAAAGTTATGGCCTTTTGAAGTTCGAGTTGCGTTTTCAACATATTTTGGATATCTTTTTTAATTTTTTTAATTTTTTTAGTCTTAAAATTGTTATTAAATGACTATTACTCCATAATAATTAGAAAATTATAAATTAAAAATATTTTTTTTAAATTTTTTATAAGCCATTTTCACTAAATATCTTATATATTAAGTGTAACTGTATATTTATATTTATCTAAAATATATCTAAAATTATATTTAAAAAATATATATTATATTTATATCAATATAACCATATCTATATATTTAAATATTAATATATTTTTTTTAATGAATTTTTTTTGGAAGTAGACCCTTTATCAGCACTACTAAAAAGAGCACTGATAAAGGGGTGCCCTTTAACAGCGCTAAAAAAAAGCGTTGTTAAAGGGGGTACCTTTATCAGCGCTAAAAAAAGCGCTGATAAAGGGGTACTTTTATCAGTGCTTTTTTTAGCGCTGATAATGGGGTACTTTTATCAGCGCTTTTTTTAGCGCGGATAAAGGTACCCCCTTTTATCAGCGCTTTTTCTTTAGCGCTGATAAAGGGTGGTGCTGGCCTCGCCCCGTTTGTGGTAGTGTCATCCCAACTTGCATTGATGGCAGAGAAAACAACTCTCATTCATCCAGAGATGGACCTTAGAACAGACCCAAAACAGCACACACTCTGACAACTTCAGGAGTTCTCAATACCCTGAAGACACGCTCGACCTCTTCAAGCCACTCTGTAGCCTCTAATGGACTCTGATCACCGTGACAGACGGGCAACATCTGAGAAGGACAAAAAACTAGGCATAAATTATCCAAAACCTTGGAGACCTTTCTAGGTAGTATTTTCTAAACAACATATAATACACAAAGCCAAAACCAATATCAAGCTGAAGCAACATTATTAAAATCACCTTTATCTAAAAATAACAAGCTCAAAAAACAAAAAACAAAAAACAAACACAACCCAAAATTATATTTTTTTCAAAATCCCCTTTTCATGTGAGATTTCAAAACTGCCTTCAATCAAGGCTAATTTCCAAATACCAAACCAACTTTTCAAACCAAATTCAATTTCCAAAATCATTTCTTTTTTTTAAATCAATTTAGAAAAATAAGATCAAGCCTTTTATTCCAAGAACACACCCATGTAATCTCATGAACCATTGCACATGTATTCATTCACATTAATCCATACGCTCCAACACACACTTTCCATGCATTTCCTCACATGTGAAAACATTTACTAAGAGTACCTGAGGTTGCACCCAAACTGATTCTCTACCAATTCTAAGAAAACACCATATTTTTATACCAAGTGCTTCTAGTTTTAAAACTCATTTCATGAATTTAAATCCCTTTAAAAGAATCCATTTTTATTAGAAAAAAACCCTTTTCCACTTTCAAAAGCGTATTTACACCAACCAGAACCAAGACGATACTCAACTTGCATCAAATTACCAGAGTGAGGGACTGGTAGTCATGCTTAACCTGGAGACATGGTAGTGGACCATGCCCCAAGAAAGAATCAAAAACTAGGAGGAACATAAACTATGTACTCAGATTCCACATGGGTCACTAGTCCATTTGAAATCACGATGTAACATCAGTTTTCATTCATTGTCGTCCCTCAATCTAAAACAAACCAGAAAGAGACAAGGACTCAATCCCCAGACTACCCTTAGCAACTCAAGGTTCGAAACGAGAGAGGGTTCATGACGTCCTTCCCGTACCTACCCTTTGAGTCCTAACAGTCCTAATATCCATCTACCGGACACCCCAAATAACAAAGGCTTCCTTTTATACCATTTTTTCATGAACCAACCTGGGTCGACCCCAAACCACTCACTCGAGCCAGTCTACGGCATGGCCTGAAAGGCGTTCCCGATCCCCATGGGTTGGAAAACAGTTCCGGGCATCAATCATTAACCACTGAGAATGGTTTTTACCATGAAAAAAAGATAAACATAAAAATAGAAACTAACAATAAAAACAAAACTAGCAGCAGAAAGAAAGTAAAACTGAACATACCTCCACGTGACCTTACAGGTCACCCCCAAACCAAAGGCCGAACTTTCTATAATAATGAGAAACTTATCCAAGAAAACCTAAGAAAAGGAAACCTAGAACTGAAATGATAAATATAGGTGTGATTATTAAAATTACCGGTAGGGTTTCCAAGATAATCCACAGAATCCAATGTATAATTTTTTGAAACCATCCATTAACCCAAGTTTGAAATAAAAACATAATAGTGGGGTCACATTTTTAAAATAAGAAACATGTTTTTCTCATTTAAAAATCCAACACATGCGACATACCATTTCCAAAAAATAATTTTTATTTTTATAAACTAAAATTCAAAACAAAACATACCAAAACTGTGATAAAGTAGAACAAGTAAACAATGAAAGCTGGAAATAAACTGGTATTACGGAAAGTAAACAAGAAATAAAAGTAATCCAGTAATATTGGGTGATCCTAAAAATCCGTAGAAGACACCTAGACGTACTCAGTTTCAGAACCAACTGTCGGTGTATGGTGAAGATCATAAGTCTAAAACCAACTGGCCACCCTAAAACTAACCAATCCAGTGGCAACACCTGCCTGGCCTAACAACAAATCCATGGGGTACCAACCCGTATCATCAGGGTTGATCAGAAACCATCACTCGATTATATAAAAGTTGTCTAGGAACCCATAGTGGTTATAATAATACTATGTAAGTAGGGGGCCCTCGCACTCTTGACATATCTCACTGCACTTTCCTACCCCAAACACAAACACTCCATATGATAACCCATAAGGGATATTCCCCCTATAGAGGTTCCCCAAAAATATATATACATCATATAATCGAAGGTTCCAACTAGGCTGCCATACCATTTAATATTTAAACCATTTCCTAAAATGTTCAAAGTTTTCAATCAGGGATACACTTTCACCAAAACACAATCTCCTTTAAAATTTAGTACAATCATTACTCTTGAGTTAAAAGTGCCAAATGGGCATTTAACTCAACATGTCTAAAAGTATTACCCAAAACATCACACAAACACCAATTTTTCCTTTACAAAGACAAATGGGAATATGCTCAAATATTTCATTTCAAATCATTTCAGAAACCACACAAAGAATCCAAAGTCATTAGAAAGTAAGAATCATTTCCACAAAATTACCACTCTCTTTTCAAATAAAACCCAAATGCACACGGAAACACTTTTCACACATGATTCTCATGTCAAAAATTATTTAATAAATTATTCAATAATTTAGTAAAACATTTCAAGAGGGCCAAACAAAGGGTTACATCATGATCACACCAGGTTCACATGAGAATTCCATTTTTAAATAAAATGCATAACCAAACTCTTAAAAAAAACATTCACACCTTTCAAAAACTAACTCGCACCACTTGAACAACCAAAGAACCATTTTCACAATTAAATAAAACACTTTCACCTTTAATGAAACTACTATGAAAAATCATCAAACAATTTTAAGAAGCAACCCATGGCCTAAAACACAAAAACTTACTCAAATATTCTTTTGTGAATAAATACACATCAACGCCACACCAAAACACAGTTTTCAGTCCTTTCACGGTTAAATAAAATAATTTCATAGTTCAGAAAAACACTTGTAGCGGACACACTATGGGTTTTCATAAAATAATTCACTTCATATCACATAACATGCTACAAGGATAAATCACACATATTAATCTCCCTTGAAAACTAAGTTCCCACCAGATAAATTAACTAAAGAATATGTTAAGTTAATTAGATAGGAAATATAATTTATCAATAATGTTTATATGAAAAACTACCTACACATAAAGAGATAATTCATTCAATGCTTTTTTTACAAAAAATTTAGCTAATAAAAACACCACAATAATTATCTAAAATAATTATAGAGGTGTGAATGGTAATTAAAAATTAATTTGAAACACACAAGTTCCATAGATCGTGTGGGAAAGGAGAAATTTGGAAAACGCCTACCTCAAAGCAAGAGCGATGCAACGACATTTCAGTGGGAGGAATAACAATGCACCACAGATTAACTGCACACCTAAAACAATGAGAAAAACGAACGAAACCCAAATCAAGATTTTAGAATTTATCCAAAACAAATAACTTAGAAGATGGAATACTAATATTAATAATAAAACAAAATCGGAGCGAGGAGGGGTTCAGCGCACTACTGAATAGAGGGGCGAGAGTAGGTTGGAGCGCAGAGGCCAGAGCATAGCCTGAATGAAGTGTGGGAGGCTGGAGGTGCCGCTGGCAGGTTGCGGACGAGGAGAGCGGGTTCAGTACTGGGGGGGGGGGGGTCGTGAGGTTGGTCGTCGGCTAGGGTTCAAGGGGGCTGGAACATGGTGAGGTCGAGGGGAAAAGGCGGACCTACAGGAGCCGACGAGGTGGCTAGAGCGCAGAGGGTAAGAGCATGGAGCGAGGGACTAGGTTCTGGGTGAGGGTGATGGCCACTGGGCGAGGGTGAGGGCGTTGGGTGGGGGCGAGCGCTTTGGGTGAGGGTGATAGCTGGGGAAAGTGGCGAGGTCTAATCGTGGGTGTCCAGACTGGATCACGGAGTTGGCACTGGGGAGAGCGGCTAGGGCCGGAGGCATGGAAAAGAAGGAGAGCACGGAAGGGGCTGCCGAGGCTGGTGGGTCTGGTGACGACGGTTGATGCAGATGAGGGTGGCAACGACTGGGAAGGTCAGTGATGCGGGACTGCCTACTGGTGCGGGAGGGAAAGGTGGCCTTCGGTGTCGCAGCCTAGAGTAAAAAGTGGGGGATGTCCCCCTTGGGTTCTCCTACCATTTTTTTGCTTCAATTTGTTATAATAATAAAAATATAAATAATAAAAATATAAATAATAACATAAATAATAATATAAATAATAATATAAATAATAATATAAATTATAATATAAATAATAATATAAATAATAATATAAATAATAATATAAATAATAATAATGATAATAAAATAATAAAAACCAAATTCAATAATAATATAAATAATAATAATAAATTAACAACCTTAATAATAACATAATATTAATATTAATACTAACACTTCCATTCTTTTCATTCTAAAATAATAATAATATTAAAAATTATTTATTAATAATATCACTAATAATAGCTTTAATACCATTATCTTTATTAAAAAATTTAATAATAATAATATTATCATCCTTTAATAATAATTTTTCTATTATGGTATAAATATTAACCATGTTTTAGTTACATTAAATGTTTATTAATTTTAAACATCAGTCAATTGCACAGGTCACCTACCACCAAGCACGCGGTTGAGAGAACCCCACTCGAACCGTGCCACCCGACACTCTATGTGTTCAGGGAAAATCTGCGTGCCTGCCGAGCAGTTTTATAACTCGCGCGCAAGTCGCGCATCAACTAAGTCGGGGTGTGACACCTAGCATGCGGTATAATGACACATTTTATAAATGTTTGACATTAATAGCTGACACATCCGAAAATTAGATCCTAATTCCTTTAACCTAAGGTACATTGAGATCATTTAGAACATGCTCACCAAATCCTATATCTAACTTCTGGTGATGTCTCCTGAAAATCATGTCTCCTAGTCATCTTTATAACATTACTGTAAAATTAACACTCATATAAACCTAATCCAACAGTCTTGGATCATCACAAGCTATTTCGGGTCTGACGCCCACTCTAGGACTCCACCCAAGTCCATGTTTGAAACTGGACCTAGAATGTACATGGAGATATAGGAATGCATGGTTCCATTTATTTAACAGCATAAATGAGCCAAATGACCCTCTAATGACCATTCTCAAGGTCATATGACCCTTCTCATGTGAGGTTCACCCATCAGTTATTGATGCCTTTCTCTCCACATTTGTAGAATCCTCATCATCATTCAAACTAAAAAAACCCAATTTTCATAGACTATGCTCTGTATTTCCTTATGCACAATGACTGGAATAGATTAGAACTAACTCATACCCAAGATCTAACTCAAAAATCAACCATCACCTGTTCCCAATTATCGAGAATGATTTACATGGAATTAGCCTAAATTCAACTCAAAATGAGGTTCACCAACCTCAAAAGGCCAAGGTGTACACCCCACCTTATGGATTAACTTAAAAAGATCTTCCAGTGTGACTCCCAAGGAGTCCCTCTCACCATATCAGAAGACAATATTTAGGTAGCTCACCATAAATATGATGCTCTCTCAGCATACTTGGGATGATGTCAAGATATTGGGCATGATCACCTTTAAACTAGGAGAACACTATGATTAAAAAGATAGGAATGTATCACTCTCCCTAATCCAAGACCTTAACAAATGAGGCTATATCCTCATTTAATCAAATCCTGACACCACTTCTCCCAAAAATGTGTGTTCAGGTCCACCCACAGGATAACCATCTCACAACACATGGTTTATTTACAAAGAAACCCTTATCACTGAGGCACTTTATTTAATTTATGAAAATATCTGGGTTTCCATGCCCATAAGAATTAAATTTGAAACCTTTGATCCTCATCCCACACCCGAATGATCATCAATGTTCCACATCCAGAAATTATGATGTGCTACCAGCATGAACTAACCTTGTCATAGACAACAAGTGTAAAATCCTATACCAAATGATTCCATACCTAACTGACTATTCTATGATTCATCCATCTAAAAGTTCATGCTAACCATGCTACCAATAAATAATGTCTTAATATGCTAGGATATCTCTCAGAACCCCTCTTTAAAATTGGGCACCTCACCAGTTCCATGATTTATTTTAGCGGATTCCTGTCAAGCAACATTCCTAAAATTTAAGTTCTAACTGAACAAACACTAGTTAATTGGGATAATAACCCACATAACCTTATAAGAATTTACCTTCTAGATTGTTTCTATCTGAGCATCCTATTAAGGAACTACTCTCTATAGGTTTATGAGATGAACATAAAAAGTATAGGTAGTTGACACTCACTACGTATTCGCATGTAGTAATACCCCCTCAAGTTTTAACTTATAAAAAAACCACCCACCTCCTTGGGGTGTTGTTTTATCAATTAAGAGTTTTATCTAACTCAAATGATCATGGAACAACAATTATCATGCCTAATATCTCTACTCAAATTTCTACCATTTCTCTACTCTCATGGGTGATACCATAATTGGATAACCCCTTATTTACTCAAGGAATAAATTTTTAAACTATAGTAATGTCTAAAAGGGTCATTAGGATCTACCTCCTATCCTTTAGATCAACAAAATATTCCACTAAATCTTATGGAAACTTACACATTCCCATCCAAGGAATCTCTCAATAAAAAATAATACTAACACTTACATGAGGGTTCAAACTATTAACACAACTAGAGGTTTTACTTAAACTGTTACATCAATTCTCATTTGTTATACACATTTAAGAGGCTCATACATAAGAAATATCAAGTACTATTTAAAAACAAAAATGATTAAAAGAAGAAATTGTAGGTTTATTTAGCTAACATCTGATAACATTCTAGAAAAATTATCTCATAATTTCCATTTTATACTGACCGCGTTGTCAAGCGCGTCAAATTAGTTGTTTAATTTTGACTAGAATTTATGCTGTATAGCAGCAACACTAGGTCGTCTCTCGACGGAGCCTTAGATCATCAATTTAAAAAGAGGGTTCTGATTATGAATGTAGAAGGTGAATTAGGTTTTTTGAAACTTGGGGGTTTTATGATTAATGATGAAAATAGAAAATGAAAGCGATAAAACAAAGTAGAAATGAACAAGATTGATTAAGCGTGATCAACCCGGGGAAGTCTTGTGATGCTCATCCTTCATCACTTAAAGGGATGGGGTTATGATCTTTTAATCCCTGGTTTGTAACACCTATAACCAGAATGTTACTGAGTTTGTACTAGGATACCTCCTAGGGTTCAGTCGAAAACACATAACGATTCACCGGACACCGCCGATGATTGGGTAAATTGTGTTTGACTTCATAACCAAAACTCACCAAGGCAACACACGAAAAACTCGATGCGCTGTCCAGATTTGTATGTTATTTCTTTGTGATACCATGACATAAATTTACATAGCCTTGAAAGTGCTTGTGTGAGTTCAATTGACCAATATAAACCACACAAACACCGCAATTGAAAGGGGGAAAGAAAGTAGTGAACGGTGTGTGAAACATCACATGAATGGGTACCCCCAAACATGATCATATGAGTTGAGAATGACATAACAATACATAACTCAATAAAATAATAATATAGGATGATGAAAAACAACACAAAAATCTGGAATTTAAAAGATCATTCAAATATTACAAACATGAAGCTCGGGATGTACATCACATTCCTCCCCGGGTGATCACAAGGGGTTTAGAAACCCATGGGAGAGGAGGAAGAGAAAGATGTTGGGGTAGAACTTCCCATAGCCTCCAGAACCTCTAGGGATGTTGAGAAGACTCCTTGGGGACTCCAAAATGGAATCACCTTTCCTCTTGGCCGAACTTGCAAATGGGGAGCCCAATGTGCCATTTAATAGGAAAATTGGAAGGTGGTTTAGGCACATAGATTTCTTCAATACACTTGTACCACGCGTTTCATCCATCAGACAGTCTTATCTCACTTTTGAGAAAATAGAAAATTTATAGCCTTTCCTCTTGAATATCTCCCCCGAAAGTTTTGCGCCATTTGGACAACTATAGCTCAAGATATTGATAAAATACAGAACACCGCATTTGACTTGGTCCAAATTCGGTGTCTTGGACAGATCAGTTCGGATGGGTCCCATAGAAGCCGAATCATCGTTGGGTTCCTTAATATGAAATGTAGCCGATTAAGTTTTGGACAGGCCCAAAAACCTTCAGCCCATTTTGATGCACGGATTTTGTGTACTTTGCAAAAAAGTGGACAGATGTCCATGGATCCATGCAACTTTGGCCCATTTTCCTTCCACTTCATCAAAGGCTCTCCAAATCACCTCCACCTACATTGAAACAATAAAAACAAGTAACATTGCCCATTATAATATTTATTATCATTAATTGATTTATTCAAACATGAAGTGCAATTTATTATTATATTTGGAATATTCATTACAAAACTAGTTTAAAACTGCGGTGTAAGGGTGGAATAAAATAGTGAATCGTGGTACGATCACACCCACACACCTAAATATTTACACTCCTGGGAAAAGTCACATATCCAAATACAATGATTAATATATATATATTTCCAACATCCTGAAGATTTATCATTTGAGGAAATTTTATTTTAAGTAAAGTTATCAAAGCACGAACCACACCAAGGAGTTCTTCCTAGTGAAAATAGAAAAAGATGTCTCATAAATCATATCATAGTGAAATTCAAAAAGATTCATAATACCCAATTGAGAAAGGAATTCAGAAGTAAACCATGACACTAAATCTCTATGTGTGTGTGTGAAAACCATTCCATGCTATTCTTTCCACTTGCTATCCAATAAATATATGTTATTTTAACATTTTTCAGCTTAAATAATTTTGTCACCGAACCTGTCCTACATCCTTTGCAATCATATTTCAAGACCCACTTATTTAAGCATTCCCAGAAGTCAAACCATAAGCTCCCGACCTTGAGATCCCCATATGTTGAACATTTCATCACTCCCCTCATTTTTTTTTGAAGTTGCAATTGGAACAAATCCCACACTCATCTCTCAACCCTTGTTTGATCTCCTCACAACACTAATTGAAATAGTTATAACAAGATCAAAGGTTGAGGAGGAGTGGTTTTTGACCTGCCCAAGACACAACAATTTTTTTGAGGGCATACAATAGTCGGACATTAGGTATACACACATAGGTCAATCTGGTACAGTAATGAAACAGATCGGATAAGGAACGAACGTATGGAAATATCATTTAAAGATGAAAAATATTAACCCAACATATATTTACCTTATATTAAGTAAGAAATAATCACACTTTGTGGTTTGGTAAAAAAATTTATTGAGATATTAGTGACATAGTTTTCAAAAAAAACCATTCACACAAAGGGCATTAATTATATCAAAGGTTTCACATAGATACAACCATTTATATCATTGACCGAAAACCAATTCACTAAAAATCACTCCTTGATGGTAAACTCATACACAAATTATTTTTAGCATTCATTATGGTATTTTTACTTTCCCCACTTTATGGTCGCCACATCATGGAATTTTGAAATTATTGATGGGGAAAAATAAAAATACCATAAAGAAGGCCAAAAAGAGAAAACAAAAGGAGAAAACGATGAAAAATCCTAACTAACCCAGGAATGTATCCACCCCCCACACCTAGAATGTGTAGTGTCCTCACTGAAATAATTGAAAATGTGAGAAGGAAGGATAAAAACTGGTGTGTTTTATTGGTATGATGCGTCGAGAAGGTGGATTTACTCCACCGGATTCTTTGGAAAATCCTCATAGAAGTGTTTAAGTTTCAGCCCATTGACGGTAAGACTTCGTCCACTCTGCTCATGCAAAACCTGTATTGCACCAAAAGGGTAAACATTAGTAACAGTATAAGGACCGAGCCATCGGGAACGAAGCTTACCTGGGTGGAGCTTAAGCCTGGAATTGTACATGAGGACCTTCTCACCAATATTGAACTTCCGCTGATGAATCATGCTATCATTAATAGCCTTTGTCTTCTCTTTATAGATTCGGGATTTTTCATATGCATCACGTCGAATTTCTTCCAACTCTTGAATCTGTAGCTTTCTTTCCTCACCTGCATCTGAAAGGTTCATATTACATTGTTTAACAGCCCAATATGTACGGTGTTCTACCTCCACCGGGAGGTGACAAGATTTCCCAAACACAATCCTATATGGTGACATTCCGATCGGTGTTTTAAAAGCAGTACGGTACGCCCAAAGTGCATCATCCAAGCGCAAACTCCAATCTTTCCTATTGGGTTGTACCGTTTTCTCCAAGATTCACTTAACTTCCCGATTTGAAATTTCTGCTTGTCCATTAGTTTGGGGATGATATGAAGTGGAGAATTTATGAACAACCCCATACTTACGAAGCAAGTTTTTCATGTTACGATTTCAAAAATGTGAACCCTGATCACTAATGATGAATATTGGTAGACCAAACCTACTGAAAATCTGAGACCTCACAAAATCAACAACCACTTGAGAGTCATCGGTCCTGGTGGCCTTTGCTTCCACCCATTTAGATACATAGTCAACAACCAATAAGATGTACACAAAGCCAAATGAATTTGGAAAAGGCCCCATGAAGTCAATGCCCCATGCATTGAAGATCTCACAAAATAACATGGGTTTTTGGGGCATTTCATTCCTCTTGGAGATATTCCCTGTGAATTTACAATGACTACATAACTTGAAATATCTATGGGCATCCCTATACAATGTTGGCCAATAAAGTCCTGAGTCAAGGACCTTTCGAGCTGTACGTTGAGAGCCAAAGTGGCCCCCACATGCCAAGGTGTGGAAAAAGGTCAAAACAGAGGTGAACTCATGGTCAGGGACACACCTACGAACAACCTGGTCACTACAGATCCTCCACAAGTATGGGTCATCCCAAATGTACTGACGAGAATCATGCTTAAGTCTCTGGGATTGTGAAGTGCTAAAATCAGGGGGGAACCTAGATGTTTCTAGAAAATTCACAATGTTCGCATTCTAGGGGGTAAGGTCCACAACATCACAAAGGTTCTCATGAGGGAAGAATTCTTCAATGGGTAGGGGTGAGTCAACATGATGGTCCAATGGTGGGGAAATCCTACTAATGTGGTCAGCTACAACATTGTCCACACCTATCTTATCTCTAATATCAAGGTCAAACTCTTGAAGGAGGAGCATCCACCGAATGAGGCGGGGCTTGGCTTCAGGTTTCTTTAGGAGGAAACGAAGGCCAGCATGGTCAGAAAACACAATCACATTTGACCCAAGAAGATATGAACAGAATTTTTCCAAGGCAAACACAATAGAAAGGAGTTATCTTTCAGTGGTTGTGTAGTTTACCTGGGCAGGGTCAAGGGTACACGAGGCATACGCAATGACATGAGGAGCCTTTTCAACCCTTTGTGATAAAACTGCCCCAACTGCAAAGTTAGAGGCATCACACATAAGCTCGAAGGGGAGATCCCACCTAGGTGGTTGGATTATGGGAGGTGATGTGAGACTCGTTTTTAGTGAATTGAATGCATCCTCACAATTTTTATCAAACACAAACTCAGAATCCTTTTGTAATAACTGAGATAAGGGAAGTGCGATCTTACTAAAGTCTTTAATGAATCATCGGTAAAAACCAGCATGACCCAAGAAAGACCGCACCTCACGAACACATTTTGGAAATAAAAGGGATGAAATTAATTCAATTTTAGATTTATCAACCTGAATTCCCTTATTTGAAATGATATTCCCAAGAACTATCCCCCGCTCAACCATGAAATGACATTTTTCATAATTCAAAACAAGATCTTTTTCAATGCAGCGGTGGAGGACAGAACCTAGGTTTTCCAAACAATCATCAAAAGAAGAACCATAAACTGTGAAATCATCTATAAATACTTCCATACAACTCTCAAGGTACTCAGAAAAAAATACTCAACATACATCGCTGAAAAGTACCAGGAGCATTACATAGACCGAATGGCATCCTTCTATATGAAAATGTGCCAAATGGATAGGTAAATGTTGTCTTTTCTTGATCCTCAGGGGCTATATGAATTTGGAAATAACCCGAATAGCCATCAAGGAAAAAATAATGAGACTTACCAGCCAATCGTTCTAACATTTGGTCAATGAAAGGTAAAAGGAAAGTGGTCCTTCCGCGTGGCTTGATTCTGTCGATGGTAGTCAATACAAACTCGCCAACTGTTTTGCACACGTGTTGGAACCAATTCATTCCTTTAATTTGACACAACTGTTACTCCTATTTTTTTAGGCACAATTTGCACTGGGCTAACCCATTTACTATTAGATATAGGATAAATGATCCCTGCAGCAAGTAATTTACTGACTTCCAATTTTTCCACTTCAAGGAGAGTGGGATTCAACCGAAGTTCAGATTGTCTTATGGGTTTATCCTCATCATCCAAAAGTATATGGTGAATACAAATAGATGGGCTAATCCCAGTAATATCATCCAATGTCCATCCTATTGCCTTTTTACACTCTCTCAAAAGTTTGAGCTGTTTCAATTCCTGTTGTGGAGAGAGTTTATTGGCAATAATGACGAGAAATTGGTCAATACCCTCAAGATATGCATATTTTAAATTAGAAGGATGTTGTTTAAGTTCAAACACCGGTTGTTTCTGGATTGAGGGAGGGGATTTAGGGGGAGTGAGGTCCATGAAACTATCTATCTTCTCATGTTTATTCTCAAAGGAAAGAGAATCTATTGAAATGAGATTTGCAGAATCATTGATAGTCATGGGTACCTCAGAATAAACACACTCATCAATTAAAGCACAAAATTTACATTTTTCTGAACCCACACAAGATTTAAAAGAAGAACCAAAACTCAAATCATCCAAGGGTGAAGAAAACAAAAAATAATCAGAGTTTGGTTTGAGGATAGAATTGTGTGTGTGTGCATCGTTTGAGAGCACTTCCATCGAATAGACAGGAAGAGTGTAGTGCTCTTCAATAGGTTGTTTCATAGCCTCAAGGATGTTAAAACTTACCTTTTCTCCTCTAAATTCCATGGAAAATGTACCATTGTGAACATTGATGATCATATTTGCTGTTTTGAGGAATGGCCTCCCAACTATGAGAGGGGAATGTCCTTGGGTTCGGGTATCTTCCATCTCAAGAATGTAGAAATCAGCGGGGAAGATGAGATTCTTCACTCTAACAAGGACATCCTCAATCAGTCCTTTTGGATGTGTTGTACTCCAGTTGGAAATTTTCACGATAATTCATGTTGGTTGAAGCTCTCCAACCTGTAGAGAAGTATATACGGAGTGAGGCATTACATTAATGGAAGCACCTAAATCTAGCATAGCATTAGAAAAGAAGGTCTCCCCTATGGTACAAGGTATGGTGAATGTGTCGGGATCCTTGCATTTGGTTGGCATTGCTAGTTGAATCAAGGCTGAGACATTCCTTCCCATGTTGACTCTCTCATTCCCCTTCAACCTTCGTCGATGGGTGCAAAGCTCTTTATGAAATTTGGAATAACGGGGAATTTGCTTGACTGCATCCAACAATGGAATATTAACTTGAACTTTTTTAAATGTATCCATTATTTCATTTTCAATCTCATTATAAAAGATTTTCTTAGATTTAGAGAGTCTTTGAGGGAAAGGAAGAGTAATTGATTGTTCATTTGAATCATCAATGATAATTTGATTGCCCTTTTTGTTTTGTTTTTCATTACATGAAATTTTTGAGGGTTGGGAAGGAGTGTTTTCAAGAGGGGGACATACCTGTTTCATAGAATCAGTAGAAGGAGAAGCTTCTATACCACTACGAAGTGTAATTGCACATACATTACCTTTATCCTTCGGATTGGCAATGGGTTGGGATGGTAGTTGTTCAGAACCTTGCATCTTAAGCTCACAGATGGTGTTTTCCAATTGCCCCACTTGGGTTTGTAGGTCTTGAATAGCTGATTGTGTGGTCTGTTGGAACTGAAGGTTCTGGGTTGCAACTTGTTTCACCATGTCCTCGAGGCTTGGTTCATATTTGGGAGGAGGAGGAGGATGATTATTTTGAGAAGTTGAAGGATAAGAAGGTTTCATACCATGGCCTTGTTGATATCAATTCTGCTTCGGGTAGCTTGAGTTTCCTCCTTGTTGGTATTGTGGTTGTGCTTGCCACCCAGGGTTTGGATTTGTCCTGAATGGTTCTTTCTTGAAGGGAGGAGCTTGTTGGAATGGATGCCCTGGGAACACAGCTGCACAGGACTCAGATGAATCTTGAAGTTGTGGGCACTGGTTAGAAAAATGAGTGTTATCAGAACAAATCCCACAATGTAATGGAATAGAAGTAGAGAGTGAGTTACCTTGTGCTAGAGCTAATTGACTTAGAAGGGTATGCATCTCATCTAGTTTAGTATCTACCTTTTGTTCTAGGGATGAATGACTTACCTCATGAACTCCTCGGGTTGGTGCAATAGCTCGTGTACCAAATTGTTGTGCATTTTGAGACATGTTGGCTATTAAGTCACGAGCGGCAGAAGGAGTTTTGTCAACTAGGGCACCACCAGCTGCAACATCAATCATTCCACGATCCATGGGGATAAGTTCCTCATAGAAGTATTGAATTAAAAGTTGTTCACTAATCTGGTGGTGGGGGCAACTTGAGCAAAGTCTTTTGAATCTCTCCCAGTATTCATGAAGGGTCTCTCCTTGTGATTGCCTAATTCCACATATTTCTTTCCTAATTGAAGCAGTTCGGGAGGCAGGGAAGAACTTCTCTAGAAAAAGTCTTTTTAGGTCATTCCAGCCCCCAATTGTGGAAGGCAAATAGTATAGCCAATCTTTGGCTACACCATCAAGGGAGAAAGGGAAGGCCCTAAACTTAATGAGGTCCTTAGACACATTTTGGGGTTTCATGGTGGAGCACACTATGTGAAACTCCTTTAGATGTTTGTGAGGGTCCTCAACGGGAAGACCATGAAATTTTGGAAGAAGGTGGATGAGACCTGATCTAAGCTCAAAGTTGGCTGCTTCCTCTGGATATTGGATGTACGCAGGTTGGTACTCCACATCAGAGGTAGTAAGTTCTTTTAAAGTTCAATTATTTGCAGCCATGTTTTCTTGGGTTTGATTGGGTTCAATTTTGGGTTGGTTTAGAACCACTTGAGGTTTCACAAGTGGTTCCTCAATGTTACTTGATTGACCTTCTCTAAATTTATTGATTTGTGTGTGAAGTGACTTTTCAATTTCAGGGTCAAATTCAAGTAGTGTTTCTTTACCAGATCTAGTCATGCAACAATGATGTCTAGTTTGATTGATTGATTTTTTGTTGTTGTGTTTTTTTGATTTGAGATGGATTAAAAAAAACATAAGAAGGGTGAAAGAAGAATATAATGTTATACTATATAATTAGAGAGGGAGATGGAGAAGAAGAGAGAGAGATAGAGAGAGAGAGAGAGAAAGAACACACCAAAAACAACAACAAAAAATAAAGACAAAACCCAAAACAAAAAACAATCAAATGGGGGTGGGGTATTTAAAGGAGTAATAATTAAGAAGTAAAATAAATAAATAAAATTAAATAAAGAAATAAAGAAATAAAATGATATTGGCTCCCCGGCAACGGCGCCAAAATTTGACCGCGTTGTCGAGCGTGTCAAATTAGTTGTTTAATTTTGACTAGAATTTATGCAGTATAGCAGCAACCCTAGGCCGTCTCTCGACGGAGCCTTAGATCATTAATTTAAAAAGTGGGTTCTGATTATGAATGTAGAAGGTGAATTAGGTTTTGTGAAACTTGGGGGTTTTATGATTAATGATGAAAATAGAAAATGAAAGCGATAAAACAAAGTAGAAATGAACAAGATTGATTAAGCGTGATCAACCCGGGGAAGTCTCATGATGCTCATCCTTCATCGCTTCAAGGGATGGGGTTATGATCTTTTAATCCCTGGTTTGTAACACCTAGAAACAGAATGTTACTGAGTTTGTACTAGGATACCTCCTAGGGTTCAGTCTAAAACACATAACGATTCACCAGACACCGCCGATGATTGGGTGAATTGTGTTTGACTTCATAACCAAAACTCACCAAGGAAACACACGAAAAACTCGATGTGCTATCCATATTTGTATGTTATTTCTTTTTGATACCATTACATAAATGTACATAGCCTTTAAAGTGCTTGTGTGAGTTCAATTGACCAATATAAACCACACAAACACCGCAATTGAAAGGGGGAAAGAAAGTGGTGAACGGTGTGTGAAACATCACATGAATGGGTACCCCCAAACATGATCATATTAGTTGAGCATGAAATACCAGTACATAACTCAATAAAATAAGAATAGAGTATGATGAAAAAAAACACAAAAATCTGGAATTTAAAAGATCATTCAAATATTACAAACATGAAGCTCGGGATGTACATCAAATTCCTCCCCGGGTGATCACAAGGGGTTTAGAAACCCATGGGAGAGGAGGAAGAGAAATATGTTGGGTTAGAACTTCCCATAGCCTCCAGAACCTCTAGGGATGTTGATAAGACTCCCTGGGGACTCCAAAATGGTAGCACCTTGCCTCTTGGCCGAACTTGCAAATGGGGAGCCCAAGGTGCCATTTTATAGGAAAATTGGAAGGTGGTTTAGGCACACAGATTTCATCAATCCAATTGTACCACACGTTTCGTCCTTCAGACAGTCTTATCTCGCTTTTGAGAAAATAGAAAAGTTGTATCCCTACCTCTTTACTATCTCCACCGAATGTTTGGAACCCTTTGGACAACTACAGCTCAAGATATTGATAAAATACAGAACACCGCATTTGACTTGGTCCAAATTCGGTGGCTTGGACAGATCAGTTCAGATGGGCCCCATAGAAGCCGAATCAGCATTGAGTTCCTTAATATGAAATGTAGCCTATTACGTTTTGGACAGGCCCATAAAAATATAATCCCATTTGAATGGACAGATTTCGTGTACTATGCAAAACAGTGGACAGATGTCCATGGATCCATGAAACTTTGGCCCATTTTTCTTCCACTTCATCAAAGGCTCTCCAAATCACCTCCACCTACATTGAAACAATAAAAACAAGTAACATTTCCCATTATAATATTTATTAACATTAATTGATTTATTCAAACATGAAGTGAAATTTATTATTATATTTGGAATATTCATTACAAAACTAGTTTAAAACTACGGTGTAAGGGTGGAATAAAACAGTGAATCGTGGTACGATCATATACCAATTCATTTATCCATAATTTATCACAACTATCCTAGTTAAAGAAAATGTCAATTAAAATATGTAGTGGAAAACACCATTTAGGTTTTAATTAGGATTTTAATTAACTTAATCCACATTACAATAAATATCAAAAGTAAGAAACAATCTTTTATCAATTAAAGAGGTTAATTTTAGTAAGATCCCACCATAAATTTTTATATAACACCATATATGTGGTTGCTGAAACTTTAATTAACCATCCCTATTTATAATAAACCCACATGGGGTTGAGAACCATGGCATAAAAAATAAAGGGGACCTATTAGGGTCCCTTAAATCCAAACTTGGTACATTTAAGTGCAACCCAATAGTATTTGATTTACTAAATATTTATCACACCCTTAGTGGGTTTATCATATATACATATCATGTAAAGACTGACCTACTTAGGTTGAGTCAAGCATAGTCAATAAGTAACAATTTAAATTAATTAAATAAAAAAATTATTGTAATTTAATGTTATTCTCTATGAATCCATATTTAACAATTATTTTATTTATACAATGGTCAGGTTAGATGAATTATCATTCCCATGTTATAAAGATACTTTCATTTATAAGTTAGAATTAGATTTCATGTAACTACAACCAAGTTTTAGCCTTTGGTCTTATAATATAATAAGTATATATATGATGGTTAAATTATATGGGTCAACCTTACTAATATATAAAGTCCCATCCTATTTATAAATTGATATTGTCACCCATTTAATCACTACCACTAATGTTTTAGCCAATGAAACTAATGGTCCATGGCTCAAACATGTCATAATTGGTTAATTAAGGTGACTGTAAGAATGGTATAGAGTAAGAGGTTTCCAACTTCTGATACCAATTGTAGGATCGAAATATAATATGAGATGCTCAATATACAAGAGGGGGGGTGAATTGTATACTTTAAAAATTCCTTTGGAACCTTTAAAGTTAGTTATGAATAACTAGAGTTTCCTTAAGAAAAGGAAAGGGCTAAGTTTAACAAAGTTAAACTAAGTAAATTCACAACACCTCTAACACCGAACTAAACTTGGAAAGAGATTCCAAAAGTAAGTTCCGAAAATATGGTTCCGGAAATTGAAACTTAACAAAAGTTACAATATGAGATTCTACCTTAAAGCGTATAGAATCTAAAAGAATCAGAGTAAGTAAGGAAGTATAAGAAAGTTATACTTTCCTTAAGATACAAATTGCAGCGGAATAAAAACAAGTAGTAAAACTACCAGTAACAAGATAATAGTCTTTTAACCCAAAGAGAAGGGTATCCAACAACCTTGGATAAAGGTCCCTTGATTTATACTTTCAAGCAAGTCTGTCTTACCCACACCAGGGTAAGCCCTCGATACGAAGATCGGAGTCTCTGTCTTGCTATCCCCGCAAGCCCTCAACTTCAAGGTAGTTGGCAACCTCTGTCTTCCTCAGCAAGGAAGTCCTCGATCTTTAAGGTAGTCGGCAACCTCTGTCTTTCTCAGCAAGAAAGCCCTCGATCTTTAAGGTAGTCGGCACCTCTGTCTTCCTATCCCCGGAAGCCCTCGAATGTAATCACCAACATTCGGAGTCGCACGAAGCTTTGAGAGTTCTATAAGAGACTCTCTCTCTAGAAATCACTTCAACAGCATGTATGCACAAAGTCCAAATTGTTCATCCATCCGTTACGAGCTTTTTCAAATGAGCTCCTATTTATAGGTAAGGTCGGCTCCTCTCCAACGGTCATATTTTCCTTAAAGTTCGGAGGGACCTGTACACGTGTCACTTAGACAACGGTTAGTTTATAACAAAATGGACGACATCGTTTTATAACAAAGTAAGTGTAACAGAATGTACGACATCGTTTTAAACTCTAACATAAAGGTTCGGAATAGAAATTTCGGAGTGAAAGTTCGGAGTGAATAAATTCAGAGTGTATAAAACAATGATAATCAGATTCTGTTTAATAGGTGAATTCGGAATGAGAGTTCGGAATAGGAATTCGTCATCAGAAATCGTAATGAGAATTCATCATCAGAATTCGTAAAGAGAATTCTTTATCAGAATTCGTAATGAGAATTCGGAATGAGATTTCTTCATTAGAATTCGTAATGGGAATTCGTCAACAGAATTCGTAATGAGATTTCGGAATGAGATTTCTTCATTAAAATTCGTAATGAGAATTCGTCAACAGAATTCGTAACCTGAATCTGGAATAGAACTTAGTCAGAATTCATATCCGGAATTCGGAATGAAACTTCCTTATAGTTCTTGTCCAGAACTGAATCTTAAAACAGAATGCTTTTTATCAGTTTTAATGATTCCGAGAAAGTGAATCCGAATTTCATACTTAAGAAAAAAATAATGAAAAAATGATAATGATAAATTTTTCTTATAAAAGCGATTTTCCTTAAGAAAGCATTTTTCCTTATAAAAGCAATTTTCCTTAAGAAAGCATTTTCCTAATAAAAGCAATTTTCCTTAAGAAAGCATTTTTCCTTATAAAAGCGATTTTCCTTAAAGATAAGGTGTTTGTGATTTTCAAAACAAGAAGGAATGAAAAAGTCATAAGGAAAACCTTATTGACTCAACAATCTCCCCCTTTTTGGAAAGCACAAACATCCTTACGAAAAAACTATTCTAAGAAGAAAGAAACACATTTAAAGCTTATCTCCCTCGGTTTAAGGATATGGATGAATACGACTAACTCCCCCTTAGGCTTTGAAACTCTAAGGATCGTATTCATATTTCCGGAGTAATGTTTCTTTAAGAAAAACTTCCCCTTAAACAAACTCTTATTAGAGTTCTTTTTCCTTGGGTATTTTCCTTTCTCCCCCTTTGATAAATTCTTATTAGATTTCCTCTTTTTCTTAAGGATCTTTTCCTTCTCCCCCTTTGTGATTTTCAAAAAGAATTTGGAGGGAATGGAAAAAAATAACAAAGTACCTGAAAGATTAGTAACGACAACAAAAGGAACAACAAGCACGATTCTCATTAAATTTGAAATGTCAGCAACAACAAAAAAACAGATTACAACAAAAAGATCGGATTGGTCATTTCGGATCTTTTTCCTTCGACATGAGCCCCTTAAGAATCGTCTTGATCTTCTTGAGGTCTTTGTGATCTTCCTCTGCTTGCTTTTCTAAGGCAACTATTCTTGCTGACTGAGCTTCAATTATTTCTTCCTGAGCCTTCAACTTTTCTTCCTGAGCTTCCATTTTCTCTTCCTGAGACTTTATCCTTTCTAGAAAATTGATCCGATGATCTCTTTCAGATTTCCAATTCTGAGAAACAGAATTGAGCTTTCCATTCAGATCTCTTACTTCCTGACTCCGAATGTTCTTTTCCTCTGTCAATTTCTCATCGAATGATGCAGTCATCTCATGGAACTTCTTGTCCTCGGTTTGAAAAGCATCCTTAACATTCTCCTGAAACTCATCCAGCAACCTCATCTCTTCCACATTCTTCTTCGACCAGCTAGTCATCCTTTTGCAAGATCTTTTATGGGCTTCGTAACCAATAAAGAAATTTTTGAACTGGGCTTCTATCTCAACACATTTATCCATAACCATGGATACAGAGTCGGTTTTCTGATTCATCGTATGTTGAAGCATCTGGCATCTAGAGTCTATACTGGAGAAGGTCGGAATGGTTCCCACCAACTTCTTCAAGGACTGAACAACAAAATCGTGCCCCAACGATGATGACTCCGAATCAGAAATCTTGCTAGGAGAATTTTCTTCCTCAATAAGCTCCAACTTCCTCTTAGAAGAGCTACCAGCTTCCTTCCTCATACTCTTTTCTGAACTCAGGGTATCAGCAAGAATTTGCTTTCCCTTATCTTTTTCCGGAATTGAAACCTGTTCCGGAGATCTGTTCTCACTATCAGAGACTTGAACAATTTTATCTTCCTCATCAGCAACTTCTTGAACATTGGCTTCTACGTTTCCCATCTGAGCAGCATCAAGTAAAATATGTTCTTGACAAGTAACTTCTTCTTCTCCCTTTTCTTCTTCCATTGCAGGAGTAGCAATCTTTGAAGATTGAGATTCAGATGTTCGGAGCGAGAGATGTTCCGAAGGAGTTCCCTTATATTCATCTACTTGTTTGAGCACATCTCCTGTCTCACCACTTCCTTCAGCCACTTCTTCAACCTCTTCCACTTGCTCTACTTCCTCAGTAGCAACAGCCTCTTCCGGAGTAACAAGATTTCTTCCTGGAGTCTCAGGTATAGATTCCAGAGAAAAAGATCTCGGAACGGGAATGGTTGCTGAAACCATTTCATTAAACTTTAACAACGCTTGCACAGCCTCAGCTTCTGACAACTTCTTCTTCAATTTCTTCTCCTTTGATTGCTTCTCAAGCTCATCAGCGGCCTTTTCTTTCAGAGCCTTAGCCTCTGCAGGATCCAATCCGAACTGCAGATCTCCTTCCTTCCTCTTCTCCTTGTCAGCTCTCCACTTCGCTGCAACCTCATCAGTATATGTCTTCTTCTTCTTAGGCTTAGGAGGTGCGGAATGGACTTACTTAGACTTAGGTTCCTCAGCATCGACTACCACTTCTTTCTGCTTCCTTTTTCTTACCGGCTTGGATGATTCCGGATCAGCCACTTTCAGAGTCACTTCTACTTGAGGAGGTAGATCAATGAACTTCCCTGACTCCTTGTTAAAAGCTATATTCATCCTTTTAAGAGTTGCATCACTGAGCAACATGATCTTGCAAACTTTCGGCTTAGAATTACAAACAACCTTGAAGGATTCTAGGCACCGAACTATCAGCTTCGACAAAATTTCCGGGTACATCACTATCTGAGCTCTCAGATTCCCCTTCTTCAAATTATCAATGTTGAGAAGAATATGCTTCATCAAGTTGAACTTTCTTAGATTTATCAGGAAATCCAAGATGCATATCTCACTCTTCTTCAAGCTATCCTTATCTCCTTTTCTCGGTACAATAAGCCCTTGCACCCATAACTCCAGAATCCGGAAGTTTGTAGAAAGACTTGCAATTTTCGGAGCCTTATCATCATCCAATCCGAGAATTTCTAAGGCTTTCTCCTTGTTGAAACTACCCAAGGAGTCTGGCAGAACGTGCGAGATAAACTCAGCTTCACCTTCATAACTCAACCCTACCAAGCTTGCAGCCTTGGTGTAAGATAGCTTATATGTCTTGCCATACGATTTGAAGGAAAACTTCTCTCTATTATCTTCCATGAAGAAAGCAACTAACTCATAAAACTCGACAAGCAAGTCAGAGTAGACTTCATCTTGGTTGCCGGTTTTTGATACCGCAACATCTTCCCAGCCATTCAGCTTGATATTTTTTGATATAATAGAATCATAATTGCTGAAGAAATTCGGATGAACTAACCGTTCTCTGTAGACTAACCAATGTGAAATGGGCTTAGTTGAAGACATTTCTTGAGAAGCTAACTCTGCAGACATTCGGATTAGAAGTCTCTGAGAAGTTCGGAACTGAGAAGGCTGAAGTTCGGAATGGCCTTAAATCAGAGAGTCAGAGCTTCAGCACGCAAAAGCTTGAAATCGATGTGGGACGATAAAATAGGGTCCCCTTTATATAGGCATTGGGATGACGGTTCAACTTCCTCGGTTGATCTAACGGTTTAGAATGATCTGCGATTAGATCTGACGGTTGAAAGCTTGAATCCGATCTTTTTGAGGTTTTATTAAAACAAAGATTTAAGAAAACTATAATCCGAAAACAAAATACAAGAAACTACCAGCAAGTAAAATATGATTACGAAAACTTCAGTAAGGAAATCATACCTTTCGGATTAGCTTAGGAAAGTTATTCGTAATGGGTAATATAAAGACGACTACGAAAAACTCAATACGAAAAAGTAAATACCAAAAGTCAATACGAAAAACTCAATACGATAAAGTAAATATGAAAAATCAATACGAAAAACAAAACTTGGTACGAAAATCTGGTTATGAAAGTCCCAGTACGAAAGTTGTCCATTCCGGAAATTTTCAATACGAATACTTTCATTCCAGAAGTATTCTGTACGAAAATATCCATTCTGGAAAATGGTAGTTCCGGAAGTTCCATTCCGGAAATTTTCGTTCCGAAAAATTTGAAAACAAATTTTGAAAAACTTTGTTAAATAAACAAACAAATGTACTCCCCCTATGAAAAGGAGTTTATTACTGTAAGGAGATTTTTCAACAGAAAGTTAATTAAGGAAGATTACCTTACAGTTATCATTCCTAACTTCTCTTTAATATATTCAAATCTATCAGAAGGTAAAGATTTTGTGAAAATATCAGCAAGTTGATCTTGCGTTCCGATAAACTGAAGAATAATGTCTCCTTTAAGTGTGTGATCCCTAAGAAAGTGATGCCTAATATCTATGTGTTTTGCACGGGAGTGATGTGCAGGGTTTTTACTTAGGGCAATGGCACTTGTGTTATCACACAAAATTTGAGTTTTAGTAAAACTCAAGCCATAGTCTGTGAGTGTGTGTTGCATCCACAACACTTGTGCACAACAACTTCCAGCTGCTACATATTCAGCTTCAGCAGTGGAGAGTACAACAGAATGTTGCTTCTTGCATGACCAAGAAACTAATGAATCTCCTAAGAAATGACAAGTTCCAGATGTACTTTTCCTATCCATTCTACATCCACCAAAGTCAGCATCAGAAAAGCTTTTTAAAACAAAATCATTTCCAGAAGTATAAAATAATCCTAGATCCATGGTTCCCTTAAGGTAGCGAAAAATTCTTTTTACTGCCTTTAAGTGAGATTCCTTAGGATTGGATTGATATCTTGAACATAAGCATACTGAAAACATTAAGTCTGGTCGACTAGCTGTTAAGTAATGTAGACTTCCGATCATACCTCTAAAAGATGTTTGATCTACTGGTTTCCCAGCTTCATCAAGATCTAAAGAGTTTGAGGTACCAATGGGAGTACTTATACTCTTAGTGTTGTCATAACCATACTTTTTAAGAAGATCTTTAATATACTTATGTTGAGATATGTAGGTTCCTTCTGGTTTTTGAGAAATTTGAAAACCAAGGAAAAATGTTAACTCACCCATCATACTCATTTCAAACTCAGATTTCATTAGACTAGCAAAGGAGTCAGTCAAAGATTGCTGAGTTGAACAAAATATAATGTCATCAACATAAATTTGAACAATCAAAACATTTTTCTTATCTTTCTTTATAAAAAGGGTTGGATCTGCATTTCCCTTAACATAGTTATTTTGAAGCAAAAATCCAGTGAGTCTATCATACCATGCTCGTGGGGCTTGTTTAAGGCCATACAAAGCTTTGGTAAGTCTAAACACATGATCAGGATGTTTTGTATCTTCAAAGCCAGGAGGTTGTTCAACAAAAACTTCCTCTTGAACATAACCGTTAAGAAAATCACATTTCACATCCATTTGAAATAGTTTGAAATTAAAGAATGCTGCAAAGGCAAGTAGAATACGGATAGATTCAAGTCTAGCTACTGGAGCATAGGTTTCTTCATAGTCTATTCCTTCTTGCTGATTATAGCCTTTAGCAACAAGTCTAGCTTTATTTCTAACAATGACTCCATTTTCATCGCATTTATTTCTGAAAACCCATTTTACTCCAATAACAGAAGTTTCCTTAGGTCTCTCAACCAAGGTCCAGACTTTATTCCTTTCGAATTCATTTAGTTCATCTTGCATTGCTTTGATCCAATCATCATCACCTAAAGCTTCATCAGTGCTTTTAGGCTCTAATTGGGAAAGAAATGCTAGATGTTCTACTTCATTTCTTAAGGAACTTCTGGTCCTTACAGGTTGATTTACATCACCAATGATACTATCACTGGGATGATTCTTAAGAAACATCTGGTTTGGGTTTTGTAAAACCTGTTCATCAACATAGGGTAGAAAGTCTTCTGGGGTAAATGTTTCAGAAGTATATTCTAGAACAATTTCCTTATCAGAATGTTCTTCTATCAAAGGTTGATAATCAGTTTTTGAAAACACATCTGAAGATGTAGGTTGGGAGGTTTTAAAAACAAAAGGATCTGATTCATCAAATTTTACATGTACTGTTTCCTCAACAGTACAAGTATTTTTGTTAAAAACTCTATATGCCTTAGAGGTTGTGGAATAACCTAAGAAAATTCCTTCATCTGATTTTGGTGCGAATTTATGTAAGTTATCTTTAGTATTCAAGATGAATACTTTGCAGCCAAAAACCTTGAAGTAGGAAAGTCTAGGTTTTCTACCATTCCATAACTCATAAGGTGTTTTATTAAGAAAAGGTCTAATCAAAACTCGATTTATAGTATAACAAGCAGTACTTACAGCTTCAGCCCAGAAATGTCTAGCAATAGAATATTCACTCAACATGGTTCTAGTTATTTCTTGAAGAATTCTATTTCTTCTTTCAACTACACCATTCTGTTGAGGAGTTCTAGGTGCTGAAAAGTTGTGAGTAATACCTTTCTTACTACAAAAAGTTTCAAAATCTGAATTTTGAAATTCTCCTCCATGATCACTATGAATAGTTTTCAATGGAAGGTTTTTCTCATTTTTAACTTGAGCTCTAAAACTTTTGAAATAATAAAAAGCTTCAGATTTCTTTGCTAGAAAATAGACCCAATTAAATCTAGTGTAATCATCAACTAGAACAAACACATAGTATTTGCCTCCAATGCTTCCAGTTTGTGTTGGACCAAAAAGATCCATATGCACCAACTGTAATGCATCGGTTGTTGAGACTTCACCGATTGACTTAAAACTAGATTTATGTTGCTTTCCATATTGACAAGGATCACAAACTTTAGAAGAATCAAATCTAAGCTCCGGTAGATCCTTAACAAGTTTCTTCCTAGAGAGTTTACATAGGTTTCTAAGATTACAGTGTCCTAATCTTCTATGCCATAACCAAGAGTGATCTTCCATTGCACTTAGGCAAGGTAAATCTTGGCTTCTTAGGTATTCTAAGTTTAAGGTGTAAACATTCTCTTGCCTATTGGCTGAGAGAATAAATTCTTCCTTGGAATTGTGAACTAAGCATTTATCATTCCTAAAATTCACAAGGTAACCTTCATCACATAACTGACTTATGCTAATGAGGTTGTGCTTAAGACCTTTAACAAAAAGAACATTTGAAATCAAAGTTTTACCTAAAAGAACAATATTACCAATACCAACAATCTCTCCCTTAGCATTGTCTCCGAAAGTTACCTTTCCTCCTTTCGTTTTGATAATCTTTTCAAAAAAGCTTTTGTTACCAGTCATATGCCGGGAACATCCACTATCCATGTACCAAATATTGTTGCTGGAACTTTCTTTATTTTCCTGAAATTAAGAACAAAGTTAGATTTTCGGAATCCAAACTTGTTTGGATCCGAGATTTCCAGACAATAAAATTTTTGGTACCCACATTTTCTTAGAAAAATAAGCTTTATGAAAACCTAAGGATTGAGTTTTGTTTAAGGAACAATTTCTTGCCCAGTGACCACCACATTGACACTTAGTACAAAATGGGGCACTTTGAGGAACAAAATAATTGTTGCTGAAAACAGGTTTTGCTTGGGTATAACCAAATCCGGATTTATTTCTTAAAGGTCGTATTTGAGAATACATCTTATCAAAATTTTCCTTACCATGGGTAAAGTTTGATAAACACTTCTTTAAGGAAAAAATTTCGGACTTGAGTTTTACAACCAAGTTTTTATCCTCAAAATCATTAGTTTTGGAACTAGAGTTAGGCTCGAAAACACTTTTATTAGAAATTACTTTTTCTAATTCTTTAGCAAGTTTGTTCTTCTCAGAACTTACTTCCTCAAGATTTTTTGAAATATTTTCAAAATCAGCATTTTTCTTATCAAGATCTTTAGAAAGATCTGATATCTCTTTAGTAAGAATAGAATTCCTAGAATTTGCCTTATCAAGTTTCTTGTTGAGTTTGGAATTCTCAATCTCAAGAAGTTCAGCAAATCTAGAGACTTCTTCATAAGTAGGTAAAGTATTTTCCTCATCAGAAGATGATTCTTCATTAGAAGAGTTATAATACTTACTATCATTAGGATTTAAGGAAACATTAGTCAATGATTCAGCATTTCGTACCTTAGCCATAAGACAATGATTTTCAATAGGTAATCTTGCTATAAGACCAAGATTCTTCTGTCCTGAAGATTCATAATCAGAAGATTCATCTGAAGAGTCACCACCACTGGCACTCCAGGTGTCATTAGCTTTCAGAACTTTCTTAGCTTTGGCTTTGTAATACTTCTTCCTGTTCTTGTCTGAATGTCTTTCCTTCCTTTCTTTCTTTCTGAGCATAGGGCAATCTGGTCTAATATGTCCAGCTCTTTTACATTCATAACAAGTAACTTATCCATCTTTCTTATCTTTCCTATCCTTCTTCTTATACTTGGATTGAAAGTTTCTCTGTCCAGCTATCTTGTTCATCCTTCGAGCAAGATTGGCTAATTCGTTTTCTGAGACTTCACTCTCACTAGATTCGGATTGGAAAATAACTTTCTTAGACTTGGATCTGGTAACTCTCTCAGGAGTCTTAGCTTTCATCTGATTTGAAGTTGAAGTAAAAGCAACTGTTCCATTTCCATTCTTCTTCTTGATGTTGTCAGCATCTCTCTTCATTCTTGTTTCATGTTGTAGAAGAGTTCCAAATAATTCATCAAGAGCAATTTGTGTGACCTTCCTGTTCTCATCTATAGCTGTTCTCTTGGATTCCCACTCATTGGGCATAATATCAATAATCTTGTCCACAAGAGCTTCATCATCTAAACCTTTTTCTCCCATAGATTGTAGACTGTTGACGATAGTCATAAATCTTTGTTGAACTTTACAGATAGGTTCTCCATAAGGAAAACTGAAGCCATGATATTCAGCTCTAAGCATAGCTCTTCTAGTCTCAATCACCTTAGAAGTCCCAAAGTGTGTAACCTCTAACTTCTTCCATATACAGTTAGCTGCTTCACAAGAAGAAATTTGGCTATATATATTTCTGGTCATTGAACACAGTAAAGTATTGCGTACCTTATAGTTGAGTTGATATTCTTTCTTTTCCTGGTTAGTAAAGGTTCTGACTTCCTTGTCAGGAATTTTATAGTCACCAGTAAGCATGACAAAGTTATCTACACCAGTATTGATAACAAAAGTCTTCATACGATCTCTCCAGTATTCATAATCATTACCATCAAAGATAGGTGGTCTTGTAGGATTCAGATTGTCAATAGATCCAACATTCATTCCTTCCATACTTGAAAATAACTTGAAAACAAACTTGTTAATAGCAAAAGATTCGTAATCAAAAAGTTAGGAATGGATAAATCGGAATGACAAAGTTGAGCAAGAAAAACTTGTATGTGAGTACAGGTATTTCAGTAACCTTGCCTCTGATACCAAATGTAAGAATGGTATAGAGTAATAGGTTTCCAACTTCTGATACCAATTGTAGGATCGAAATATAATATGAGATGCTCAATATACAAGAGGGGGGGTGAATTGTATACTTTAAAAATTCCTTTGGAACCTTTAAAGTTAGTTATGAATAACTAGAGTTTCCTTAAGAAAAGGAAAGGGATAAGTTTAAAAAAGTTAAACTAAGTAAATTCACAACACCTCTAACACCGAACTAAACTTGGAAAGAGATTCCAAAAGTAAGTTCCGAAAATATGGTTCCGGAAATTGAAACTTAACAAAAGTTACAATATGAGATTCTACCTTAAAGCGTATAGAATCTTAAAGAATCAGAGTAAGTAAGGAAGTATAAGAAAGTTATACTTTCCTTAAGATACAAATTGCAGCGGAATAAAAACAAGTAGTAAAACTACCAGTAACAAGATAATAGTCTTTTAACCCAAAGAGAAGGGTATCCAACAACCTTGGATAAAGGTCCCTTGATTTATACTTTCAAGCAAGTCTGTCTTACCCACACCAGGGTAAGCCCTCGATACGAAGATCAGAGTCTCTGTCTTGCTATCCCCGCAAGCCCTCAACTTCAAGGTAGTTGGAAACCTCTGTCTTCCTCAGCAAGGAAGTCCTCGATCTTTAAGGTAGTCGGCAACCTCTGTCTTTCTCAGCAAGAAAGCCCTCGATCTTTAAGGTAGTCGGCACCTCTGTCTTCCTATCCCCGGAAGCCCTCGAATGTAATCACCAACATTCGGAGTCGCACGAAGCTTTGAGAGTTTTATAAGAGACTCTCTCTCTAGAAATCACTTCAACAGCATGTATGCACAAAGTCCAAATTGTTCATCCATCCGTTACGAGCTTTTTCAAATGAGCTCCTATTTATAGGTAAGGTCGGCTCCTCTCCAACGGTCATATTTTCCTTAAAGTTCGGAGGGACCTGTACACGTGTCACTTAGACAACGGTTAGTTTATAACAAAATGGACGACATCGTTTTATAACAAAGTAAGTGTAATAGAATGTACGACATCGTTTTAAACTCTAACATAAAGGTTCGGAATAGAAATTTCGGAGTGAAAGTTCGGAGTGAATAAATTCAGAGTGTATAAAACAATGATAATCAGATTCTGTTTAATAGGTGAATTCGGAATGAGAGTTCGGAATCGGAATTCGTCATCAGAAATCGTAATGAGAATTCATCATCAGAATTCGTAAAGAGAATTCTTTATCAGAATTCGTAATGAGAATTCGGAATGAGATTTCTTCATTAGAATTCGTAATGGGAATTCGTCAACAGAATTCGTAATGAGAATTCAGAATGAGATTTCTTCATTAGAATTCGTAATGAGAATTCGTCAACAGAATTCGTAACCTGAATCTGGAATAGAACTTAGTCAGAATTCATATCCGGAATTCGGAATGAAACTTCCTTATAGTTCTTGTCCAGAACCGAATCTTAAAACAGAATGCTTTTTATCAGTTTTAATGATTCCGAGAAAGTGAATCCGAATTTCATACTTAAGAAAAAAATAATGAAAAAATGATAAGGATAAATTTTTCTTATAAAAGCGATTTTCCTTAAGAAAGCATTTTTCCTTATAAAAGCAATTTTCCTTAAGAAAGCATTTTCCTAATAAAAGCAATTTTCCTTAAGAAAGCATTTTTCCTTATAAAAGCGATTTTCCTTAAAGATAAGGTTTTTGTGATTTTCAAAACAAGAAGGAATGGAAAAGTCATAAGGAAAACCTTATTGACTCAACAGTGACACCATCAAGATACATGGTAAAATACCATTTAAGTTGATGCAAACACATTAATTATCCAATTACTTATCTCATTAATCCTATAGAAACATTAGTCAAATCACTAAAATGTTACTCAAGGCACAAACATCAAGTATCAGGAAATAAACCGATGAAATCTACATGGCATGACATATGCATGGAATGTGAATCTATATATTCCTATAATGATTCATGTAAAAATAATTCCTTACCACACTGATCCAAGGGTATAATATCATAAATCAATAGCTTGTGGAAATACAACAATAAATCAAGGTGAAATAATAATCAACTGTAATAACATACCATCATGAAAATCAATCCCATCCTAGGAAACTTGATATTTCCCCCATGTGTGGGTTATATGGGACCATACATGAGCTATTTACTAAGTTATGACACATTTCTAATATCCCGTATACCATACCAAATAGTAAGAAAAATGAAAAATAATTATATGATACCACTTTGTAACACCCGAACTGAGAGACACTAATTCGATACCCAAATATGATTTTCCACATGGCTTAAAGTATGCGTCCATGTATGCTAGAGGCTACAAACTAACAGAAAGGGTCTATAGTGTTATGGTGGGGATACTATCCTCTCATAATTATAGTGAAGCACAACAGTGGAAATAAAGAATAATACAAAAAGTGGATGAATAACATCACTGATAACCCAGACAATTCCAAATAAATAACCATGAATAAACATGTTGAGGTATAAATACAAGCAATAAACATAAAACAGATGATAAAAACAACATGACTAAACTGATAAAAGAATTAATGAATAAAAGAACCAACTCCTGTAGGTAAATCGAGTACATTCTTGGTCTCCAGCTCCATGTCCAGTCCCATTCAATAGTAATGTGACAATAAGGAGGCACAATCCATGTCCTAACCTACAATTAGGAGAACTGTTCAGGTACCAATCAGTGACCTGAATAGGGCATGAGTAAAAATCAATAGGACACTGCCAATGGTGTCTAATTCATATCCAATCAATATATATAAAATGATACATCGTGCATGTATGATAAAAAAATCAGTGAAATAAATATAAACCCATCAGATTGGGTTTCTCATGGGACACTCGGTCGAATCTACTTGATATGACCTAAAAAAAATACCTCTAAGAATTTATATTTATTATTAATAGGCTTGTTACCCTTGGAATGTAACCAAGATATCCATGTACAATGATAACCATATGGAGAATCATATTTTAACTAAGGGAATCATATTTAAATTAGGGCATCACCCCAAGAATCTAACCAAGGGGACATGAAGCGTTAGGTCCAAACCTCTCTCACAAGTGATGTGGAACATCATGTTCAATAATTACAATTAAATAATAATGATTTGGAACATCATGTATAACTATTTAAATGAATGAGGACAAAGTTGGAACATCATGTCCAATAATAAAAATAATGATAAGGAACTTCATGTTCTATAATTTAAATTATGATAAGGAAGTTCATGTCCAAAAATTATAAATGAATGATATGGAACATATTTTCCAACAATTATAAATAAAAGATATAGAAGAAATTATCCAACAATTATAAATGAAAGACAAGGAACATCTTGTCCAATGACTATAATAAACCATGAGTAACATCATGTTGAATTGTTATAATTAAATGATGAGAAATGTCATTTCCATAAAATAAAATTCAATCTTACATTTAATAATTTATTTATAAGTTTCCAATGCACACATCAATGAGTTTAATTTCACCTTTTGATTATATATATATGGAAAAGGCTTAATTATAAGGTGAGAATGACCAAATTTGAATATAAGCTACCCATTCCCTTTTCATCACTCAACCGACTCCATTTAGTCACTCAATCATTAGTGATATGAAAACACACCTTATAAGGGTGTTTGGTTACATGGGAAAATCATGACTATATACAACATTCAATATCACAACCCTTAAGGGGTGCTTTAAACTAAGGGCATCAACCTCCGTTGATGTCAAGGGACTCATATTCATGGTCCATGTGATTTAATCATCAGAGAATCACATTTAATTCACTTAACTTTTTATCCAAGAGGATAATTAATAATTTAACATGGTATGAGTAAGTGGATATTCTCAATTATAATTCAAACATTTCATTTATTATTATTTAACCAATTCACATTCTAGGAGTCAACCTAAACACACATAAGGAGGTGTTATGGTCATTTATAAACAATGACCTATGTGGTAAAACGATAGGGCACAAAAATATTGATGTCCCATGTTGATATTACCAACCTCAATCCATGTTATAGGTAACTAAAAAACATCAAGGTTGTGGTCTAACCATTTAATTTATGTTATTCTAAATTTTAGAAGAAATGCATGGTAATTCTAGCATTCTTCCCAAAAACGAATTTTATAAATGATGAAACTTTAAGGTAATGGAATATAAACCACCTACACCTTGATTAAGATATTTTTGTCATCCATTATTGGACTTTAATTTGATCTAAAATGATAGAAATAGGAGAAATATGAAAATTACTTGAAAATAAGGTATATAAGATCACATAGAAATAGTATTCGATACAACAAGATAAACAGAGAAAATAAAGAATAAAAATGATAGAATAACTGAGTGTGATTCAATGAAACCAACAATGTTTTATTTAGAGCATGAATAAGGGAGAAATAGAAAAGCCTAGCGGAAGACAAAAGAGGCTTGATCAGTCGCATGGTGTGAGAATGAGAAGAGAAGAAATGGTGTTTTGGATTTAAGAGGAAGGAGGGGGAAATGTTAATTTCTGTCCCCATCAACGAGTTTCATGGTTTGGAAACATGGTTTCGAAAACCATGTTCCAACTGTATAGTTACACTTTCCAAAAACCCAAAAAGTCACATGGTTGTATTACACAATTTGAAAACTATGATCCAACCATGCAAAGTTACCATCCCAAGCACACTCCACCCCACACAGTTGTAGTGCACAATTAGACAAACCATGCACTAATTGTGTGGATCCCTTTTTCAACTTGGTAAAAACATGCATGGTTAGATAGGATCCATTTCATGATTAAACAAACCATGTTACTTAGAAAAATAGGCCACATGGTTTGGGCCACATAGTTAACACGAACCATGTACCATCCATTCAACCATATCTATTTCTCTTGAACTTGATATTTTGAATCCCAAAGATCCAAAAACACATCCAAATAGCTAAGACACATATTTATCCTTAAATATCATAAAAAAAACAATACATTCAAGTGTTATAACTCTTAGAATTATTTTTTAAAGATATTTTTAACAATTAGTTTGTCCACCAAATGAAAAATTCAAATATCTTTAGAGTTTTCAACCCATTCCAAAATATAGGATGTTACATAAAATTTATTTTAATTATATTTTTTAAATAAGTTTATTTGTGTGTAAAATCATATATTACTTTCAAAATTAATTAATAACAAGTCCACATTATTTTTAATATAAAAACTACATTTCACACCTTGATTTTCATTTAAAAAACATAATCGAAAAAATTTTATTTTAAAAAACAACTAATCCTCTTCAAGATAATAAATCTAAAAAGAATATTAAATATCACATTATATTAGAAATTCAAATATTTTCATAAATTAATCATGAAAGGAATAAGGTTACATATAGATAACATACTTTAATAATCAGGACTATATCTACTTAACCATAATTAATCACCCATTGAGTTCCCGCTATAATACTGGTTGAAATAAATAACCCACATATGGTTGAGGATAATTATAAACCAGTATACACTCATAAAATTGATGCCTCAACCTATAAAAATAGAACCAAGTCAACTTACTCATCCTATGAAACCTCTATCTAACCCTATATGGATATCAAGAACCACATGTGATACCATAATGATTTACCTTATCCTTCATGTGATTACTATGAAAAAATTACCCAAATGGAACTGGGATAGGTTCCCACAAGACCTTATACCACTTCCAAGTGACCAAAGGTCATGTTTAATGTTAGGGTTAATAAAACAAAACTGGGAATAATTTTTACCCCAATGAAAATAAAATACAAAGACCAGATATCTACAAAAAATTTATCATGACCCTTTGGGTCAATAGACATAAAGAATTTTTTTTAGCAACCCATTATTGGCATAACTGTTCATCAAACCATTGGAATAATAAATAATGTAACAGCTCTATGAGACATTCATAAAAAATAATCTAGTCCTATAACTATCATAAAGTTCAAAAAGTATGAGAAATAGACAATAACCTAATATGAAAACTAGGAAAACCAAATATGACCTTAAGGACTAAGACGGGAAGGATTTAAGTATGGAAACACTATGAGAAAAATTGAGGAAATCCCTTTCACATCCACCCCATAGGAAAAATAAGGAATCTAAAAGGATCCAACACCCATGTCTCTCAAGACTATCCAATCCACAAATATCCAATTTCCAATGAGGCACCTGAAACATATTATATGGAGTTTCATGTTGACCAAAGTGTACATGTAGGGGGTGATCCTGTACATACTTAATAGAGAACCCCTAACATGTTTCATTGTAGTAGTGAATTACATGATGTATTCATGAAAATGTCAAATTATATATATAGGTATAATCAAAAGTGTTTTAGCAATAACTGAACAATTTCCCACAATAGATAAGCGGTTGATAGAATCCTAGGATAACATCTAATATAACTAATAACTCTCTATACTGGGAGGATTGATACATGAATATCTTAATTGATCAGTGGATTAGAATCTGGGATGATATCTTGGGCCACTAAATCAGGATACAATCCATGTACCTATGGATAGATCACACATGTACACATATACCCCAACATAAATAAGCAGATGTTTGAAAAGAAGTTAGGGTCTTAACGAAACATCCCAAGGAATAAAATTTGAAATAGTTAGTCAATGAAATATTACAAACCAGTCCAGGGAATATGTAAATGGGTATAATGAATTAGGTAAATATAGTAGCCCGCCAAAATTATGTGAGGAATTAGGCCTATAAGGACAGACATTTATGACACCTTCCATGCCTTCAACATATTTTAAGGAACATATAGCTCTTCCTCAATAATAATATGTCCATACACATATATATATACTTATATAATTTCAACCAAATTAATAAACAAGTCAACATCATGCCATCTATCATGGTGGTACACACGAGACAAAGAAAGTAAAACAAATGATAAATATTGGGATATGGACACACTTCTCTATACTACACTAGTTATCCAATCATCATGTTATATCTCAAAGTTACATATCTACATTTCAATGAGCATACAAATTCCATTAACAATATATCATAAATTATAATAGGTATATATTCTATAATCTAAAGATATCACAAGGCACTAATAATAAAAAGTGAGTTATAAATATCAAACTTCAACTATAGTATTGTAGAATTCCAGTGTTTTATTTAATCCATGTCAAAAAAAAGAACTAGGTACAATATTTAATTCATAGTTGTTCACTAGAGATAAACCAAATACTAGTTTAATTATGGAATTGGTCATAAACCTTGCTCACTTGCGATAACCATAGTAGAGGATATAAAATTATATAATAATTGAGTTAAATAATTGGTTAAAAATCAATTTTCTTTTTAAAATAATTATTTCATATTTGAAATAAATTTTATAAAAGTTGACTCTTTTAAGAGAAATTTCAATTATCAATTAAGGTTTTAAAAATTAGACTTTTCCATTAAAAAGCACTATGTTCTTTGGAGAAGTAAATTTTTAATTGATAAAAATCAAGAACTTATCTATTATTCATTCAATGGGATTATTATTTGTTATCATTGAAAATTAATCTTTTTTCAAAATAGAAAAGTAATTAAGTTTTAAAATAATGAATTGGTTTAAAAAACATACGAGTGGAATGTTTTAAATAAACCAGTATAAAACTCACTACTTTAAAAAGAAGATTTTTTTTAATTTGAAAAAATTATATATCTTATATATGACTACATGGTTTAGGTGAACAAGAATTTATAAGAATCAATTCAATCCCTTCCCACACTCTATCTTAGTAATCACTATTCCACTAATGAAACTTTGAACTCAGGTTAAGTTTAGATCATTGACATGTAACTCATTTTGGAAATTGTGGAAATAAGTAATTCCTTATAACACCCACATTTTGAGATAATTTCTATTTTATTATCTAATTTTGTATATGTATTGATTGGGATTAGTATTTGAGAGTTTCTTATTGGTTTAGAAATGTTTAGAGGGATTTATGGGGGTGTATTATTTGAGAATTTTTAGGGGAAACCGTGTAGATTCCCTAGGTAAACATACAAAATCCTGATAGAGTTTAGAAGGAGGTGAAAAATTAGCTTATGGTTAGGGTAAACCGTGAAAATATCCCTAAGAACCATGTGACATGGTATTGAGGACTTTCTCATGGTTGATGCATAGTTTATCAAATCATGTGACCATAGCGTGTGACTTGGGGGTTTTGAGACAATGAAACCCTCACGGTTGACACATGGTTTTGTAAAATTGTTATCCCAAATATGATTCATAGTAAATTAAATTTTAAAATTAAAATTTTGACCCTGATAATCTCCCAAAAACATTCATTCCTTCTTCCTTGGTCTAGGTTCCATACCCATGTTGTTACTTTAGGTGATTTTTCTAACTCTCCTCCCTCTGAAGCCTGATTTCAAAAGTTCTTAGTGCATTGGATCTATGAATTTGAAGGTAATATACCCTCCATATCCTTATTCTTATTTCCTTTATAGATCTACTCATTTTCCATTGAACATAAACTTATATCTAGGTTTCCATGCCAAAATCTATTAGATCTATCATTTTTTCTAAATTTGTTTTGGTAGGGGTGTCCATGGGTTGGGGTGGGTCAGGTTGGGGGTTTTTTTGACCGGACCTAATTAAAATAGGATGGGTTAGGCCAGGACGGGTCAGAAAATTTTTAAAGTTCAGACCTGACCCGAACCATCCTATCTCAGATAGGGTCGGGTTGGGTCGGGTCCATCGGGTTATTGAAAAACAATACCACTTACTATATTACGCATGACGTCTCTATTATCTGATTTGGTTAAGCTTCCTCTCCACACTAGAGAACACCCTAGACCATAGATAAATCAACCCCAATATCCCTCCTTCATCAGGAAAAGTAAGGCTTCAGTAGGAGGTCATGGGTTCTAATCTTCTTTATAAATCTTCAACCAGTACTGTGAATCTTCGTAGATGGAAGGAGAAAAGAGCATTGGTGACATGGAGGCTAGAATATGGTTTTTACATGGACGTTATAATCTATTCGGATTTATAGGATCGATCAAATATGATTGAATCTAGTAATCTTCGACATCCTGATCAATTCAAGTCAGCTTCGTCTCCGACATTTCTATGTTCTTAAAAAACATGAGGATCAAATCTGGTTGGCTTAGCCTTTGGCTTCTTGAGTTCTTCGAATATGGTCAGCTTAGGCTTCAGATTTAGCTTCAGAATCATGATTTCTTTATTGGTGTAACAAAGAATCAAATCTAGTTAGCTTTGGTATCCTAATTTCTTCATCTCAAGCCTTTTCAACAAAAATACTAAAGATTGATAGTATTCGGCAGATCTGGTTGAACAAGCATAGTGGATAAGAAGATGAATATGGAGGTGAGGGTGAGGGACTTTGGTTTGGAGGGAGATGTGTAGGAAAGGAGGTTGAGGGACTTGGGTTGGGAGGGAGAGGTGTATGCAAGGAGATTCTGATGATATGGGTAGAGGTGGCATAGGATAGAAGATCTGCACATGGGTTATCGGGTTTTTTGGTTCGGGTTGGGTCATTTTTTTCCAACCCATGAACCAACCCAAACCAACCATGGGTCAACCCAAAGTAACCCAGCCTATGCATACATTTTATTGAACTTGAACCAACCTAATCCAACTCAGTCATGTTAGGTCAGGTCATTCGGTTTGGGTTGGGTTGGTCAGGTTGGGTCGGGTCTAGACACCCCTAATTTTTGGGTTTTGTTGAATGAATGGAAAAGTTAGTCCAGATCAGCAAGAGCATGACTTGATTCATCACATTGAATGAAATATATTTTGAGGTGGGTTTTTTCGACTATTTTTATCCACATATTCTTGAACATGAAGTCCAATATTTCTAAATGGTTACTTACACTTTTTAAGTATAATATGTTATTATTTATTGTTGGAAGAATCCATTTGGTTTCATGATTTAAATTGTATACCTTGAATTAACACATGTAACATGTTTGATAAAATGATTAAAATAAATATTGTACTTGGATTATTGGAATGATAACTTAGAATATACAGAATGACATATGTTTTTTTTCATTTGGCGTAGCCTTATTGATTTGTACTTTATACCCGTTGCCACTTGGGGTGCATAGAGAATTATCACTAATGACCAGCTCGATGGATGGACGAGTTACCAGTCATGAGTATTGGTATTTTCATGGAATGAATATTTTGTGTGTGTGTATAATTAGATTTGAAATGGGTATTTCAAGTAGAATAAATGGATAAATTTTTACTGCTTATAAAGTTTGATTGAATTAAATTTGTAAACTACTTTGGATTTAATCCCATTTGTTTTATTTATATTTTGAACTATGAGAAAACTTGTTCATGTCCAAGTGGTGGGAGATGGGATGTCTCTTGGGGACTAAATACTGGGTTTTATACTCACCCCTTGTATATACACCTTGGATGTATTCTCAGGATGGTGTTTGGATCTTAGTGATGTTTATATGGAATGGTTGGATAGATTCCACATCAGTGTTTCTATGTTAGGATGTCTTTTAGTCTTTTTTTGCGTATCTTATTTCACCTTTTCTACTCCTTTTATATTATTCAATCATTGGATTATGAGTTTTAAAATTTAAATTCAATGCAACATGTAGTATTGGTTAGGTTATTTTTATTATTGGCATGACATGTTGTGTATGTTTAAATGTGAAATCATCCCCCAAAGATTTAGTAATCCCTTGGAATTTATTTCCAACCTTTGGTGTCGAGGAGATGTCACCTAAGGTTAGTGGAACATTGGATCTTTCCATACCAATAGTTAGGATTAGGGTGTTAAAAATGGTATTATTTTGGTCTATCTATCATACTAGGATGGTAGCAAAGAGTTAAGACAAGTTGGAACCTGAAATATATAGCATACAAAGATATAGATAGCCTATTTATACTTAACTTTATGCTACTATAGTTTTCTAGGAATAAAAAACTATTTTTAAAAACCTATAAGAGTATTTTTACTTCATCGTCATGGGTTTAATCAATGAGTATAGCATATCATAAATTAGTAATGAGACTTCCCATTGGGATTGTGTTGACCATATTATGTTTGATGAATATTGGATACTTGTTATAATGATTGTTGATTTTAATGATTTGGAATATCTTAATCCTTCATTTACTATTTAAGTGGTGGCTAAGTGGTACTTTTGTTTAAATATAGATAAATCGAACCGGTTAGATGACCAATAAACCCACAGTAAGAGTTTATAGAAAATATGATTTCACCTAAACCATAGGTGAACCGACAGTTTGTTCAAATAATTACACAAGCATTTCAATATGTTAATAATGGGAACAAAAAAAAAGAACCATGACATACAAATTGCTCTATTTAGTTTTTAAAAATAGAATGCACCAGTCTTTCAGGGAGATTCAAATCCTAAAAAGGAAGAAAAATGGATTGGTGAAACGAACTAGATCATTGATTTATTTAAAAACCTAACTGATATAAAGGTGAGTTTTTTAGTACACATGCTGTAGGATATCTCATTCCATTGGTATAATTTAGCTATCCAACCTCAACTTGGACAAGGTCTTACATGGGAAGGATTTAATGAATTTTTCAATAATAAATTCTACCTACACACCTTTAATATATCCAAAACGATATATTTATTTATTATTATGAAAGAAAATCTATTAGTGATGAAATATGAAGCTATGTTTATGAACTTAGTTCATTTTTCTCTAGATTCGGTCACTATAGAGTCCCTAAACGAATATATAATTGAGGATAGAATGAATCTATAAATTCATTCTAAGATATTTTTGTTATTTAGTAATGATTATACCAACTTGATTAATAGATTGATAGTAGTGGAAAAGGATATTATTGAGAATATTAGTGGAGGAAGAACATCCATATATATTGGTATAGGTGGGAACTCTAATACTTGGAGTAAGTAAAAGAGGTAAAACAACTTCCAGGGAGGCATAATATCATAGAATAAATACAATGGATTAGTTTCCTTTCCTCTATGACCCAATAACAAGATATGATGTTTCCAATGTGGTTTGTTTGAAAATAAGAAGTGATATTTTACATACCACCCAAAGAGTGTCACAACTATAATCATATGAGACATATTAGATGTTATTTCCCTAACGTTCCAAAGTCAGTTTCTTGTAATATATCTCTTATGTCTCAGAAATCTTATACTATGATTGGGAAATCATGTAATAATAGTTATTGTCCTCATAACTGAGAAATCTAGGGTGATTCCCAAAACACCCTGACTCGTTAGACAATGCAACTGCATTAGGGAAGAATGGGACATGAGGAATTAATTAGAAATTATATGGTATTGAGAAGATGATCATAGAGGATAAATTAGTCCCTTCAACTATATAAGGGACCATTATTATTAACTCAAATCTTGTGCAAGTTATATATAATACCACTGCATCTCACTCTTTTATTACTTATCTTGTTATTAATCAAATGGGGTTGTATATCAAGATGATTCCACATGTTATGAGTATCCAAACACCTATTAGGCAGTGATAATGAATGGTGTTTAAGTATTTTACTTGTTCTATAACCATATATTGATTATAGTTTGTTTGGTACATTTTAATTCTGAAACTTTATATATTTTATTTAATCCTAGGAATGGATTTGTTAGTTACTTTCAAGGTTCATGTCGTTTGTTATGAATGATGAGTATTTTTTATATCTCAAGATGGAATGGTACATATCTTTAAAATATATTATGATGGGAATACTAGAATGTAAATAACTTTAGTACTGATGGTTGGAATTATTTATTATCAATTGGAAACAGTCACTTTGGGCACTAATTTCATAATTGGGACTAGAGAAATTCCTACCATTATAGATCTATATGATAATTTTTTTTAATATTTCACTACTTTTATAGATAAAAGGGGAGTATAATTTTCAATTGATATCCTTCTTGGGAAAAATTTTATTTCAATTCCATAATATAGAATGGTTCCAATAGAATTGAGGGAATTTAAGGTCTAGTTAGAGTAATTTTGATGTAATGGTTTTATAAGGCAGATTAAATCACCTTGGGTAACTTAAGTTATATTTTTAAAGAAGGAAGTTGTTTTGATAAGACTTTAGGTTGATTATCATAAACATAATGTGTAATACCTTGTGTGTATAAACAAGTTTAAAATTTGGAGATAAAATCTTAATTTTCATTTTGCAGATGGGCTGAATTTTCATATGTGGTTTCAGAAGGAATTCTACGTGTTAAGACATCTTAATGTGAAAATTTTGGAAACGTTTTAGGACCTAAGAGGTATCTTAAGTGCTTCGGTGAGTGTTGGGAGCTTTATTTTAAGTTTTAGGTGCCTTATAGGTTTCTGAAAAGGGTGCATGGTTTGTGTCTCATGGTTTAGATCAATCCAAATTGGAACCCTCATGTAGGAGGATCTTTATTCAAATTTCAATATTACCCAACTAGCTGGAATGGTTGGACCATGGTTAAGGGTTAACTGTGTGGGATTCAGAGGAAATCATGCAATATTTTATTGGGTCTAGGGAATGACACATTTTTTTCATTGGGTTGTATAAAACCCATACAAGGTATTATAGAGGGGTTATACACCAATCAACATAGTTAGTGCATGGTAAGTAAACCGTGCAACCAAACAATGTGATATGATCTTGGTTGGGTAGTGACTGGCACACAGCTGACACTTGGTTTGGTAAACCGGGTGGCCAAACCATACCTCCTAACTAATTTTGCTAAAAATATAATTTTTACCATTTTTTCCAAGTAAAAATAAAAATGGGACTCCCCTTTCTTCTCCCTCGCATTCAAACAATTGACCTCCCTTCCTCCCCTCTTCCTCCTTGGTCTTCCACCATTTTGGTTGTTTTTAAGTGTTATTATTTAGTATTTAAGGTGAGTATCCTCTTATTAAATTATATTTTTATCTTTCCACTTGGTTTATTTTAACATTAGGCATCTGAGTTTAGGGATTTTATTCTAATTCCATCAGAGAATGGTGGAATTGAATGATTTTTTAGGCTTATATTATACCTAGTAAGGGGACATCTTGATATGTTTTTCACATGTCACCATTTTATGTTTTTAATATGTATGTAATTTTGGTGAATTTATTAATTTTTAACCTTTAAATTGAAATTTATTTGTGTTTTTATTAGCATCATTGGTTAGGTACTTGGCCTATAATGTGGTCAGGGGTATGTCCCAGGTTTTTGATGAGTGTTTGGATATGGTTCAAGTGTGGTGAGAGATTTTGGTAGGTGTTTTATCATTTAAGACTTTTTGAGTTAATTAAATAATTAATAATATTTTTTTAATTAATTTTTTAGAAGTCACCAGTGAATTAGGAGTCAGGAGTGTGGGAGAAGACTGTTTGGGTATAGACAAGGATTGATGGGACTTTTCAATTATTATCGACGCATATGAACTACTTGGAAGAATTCAATAAGGGTAGGTGGTCCCTAAATTTTTCCATAGTCACATTTTAATCTCTAAGTTGATGTGATAGAGGTATCCCTAAAATGTTGAGTGATGACCATTGGAATTTAATTTATTGTACTAAATTAGAATTGGAACTTAGTTAGTACCTTTGACATGTCTTATTCCCTATAGAAAGGTGGATCCTAGTGGAACAACTTTGTAATAATATTGACCTTGTAAATGGGCTAATTAAGTAGTGTTGGAAATAGTATTTTGATATTGGTAACTTGAAAAAAAAATTGGGGAGTGCTAAATTGAAGTGGTTTGGAAATGAAAATGTGGAAATGAAAATTGGACTTATTTTATTCTGAATTTGAAATATATAAAGGATAATTTGTTTTGTTTTTGAAAATAGAAAGGTGGAATAGAATTAATGACATGTTTTTGGTTATTGAAATTGGAATTTAATAAAATTGATATTTAAATGGTATTTTAGAAATGGTAGTTTAGAAATGGGTTTGGAAATAGATATTTGGAAATTCTATTAGAAATAGAATTTGGGAATAATATCAAAGATGGGAATTGAAATGGTTTAGGTAATGGAAATTTAAAATTGTTTTGGAACAAAAATATTAAAAGATCCCTTATACCTTATTCTGGTTTATTTTGGTACTATTGAAATGTTGTTACATTTTAGTTCTATTGTCAATATATATGGATTGATTCTTGATTGTTAAACACGGGGTTGACACAACCCTCAGTCGGATGCATGGATTAACCGTTTAACCTATGGTGAACCCAACCCCTGGGTCAACGCTTGGATTGATTATTAAACCCAAGGTGAAAGAGGCCCTTGGTAGGATGCTTTGATTACTAGTTAAACCTTGGGTGAATACAACCCCTTAGTGGATGGTTCAATTGATGATTAATCCCATGGTGAACACAACCCCCCTGGTGGATGTGGGAGCTTTGAGGAAGGGTATATTACCCATGGATGACGGTTTATAGATAGGTATGGTTATATTACCCCTGTGGGGATATGCATTTTCATGGTCATCATGACATGGTCAATGAAATCATGGAATTGTATGGAGTAGGTATTTACCATTACTGGAGTGAACCTGGCCCAGGTTTATGCATTTTTATGCCATTTTATTTTAAATGTTTTAAATGTTTATCATTATAAATATTAGATTTTGGAATTCTACATACACCTATTTAAAAGAATAATTATATACAGGGAAACTGTTGGTGTGGGACCACAAGGTTGTACTCAAACCTTGATTAGGATCCCATGACACTTGGGTACCCAAGTAGACACCATTACTGTTCATAGGTTTAGGATCAGGGAAAGGCCTAGGGTTGATGCTTGTTGTCTTGCTTCCTAGGTTGGAGTTAGATGATAGGACCAGGTAGGTATTGGGAGTAGTTGGGGATGGGATTTTGGATTATATTTTATTTTTTATCCTTTAATACTTCCTATTTATGATCCAAAAACTGCTGACCCAGTTGTGTATGTTTGATAAATTCATTATAATTTCTTGTGAGGTTGTATTTATTCACTGTTTGTGATGATTATTTGGATGTGTATCAAATTTATTTTACTTATATTGTGTTACACACTCTGATAAATATGATGTAGTATCCCTATAATAACCTAATGGTCCCTCTTCGCTAGTTAAAAACCTCTTGCGTATGGGGAGGCACACATAAGATTATGTGACATCATAGGTATGTGCACCAGTTAGTGGTATTGGGATGTGGGATGCAAAAAAATGTTATTAGAGTTATTTTTCTATTGTATTACTCTTTTTGCATGGTAGATGAGAGATTAGGATGTTTTAGGGCATGGTGATGAGCTTATTCTTGGGTGTTGCAGAACTACATATGGGGTAAAATCCATGTTTCCAAGGATGGGAATTGATGTTATTATGTTTCATTTTTATAGTTTAATTATTTCCACCTTGAGTGGAAAACTTTGGAGTGATGTTATTGATTATGGGATTTTGACTCTTGGGAAGTATGGAAAGAGGGTGTGTGTGTTCATGCATCATTCTAGGCATATAATTGTCTGGGATTCATGTTTTTTGGCATTTTATTTATTGATTGTGGTTTATTTTTGTGGGTAATTTATTTATATCTATGGTTTTAAATAATTCATAGGGGTCAGTAATTTAAAGTGATTATAAACATTTAAATGGTTTACATATAAGTGTACAGTGGCATTTTACTTGACCAAATCCTCACATTAATTCTAGATAATTGGCTTGTATACATGAATTATAAAGTGAAAGTTTAGTTAAATAAAGTGATGGTAAGAAAATTATAAATTTTTTTCCCTCATAACTTATGAATGGAGTATTATCTAACGAAACCATGGAGTGTAAAACCAAATAAATTTTGGGAATTTTAAAATTATGGGTATTGAAATGTTTTAAAATGTGAATTCTTGGATTCTAAATTATGGAGTTCAATTAAAATAAAATAAGAAATAATGATACCATTATGGATCTTGCGATGAGTATACATTATTTTTATTTGACATGAACCTATGTATGGGTAGTTGGGTCTAGAAAGAGAGCTTGGGTGGTGAAACCATAGGATATGGGTTCTAAGACCTTGATGGGTTTGGGTGTGCTAGATAGTAGGTTGTTAAATGTTGTGCATTTAGTTGGGTTATGACCTTAAGGTTGTAGGTTTTTTCCTTATACCTGTAACACCCCGAGATTTTATGAAAAATATTCTTTTAATTTCATTAATGTCTTGTGTTGTATGCTACACAAAGATTACCTTGCGCTATATGCAACACCGTATTAGCTTGCAGTATACGCAACACTATTCTTGGATCGTGTTACACACAATTTTGATAATAGTTATTCTACGCAACATTGAGTATATATATATATATATTCAATGTATAAATGAAATATGGTTGGATTATGTTATACGAAACAACAAAGGATTCTTGCACAACACGCAACCCTGACTTGGCTTGCATTACACGCAATCGCGACCTTCCTCGATAGCGTGTGTTGTACGAAATGCTGGGTTTTACTAAACAATGATATATTATTATAATATTATTATGAACTAGATGTTATGAATAGTAATAACTCAATTTTGAATCTTATAACATTATTATTCGTCTTGCACATTTTCTAAAACATGGTATAAGAACAAAATAAAATTTTCAGGTAAAATAAGTATTTTTCAAAAAAATGAAGTTTTGCCGACTTTTGATGGAGCACCCACATTAAATCTAGTTTTTGACATGTTTATAAGTTCAATTTGACAAAATAAAATTCTTCTTTGGAATCATGAAATAAAAATTTACTTTGGATAAATTTTCATATCATTCTGGTAACTTTCATATTTTGATGAATAGTAAAAACATGATATATTTTAATTAAAAACAACTTTTTCAATCGAAATAATTAATAGTGATAAATTATTAATTTTAGTGGTTTTAAAGAATATTTAGAATATATTTTTACAATTTAATACAATGTTGGTCATTGGATGTAATTTCACATTTAAACCAGACATAAACAAGTGTCAATCTTTTGATAGTTATTATCTTTTAAGAACACACTATTTGTTTTGACGACGGGAATTAATTTTTAAATTAATTAATGAAACTGATATGTTTTTAATTTGGTAAAATAGAAATCATTTTTGAGTTCATAATATCAAATATATCTTAGGCCTAATTTTTGGTATTTTTCTGGAAACTTTCATTTTTTGATGAATAGAGAAACCACTAAGTGGTAGTTAAAAAAATAAATTTTTCATAAAACATAACTTTACCGCTTCTGTGAGTGGAATTTCAAAAATCCGAGAGACACAGTTTATGTCAGTAAGTAAAATGTGGTTCAATGAGATAAAAATAATTTTTGGTAAATAGTAACTTTTTACTTTTTTTTACCACGGTTAAAAGTAAATAGGGTAATTAAGGGTAAAAATGATATTATTATTACCCTAACACATGTCCTAATTCTATTGGATAAGTGTAATTCGACCAAAAACAACCTTAGGAATAACATATGACCATTTAGGCCCACTTGGATTTGATTAGGACAATTATTATTATTTAATTCAAAGAAGAGTTAAAAGAGTTAAAATCAAAGTTTATTTACTAAAACAATTTTAATATAGGGTTATACATAAGATAAATTCGACTATAAATATTCATTAGAAAGATAAAGAGGTTTTATACATAATTTTATTTTATTTTTAATTTTTAGACATTAAATAATTTAATTTATATATGACACAACAATGATGCAGTAATTATCTTATTAATGAAATATTGACATAATTGATGTTATAAATACCCAAATAAATTTAATTTGAGACTTTTTATGAATTCCACTAATTTTCTATGTTAATATGACATGTTAGTATTGATTTAATTAACTTTTTTTGAACTAATAATTCTGTTATGATTTTCACAAAAATTAATTACTAAATAGTGTCAAAATTGACATAAAATAGTTTTTTAAAACAATATTATACTATTAATTGTTATTTTATTCCTAAAAATCTAAGGTTAGGCAAAATGACTTATATGAAGTTATATATATTAATAATAAACAAATTGGGGTTCGTTTGGCTTGTTATAGTAAGTTTATTAACCTTATAGTGTAAGAACACAAAAAGACACGGTAAAAGTAAAATTATCTAACTTAAAGTTAAATATAAATGATAAGGTTAAAATAGGAACCTAAACTTGTCTAAATTCTATTGTATGAGAGGATTTCGACCCATCCCCACATTAGATTCGAAATATATTAATTTGGAGCTATTTAAAACCGAGCTTGACTTTATAATAAAATAATATTTTTAGTTTTCCCAAAGGAGCCCCTCTCCTCCCTTATAAAAGGGCACCTCCTCCCCCTATTCCTCACACCACTTTGAGCCTTCAAGATCTGCCAAACCCTGCAAATTCCTCCTCTTCAATTCCCTAGAGACATCCTAGTGGTCCTGGTATTCTTCAAAGACCAATTTTAGTGCCCTAAAAGAAGGTCTCAAAGAAGCACTTCAAAGAAGAGGTAATGTCCGTTGCCGATTCTTTCATCTTTATTTCTTCTTCCACTTCTTCTTATTTAGTTATTTCATTATGAAGTAATAACATAAGTATCACTCATATACTGATTTGTAATTATAAGTATGAAACAACCCTATTTCACCATTTATCCATCCTACGGAAAAAGAAATCACCGCGCGTGCGTACGTACGGAATACCGTCTCCACGCCGTGGTGTAATCCATTTTCCACCACCACCTTACTTTGATGGGTATAATGGTGTACATAATGACTATATATGACTATTATAAAGTAATACTGATTCTGAAATAGTATACATACACTCCAATACAATTCCATGATCATAGGAACGATATCATCACTCGTGCGTACGTACGAAATACCGTCTCCACGATGTGATGTGACTCGTTCTACATGATCTTAATTTCATAATGATTATATAAATGAATTTAATGAATGAATATGATATATATTAAACTAATACCATTCTGTAAATGAGGTATCTATAACCTAAAGAGAATAATAATAATTTATTCGACAAAACACGCATAAGAACAAAAAGTTATAAACACCTGAATAACAAGTAGCAATGAAATATTACTACTAAGAAGCTAAGAATATGACCATATATGATATCATAAAAATAATTATGATTCTGGAATAAGTCAATAACATTATTTATATCATTATACAGGAGGTTCGGACACTTACGAAGCAAAACAGACCTAAGGTAAGGGAAATATCACAATCTCATTTTTATCTGAGATTGTTTATGCATTGGCATTTACTGGGGTGTATTTTATCATCCACATCCATGTTTGATTAATATGTAATATTTATATCCTTCTACAATAGTTTATATCCAATTTTACCCTTCGGTGAGTTTTTAGTAAAAGATATCAATGGAATCTTTTGTCGTTTTTCGTACGAGGTACTTTTTTGAATTTTCCGACAAAAGTACGAGAAGAATGTGTTCTTTTAACTTACATGGCATGAATGGATTTTTAAAACATTATTTCCAAGAATCTTCCCTTACAAGTTTTCAAGTTTATTTTTAATCAACTTCTTTTAGTTAGAATTTTATGACATGTTAAGAAAGGAAAAGTGTTTTTGAAGTTGAAAGGATATTTTCCTCAAGAATGGAGTTCAAGTGTTTTATCAAATTTATTTTCCATCTAAGATAATAAAGGGTTCTGTTTCTATCCCTATTATTACATTGATTTGATTATGTTGTGATGGAATTATTTTTATGAATTCCTTTATCTTAAATGAATTGTTTTATGATGTCACGATGTTTAAGATTCCCATTTTTATTACATGGGTTATGCTATGATGTATGGTTTATGATTTTGTGGCATACATAATAATGGTATCATTATGAGATGGGTGGGACCTATATCTCCCTCCAATGCATTGGGTAAAGATTTTATATCTCATGAGATAGACATGGCTGGAACGGTAGGTTATACCGGTTCAGTGAAACAGGACTGAAACAAGGAGTGAACTCGGTTCAGAAAGGGACTTTGTCCACTAAGATAGTCTTGGCAATGAGTCTTGACTAATAAGAAATTATTATCTATGATTATGTGTGTATGACACAAAGTTTCATGTTTTAATTTATGATTATTGGGATTTTATTTCACTGCTATGATTTATCCCATGTTATGAAATTATGATCTCTTTTGCAGGTTAAGATTTCCAAAAGATATGTTCTTATGAATATGACGTGATTGATATTTCTTTTGTTTACCCTTAATGAGCATTTGAGCTCACCCTTTTATGTTTTCTTTTCCCCAGGACATAAAGAAAGGATTTATGTTTAAAAAAAGAAGATCTTTATGGGAGATGTTGAAGATCTTTCATCACGATTAGAAGATTATATTCCGAGTTTCCAAAGACACTAAACTATTACGGTCCTTGTGTGTGTGTTTTTGTTATGTACTAAGTATTACGCAAAAGTAATGTAATGTCAATGTATGTCAAGCTTCGGGTCTTTATAGCTGGTATCAGAGGAAAAGTTTAGTCAAACTTTGGAAACTAGGATGCGAAAACGTTAGTAAGATCCCAAGAGATATTTCTAAGGTATGTCTAGGGATGTCCCTAAGGATAAGTATACGTATAGGATATAGTCCTAGAAATATGGTAAGGATATTAGATTAAACCAAAGACGTTAGATATTGAAGTTACTCCCCCTTTATTATGATTTTTTCCTCTCACACTATTCTTTTTGGGTTTTAGAAAATGGCTGGAAACAAGATGATTCAGGATAATGGAGGATATGATGGACAATGGAATGATATTCTTCATGAGCAACCAAATGAAATGGGATTTGGAAGTCCAAAAATCATTATTATGCCGAATCAGCAATCTCATAATATGATCAATAAAGTAAAATTTGGTAAGTATCCTAACTCGGCTAATAAGAGAAAGATGGAGTTTCATGATGATCATAGAGGAAAGAAAGTTCAATTTCCCCTATGTAAATCATGTGGGAAGAGGCATCAAAGAGAATGTTTCAAAGGAACTGGAAGATGCTTTGGGTGTGGAAAAGAAGGACACCAAGCCAGTAAGTGCAAAGGAAAAGGTTCAGTTAACACCAGGGATGAGGATAATGGTATTTCTACGACATCAAAAATGGTTAAATGTTTTAAATGTGGAATGTACGTGCATTATGCAAACCAATGCCCTAAGGGAAAGTCTCATGAAGAGAATCAGTATGATCATATGGGTAGTATTTATGTTGATGATGATGAGGAGACTACAAATGATATGTGAGATGAAAGAATTGTTGAAGCTCGGTCAATGGTTTAAGAATGTAGTGGAATGATTACATGTTTATCATGTGTAATGTTGTATAAGTAATCTCATGGTACTATGGAATAAAGAGACATCTAAGGATTATTACACTGTTGTCTTTCCTTGAGTTTTGAAAGTGTATGATTAATGTTACCAGTACCCATGAAAGGTTATTCAGATATTTTTTGAATGTAGATGATATGCGCATAATGAAGGGATAAGGAGAAAATTAAATGTTTGATAGTATTCATGAGCTCATGACTGATATAAGGAGAAGGTTATATCATGGTTTGAGTATATAGAATTTTTAGATTTTGGTATGTGTAAAGAGTTAACTTTTGACAGCATTCATGTTTTCACTAAGGTTTAATGGGTATTCATTTTTCAAGAGAATACATCATTAAGGTATTCACATGATTGGAATGTGACCAACAAGATATATGGGGGATAAATGATGGTATTCACATGCTTGGTTGACGACATTTCAAGTAATCGTTTTATTTATACTATGATGCTTGGACCGAAGTATTTTAGATAAGCCTAAAGATTGGAATGGATTATGTTAACCATAAGTTAGTATTGTTTAAGGATAGAACTTTTTTTGATATTATTTATATGATGTTATAGTAATGTAGTTTTAGAAAAAGGACAACCTGCAGGACGGGCGACAACCCATCGCGTCAGACAAGGCTCTGGGAATCGAACCCACAACCGAAGTGCGAATGACCTTTATCACCTACCACTGGCCTACAGGAAGTCCCTGTTTAGTAGAAACTAGTTTTATTATATTAAGAAGTATGATATATGAAGTATAAGTGCATTTTAGGAACCATATATGATTAATCTCACTATAGATGGACTTATGTATTTTTTGATAACTTTTCTAACCTTTTGTTTGAGACAAATGGAATGACCCATCATTCTATCACATGATCTACTAACACATCACGAATGACAAATTCAACTTCATTTCTTTAAGAGATGATGTGGAAATTGTCCAAAGAACGACAAACGGTGAGACTATACCAAAATCACGAAAGTATTTCTTCTAATTCCAATTTCATCAACTTTAGGGAAATGATCTTGAAAACCAAAAATGTTGTCCTAGTGATCTTATATCTGATGAATCAGATGGTACCTTAGATCGTCACAAATTTATGGCTTTGTGATTGCTGGCTTTTCCATAGCCATGTTCTCTACCACTCTCCATCAGAACATGATGGTTAGATTTCTCTTCCATATCCATATTTTCACCTATGTGGAAACCCAGTGATTCGTTTATTTGGGTAACCGTTACGTTTCATACTTTTGTTTTTAAAGATTGGTTTTGGTATTCCTTTTTACGATGTGGGTTTCTATTAAAGAAACTTTTGAATAGTAAACTATTTATAACCCCGACGAATTTCGAGGGAGAAATTAATTTTAAGGGGGGTAGAATGTAACACCCCAAGATTTTATGAAAAATATTCTTTTAATTTAATTAATGTCTTGTGTCGTATGCTACACCAAGATTACCTTGCGCTATACGCAACACCGTATTAGCTTGCAGTATACGCAACACTATTCTTGGATCGTGTTACACACAATTTTGATAATAGTTATTCTACGCAAAATTGAGTATATATATATATATATATTCAATGTATAAATGAAATATGGTTGGATTATGTTATACGAAACAATGAAGGATTCTGGAAAAACACGCAACCCTGACTTGGCTTTCATTACACGCAATCACGACCTTCCTCGATAGCGTGTGTTGTACGCAATACCGGGTTTTACTAAACAACGATATATTATTATAATATTATTATGAACTAGCCATTATGAATAGTATAAAATAAATTTTGAATCTTATAACATTATTATTCGTCTTACACATTTTCTAAAACATGGTATAAGAACAAAATAAATTTTTCAGGTAAAATAAGTATTTTTCAAAAAAATGCAGTTTTGCCGCCTTTTGATGGAGCACCCACTTTAAATCTAGTTTTTAACATGTTTATAAGTTAAATTTGACAAAATAAAATTCTTCTTTGGAATCATGAAATAAAAAATTACTTTGGATAAATTTTCATATCATTCTGGTAACTTTCATATTTTGATGAATAGTAAAAACACGCTATATTTTAATTAAAAACAACTTTTTCAATCGAAATAATTAATAGTGATAAATTATTAATTTGAGTGGTTTTAAAGTATATTTAGAATTTATTTTTACAATTTAATACAATTTTGGTAATTGGATGTAATTTCACATTTAAACCAGACATAAACAAGTGTGAATCTTTTGATAGTTATTATCTCTTAAGAACACACTATTTGTTTTGACGACGAGAATTAATTTTTAAATTAATTAATGCAACTGATATGTTTTGAATTTGGTAAAATAGAAATTATTTTTGAGTTCATAATATCAAATATATCTTAGGCCTAATTTTTGGTATTTTTCTGGAAACATTTATTTATTGATGAATAGTGAAACCACTAAGTGGTAGTTAAAAAAATGAATTTTTCATAAAAAATAATTTTACCGCTTCTATGAGTGGAATTTCAAAAATCCGAGAGACACAGTTGATGTCAGTAAGTAAAATGTGGTTCAATGAGATTAAAATAATTTTTGGTGAATAATAACTTTTTACTTTTTTTTACCACGGTTAAAAGTAAATAGGGTAATTAAGGGTAAAAATGATATTATTATTACCCTAACACGTGTCCTAATTCTATTGTATAAGTGTAATTCGACCAAAAAAAACCTTAGGAATAACATATGACCATTTAGGCCCACTTGGATTAGATTAGGACATTTATTATTATTTAATTCAAAGAAGAGTTAAAAGAGTTAAAATCAAAGTTTATTTACTAAAACATTTTTAATATAGGGTTATACATAAGATAAATTCGACTATAAATATTCATTAGAAATATAAAAAGATTTCCTACATAATGGTATTTTATTTTTAATTTTTAGACATTAAATAATTTAATTTATATATGACACAACGATGATGCAGTAAGTATCTTATTAATGAAATATTGACATAATTGATGTTATAAATACCCAAATAAATGTAATTTGAGACTTTTTATGTATTAAACTAATTTTATATGTTAATATGACATGTTATTATTTATTTAATTAACTTTTTTAGAACTAATAACTCTTTTATGATTTTCACAAAAATTAATTACTAAATAGTGTCCAAATTGACATAAAATAGTTTTTAAAACAAATATTATATTATTAATTGTTATTTTATTCCTAAAAATCTAAGGTTCGGCCTAATGAATTATATAAGGTTATATATATTAATAATAAACAACTTGGGGTTAGTTTGTCTTGTTATAGTAAGTTTATTAACCTTATAGTGTAAGAACACAAAAAGACACGGTAAAAGTAAAATTATCTAACTTAAAGTTATATACAAATGATAAGGTTAAAATAGGAACCTTAACTTGTCTAAATTCTACTGGATGAGAGGATTTCGACCCATCCCCACCTTAGCTTCTAAATATATCAATTTGGAGCTATTTAAAACTGAACTTGACTTTATAATAAAATAATATTTTTAGTTTTCCCAAAGGAGCCCCTCTCCTCCCTTATAAAAGGGCACCTCCTCCCCCTATTCCTCACACCACTTTGAGCCTTAAAGCTCGGACAAAACCTACCAATTCCTCCTCTAAAATTCCCTAGAGACATCCTAGAGGTCCTGGTTTTCTTCAAAGACCAATTTTAGTGCCCTAAAAGAAGGTCTCAAAGAAGCACTTCAAAGAAGAGGTAATGTCCGTTACCGATTCATTCATCTTTATTTCTTCTTCCACTTATTATTCTATAGTTGTTTCATTATGAAGTAATAACATCAGTATCACTAATATACTTATATGTTATTATAAGTATGAAACAACCCTATTTCACTATCTATACATCCTACGAAAAAAGAAATCACCGCGCGTGCGTACGTACGGAATACCGTCTCCACGCCGTGGTGTAATCTATTTTCCACCACCACCTTACTTGGATGGGTATAATGGTGTAAATAATGACTATATATGAATATTATAAAGTAATACTGATTCTTAAATAGTATACATACACTCTAATACAATTCCACGATCATAGGAACGATATCATCACTCATGCGTACGTACGGAATACCGTCTCCACGATGTGATGCGATTTGTTCTACATGATCTTAATTTCATAATGATTATATAAATGAATTGAATGAATTAATATTATATATATTAAACTAATACCATTCTTTAAATGAGGTATCTATAACCTAAAGAGAAGAATAATAATTTATTCGACAAAACACGCATAAGAACAAAATGTTATAAACTCCCGAATAACAAGTAGGAATGAAATATTACTACTAAGAAGCTAAGAATATGACCATATATGATATCATAAAAATAATTATGATTCTTTAATAAGTCAATAACATTATTTAAATCATTATACAGGAGGTTCGGACACTTACGAAGCAAAACGAACCTAAGGTAAGGGAAATATCACAATCTCATTTTTATCCGAGATTGTTTATACTTTGACATTTACTGGGGTGTATTTTATCATCCACATCCATGTTTGATAAATATGTAATATTTATATACTTATAAAATAGTTTATATCCAATTTTACCCTTCGGTGAGTTTTTAGTAAAAGATATCAAAGGAATCTTTTGTCGTTTTTCGTATGAGGTACTTTTTTGAATTTTCCGACAAAAGTACGAGAAGAATGTGTTCTTTTAACTTATACGGAATGAATGGATTTTTAAAACATTATTTCCAAGAATCTTCCCTTACAAGTTTTCAAGTTTATTTTTAATCAACTTATTTTAGTTATAAGTTTATGACATGTTAAGAAAGGAAAAGTGTTTTTGAAGTTGAAAGGATATTTTCCTCAAGAATGGAGTTCAAGTGTTTTATCAAAATTATTTTCCATCTAAGATAATAAAGGGTTATGTTTCTATACCTATTGTTAAATTGATTTGATTATGTTGTGATGGAATTATTTTTATGAATTCCTTTATCTTAAATGAATTGTTTTATGATGTCACGATGTTTAAGATTCCCATTTTTATTACATGGGTTATGCTATGATGTATGGTTTATGATTTTGTGGCACAAATAAGAATGGTATCATTATGAGATTGGTGGGACCTATATCTCCCTCCAATGCATTGGGTAAATATTTTATATCTCATGAGATAGACATGGCTGGAACGGTAGGTTATACCGGTTCAGTGAAATAGGACTGAAACGAGGAGTGAACTCAGTTCAGAAAGGGACTTTGTCCACTAAGATAGTCTTGGAAATGAGTATTGACTAATAAGAAATGATTCTCTATGATTATGTGTGTATGACACAAAGTTTCATGTTTTAAGTTATGATTATTGGGATTATATTTCAGTACTATGATTTATCCCTTGTTATGAAATTATGATCTCTTTTGCAGGTTAAGATTTCCCAAAGATTTGTTCTTATGAATATGACGTGATTGATATTTCTTTTTTTTACCCTTACCGAGCATTTGAGCTCACCCTTTTATGTTTTCTTTTCCCCAGGACATAAAGAAAGGATGTAGGTTTAAAAAAAAGAAGATATTTATGGGAGATGTTGAAGATCTTTCACCACGATTAGAAGATTATATTCCAAGTTTCCAAAGACACTAAACTATTACGGTCCTTGTGTGTGTGTTTTTGTTATGTACTAAGTATTCTGCAAAAGTAATGTAATGTCAATGTACGTCAAGCTTCGGGTCTTTATAATACCACAGTTTCTTGTGGATCTTATAGGGGTTATGGACCTTTTAGGATTTGTTTAGGACTCTAGAGTGGGTAACTTGGATCTTAGTTTTGATTATAACGGATGTGTATCTATGGGAATGTGGGACTTAAAGTAAGAAGTTGTACATGTGGAATTAGACATTGTTTGTTTTTGAATGGGCGCAAGATATCCGCCTCTAAATAGTGTCTTGTGTGAGGCTTGTATTAAAGAGATATTTGTGAGATCCCAATTATCTTAAGAGTGTATCTCAGACTTGTGACAAGTCAAAATGTTTGTTAATCAAAGGTGACTATGAGAGGGGTAATCCTAAGGTTGTGGGTGATTTAGGAATATGAAGTCTGAGAAGATGTTTTAAATTAGTGAATAGATGTTCAAGAGGTTTTATAGAGTTTATGGAAAATTCATTCTTCTTCCTTGGGTCACTTATAATGGAAGAACCTGAGTGACTGAATTTGGTTTTTTAAGCCTATTTTAAAAGGGGAAATATTGTTTAAATGCATGACCCAATTGTCCTAATGTTGTTTTGGAAATTTTTTTATGTTAAACCTAGGTAGAAGGGTCTAGGGATGATGGAGAATGGGTAAAAAGTTATGATCTTGGAATAAATCTGGGATGATGGGAATTGATACAATTATAACCAACTAATGAGATATATTTGGATTATTGGATGAAAGCATCAAGGATTCCTCTAGCTTAATGAGACTAGTAGGTTATAGGAAATGGTTAGATAGCAGAGTGGATGCGTGATCCTAGGATTGGTAATGAAAAACTCATGTGATCATGAGTTGGGTTTGGTAAATGGTTATAGGGGATCATGTAACCCTAAGATTTTTATGAGGTTTAGGTGGTAGGAACATGATGGAGATGTGCAACATTGTTTGGGATATGTGATTGATTGGATCCTGAGTAAGAACAAATTTATTTTTAGAGAGAAAAAGGCTATGTGTGTGGGATACACACATTATATTTTTTTTGTTTTAGATTAGTAAGATGGACCATTTTAATTCTATGGAATATCATTCTACTCTTGGAGAATCTTGAGTGGTGCGATGGTGGTAGTGCTGCCATGAATGTTAAATTCAATATTGCTTAACAGAGAGTCATGAGGCTATAATGGGTTTGGTTAATGGGTTATTCTATAATAGAGGGGAGCAAGAGTTGATGAAACAATTGCGGTTAGGAAGGACCGAGTCCTTTGGTTAGGTTTTGATATATCCCTCCAATGAGAGGTGAAAAAATGGATGTATCAAAGAGTGGTGGAATAGAAACTTGGGTTTAACCTAGATATGGATTTTAGGGGCTGATTGGTTTATTGAGAATGGATCAAAAGAGAAACATGTGTTGTTTATGCTAGAACTTAGAGGTTATGATCAATGAGCAGTATAAGAGAAGTTTTATGGTGGGCGTACACCATCAGCCATTGGAGGTAGGCACCATCATTATAATATAGGATATAAATGAAGGCTATGGTTCCATTATCGGAAGTTGAGAATTTATGGTGTTTTATTTTTTATTTTTTCGCTTAGGTGGGAATAATATGACCATAGACCATATTTGATTTTGGTGATGAATGGACTAAAAATCATGGTGGTTGATATTTTCAAAAGTGAAGAGATGAAAATGAAAATACTATGGTAGGGAGTGATATGTCGATCATGGTCTTATGAACCTTATGTTGGAAGGGTCATGGGCATGCAGAATTGATTGTGGAGCAGTCGTGGTAGCATCATGATGCTAGTGTGAAAAAAAGATACATTTAATGGGTTAATTAGAGACTTAAAAATAAGGAATATAATGTGTTTGTGGAATGAGAGTAGGAATTGGATTTAGGCTCACTGAGGAATTAGTGTAACCTGAGGTTGATTGGGTCAGAGATGCATTAGAGTAAAGTAGGACATAACAATGATTTGGGAAGCTGAGGATATAACTATGGAGCCTCACCTGGAGTTGGGTATGGAATCCAACGATCATGTTTAGGTGATCATAGGATTCCGCCAAGTGTAAATTCATTTTAATTAGAAAAACTACTGAAGAATCTATAGTTTGATCCAATAATTTTGAGATGAGTCGGTCATGGATATTTTGACTTACATCCATGTATGTATTGAGATGAGGTTTGTAATAAACCACATACAATGGGTCTTTTTGGAGATGGATGATGTGTTTTAGGATTCAAACCAAGATTTAGAGGAAAATATGGTATGTTACTAGTTTATTCATGGAAAATGGTTATACATATATATATGTTTCAAATTCAATGATTAGGATAGGTATCGACATTTAACTAGTGTTGTCATGGATATTCTGGTGTGGTGACAAAATTTCCTGAGTTTTTATGAACTATTATTTTTGAATAAATTAAATTTATTTAATGTCTTTTATTTCATGATACATCAATTTAATATTTTTTTATTTTCCACACAATTTTATGCTTTCACTACACACAACCCCAACTTATCTTATGCAACACACAACATTGAGTTTCTACGGAGCAATATTTTATTATTATAACTATTTAAACAACAAAATTATATGTATATGAGAAGGATTAACTAATATTTTTAAATATGGATTAAAAATATAATGAATTATCTAATGACCAATTAATTATAAATAAAAATAAAACCCTTTTGAAAATATAAGAAAAACGTTTTCTGAAAAACTACTTAAATGTGCAGAACTGTGTATTATACCAATAAAATAAACAAATAAAACTTATTAAATTATATTAATTATATATATATATAATATTAATTTTTTTTAACATTCATCCTATGTGTTTCCAAGACATAATATAAAAATAAATCCAGTTTTATGTTTAAAAACTGTATTTTTCTAAAAAGGCAGTTTTATCACTTTTTGATGGTGTACTTCTTTTAAAAATAAATTTTGAAAGTTTTATAAACATTATTTTAAAAAAATAAACTTCATTTTTAAATCATAATTTTAAAATTTAATTTGGTTTATTTTTTGATATTTTCATGATATGTTTCATTTTTTGATGAATAGTGAAAAATACTGCATTTTAATTGAAAACTGATTTTTCATCTAAATAATTTATAATGTTTGTAGAGACCCATATCTTGACGTACATTGACATTACATTACTTTTGCGGAATACTTAGTACATAACAAAAACACACACACAAGGATCGTAATAGTTTAGTGTCTTTGGAAACTCGGAATATAATCTTCTAATCGCGGTGAAAGATCTTCAAAATCTCCCATAAAGATCTTCCTTTTTTTTTACCTAAAACCTTTCTTTATATCCTGGGGAAAAGAAAACATAAAAGGGTGAGCTCAAATGCTCAGTAAGGGTATAAAAAAGAAATAAAAATCATATCATATCTTTTTGAAAATCATAACCTGCAAAAGAGATCATAATATCTTAACATGGAACAAATCATAGAAGTGAAAATGAGATCACCATAATCATAACATGAAACTTGAAACTTTGTGTCATGCACACATAATCATGGAAAATCATTTCTTGTTAGTCATGACTCATTGCCAAGACTATCTTAGTGGACAAAGTCCCTTTCTGAATCGAGTAACCCTCGTTTCATTCCTGTTTCACTGAACCGGTATAACCTACCATTCCAGCCCTGTCTATCTCATGAGATATAAAATCTTTACCCAATGCATTGGAGGGAGATATAGGTCCCACCCATCTTATAATGAATCCTTTCTTATTTGTGCCACATAATCATAAATCATACATCATCGCATAACACATGTAACAAAAATGGGATTCTTGAAACATCATGACATCATAAAACAATTCATATAAGATAAAGGAATTCATAAAAATAATTCCATCACAACATGATCAAATCAATGTAATAATAGGGATAAAAACAGAACCCTTTATTATCTTAGATGGAAAATAATTTTGATAAAACACTTGAACTCCATTCTTGAGGAAAATATCATTTCTTCTTCAAAAAACATTTTTCCTTTCATAACATGTCATACTACTTTAAAATAAAAGAAGTTGATTAAAAATAAACTTGAAAACTTGTAAAGGAAGCTTCTTGGAAATAATGTTTTAAAAATCCATTCATTCCGTATAAGTTAAAAAAAACATTCTTCGTACTTTTGTCGGAAAAGTCAAAAAGTACCTCGTACGAAAAAACGACAAAAGATTCCTTTCATATTCTTTACTAAAAACTCACTGAAGGGTAAAAATGGATTTAAAAAATTGTAGGTGGATGGAAATAATATTACATATTGATGAAACATAGATGTGGATGATAAAATACACCCCAGCAAATACTTAAGAATAAATAATCTCGGATAAAAATGAGATTGTGATATTTCCCTTACCTTAGGTCCGATTTTCTTCGTATGTGTCCGAACCTCCTGTATAATGATTTAAATAATGTCATTGACTTATTACAGAATCATATTCACTTTTAGGATATCATATATGGTTCACTTATGACTTTATATTACCCGTTCTTTTGTAAATTCCATGTTAAAGAAGCGTTTTGGGTAAAATCGTTTCATTTATCATAGGTGTTTTGACTTGTTGTTCTTGACATTATTAATACTTATATCATGATTTACTTACTTCCAGAATATAAAATATGATTTATATATCATATATATTCAGTATATATATATATATAATAGATAGATAAATGAAATGAAAAACACCGTTCATGGAGACGGTAGTCCGTACGTACGCATGAACGCTGTTTTCCTTTCCTTATTGTCTTGAATGGAAGTAAGTAGATGACATACATATATATATACATGAATCCAGTAGCTTTATAATGTCATATATTTCATTATTATATCTTATATATAATTTATAATCATTCTTAAATGGTTAACATGGAGAATGAATCTCATCGCGTCGTGGAGACGGTAGTCCGTACGTACGCACGAGCGATGATATCATTTCCATAAATATTGAACTGAATTGGAGTGGATTATACAATATATCAGAATCAATATTATGTTTTAATAACTATGTATAGTTATTCTTTACACCATTATACCCATCCATGTAAGGTGGTGGTGGAAAATAGATTACACCACGGCGTGGAGACGGTATTCCGTACGTACGCACGCGCGGTGATTTCTTTTTCCGTAGGATGGATAGATGGTGAAATAGGATCGTTTCATACTTATAATAACATATCAGTATATGAGTGATACTGATGTTATTACTTCATAATGAAACAACCTAAGAAGAAGAAGTGGAAGAAGAAATAAAGATGTAAGAATTGGTAATGGTAATTACCTCTTCTTTGAAGCGCCTCTTTGAGACCTCCTCTTAGGGCACTAAAATTGGTCTTTGAGGAAGACCAGAACCTCTAGGATGTTTCTAGGGAAGTGGAGAAGAGATTTTGGCAGGGGTTGTCCGATCTTGGGTGCTAAAATTGGTGTGAGGAGGAGGGGGAGGAGGTGTCCTTTTATAAGGGAGGAGAGGGGCACCTTAGGAATACCTCAAAATATTATTTTATATTAATGTCAAAATCGGTTTATAATGGTTCCAAATGGTCTTATTTAGAAGCTAAAGTGGGGATGGGTCGAAATAATATCAACCAATAGGATTTAGACAAGTTTAGGTTATTATTTTAACCTTATCAATTAGATTTAACTCTAAGTTAAATAATTTAACTTTTACCGTGTCTTTTTGTTTTCTTTCACTATATGGTTAATACACTTACTATAACATGCCAAACGAACCCCAAATTGTTTATTATTAATATATATATCCTTATCTAAGTCATTTGGCCGAACCTTAGATTTTTAGGAATAAAATAACAATTAATAATATAATATTTGATTTAAAAATTATTTTGTGTCAATTTTGACACTATTTGATATATGATTTTTTTGAAAGTCATAACAGAATTATATGTTCGAACCAAGTTGATTTAATCAACACTAATACATCATAGTAACCTAGAAAATTATTTTAATTCATAAAATGTCTTAAATTACATTCATTTGATCATTTATAACATCAATTATGTTAATATTTCCTTAAAAGGGTAATTACTGTATCATCGTTGTGTCATAAATAAATTAATTTATTTAAAGTATAAAAATTATAAATAACATATCATTATGTAGGAAATCTTTTTAGCTTTCTAATGAATATTTATAGTCGAATTTATCTTATGTATAACCCCATATTAAAAATGTTTTAGTAAATAAACTTTGATTTTAACTCTTTTAACTCTTCTTTGAATTAAATAATAATAAATGTCCTAATCTAATCCAAGTGGGCCTAAATGGTCATATTATATTCATAAGGTTGGTTTTGGCCGAATTACACTTATCCAATAGAATTAGGACATGTGTTAGGGTAATAGTAATATCATATTTACCCTTAGTTACCCTATTTACTATTAACCGTGGTAAAAAAAGTAAAAAGTTACTATTCACCAAAAATTATTTTCATCTCATTGAACCACATTTTAGTCCTTGATATTAACCGTGTCTGTCGGATTTTCGAAATTCCATTCACAGAAGTGGTAAAATTAAGTTTTATGCAAAATTCAGTTTTTAACCTACCACTTAGTAGTTTCACTATTCATCAAAAATTGATGTTTTTCAGAACAATGCCAAAATTTCATCCTAAGCTATATTTCATATTCCGAATTCAAAAATGAAATCTATTTTACCAAATTCATAACATAGAAGTTGCATTAATTAATTTTATAATTAAATCCCGCTGTTAAAACAAATAGCGTGTTTTTAAGAAACAATATCTATCAAAAGATTGACACTTGTTTATGTCTGGTTTAAATGTGCAATTACATCCAATGACCAACATTGTATTAAATTGTAAAAATATATTCTAAATATACTTTAAAACTACTCCAATTATTAATTTCTCACTATTAATTATTTCTATTAAAAAAGTTGTTTTTTTTAGTAATTTTCACTATTCATCAGAATATGAAAGTTATCCGAAATGTACCAAAATTTCACCTTAGGCTAAATTCGATACTCCGAATCCAAAAATGAAGTTCATTTTGAAAAATAAGATTTACAGAATTTTAAAAAGTGGTTATTACTATTCATACCGGCTAGTTTTAATAATATTTTAATAGCATATCGTTGTTTAGTGAAACTCGGTATTGCATATTACACACACTATCGAGGAAGGTCGCGATTGCGTGTAATGCAAGGCAAGTCAAGGATGCGTGTTGTGCAAGCTCCTTTTGGTGTAGAGTACAACACAAGACATTAATAAAATTAAAAAGAATATTTTTTATAAATTCTTGGGCTGTTACATTCTACCCCCCTTAAAATGAATTTCGCCCTCGAAATTCGTCGGGGTTATAAATGGTTTACTATTTGAAAGTTTCTTTAATAGAAACCCACATCGTAAAAAGGAATATCAAAACCAATCTTTAAAAACAAAAGTATGAAACGTAACGGTTACCCAAATAAACTAATCATTGGGTTTCCACATAGGTGAAAATATGGATATGGAAGAGAAATCTAACCATCATGTTCTGATGGAGAGTGGTAGAGAACATGGATATGGAAAAGCCAATAATCACAAATCCATAAATTTGTGACGATCTAAGGTACCATCCGATTCATCAGGTACAAGATCACTAGGACAACATTTTTGGTTTTCAAGATCATTTCCCTAAAGTTGAAAATTTGAATTGGAATAAATACTTTCTTTATTTTGGTACAATCTCACTATTGTTCGTGCCTAGAACAATTTCCACTTCATCTCTTAAATAAATGAAGTTGAATTTGTTATTCGTGAAGTGTTAGCAGATCATGTGATAGAATGACGGGTCATTCCATCTGTCTCAAACAAAAGGTTAGCAAAAATTATATACATAAGTCGATCTATAGTGAGATTAATCATATATAGTTCCTAAAATGGACTTATACTTCATATATCATACTGCTTAATATAATAAAACTAGTTTCTACTAAACAGGGACTTCCTGTAGGCTAGTGGTAGGCGATAAAGGCCAATCGCACTTCGGTTTTGGGTTTGATTCCCACATCCTTGTCCGACGCGATGGGCTGTCGCCCGTCCTGCAGGTTGTCCTTTTTCTAAAACTATATTACTATAACATCCCATCAATAATATCGAGAAAAATTCTATCCTTAAACAATACTAACTTATGTCCAACATATTCCATTCCAATCTTTAGGCTTATCCATAATACTGCAGTCCACTCTCATAACATAGTGAAAACGATTACCAGAGATTTAACACCATCGTCAAACCCCATATATCATAAGATATGTTTTTTTGGTCACATTCCAAACATTCAAAGTCCTTAATCATGTATTCTCTTGAATACCTTAGTGAAAACATGAATGCAGTTTAAAGTTAACACTTTCCACATACCAAAATCCTCAAAATTCTATATACTCAAACCATGATATCACTTAGTCCTTATATCAATCATGAGCTCATGAATACTGTTAAACATTTCATTTTCTCGTTTTCCCTTCATTATGCGCATAATATCTCAATCACTTTGAATACCACATTAGACCAATACATAAATATTCCAATATTCCATGATACAACATTATTTTGGAATCCCATTACATAAAAACTTAATCATTCCACCACATCGTTGTCATATTCAACATTGCCAATAGTGATCGCATGTAACTTCCCTTTGTCCTTTGCCTTAAGCGGTTTCTCATGTCGATCATCACTAACCCTTGGATTAGGGCATTTATTGGCATAATGTCCCATCTCCTTGCACTTGAAGCATTGAAGTGTTGGTTGTGCGTTCTCTGCAGTGTTTGCTTTATTCACTTAATTAGAATCCCTTTTTTCTATTACTTCGACACTCAGCTGCTCGATGACCTTCTTTTCCACACTTAAAACATTTTCTAGTCCCTTTAAGACAATCTCCACCATGCTTCTTTCCACACTTTGTGCATAAGGAAACATTCATCTTCTTTTCACCATTATTCTGAGATTTCTCCTTGAACTCCATCTTTCGTTTCTTGTCAAAACCATGAGATGGATATGTAACACCAACTTCCATTTCTACCCTGATAGCACAACGCACAATTTCTTCATAGCTACTGAAGTCTCTTATAGCTAATGCCCTTCGAAGACTTGGTTTTAAGCCACTGAAAAATCGATCAACTTTACTTTCAGGTTGGATGATAATGCCAGATGCATACCTTGCAAGTCTTGTAAAATTCTCTTCGTATATACCAACAGATTCATCATCCTTTTTCTTTAGTTCAAGAAACTCCTTCTCCATCTTCGTTCGAAGAATACGAGGGAAGTACTTACTGAAAAACAAGTTCTTTAACTCGTCCCATTCCATGGAATCAATTTCATCTCTTTGCCTCGTATTCTTGATAAGATTCCACCATTGATCAGCTTCACCTTCCAAACGATATACTGCTAAGATGACTTTATCATGTTCAGAACATTGAAGAACTGAAAATATCTTTTCAGTAGTACTAATCCATTGTTCAGCAACTAATGGATCAGTAGACCCACTAAAAGAAGGAGGACGCTGCCTCATGAAGGATTCAACAGAATGTTGCTCCTTCCTTTGCTCGTTTGGAAGTCCTGCATGATTCATAGCTTGAGAAAGTTGTGTGAGCATGGCTACAAGATTTTGCATTCCAGCTCCCATATCGTTTGGTTGCTCAGGGGGACAATCATTTCATTGTCCATTTCATTGATCAACACGGTTCCTTCGGGTTCCAGCCATCGTCTAAAACCCCAAAAGAATAGTGTGAGAGGAAAAAATCATGCTAGGGAAAACAACATAATAAAGGGGTAGTACCCTCAATATCTAACATCTTAGGTTAAATTCTAAGATCGTTAGAGAAATTCTAGGACTATAACCTATACGTATACTTAACCTTAGAGACATCCCTAGACATACCTTAGAAATATCTCTAGGGATCTCACTAACGTTTTCGCATCCTAGTTTCCAAAGGTTGACTAAAACTTTCCTCTAATACCAACTGTAGAGACCCGTATCTTGACGTACATTGACATTACATTACTTTTGCGGAATACTTAGTACATAACAAAAACACACACACAAGGATCGTAATAGTTTAGTGTCTTTGGAAACTCGGAATATAATCTTCTAATCGTGGTGAAAGATCTTCAAAATCTCCCATAAAGATCTTCCTTTTTTTTACCTAAAGCTTTCTTTATATCCTGGGGAAAAGAAAACATAAAAGGGTGAGCTCAAATGCTCAGTAAGGGTATACAAAAGAAATAAAAATCATATCATATCTTTTTGAAAATCATAACCTGCAAAAGAGATCATAATATCTTAACATGGAACAAATCATAGAAGTGAAAATGAGATCACCATAATCATAACATGAAACTTGAAACTTTGTGGCATGCACACATAATCATGGAAAATCATTTCTTGTTAGTCATGACTCATTGCCAAGACTATCTTAGTGGACAAAGTCCCTTTCTGAATCGAGTAACCCTCGTTTCAGTCCTGTTTCACTGAACCAGTATAACCTACCGTTCCAGCCCTGTCTATCTCATGAGATATAAAATCTTTACCCAATGCATTGGAGGGAGATATAGGTCCCACCCATCTTATAATGAATCCTTTCTTATGTGTGCCACATAATCATAAATCATACATCATCGCATAACACATGTAACAAAAATGGGATTCTTGAAACATCATGACATCATAAAACAATTCATATAAGATAAAGGAATTCATAAAAATAATTCCATCACAACATGATCAAATCAATGTAATAATAGGGATAAAAACAGAACCCTTTATTATCTTAGATGGAAAATAATTTTGATAAAACACTTGAACTCCATTCTTGAGGAAAATATCATTTCTTCTTCAAAAAACATTTTTCCATTCATAACATGTCATACTACTTTAAAATAAAAGAAGTTGATTAAAAATAAACTTGAAAACTTGTAAAGGAAGCTTCTTGGAAATAATGTTTTAAAAATCCATTCATGCCGTATAAGTTAAAAAAAACATTCTTCGTACTTTTGTCGGAAAAGTCAAAAAGTACCTCGTACGAAAAAACGACAAAAGATTCCTTTCATATTCTTTACTAAAAACTCACCGAAGGGTAAAAATGGATTTAAAAAATTGTAGGTGGATGGAAATAATATTACATATTGATGAAACATGGATGTGGATGATAAAATACACCCCAGTAAATACTTACGAATAAACAATCTCGGATAAAAATGAGATTGTGATATTTCCCTTACCTTAGGTCCGATTTTCTTCGTATGTGTCCGAACCTCCTGTATAATGATTTAAATAGTTTCATTGACTTATTACAGAATCATATTAACTGTTAGGATATCATATATGGTTCACTTATGACTTTATATTACCCGTTCTTTTGTAAATTCCATGTTAAAGAAGCGTTTTGGGTAAAATCGTTTCATTTATCATAGGTGTTTTGACTTGTTGTTCTTGACATTATTAATACTTATATCATGATTTACTTACTTCCAGAATATAAAATATGATTTATATATCATATATATTCAGTATATATATATATATAATAGATAGATAAATGAAATGAAAAACACCGTTCATGGAGACGGTAGTCCGTACGTACGCATGAACGCTGTTTTCCTTTCCTTATTGTCTTGAATGGAAGTAAGTAGATGACATACATATATATATACATGAATCCAGTAGCTTTATAATGTCATATATTTCATTATTATTTCTTATATATAATTTATAATCATTCTTAAATGGTTAACATGGAGAATGAATCTCATCGCGTCGTGGAGACGGTAGTCCGTACGTACGCACGAGCGATGATATCATTTCCATAAATATTGAACTGAATTGGAGTGGATTATACAATATATCAGAATCAATATTATGTTGTAATAACTATGTATAGTTATTCTTTACACCATTATACCCATCCATGTAAGGTGGTGGTGGAAAATAGATTACACCACGACGTGGAGACGGTATTCCGTACGTACGCACGCGCGGTGATTTCTTTTTCCGTAGGATGGATAGATGGTGAAATAGGGTTGTTTCATACTTATAATAACATATCAGTATATGAGTGATACTGATGTTATTACTTCATAATGAAACAACCTAAGAAGAAGAAGTGGAAGAAGAAATAAAGATGAAAGAATTGGTAACGGTAATTACCTCTTCTTTGAAGCGCCTCTTTGAGACCTCCTCTTAGGGCACTAAAATTGGTCTTTGAGGAAGACCAGAACCTCTAGTATGTTTCTAGGGAAGTGGAGAAGAGATTTTTGCAGGGGTTGGCCGAGCTTGGGTGCTCAAATTGGTGTGAGGAGGAGGGGGAGGAGGTGTCCTTTTATAAGGGAGGAGAGGGGCACCTTAGGAATACCTCAAAATATTATTTTATATTAATGTCAAAATCGGTTTATAATGGTTCCAAATGGTCTTATTTCAAAGATAAAGTGGGGATGGGTCTAAATCCTATCAACCAATAGGATTTAGACAAGTTTAGGTTATTATTTTAACCTTATCAATTAGATTTAACTCTAAGTTAAATAATTTAACTTTTACCGTGTCTTTTTGTTTTCTTTCACTATATGGTTAATACACTTACTATAACATGCCAAACGAACCCCAAATTGTTTATTATTAATATATATATCCTTATCTAAGTCATTTGGCCGATCCTTATATTTTTAGGAATAAAATAACAATTAATAATATAATATTTGATTTAAAAATTATTTTGTGTCAATTTTGACACTATTTGATATATGATTTTTTGAAAGTCATAACAGAATTATATGTTCGAAACAAGTTGATTAAATCAACACTAATACATCATAGTAACCTATAAAATTAGTTTAATTCATAAAATGTCTTAAATTACATTCATTTGAGCATTTATAACATCAATTATGTTAATATTTCCTTAAAAGGGTAATTACTGCATCATCGTTGTGTCATAAATAAATTAATTTATTTAAAGTATAAAAATTATAAATAACATATCATTATGTAGTAAATCTTTTTAGCTTTCTAATGAATATTTATAGTCGAATTTATCTTATGTATAAACCCATATTAAAAATGTTTTAGTAAATAAACTTTGATTTTAACTCTTTTAACTCTTCTTTGAATTAAATAATAATAAATGTCCTAATCTAATCCAAGTGGGCCTAAATGGTCATATTATATTCATAAGGTTGTTTTTGGCCGAATTAAACTTATCCAATAGAATTAGGACATGTGTTAGGGTAATAGTAATATCATATTTACCGTTAGTTACCCTATTTACTATTAACCGTGGTAAAAAAAAGTAAAAAGTTACTATTCACCAAAAATTATTTTCATCTCATTGAACCACATTTTAGTCCTTGATATTAACCGTGTCTGTCGGATTTTCGAAATTCCATTCATAGAAGTGGTAAAATTAAGTTTTATGCAAAATTCAGTTTTTAACCTACCACTTAGTAGTTTCACTATTCATCAAAAATTGATGTTTTTCAGAACAATGCCAAAATTTCATCCTAAGCTATATTTCATATTCCGAATTCAAAAATGAAATCTATTTTACCAAATTCATAACATAGAAGATGCATTAATTAATTTTATAATTAAATCTCGCTGTTAAAACAAATAGCGTGTTTTTAAGAAACAATATCTATCAAAAGATTGACACTTGTTTATGTCTGGTTTAAATGTGCAATTACATCCAATGACCAACATTGTATTAAATTGTAAAAATATATTCTAAATATACTTTAAAACTACTCCAATTAATAATTTATCACTATTAATTATTTCGATTAAAAAAGTTGTTTTTTTTAGTAATTTTCACTATTCATCAGAATATGAAAGTTATCCGAAATGTACCAAAATTTCACTTTAGGCTAAATTAGATACTCCGAATCCAAAAATGAAGTTCATTTTGAAAAATAAGATTTACAGAATTTTAAAAAGTGGTTATTACTATTCATACCGGCTAGTTTTAATAATATTTTAATAGCATATCGTTGTTTAGTGAAACTCGGTATTGCGTATTACACACGCTATCGAGGAAGGTCGCGATTGCGTGTAATGCAAGGCAAGTCAAGGATGCGTGTTGTGCAAGCTCCTTTTGGTGTAGCGTACAACACAAGACATTAATAAAATTAAAAAGAATATTTTTTATAAAATCTTGGGCTGTTACCATGTTAGATTATATTTTTAGTTTGTTTTAAAGTAAAATTATATCAATTATAAATATATTAATCCAATTTAATTCATTGTAATTATTTTCTTATTAAATTTTGAGATAAAATCTTTTCAAACCTTTGAACATTTTCAGTTTTAAAACCATCTTTCTCACCTCGTCTACAAGATTGATTTTAAATTAATTTCATCCACTTATGTGTTTTTAATTTTGAAAAAGTAATTCTATATTTTTAACGATAAGGTAAAAATTTAATAAATCAGTCATTTTATTTTTGTAAAATATGAATAGTAAAATTCACAATTGTTTTTCCACGATTAAGGGTAAATCGGGTAATAAAGAGTCAAAATAATATTATAAATATTATAAAATTTCCCTAAAACTTGTCATAATTTTATTGGATGAATTATAGTCGAATTAAATCATACTTGGTCCTAATATATGACCTATTTGATCCACTTGTATGACTTGAAGGCCCTTATAGTATTTTATTTTAAGAAAAGTCTAACTTGTCACACTAAAGTTTTCAATAAGTATAAATTTTTTAATATGGGTCCATAAAGAAGATATATTAGACCATAAATATTATTTAGAACTATTAAATATTTATATTCATCATGATAATTTATTTTTAATTTTTAGTGAATAAATAAGTACCTTAAATAATTACACAACGATGATGTATTAATTATCGAATTAACGAAACAATAAAATAATTTATAATAATTTAATAAAATAAATATAATTTGAATGAATTAAGGTGATCCAATAATTTTATAGATGATTATTAAATATTATGGGTGTATGGAATTATTGTTTTTATAATATATCATGTTTCATTGAGTTTTTTAAAGTCAAACTAATGAATAGTGTTAAAATTGATACTAATGATATTTAAAAAAAATAATATTTTATTAAATTATTCAGAAATCCTAAAAATATTAAATGTGGAAAAATAGGATGATATATGGTCTAAAATATCATAAATTATCCATTTATGGTCCAATTTGCAATTTATATGTAAAAATTATAAACTTTTAATATTGAAAATGTTATTACTATAATTAAAATTAAAATAGGTTAACTAAGGGTTAATCAAATTGAAAAGGTTTAAAATAATATCAAAACTTGTATAGAATATATTTTTAATGATTTTAAAATCTTATATTATATTATCTCAAAATAAATGTAATATTTGAGATATTTGTATTGATATTGAATTTATAATAAATTAATCATTTAAGAAATTCCAAAAGGGCACCTCCCCTCTCTTATAAAAGAAAACCTATTCTTATCTTTTCTTTACACTTAAAAACATATTTATTTGAGTAAAAACTATTAAAATATCCTTCTAACCTCCACAAATGCATCCTATAATCCATAATTTGGGTAGAAATCCAACTAAGAAAGTACTTTGGTGCAAACCAAAAGAAGATACATGAAGAAGAGGTAACGTTAATCAATGGACGTTTTTGTTTTATTTATTCCTTAAACCCATTAATTTTTGTATGTCATGTTTATATAATTAAATAATTATATTTTATTTAATTATTTGTTTTTATGATAAGGTTATTACCTACAACTTCAGACACTTCCTTCAAATGGGATATGCAATCATCGTTTGTGTGTTCGAAAAACTACCACCTCGTGAACCGATGCCATTATTTATTTAATTACCACCTTTAAAGGTTGATAATAATGATGTATTTATAGTTTATATATGATATATATTACTTTTATTATGTTATTATGATTATATAATTGTAATATCACTCAAACCTTCATGCTTTCTATTTTTTGGGAATACGATAACGTCATTTGTGTGTACAACATACTACCGCCTCATGAAGTGATGTGATTCATTCATGATTTATATAGAATGTATTAAGGATGATTTTAATAAATATATGTTAAATATATGACAGAAAAATTATTATTTAATGATAATATATCACATAATTTTCATTATTTTAATCTAACAAGAAAATGAAAATAGCGTTCATACGTACGTACGACCTACCGTCTCCATAAATGATATATTTTATTTTCTATATATAACTTTTTAAAGCAACATAAATGAATATATAATAAATATATATCATATTTATACCTTATTTATCATTATTGATATGTTTAAATCATAATATAAGAGGGCTGAGAATAACAAGTCAAAACATGTACAAAAACAAATTAGTTATTACCCGAAACATAACCTTAATATGGAATGGTTAATAAAAGATTAATATAAAGTCATAAATAAATAATATATGGTATTATATATATGAATATGGTTCTATGGTATATTTATAATAAACTTATATTTATTATACATAAGGTTTTAACATGTATGAAGGAAGTCACGACTTAAGGTAAGGGGATTTTTAGTCTGACTTTTATTTCTTTTAGACTTATTCCATATTCATAACTAGTTTATTTTGTGTGGTATATTTAATTACTATGGAAGTAATATATTATTATTATAATTTAATTTATGGGCATTTACATATCCATTTTGTGATATCTCATTCATGGGGGTTTTGGTTCATAGTTTACCAAATCGGTAAGGCAATTTTGTCTCAATTTTCCTTCTTTGAGATACATATTATGTTATGAAACTATATTATTTTACAAGGTGTATATAATAACCTTTTAATTTTTTTATAATGAATAAACTTCTTTTCATGATATTATAATTTTAATTTAATGTTATTCTCACTTCGTTTGGAAATTTGTTTTACTCAAAAACCATGTTTTCTAAAAATGTTTTTAAATGAACTTTTAAGAATTTCAAGGTAAAAGGATTTAAATTATGTTTAAAATGGTTTTCAAATATTAATTTATAATTTTTAATGGTTATTTTCAATGAAAAATGTTTTCTAAATGTTTTATTATTTTTTATTTTAAAATCATTTTTTCAAAGCGAGAAAGATATTTTCCTCGAGAAATGTTTTAAAAAAGATATTTCAAAATTATTTTACATCTAAATTGAAATCTATTGGTGTTAATAATGCATTAATTAGGATATTATCCAAGGGTACTAGTCATATTATTTATCTAAATGGTTTATATTTTTATGTTTATAAAACCCATTTTTCTTCATTGGGTTATATGCTTACGAAACTTTCTTCCTTTCACATGTTATGTTATAATTATTAAACCTATATCTTTTACACAGGTTAAGATATGATAAAATTTTTAGGAAACCCATTTAATTTCATGGGTTATGATATGATAGATTTTTATGATATTGTGGCACATATATGTATGATTTCATTATGTGATGGGTGGGATCTATATCTCCCTCCAATGCATTAGGTAAAGATTTATATCTCATGAGATAGACATGACTGAAATGGGAGGTGTACCCAGTTAATTAAAGGAGTTTTTACACTAAGATGGTATTGGGAGTGAACCCATTCTACTAATATGTCCTTTTAATTAAGCCTTGACTACTATGGAAATTATTTTATATATTTATGTGTCTGCCATAATTCCATGTATTATTATTTTGTTTTTATTTCATGGATTATGATCTTGTCTCCCTTATGATTCATGTTTTATGAACAACCAATATTTATTCCATGACTCTTGTATATGAATTTTTACACACAGGGTATGATCTCAAAATGTTATGCTTATGTTCTTATACCCTTATGTTCATGTTATGATTACATATCTCCTTTGTTTACCATTACTAAGTTTATGATCTCACCATTGATTATGTTTCATTTTCCTAGGTTATGAAGATATTTATTTTGTATGATGTGTTTAAGAAGGGTGATAGACAGGGATAACCTATTGAAAAATAATGTAGCTCACTTATGGACCAATGTTTATATTTCCATGTTTCCAAAGGGACTCATCTAATACAGTATATGGGAATGTATTTGTGTAATGTATTAAATATTACAAAAAATATAAAATGTCTATGTACCTTAATCTTGGGTCACTATAGGTAAGTTTGGAACTATGCTGGGTACAACATAGGAATGAGGGTTTGGAGCTTCAATATGCAATTCTGATGGTGGAAGGACCAAAGCATTAGAATTTGTTCTTATAATATGAAGTTTAGGGTGGGGTGAACCATAAGAATATTGTGTGTTTTAATGATAAAACCATTAGTGTTTTGAGATATATGGTCTTGGGTAAGTTCTATCTCGGTGTTTTGGTTATGATTGAGAATGTTGGATTAGGTCTTGGTGGTCAAAGCTCCTTGAATTTTAGAGTGTTCCTTGGATGTGTTTCTAGAATTTGGGAACATAATGAGGATATTTTTCTTAAGTTAGTGACAAATATATATTGAGAGATATGGTAAGGTTACCCCAAGACTTCATAGGTATGAGAAGTCTTATGGTGGGAAGTTAGTAATACCCCATATGTATATACAGGTTTAAAAATTTAAGAGGAAATATATATTTTCATTTGGTAGATGGGATGATTTTTTAACTAGGGTTTTAAAGGGTATTCCAATATTTTATTCATCTTAAAGTGATTTTTTGGGAAATTGTTCTTTACCCAAGTGGTACCTCAAGTGCTCGAGTGAGACTTAATAGCTTCAGTTTATATTTCAAGTGTTTTGGAGGTTTATAACAATAGTGCATGGTTTGGGTCACACCGTTTAGGTGATGAATTAGTTTCACTTGTTTTCACTATGATTTAGCATTCTTTATTTACCTTTTGCATGAGAGGCTCTAGGGAGGATCCTACTGAGTATACTATTATAATAACCCTATATATATATAAACCATTTTTAGGTTAGTTGGAGTAAGTTGAAGATTATGCAGGTTACTACTAGCTTGGGGTTTAGCATGAGCTATTTGAGCTATGTGGTTGCTGCCATCCTTAATTTTCTTTTGGTGCTTGCAGTTTATCCTTACAGTTGTAGAAGTTCTTTCATGTCATTAAATTTGATCACTTATGATTTTCATTTATATTAGAGTATGAGTAGAAGTTGGTTGGTTGGTGCCTATCTTATCTCTCTCTTTTCATGTGTTCTCTTAGAGGGCAATGCCTCTCATTTGTGTATTTATTATACCCTTGGTGCTAGTCGCCAACCCAAGGCCTACTAGAGGTGGGACTTGGGTGTCACTATCTCTCTTCTCCCATTTAAATCCCAAGAGGGGTAAACATTGTGGGGAGGGGGTCATGACAACAATGATTGATCATTATACAGGTTTAAGAATACTATTTAAGTTACCTTGGAGTTGTTGATGGTTTACATTTGTTTTTATCAGAGTTTGAGAATCATTAGTGGTTTTCATGGAAATTTTAAATGTTTTTTGGTCTTTTATTTTGGATTGAGATTAGTTGAATCAATTCTATGATTATTTTATTCCATATGGAATTCTATTTGATGTTGAATTTTCACTAAGTAAGACTTCATATGAGTGACTATATACATAAAAAGATTCCTATGGGACTTCATACGAGTCATTTAATGGGATTGATGGAGTGATAGTTAACTTTATAAGATTCATATATGAGAAAATTCATGTTTTTGAGAGTAATGGGGGTTTCATATGAGTAATTATAAAGTTTTAAAAGGAAACCATTGACTTTATAAGAGTCAAAATAGACTAAGTAAGAGTCATGAGACTTTTTATGAGTAATTACCAGCTATTTAATGGTACACCTAAGCTGTGTAAGGGTCATCATTTTTTGGTCCCAGTATATGGAAATATTGACTAGAGGTGGGGGGTAAATAGTATAGCGAACCTAATTTTTGTTACATTATTGTTACATCATTTTAAATATAAAAAACATAAAAGTGTTACAAAACCAGGATCCAGAGGTTTAGTATATTTGGAAAATTAAGACCAAACATAAAATTTACATAATAAAACATAAACATTATTTAATTACTTATTCTCTAGCTTCTTAGTGGCCCTCATGCAATACTTAGTATAAGTAGTTTCCTAAGGATATACATCAAAGAAAGGTGTGAGATAAAATCCCAGTAAGAGGATAAATAAACACATGAATCAATATAACATGGGGTGAGAATAATTATCATCATCATATCATAAGTATGGTATAATAATTAGAATCATGAAATGAAGAATTATATAACGTCATGGAATGTGTCAATGCATAAAAATGAAACATAATATCTTATTGGTCAACTACCCCACATATTTGTGAACAAAAAAAGCAACATGTTCATGCATAACATATGTGAATAATCATAACATCATTACTATGAAAAAATATATAATCATTTTCAAGAATATTTTACATTATCTCACTAGATACATCACTTTACCTAATGCATTGGAGTTCTATATAATTCTAGGTGCATCTGTTATATCATAACATTTACACAACCATGCATGCTACATAGAATGTATATCAATGTTAGAAATAAAATAACCTCTAGAAAGGAAATGGGTTTCATGAGAATTCCATAAAGAATACATTCATGATTAATCCTTGTGGTTTCTAAAATAAAAAAGGAATAACATACTTGGTATATGAATCATCAATCATGAGTTAATAAGAAACACTTTCAAGAGAAGTAAAACTTGTGTTTTTAGAAGAAGGATTTATTTTAGAAAAATATTTTTTATTTTTCACAAAATAATATTTTAACCATTTATATCCTCAAAATAAAAGGGAAATTAAATTTTAAGAACATAATATTAACATTTATACTGTGGAAGAGAGAATAACCAAAATAAAGGAATTGGGTTTAAGAATCCACTTACCTTAAGTCCAAATGATTTATTCACTTTAATATTTTGAATAATAAAATTAGATTCATTAATTACTAAATTTTTCATGTATTTTATTCATTATAATTTTATTAATTTTGTTTATGATCATTTTTATGAGTTGTAGAGTTTTATTCCTTCGTTATGAGAGTGTTCATTTTCTTGGTTTTCATGATCAGTTCACTTGTATACATGCATGGAAGATCATGTAAAATAGGGATAATTATACAGAATTGAAATTTTATGTTATTAATGAAATTATATAAGTTTAATTGGTCTTATATATTATTTTTTTTCTAGATATTAGTATTATTCATTAGATAAAATTTTAATGATATTCATTTATATTAATTTTGGTGGTTTTTGATCACAATGATGTAATTTTGTTTTATTATTTAATATTAAGTATATAAGTTAGTTTTAGAACATAAGAAAAGGTTATAAAATAAATTTTACAATATGTATCAACCATTATAATGGTTTTATGACCCTTTTATAAGGTGGTAAAATAAAATGAAAATGAATCGTCCATGATGACGGTAAATCGACACATCACAAACGATGATTTCATTTTTTTAGAATAAAAGGAAGAGGAGAATAGGTTTTATGATGACTTATTCCATTAACATAATAAAATTATAGTATATATAATATAATTAAGTTATAATTACACATGTATAAGGGTAGGTGAGGAGAGAGTAATAAAATAAAATAAATTGAAAAGAAATTAAAAGAAAAAGAAAGAAGATTTTACCTCTTGAATTATTATCCTTGGGGATCTCCTTAGGGAAATTGGTCTTGGTATTTTGTTGAGAAAAAAAGGCTCCTAGACATCGGTTAGAGGCTTGGGTAAAAAAATTACAATCTTCAAGGCTTTGGAGTTTTGAAGATAAGAGGTGGTGAGGGGTGGTATCTATAGGGGAGGGGGGGGGTTGATTATTTTATTCATTAGTTTATTATTTTGGATCAATACTATGAATAGTTTGAAAATTATCACTATATATATTAAATAAATAAGGATAATATTTAATATGGTTATTACATTATCCATGACTCAATAAATAGTGATTTTAACTTATACTATTATATACCATAAATTACCATATTTCACTACTCACAATAAATTCAACCATTTTAGAAAAATCACAAAAATCCAACCTAACCATTTTTTGATGAGTATAATTCAAAAATGAACTCCATTTTATGAAATTAATTTTCTAAATATGAGAAATTTATTTTTTAATTAAAATCATCATTTATTAAAAAATACCAATTTTAAAATTAGAACTGATTTTACAACACTATGAAAAATTAATGAAGGCCTCATAAAATTATATTATAATCATAAGACAATAAAATATTAATTTATGAATCTATTTTAAGAAAATATATTTTATTTTAAATCATAATATTAATTTTTAAATTGTAATTAAATATTTATGACTTACAAAAATACCAACCCTTAATTTATCATTTTTATAAAATTTATTTACTCATACCATGAGATAAATCTATCATATTTTAATTCATAAGAGACCTAAATTTTATTTATAATTTCATAGATGGTGTTACTATTCTATTGGCCGGATTTCTATTCTTTATGGTTAAGATATTATTGCAAGGGTCAAGTTACTATTCCATCAGTGAAAGTTCTTTAATTTCTCTAATTTCAATCATTATTCATTTATAAATTTTGTATTGGGTTATTAATGTGATTTTATGTGATTTATACTATATGAAATAATTATAATAAGGGAATTTATATGATAAAAATTTGGGTTGTTACATTATCCCCCCTTATGAAATTTTACCCTTGAATTTGTTTTTACATTCTAAGTTAAAAATAGGTGAGGGTACTTATCCTTCATTAGTTACTCTTGTTCCTATATTGCCTCTTTGTACTTATGGTTTCACCATATTACTTTTACTTGGTGAGTAGTCTTGTTGTGCAGAAATTTATCTCTATAGTCCAAGATCTTCATTGGCTACTCATCGTAAGAGATATCATTTTCCAACAATACCATCTCTGGATTTAGTACATGTGAGAGATCTGGTATGTACTTTCTCAAGAGCGATACATGGAAGAAATCTTGTACTTGAGACATGTTTTGTGGAAGTGCTAGTCAATTGGCCACAGGTACGACATGATCAAGAATCTCAAAGGGCCTGATGTTCCTGGTATTTATATTTCCCTTCTTCTCAAATCTCATAATCCTCTTTCGTTGAGATATATGGAGGAATAATGTGTCTCTAACCTAAAATTATAGGTCTCATAAATGATTTTATGCATAGCTCTTCTATCTACTTTGGGATTCCTTGATGTTCCGCTAAATGGTTTTCACATTTTACACTATTTATTCTACCATTTCAGGTCCAAATATCTTATATTCACTGAATTCATCCTATCATGATGGTGTTCTGCACCATTTCCCATAAATGGATTCATATGGAGCCATTTGGATGCTCGATTGTAAACTATTATTGTAAGTGAACTTGACCGGAGATAGATGTTGGTCATATACTCCTTTGAAGTCCATAGAACATGATATCAAAATGTCTTCCTGTGTCTAAATATTTAACTTAGATTGACCATCTGTTTGGGGATGATAATCCATACTAAATTTTAGTTCAATGTTTAGAGCATGTTGGCTATTTTTCTAGAACTTGGAGATAAATATCAGATCACGATCGAATATAATCGATAGTGGTACCTCATGAAGCCTTAATACTTATCTAATGTATATCCATGCAAGTTGATCTAGTGAGATTTCCTATCAAATTGTGATAACGTAATATGTCTTTGTAAGATGATCCAAAACAACCTATATAGAATTGTTTCCTATGGATGCCTTTGGAAGTCCGGTGGCACAATCTATGGTGATGCTTTCCCATTTCCATGTTTTTATGGGTAATGGTTTCTTCATCCCATTATACCTTTTCCTTTCAGCCTTCACTTATTAACATACCAGACACTATAATTTATATTCATTGATATCCTTCTTTATATTGTACCACCAATAGTTCTCATAGATATCTTGATACATATTTGTGCTCCCTAGGTGAATAGATAATGTTGATCTATGTGTGTCACTCAGAAGCTCTTTATTTATCTCTATATTTGATGGTACACACAGTCGTGACCCAAATCTTATTATTCCTTCCTCATAAATATTGAACTCTAAGAATTTCTTATTTATAAGAGATTCCACCTTCTTCTAAATTTCCACATCATTTCTTTGATCAGCCTTCATTTTCTCTATGAGGGATAGTTGAGCAATAATTTGAGAAATGATTGATGATGTTCCTTCCTTAATTATTCCCATGTCCATCCTTTGAAAATATAAGAATATTGAATCCTTCTCAATTTGCATCACTGATAATGTTTCAGGATCCTTTCTATTTAGATCATCCCCCACTTTATTTTTCATGCCAGGATGGTAGTGGATTGATCAGTCGTAATACTTGATGAGTTCTAACCATATTCACTGGTGTATATTAAGATCCTTATGTGTGAATACATATTTGAGGCTCTTATGATCAGTATATATCTCACACTTCTCCCCATAGAGATAATTCATCTATATTTTAATCATGAAGATCATAGCCACAAACTCCAAATCATGCGTAGGTTAGTTTTTCTCTTGAATTTTCAACTTCCTTGAGGCATAGGCAATCACTTTATCATTTTGAATCAGTAAAAATCCTATTACCTTATTTGAAGCATCGCTACATGCCATAAAGAGTTCCCCACTTGTTGGAATTGTGAGTACTAGCACAATGATAATCCTCTTTTTTAACTCTTTGAATCAATCATCACATTCACTGGTCTAGAAAAACTTTTCTCCTTTCTGAGTTAGCTTGGTTAGTGGGTTTGAAAATCACGAGAATTTATTCAAAAATCACTGGTAATACTTATCTTGACCAAGGAATCTATGGATATATGTTACATATGTTTTTCTAGAATACTATTCGATTACCTTTATCTTATAAGGGTCCAAATATATTCCTTTTCTCGTGATAACATGCTCCAAGAATGATACTTCATCCATATATAAATCATATTTACTATACTTTTCATAAATTTTATCCCATCATAAAGTATTTAGTATAGTATTCAAATGCGCCTCATGTTCCTCTTTTCTCTTAGAGTATATTAGAATAACATCTATAAATAATACCCCAAACTTGTCGAGGTAATCTATAAAGACTATATTCATTAAGTCTATGAATATTACTGGATCATTAGTGAGTTTGAAAGGGATCAATATGAACTCATAGTTTTCGTACCTCATTTGAAATGCAGTCTTCGGAATATCTTCCTTCTTCACCTTTAATTGGTGATTTCCCAACTGAAGCTTTACCTTAGAGAAATTCTTGGACCCATGTTATTGATCAAAAAATTCTTCTATCCTTGGAAGGGGATAATTTTTATTTATCATGATTTTATTAAGCTCATGATAATCAATGCAAAGGCACATTGATCCATCCTTACTCTTGACAAAGAGGACTAGTTCACCCCATGGCGAAGCACTCAGGTGTATAAAAACCTTATCCAAATTCTCTTGTAACTACTTATTCAGTTCCTATAACTCAATGGTGTCCATTCTATACAGTTTCTTTGATATAGGAAGATATCCAAAAATAAGTTCAATTGATAACTCAACCTCTCAATTAGGAGGAAGTTCGAGTAATTCTTTAGGGAACACATCAGTGTAGTCCCTTTCAATGGGCATGTCTTAGATCATAATTATCTTCTTTATATTAATAATTTGAGCTAGATATGCTTGGTCATAAGGAAATAATATCATCACTTGAAATGATTATTATGAAGGAGATTCATCCTCCTCATTACACTTGTACAAAATTGGAGGATTCCTCGGGATGTGAAGGGTGATCTACCTTTCCCAACAGTTGATGTTGGCTTTGTATAAAGATAGCCAATCCATTCCCAAAATAGCATCAAACTCCACCAAAGAAAGTAAGACCAGATTTTATGGTAGGTTCAGTCCACAAACATTAATTGAAGAGGATTATATACTTTGGATGCAATAATTATTCCATTTTTTGTTCTCATAGATAACTGAACCTCTATATGTTGAGGTGGTGTTTGTATAGTTCTACAAAACTTTCAAGATATTAAACAATGAATAAAACCAAAACAAAATACTATGTTCACTATTATTTAATGAATAACCAACGTACTCGTCACCACATAATTTCTAGGCTCCACCTCAATAGTAGTTATGGAATAAGTTTTCCCTAGATCCTTTGTCTTTGGCGGCTTCTAACACTGATTACTGTCAAGGACTCGATGTTCAGTGCACTGGATTTTGTAGTTCCCTTATTCCCAATGGTTGAAGCATTGGACCCTGGGTGGTTCTCTCCTTTAATCCACCAAATTTTCTATATTCCTCATGTATCTTTGACATTCATGAGCTTAGCGGCCTTCTCTCCCAAACTTAAAGAATTTCCCCATCCCTTTGAGTAAATTCCCATGATGTTTTCCCACATTTTTGACATGTGAGTGGTTGAGTTTTCATTCCACCTCTATAATTTTACCCTTTATATTGAAACTCTATATTTTATTTCTTATCTCTATATCCATGAGACCATTCTCCAAACTCCATCACCACTTTGAGAGAACATCGAAGAACTTCTTTATAAACCCCAAAGTCACGAATTTCTAGATCTTTTAAATGGTGTGGTTGTAAAACACTAAAGAATCTATCTATTCTTTTATAATTGTTGATAAAAAACATGAGGAATACCTTGAAATACTTTTGAAATTTTCTTCATAAGTTGTGATAAATCCACATTCCTTTTGATTCAGATCTAATAATTCTATATCTCTCTTTGTATGAAGAGTTTGAGGGAAATACTTGTTAATGAATATTTTATTAAAGTCTTCCCAGTAAATATCTTCAATTTTGTCCTTTTTCTTGGTGTTCTTAATCAACTCCCAAGGCATTGGGTATATTTCTCAGGCAATAATTGCACTCTCCCTCACATGGGTTGTTGTCTTGGTTTTTACTAGTCCCCACCATTTTCTAAAATATAAAATATTTTAAAAAAACATAAGTCAATAAGGCATGAATAAATAATTTATTCCTTTATACAATTAGATCTAAAGGAATATCTTATGGGATCCTTATGTTTATAATTTTTCTAAAACAAATATTATTAGGTGATTTCATATACTTAGTCTCATACTAAGGGTTTTAATTAATTTTCTCTAATCATAATTCCCACATTAACTAAGTCTTGCTCCGATACAAACTATATCGAACCTACTTTTTCTTACATTACTGTTACATAATTTTAAAGTTAAAAAAATAAAAGTGTTATAAATGAAGGATCCAAAGGTTTAGTGTCTTGAGAAAATTAAGACCAAACATAGAATTTATAAAATAAAACATAAAAATTATTTAATTTATTCTTCTATAGTTTCTTAGTGGACCTAATGTACTCATTAGTATAAGTAGTCACCTAAGGATATAAATTAAAGAAAGGGGTGATCTAAAATCCCAATAAGAGGATAAATAAGAACATGAATCAATATAAAATGGGGTGAGCATAATTATCATAATTATAACATAATAATGGGATTATCACCATAATCATAAGATGAATCATTCAATAAAGGTATGAAATGTGGAAATGCATAAAAATGAAATATCATGTCTTATTGGTCAACTACCACACATAGTTATGAACAAAGCAAGCATCATGTTCACACATAACTTATGTTCATAATTATAATATTCTCATTATGAAAAAAGATAAAATAATGTTCATGAATATTGCACATAATATCATGATATACATCACATTAACCGATGCATTGGAGTTCTATATAATTACGAACGCACCCTTCACATCATAACATTTACATAATCACACTTTCCACATAAAATGTATATCAATTTTAGACATAAAATAACACATGGAAAGGAAATGGGTTTCATGATTATTTCATAAAGCATACATTCAAGAATAAACCTTATGGTTACCAAAATAAAAAGGGAATAACATACTTAGTATATTAATCATCAATCTTGAGTGAAGAAGAAATAATCTCAAGAGAAGTAAAACATGTGTTTTTAGAAGGACGAGTTATTTTGAAAAAATATTTGAATTTTTCATAAAATAATATTGTAAGAATTTATGTCCTCAAAATAAAATGGAAATTACATTTTAATAAAATAATATGAACATTCATACTATGGAAGAGAGAATAACCCAAAGAAAGGAATTGAGTTTGAGAATCCCCTTACCTTAAGTTTGAATGATTTCTTCACTTTAATATCCTGAATGATAAAATTATATTCATTGATTACTAAATCCATAACCTATTTTACATGTATTTGATTCATTATAATTTTATTAAGTTTTTTATGGCCATTTTTATGAGTTGTAGAGTTCGATTCTGTCATTTTGAGAGTGTTTGTTTTCATGGTTTTCATGACTGATTCACTTGTATACATGCATAGAAGATCATGTAAAATGGGAATAATTATCCAAAATTAAAATTGTTTGTTATTAATGAACTTCCATAAGTTTAATTGGTCTTATATATATATTTTCCAAATATGAGGATGATTCATCGGATAAAATATTAATGATATACGTTTAGATTAATTTTTCGGTTTTCGATCACAACAAACTCATTTTATTTTACTATTTAATATTATGTATATAAGTTAGTTACAGAACATAAAAAAGGTTATAACATAGATTTTAAAATTTATATCAACCATTATAATCTTTTATAACCATAATTGAAGGTGGTAAAATAAAATGAAAACACATTGTCCATGATGGCGGTAAATCGACACATCACGAACGGTGATTTCATTTTTTTTAGAATAAAAGGGAGATAAGAATAGGTTTGATGATGAATTATTACATTAACATAATAAAATTATAGTATATATAAGATAATGAAGTTATAATTCCACTTGGATAATGGGAGGTGAGGATTTAATAAGAAAAGAAAATAGTTTGAAAATAAATTAAAAGAAAAAGAAAGAGGATTTTACATCTTGAATTCTTCTTCTTGAGGAACTCCTTAGGGAAATTGGTTTTAGTATTTTGTTGAGACCAAAGAATCCTAGAAATGGGGGAGATGTTTGGGAATATTATTGGGTAGAAATTGGAAAATCTTCAAAGATTTGGAGTTGTGAGGAGAATAGGTGGTGAGAGGTGGTATTTATAGCAGAGGAGATGGGTTTTTTTGATTATTTTATTCATTTGTTTATTATTTTTGGATCAATAATATGAATATCATGAACCTTATCACAAAATATATTAAATAAATAATAATTATTCTATATTATGGTGCTTAAATCATCCATGACTCAAGAAATAGTGATTTTAAGTTATATTGTTGTATACTGTAAATTACCATATTTCACTATTCATAAAATAATCCAACTATTTTACAAAAATACCAAAAATTAACCATAATTTTTTTTCTATGTGTAGAATTAAAAAATACACTCCATTTTATAAAAATAATTTTCTAAATTCCAGAAATTTAATTTTTAATTAAATCATCATTTATTCAAAAAATACTAATTTTAAAATTATAACTGATTTTATAACACTTTGAAAAATTAATTAAGGTCCCATAAAATTATCTTATAATAATAATAAAAAAAATATTAATTTATAAATATATTTTATGAAAATATATTTTATTTTAAATCCTTATATTAATTATAAAATTGTAATTAAATATTTATGTCTTATAAAAATACCAACACTTAATTTTTCATTTTTAAAACATTTATTTACTTATACCATGAAATAAATATATCATATTTTCCTTCATAAGATACCTAAAATTTATATATACTTTCATCGATGAGGTTACTATTATATTGGCTGAATTACTATTCCTTATGGCCGAGTTACTATTCCAAGGGTCAAGTTACCATTCCATCGGTAAAAGTTTCTTAATTTCTATAATTTTCATTAATTCATAATTTATAATGTTTTTACTGGCTTCTTAATGTGATTTTATGTGATTTATACTATATTAAATAATTATAAGATGGGAATTTCCATTGAATTTTTTTGGGTCATTACAAATAGTCCTTTTAAGAATTAATCAAAAAAATATGATTACCAGAGTTAAATAGTGTTAATTGTGCTGTGGAAAATAAAGCAAATAAAATAGGATGTTTTTTTATAGTAGTTTAGATCATCAAGATCCCATTATAACTCTTCAATATCCTCTAACCAGTGAGGATAATGGTATTTACTTGTTCCTCACTTTTTATAGAGTGTGAGAACCCAATTATATATAGATGTACCTTTTTCTCACCTAGTAGTATAAACCATGACTTTTAAAAGAGTCAAAACCCACCTTACTTTTGTCCGGAAGTCATAACCTGTCATTCCTTATAGATGGGAGGAATAACCAATTTGAAAAATTTTGGATGGGAAAAACTTAAACTAACTCTAGAGTAAAAATAGAGAATAGAATAAAATATTATGATAAAAAACAGAAAAAAACTAAGAATAATATATGAGAAGATAATCTAGAATATTGATGAAGCTTAAGAAATTTGATCACTTTAGTAGTGGATATTGAAAAGGATGAAGTCCTTTATGATCAAAAAATGGAAAAATAGTTATATTCTAGAAAACAGTACTTCCCAAAGCATGTATAAAAGTTTTATTTTTCTATCTCCATATTTTTGTCAGTCATGGAGGCCAATCCTTATTTATCACATTCATTGGTTCTCATTGTAACGACTTGAAGAATGTCATTATGTCCAATGATCCTGGAGCATCTTATTGACTAATCACATAAAGACATGTTGAAAAAATAATAAACATCTAAAATATATCTGTTACTTATATTCAAAAATACCATGCTTAATATCAGATAATTGATGCTCTTTTATTTTTTGCGTAAAATATAATTATAATATTTCTAGCATGAATATTAGAAAATATATATATAATACACATTTATAAAGTTGTAAAAAAATGAATGAATTTTTTAGTTTACAGAATATAAAAAATTATCAAAAATAAAGTATCATAATTATGCTTCATGTGTAAATGTGTGTGTATAATATTTTTAATTAGAATGATTAAACAACATGTAATCATATTTTATAAAAATATAGTCAATAAATAGTAATGTAAATATTTTATTTTAATTGTATTAATTAAAATAATATCAATTATAATTTTATAAATACATATTTTTTAAATTGAAAGTAGATAAAAATATACCTAGAGGTAACAAGAGGTTGCTACTACTGACAAGCTACCATCACCAATGATATACCATTGGATGAGATGCCATTACTTCCGGGGTAATGATACTTCCATTCTAGGTGATATACCCTAAAATAGAAGAAGATGAAATGTATTTCTAACATTTTGATCGGTGAATGGTATACCATTGAAGGAGGAACTACCTTAATATTAGAAATGGAGCTACTATGAATGAGGTTGGTGAAGATTTCATTGAAGGAAACCAAGATACCATCATCCAACAAAGATACCGTGAAGGAGGAATGGTCAACCATTTCTGAGAAGGGATTGTGGTGCTTCTATTACACTATCGAACGGTAGGTGCTGCTACAGTTTGATCAATGATCTACCATTCATTACTGTATGAATATTATGTTGAATCGCTATCCAGGAATGAAGATATGAATTACGTGCATCATTGTTCTTTTAAAGCAAGAAATTATCTTGTATATAGAAAGGCTGGATGATCTCCTAAAACTATGATATTTTCATTTATCCGTGAAGACTTATTTGAGGAAAAATATTCATGTAATATGAAGATTACATGAATTTTAGAAAATTTTACTTATTCTCAAAATCTTGATCATACAAAAATATCGATATTGGTATTTATCATGTAATATTTCAGTATGAAGAGCTCCAACATATAATACCCTCGACGAAGCATGAGGATGAAGATGATGGGATTGGTTAAAACTCACATGGTGCGGGAGATCAGATAGCTCGAATGGATTTGATCGGATGACTGGTGGAATGTACACATTTTTAAGAGAAATAGGAATAGTGAAGTGAGTCCCATGTCCTATATCAGATTAGTTCTATGAATGGACTCCAATATATCAATCAACTCATCCATCTACTGGTTTGATCTAGCTATGGGAGATCAATATCCATTACACATGCACTGCACGCCAGACGGACCACGCCACACCTGCACTAGCCCACCGACATTCCTGGAGGAATTTAATTCCCTCACTCTTCTTTAAAACTATACATGGCCCACCACACTCTCCTACCATCGTGCAGATCCTTTGGGCTAGTTTTCCCATGGGGTTGACCCTTGAGTCCCCCAATGTGGTTAACGGGCTGGTTGTTGGGATTTTCTATAGTTGGCCCAGTTTTTTTACTAAAAGGCACTTAAAAAAATAATTAAACACATGTAACAAATAAAACAAAAAGAAAGATTTATATATAAGTAAAAAATATATTAAAACTATAATTTAAAATTTAATAAAAATACTAAAATTAAATAACATGAAAAAACTAAAACCAATTAAAATAAAATAATGTAATTTATCAAAACTATAAAACAAAAAATCTTAGAGAAAACAATACCCCCTGTTTTGTAAATTGAAAAACCAAAACTAATTTTCAATTTAAAAAAATACCAATTTTATCCCCAATTTATCCCCTTTTTTAAATTTATAAAAAAATATAAAGAAATAAAATAAATATTAGGAAAATTACACGAAAATACAAGTATAGGACAACTCCCCCCGAATTCATACAATTCGAATTACAGAGATATAACAATGATAAAAAAAAGTTTAATATACTCTGAAAAATTAAATTTAAATCATTAATAGTAACATCACAAGTAAATAAAGAATATGACATTTTCATATTTTTTAATATTTGTGAATTAAATATTAATTTTACTTTAATTTGGATTCCATGTTCGACGGCGTACCCGATACACAACAACGAGTTTCTTTGAAATCTTACGTTACACACAACGTTAAGTTATACTGAAAAATAATATAATATTATTATTATTTTAAATGGTAGTTAACACATAGCCATTGTATTCGTGGGAATGAATAGGACTAACTAAAATATTATTACACATGTTTGTCAAATGTTTTTACATCTATCCAATAAAATTTAGAAGCTTAAAATGGAAATGAATCCAAATTTAAGCATAAACACTCTAATATTCTTTAAAAGGCCGATTTACCGCCTTTTGATGGAGAACCATTTTTAAATATAGTTTTTTTTCACTTTTATAGGTTCTATTTGACAAAATAATATTATTATTTATAATCGGGACAACAAAATTTACTTTGGATGAAATTTTAGCATTTTTCTGATAAAATTTATTTTTAATGAATAGTGAAATATACCGCATTTTAATTCAAAACTTCCATTTAATATAATTTATTTATAGAGATATATTGTTCTTTTAATTAGTTTAAATGTGTAATTGGATTATATTTTAACCATTTAATCCAATTTTGGTCATTGGAAATAATTTCACTCTTAAATTGGACATAAACAAAGGTAAATCTATTGATAGTTATTATTTCTTAAAAACGCACTTTTTATTTTGACAACAGAAAGTAATTTTCAATTAATTTCTGCCACTTATGTGTTTTTAATTTGGAAAAATGGATTCCATATTTGTAATTAGGAGTTCCAAATTGTGTAAATTGGAATCTTTTATTTTTAGACATTATGAATATTTACTTCAGTAAATATTTTATTTACCATGGTTAAAGGGTAAATATAGTAAATAAGGGTAAACAAAAATTATTATAATAATATTAAATTACCATAAAATGTGTCCTATTCCTATTTTTTGATACATTTCTGACCATGGGCATCCTTGGGTCGATTTTGGGACCCCATGGAGCCACTTAGGAGTGATAATTACACTTAATATTAATTAATTTAAAGTAAAGACAAAAATGACACAAACATATATATTATAGTAAAACAATTTTTACTTGGGTTATATAAGTTATATCTTCGACTATAAAAATTAATTTGAAAGCTAATAATATTTCCTACATAATGGTATTTTATTTATAATTTTTAGACATCAAATTAATAAAATTATTTATGACACAATAATGATGTAGTGTTTACCTCGTTAATGAATGATTTAAATAAACAAGATTATAAAAATTAAAACAATATCTAAAACACTTACAATTCTTATTGGATGATTTTATTTCTAACAAGATTCATGTTATCTTATTCTTTAATGAGTTTTTGACTTTTTGAAACAGAAAATTAGTTTATAATAAAATAATGTTTTCAAGCATTCCAAAAGAGACCCTCCTCCCCCTTATAAAAACCCATTACCTCTAACCCATTACTCACACCTCTCAAGCCCCTTGTCTCATCCTAACTATGCCTAAATAATCTCCCAACATACCTCTCTTCTACCTATAATCCTTACCTTAGGCAGAAAGCACTTCAATAAAGCCTTTTGGTTCAAACCAAAGGGATTTACCTGATTTGAAGGTAATTTCTTCCCTCAAGTTCTATTATTTTATTTTACTTCTCCACTCTAAACAATCATATTATTATTTGTTTATATAACAACACTAGTATCGTAAATATACTAGGTTTTTTATGATATGTATTCTAACTACACTTACACACACCTCTGTCTAATGGGTAAAGAACATAATTTTTATGTGGACGGTGAACTGACGCCTCACGAAACGATGATTGTACTATTATCTCCTACCCCCTCTTATGGTGGCCATTAATATGGAACTATATTTATATGTGATATATATTATATTTATATTGTCTCTATACTTCTGTATTTTTTATTTATAGAATACCTTTATGGTTTTCATAATGGGTAAACATGATAATTTCATTTGAGGAAGTGCAGACTACCGCCCCCTCAAAGTGATATGACTCATTCTTGCCATACGCGAAATGTATAAAGTATGGTGTTACTGAAATTATATAGGATAATATAATGGAATTATAATATACCTATTTATCATTATGTTTTCATTTCAATTAAATATGAAATAGAAATGAAAGTAGAATTCATACGTACGTACGACTTACCATCTCCATGAACAGTGCATTTCATTTCTTATCTCCAAATGTTATGTATTATTATAAATACATATATATACTAGATATATATGATATATATGATATCTAAATCATGAATATAATTTTGGATATAATGGAATTTTGACCACATGGACAACTTAAATTATAAGAAGTTCATTTTTGATTCAAGTACCAAATATCGACAAAACGACCATTATTAACTTAAATGATTATGTAATGTTTATCACATGGAAATTAATGATATAAAAAGAATGATAAAATTTAAAAATCTTCTTAAGAAATTAGAAATTAACTTTAGTTTATTATTCAGGATATTAAAGAACGAACGAGTCAAGTCAGACACGAGGTAAGGGATTATGTCTCAATCTCCTTTCATTTGAAGAATATCTTGATATTGTGCACCTTTATTATCCAATAAGGTGTATATACTACCATTTTACATATTTTATCATTAATCTCCTTATTCTCATGACATTATATGTTTTTTTAATGTAATTATTTAATTATTTGTATTCATGTATTTTCTAAGTGGTAACTGACTCTTTAACTAAAACATTGTTTTAAATGTTTTAAAGATTTAATCTTCTAAATATTTATCATTAATGTACATATTTTCAAAATGGTTTTAAGGATTTAAAGATATAGACATTAATGTTTTTAAATTTTAATCCCTTTAAAAGTTTCAAAGTGGTATGGGACACTTTGACTAAAAAATATATTTATTAAATATTTTAAATGGTTTTGGAAATAGATTGGACATGTCAATATCTTGAAATGTTATATTGTAATTAGATTGTGGAAATGTTATATTTACTTTATGCTTATTTTATGTGTTATGATTATTTTATGGTTCTTGGGAATTTTTTATGTACACGGTTGGTTTCGTGATAAACTAGGGCGGGTGAGCCTGAGATAGATCTCTAATGCATTGGGTAACATGATAGAGGTAAACGTTAATATTTCTCCTAAAAGATTTAGGGAATATACTGTGATGGGTATTCAAAATGTAACTCCCTACATATCTGTGAAAGCTACAATGTAAGTATGTTATGGATGTTACAAGTTACCTTTATGATTTCAATGTGTTATTCATAAATCTTATGATTTCATGAGGTAAGTTAAAAAGCTTATGTTTTGATGGACTAATGTTTTCTTTATTTATTTTATAACCGTTATTGATCTTTTTATGCTCATCCCATATTTTTGAAATGTTTTTCATAGGACTTAAAAATGAATAGGGTCAAGGTTGGGATCAAGGAAAATTCATACTGTCTAAAACATGGAACTAGACACGACTCTTTTTTTTCAAGAGTTTTTATTTTATGAAAAAATGGATACTATGTAGAAGTATCTTAATGTAATATTCAAGTTTTTATGTATATGTTATGAACTAATTCTCTAAACCTCTAAACATGAAAATATCCTCAATTTGAATTATTCATTTAATTCAGGATTATGAAATGTTTTAAGACCAAGTCCATTTAGTTGGTATCAGAGGTCGGTTTAGACAACTTTAGGAGTCAGAATATTGCTAAATTAATGTCCATAAATTAATTTATGGTCAAATTTAAATGATATAGAATTTACATATTACCATGTTGCTTCGCCTAAGATATTTATGTGTTTAGAATATTTTTCCGTAGAGGAAACATGGTAGCTATGATGGGAAGACATCATGAGGAAGACAACCTTCCAAATCAGCAACCTCAGATGGTTGGAATCAGAACTGAACAATTTGTGGAAGTTATGGAACAATTGAATCAGGCTATAAATGGTGGTGGTATCTATACACTAGATCATCCAGATTAACCACAAAGGAATATGTCAGTAGTGGATCATTTCATGAGGCAACATCCTCCATCATTCAGAGGATCATCTGACCCTGTGCTAGCTGAAGGTTGGATTAAAGCACTGGAGAATATTTTTGATGTCATGGGGTGTTCAGAACATCAAAAGGTTAGTTTTTCTATTTACCTTTTTGAAGGTGAAGCCGATCAATGGTGGTTGACGGTGAAAAATATCAAGGATAGTGAGGAGATTGATGCTCTTGATTGGGATGAATTCAAAGGTATATTTCTTGAGAAATATTTTCCTAATGTGGTTCATCTTAGGTTGGAAAAACAATTCCTAGAATTGAGGTTAGAGGATGACTCAGTGGTTGCTTGTGAAGAAAAATTCACTCGACTGGTACGGTATGCTCTAAATTTCATATGAGATCTTGATAGTAAAATCAATCATTTTTACTCCGGATTAAATCCAAAGTATCAGATGCCTTCAGCATCTCATGGGTTCAAAAGTTATAAAAAACTTTTTTGTTTTATGGAGAAGGTGTAAATAGAGTTTGCTGAGGATTAGGTGTTCTTTGACAAAAAATAGAATAAGAGGTTGAGGTGATAGATGAAAGGGAAGAAATCTTCAAAAAAGTATGAAGGTAAGAAACTTAAATTTACAGTTTGTGAAAATTTTGGTGAAAAGAACACTCAGGAATGTCTTTTGAATTTTGGTAAGTGCTACCGATGTGGAAAATTGGGGCATAAGGCTCGTAATTTCACTGAAAAAGAACTAGGTAATGGTAAGAAAAAATTGGATTTACACTTAGTAAAATGTTTTAAGTGCAATGAAATGGTTCATTATGAAAATGAGTGTCCAATGAAGAACTCAACTGAATGAAAGCAGTCAGACTACAAGCAGAAAGGGGTGGTGAAATCCTTTCCAACTGATTCAGAAAATGTTGGGCTATCAAATGAAGTAGTATCAGGAACACTGTTTGTTTATTCAGATTATGCCAATGTTTTGTTTGATTTAGGGTCTACACACTCTTTCATTTCTAAGAAGTTTTTTAGTAAATTGGGAATTCTATCTCAAGATATGAATCCTGAACTTATGGTAAAAACACCGGGAGGAAATGTTGAGACAAAAATAAATTATAAGAACCTTATTATCCTTATGTGCAGAAAGAATCTACCTGCAAACCTTATTGTTTTGCCTCTAGTATAGTTTGATGTTATTTTGGGTATGGATTTTATTTTCATTTACCATGATAAGATTGAGTGCAGAGCTAAAGAGGTTTCTTTTCAGAAAGAATTTCAGTTTTTGTATAGGAATGAACCCTTACTTTTGATAATATATTAGGAAGCTAAGAAACTAGTAAAAGATGGAAATTAATTCTACCTTGTACATATTGTTTAAAACAAAGGAACTATTCAGATTAATGATGTTACAGTGGAAAATGAGTACCTTGATGTTTTTACTGATGAGTTTCCTGGTATTATACCTGATTGGGAAGTTGAATTTACTATTGACTTAGTTCCTAATTCTAAGTGAATTTCAAAACCCCCTTATTGAATGGCTGAAATTGAAGTTTTAGAGTTAAATAAGCAATTGCAGGATTTATTAGATAAAGGTTTCATTAGACCTTGAACATCACCATGGTGTGCTCCTATATTGTTTGTTAAAAAGAAATATAGTTCAATGAGACTTTTCATTGATTATAGAGCATTTAATAACATCACTATTAAGAAAAAATATCCTTTTCCTCATATCAATGATTTGTTTGATCAGCTCTAGGGAGATCAGTATTTTTTGATGATTGACTTGAGGTTAGGGTACCATCAGTTGAAAGTAAAATATGCAGACATTCCGAAGACCGCGTTTCGTACTAGATATAGCAATTATGAATTTTTGGTAATGAATTTTGGATTAACCAATGCACCTGCTATATTCATGGATATTATGAATAGAATTTTCCATGAGTTCCTAGATAAGTTTGTGGTTATGTTCATTGATGATATTTTAGTTTATTCTAAAAGTAAAGTGGAACATGAAAGTTATTTAAGGGTTGTCTTGAAAACCTTAAATTAAAAGAAACTCTATGAGAAATTCAGAAAGTCTGAGTTTTGGTTACAACAAATTTCATTCCTTGTTCACATTGTTTTAAAAAATGGTATAACTGTTGATCCTACTAAAACAAAAGTTGTTGAAGAATGGGCAAGACCCACAAAGATTACCGAGTTCCATATTTTTCTTGGTTTAGTAGGTTATTACTGGAGGTTTGTTTAAAATTTTTCATGTTTATCTAGACTAATGAATAAGTTAACTCGAAAAGGTGTTAAGTTCATTTGGATGAAAGAATGTGATGATTGTTTCCAGGAATTGGAAAGAAGATTTCTGAATGCTCCAGTTTTGGAACTGACTTCCAAAAATGGTGACTTTGTTATCTATAGTGATGCTTCGTTGAAAGAAATTGGTTGTGTCCTAATGAAGAATGATTAGTTAATTACCCTACACAGGATTTGGAATTAGCTGCTATTGTTTTTCTTTAAAAATTTGGAGGCATCATCTGTATGGAGTAAAATATGAAATATATATTGACCAAAAAAGTTTGAAGTATATATTCACTCAAAAATAATTGAACATCAGATAGAGGAGATGGCTAGAAATAATTAAGGATTATTATTGCATGATCCATTATCATCCAAGAAAGGAAAATAAATTGGATGATGCTTTGAGTTGAAAGAGTAATGCTACATTAACCATGTTACGTTTGGAACATGATCCTTTGATTAATGATTTGATGAACTTTTTCATAGAAGTTGTTGGTGAAGGAAATTATTCTGTTTTGTTTCAGGTTTTAGTACAATTATCCCTAGTAGATATAATTAAGAAAGCACATAAGGATGAAAAAAGTTGCAGAAAAAAGTAGATTTGGTTTAGAAGGGTATGTTACCTGAGTTTAATATTGACAGAGTCTTTGTTTTGAGGTTTGTAAAGAGATTATGTGTGCCTTGTGATTCATAGTTTAAGAAAGAGTTATTATGTGAACCTCATAGTTCTCCATTTTCAGTTCATCCTGGAAGTACTAAGATGTACATAGATCTTCAGGATTATTACTGGTGGGATGGAATGAAAAAAGAGATATTACTGAATTTAATGTGAAGTTTTTGACCTGTCAACAGGTTAAAGAAGAGAGGCAGTTACCGAAAAGGATGCTTCAGTCTTTACTAGTTCCAGAGTGGAAATGGGAAAATATATCCATGGACTTTGTTGCCGGATTACCAAACACATCTGGAGGTAACAATGAAATCCAGGTTATAGTTGATCGATTGACTAAATCTTCTCATTTCCTTCCTATTCGAGATACTTTTTCTCTAGACCAACTTTCTCGGTTGTATGTTAAAGAGATAATCAAATTGCATGGAGTTAACCTCTCCATTTTATCTGATCATGATCCCAGGTTTACTTATAACTTTTGGAAAGGCCTTCATAAGTCTTTGGGTACTAAATTAAATTTTAGTATAGCTTTTCATCAACAATCAGATGGGCATTCATAACGAACAATTCAGACTTTGGAAGTTATGTTATGTGCTTATTCAATGGATTACCAAGGAATTTGGGACCAATATCTTTCTTTGGTTGAATTTTCTTATAATAATAGTTTTCATTCCAGTATACAGATGGCTCCATTTGAGGAATTATATAGAAAGCGGTGTTAAACTCCAGATTTTTGGGATTAAGTGGGTGAAAGGAAGTTGATGAGACCAGAATTGGTAGAAGAGATGGTAGAAAAGGTTCCATTGATTCAGATGAACATAAGAAAAACTCATAGCAGGCAAAAAAGTTTTGTAGATAACTGGAGGAAGGATATTTCATTTGAGTTAGGTGATCATGTCTTTCTCAAAGTTTCTCCATGGAAAAGTGTGATGCGTTTTGGTAAGAAGAGAAAGTTGAGTTCGTGGTTCATTGGACCCTATGAAATCCTAGAGAAAGTTGGATTAGTACTTACAGAGTGGCTTTACCTCCAGGTTTATCCCAGGAACATAATTTTTTTCATGTTTCAATGCTAAGAAAGTATATGCTAGATCCATCTCATGTTTTGAGTCCAGAGGTAGTTTAGTTAGGAGAAAATATTTATTATGAGGTACAACCAATCCTGATTCTTGATTTAAGAGAGAAAGTGTTGTGGAATAAGGTAATTTATCATGTAAATGTTTTGTGGAAAAACCATATGGTTGAAGAGGCAACGTGGGAATCTGAAAATTCTATAAGGGATAAATACCACCATTTATTTGATAAGTGAATAAAATTGCGAGGACGCGATTTCCAAAAGGGGGGAAGGATGTGACATCCAAGGTAAATAAAGAATATAAAAATTTCATATTTATGAATATTTTTGAATTAAATATTAATTTTACTTTAAAGGGGATGCCATGTTTGATGGCGTACCCGATACACAATAACACGTTTCTTTGAAATCTTACGTTATATACAACGTTAAGTTATACTGAAAAATAATATAATAATAATATTATTTTAAATGGTAGTTAACGCTTAGCCGTTGTATTAGTGGGAATGAATAGTACTAACTAAAATATGATTACACATGTTTGTTAAATGTTTTTACATTTATACAATAAAATTTAGAATCTTAAAATGTGAATGAATCCAATTTAAAGCATAAACACTCTAATATTCTTTAAAAGGTCGATTTATTGCCTTTTGATGGAGAACCCTTTTTAAATATAGTTTTTGTCACTTTTATAGGTTGTATTTGACAAAATAATATTCTTCTTTAGAATTGGTACATCAAAATTTAATTTGGAAGAAATTTTGGTATTTTTCTGATAAAATTCATTTTTTAATTAACTGTGAAATATACCGCTTTTTAATTCCAAACTGCCTTTTCATATAATTTATTTATATAGATAGATTATTGTTTCAATTGGGTTTAAAGTTTAATTGGATTATATTTTTACCAATTAATACAATGTTGGTCATTGGAAATAATTTCACTCTTAAATTGGACATAAACAAAGTTAAATATTTTGATAGTTATTATTTCTTAAAAACACACTTTTGGATTATAAAACATGAATTAATTTTTTTCCATTTATATGTTTTGAATTTGGAAAAATAGATTCCATATTTTGAATCAGGAGGTACATGTTGTGTAAATATGTAACTTTTATTTTAATACATTATGAATATTTACTTCAGTAAATATTTTATTTACCATGGTTAAAGGGTAAATCTGGTAAATAAGGGTAAAAAAATATTATTACAATAACATTAAATTATCATAACATGTGTCCTATTACTATTTTTTGATCCATGTTCGACCATGGGCATCCTTGAGTCTATTTTGGGACCCCATGGAGCCACTTAGGATTGATAATGACACTTTATATTAATTAATTTAAAGTGAAGACCAAAATGACACAAACATATATCTTATAGTAAAACAGTTCTTACATGGGGTTATATAAGTTATCTCTTCAACTATAAATATTCATTTTAAATATAAAAATATTTCCTACATTATGGTATTTTATTTATAATTTTTAGACATCAAATAAATAAAATTATTTATGACACAATAATGATGCAGTGTATATCTCATTAATGAATTATTTAAATAAATAATATTATAAAAATTAAAACAATATTAAAAAACTGTAAAATTATTATTGGATGATTTTATTTCTAACAAGAGTCATCTTATATTCGACATTAATGAGTTTTGGACCTTTTGAAACCGAAAATCAGTTTATAACAAAATAATTTTTTGAAACTTTCCTAAAGAGCCCCTCCTCCCCCTTATAAAATGTCATCTACTCTAACCCATTAATCACACCTCTCAATACCCTAGGATCATCAAACCTCTGCCTAAATAAGCTCCCAAAATTTATATCTTCCACCTATAATCCTTACTTTAGGCATAAAGCACTTTAAGAAATCCTTTTGGTTCAAACCAAAGGGAGTTACCCGATTTAAAGGTAATGTCTTCCCTCAAGTTCTATTATTTTATTTTACTTATCCACTCCTTATGATCTTCTTATTCTTTTTTTACATAAAAAATACAGTATCCTAAATATACTAGGTTGTTTTTATGAGAATTATTTTAACTACACTTACACACACCTTCGTCTAATAGGTAAAGAACATAATGTTTCTATGGACGTCAAACTAATGCCGCACGAAATGATGATTGTTCAATTATCTCATACCACCTCTTATGGTGAAAATTAAGATGATGCTGTATTTATATGTGATATATATTATATTTATATTTTCACTATACTTCTGTATTTTTCATTTATATCATACCTTTATGGTTTCCATAATGGGTGAATTTGATAATTTTATTTGAGGAAGTACAGACTACCGCCCCCTCAAAGTGATATGACTCATTCATGACATACCTGGTATGTATAAAGGATGGATTTACTGAAATTATATACGATATTATACTGTAATTATAATACACCTATGTATCATTAATTATTCATTTCAATTAAAAATGAAATAGAAATGAAAGTAGCGTTCATGCGTACGTACAGCTTACCGTCTCCATGAACGGTGCATTTCATTTCTTATCTCCAAATGTTATGTACTATTATAAATATATATATATATATATATATATACTGGATATATATGATATATATGATATCTAAATTATGAATATCATTCTGGAGATAATGGACTTTTGACCATATGGACAACTTAAATTATAAGAAGTTCATTTTTGACTGAAGTACCAAATATCCACAAAACGACTATTATTAACTTAAATGATTATGTAATGTTTATAACATGGAAATAAGTGATATAAAAAGAATAATAAAATTGAAAAACGTTCTTAAGAAATTATAAATTAACTTTAGTTTATTATTCATGAGATTAAAAAACGAACGAGTGAAGTCAGACATGAGGTAAGGGACTGTGTCTCAATCTCCTTTCATTTGAGGCATATCTTGATATTGTGCACCTTTATTTTCCTATAAGGTGTATATACTACCCTTTGACATATTATATCATGAATATCCTTATTTTCATGATATTATAAGTTTTTTTTAATGTAATTATTTAATTATTTTTATTCACATATTTTTTAAGTGGTAACAGACTCTTTAACTAAAACATAGTTTTAAATGTTTTAAAGATTTAGTCTTCTAAATATTTCTCATTAATGTCCATGTTTTAAAAATGGATTTAAGGATTTAATTATATGGAAATTAGTGTTTTAAAATGTTAATCCCTTTAAAATTTTCAAAGTGGTATGGGAAACTTTGACTCAAAAATATATTTATTAAATGTTTTAAGTGGTTTTGGAAATAGATTAGAGATATCAATATCTGGAAATGTTATATTGTGATTAGAATGTGGAAATATTATTTTTTATTTATTCTTGTTTTATATGTTATTATTATGTTATGGTTCTTGGGAATTGTTTATTTATACGGATGGTTCCATGATATACCTTGGATGGGTGAGCCCGAGATAGCTCTCCAATGCATTGGGTAACGTGACAGAGGTAAATATTAATGTTTCTCCTAAGAGATTTAGGGAAATACTGTGATGAGTATTCCAAATATAACTCCCTACATAGCTGTGAAAGCTACAATTCAAGTATGTTATGGATGTCACAAGTTACCTTTACGATTTATTATTTCTATGTGTTATTCATAAATCTTATTATTTCATGAGGTAAGTTAAAAAGAATATGTTTTGATGGACTGATGTATTATTTCTTTATTTTATAACACTTACTGATCTTTTTATGCTCATCCCATGTTTTTGAAATGTTTTTCATAGGACTTAATGATGAATAGGGTCAAGGTTGGGATCAAGGAAAAGTCATGCTATCTAAAACATGGAACTAGACATAGCTCTTTTTTTCAAGAGATTTTATTTTATAAAAAAATGAATACTATGTAGAAATTTCTAAATGTAATATTCAAGTTTTTATGTATATGTTATGACCTAATTATATAAATCTATAAACTTGAAAATATCCTCAATGTGAATTATTCATTTAATTCAAGATTATGAAATGTTTTAAGCCCAGGTCCTTATATTACCTGCACAAAATTTAATTTTTCAAACCACATAGAATCTTGTGCTTTAGTATATATAACTTCTAGTTGGTTTTCTATTAGAATGTTTTCCAAAACAATATCCTCTTTATTAACATGTTTTATTAAAAAGTGAAATCTAACATCTATATGTTTAGTCCTATAATTCTATAAAGGTTTTTTAGATTTAGAAATAGTAGAAGTGATGTCATAGAATATGCGCATTTTATCTAAGTAAACATTGAAATCACATAGAGTTTTTTTACCTAGAGGATTTGAGGAAAACAGTTTTTATAAGCAATGTAATCATCCTCTAATGTGGAGAATACAACTGATAATTGATTTTTAGAACTCCATGATATTAAACATTTACCTATTTAAATAGTGGGTGCCCTCAACCCAACTATTCTATGATTTTGATTACCATATCGTGTATATAGTTAGGTATACATGATGTCATCTTACCATTATAGTGTATAATTTTATGCGTCCACTATTTAAATGGTAATGTCAATAGATTAATTGTCATGTCGAGAGGTTATAGCAGTTCTCAGGCTTTAATGAGAACCTTGAGAAACTATGACATTAATTTTAAATATATGTTCTATGGTCTAGATACATATTACTAATTGGAAATAGTAGATGTATGACTATTAGGTGCTAGAAGATCATAATAACTGAGACTTCTTCTCATGAAGTTCGCACTTAGTGATATCTTATAGCGAGATCATGAGGACTGACCTGCCAATAGGAACACCACATGTTTCGGGGTCATTCGATGTTCCTATCTAGGATCATGTGTAATGGTATCTTGACTTGAGATCATTACCAATGCATGTTATTTGATTGCATAGTTTGATGCAAGATGAAAACCATGGCAATGAATTCATGGAGATGTAGTTTTTATTGGGTGCATCATTGGTGGCATGACATTGGATGAATGGTCAAGAAAGGATTTGTCACTTCCAAGTTATGGAAGTAATATGTCTCATGCCATGTTGATAAGGGTTCCAGTACCTTTATAAGACCATGTCCATGGCAGTCAAGGGTAAATTCATCCAGTTAAATAAAAAAAAACAAATAAAACAAAAAAAGGTAAATGACACATGAGTGCATCCTACTTTATGAGATATTATTGACAAAGAGATTATATTACACAATGCGTATTCCTAGGTTGGTTGTCGCTGCTGTGATAATCCTTATCTCTTTAAGGGCCATGATGGGTTGCTCGACCCACTCTTGGTATATGAATAATATTCACTACTATCGAGATAAGGTCCTAGAGGGTCATACACAATAGCGTATTCAAAAATCTTCACTATTCGGTTGAATAGGAGTTTTGGACATGGTTGGCCCCACCACCAGGGTCCAGGATTTTCCAAATAAAACAGATTACCAATGTAATAAATAAATCTGTATTATTCTAGTTTAGAATAACAAATATTGAATTTATTGATTAAATGTATTTACATGTTTTAAGTAAATATATGAAAAAAATATTAATTGACGAATATTAAATTATTATAGGTTCAATTAATATTTATAGGAACGATGATTCAAGTCTTGAACTCTATTATTGTCATGTAATATATTTAATATATTACAAGTAAATGATAATAATATTTATGACTCAGTTTAGTAGTCCTAAAATGTCATTTATAGTGCATTAAGTATTTGGGGTTGACGAGGCTATACCAAATATTTTAATTAAGCAATATAAATAGAAGAGGAGGGGAATTTTTCAAGTTCTATTCATGATGCTTCTCTATATTCTCCTCTATCCCATGATATAGAGAGAGAGAGGCTCTGGATCCAAGGAGCATGGATCAAGAACACTCTCAGGCATCGCTAGCGAAGCGATGTGATGATTGTTGGAGCGTCGAAGGAATCGTCACAATTCCACACTAGCACCCATATTATGACGAACGAAGCTCCCACAGATTCCTTGAAGCATGTGTGGATGATCTAGAGGAATTCAACTTCGGATTCTTCAAGCAGAGATCACCAATGAAGACCAGACATCGTGCATGGCTTAGGATTAAACCAGGTATTTTTAAGGATTATTTTTATGCTTAAAACCTTTCATGCATGGTTATCATCTTTGACCGGGCTACTCTTCACCAGCGTCGAAAAGTTTACGTCAATCATCGGTGGAATTTTTTAAAAACCCACATGTTTGGGGCTTCTTCTGTGCGCCCAGTTCCAAAAAGTGGTATCAGAGTGACATGTGTTGATTTTAAGACAAAATAATTAAGTTTTAATTAATCCATAAAGATGGCATCATTACGGTCCCAACGCCATAGACCGAGTTTGAATCCGATATCGGATGACCCATCTGCGGTCATCCGAAGTTTAAAATCAGAGTTAAACCAGATGTTTATTGACCACCAGGTGGACATCTGATTACCAGAATAGTATTTTCCAGTGATATTTAATGATTATTATTATTATAATAGTTTAATTATAATAATAATAGTTTTATTATAATAATAATTTTATTATTATAATATTCTATTATAATAATATTTTATTATTATAAGGTTTTATTTTCCTAGTCTACCCGTAGACTTAATTTTTTTTAATATATTTTTTTTTATATTTTTCCAAAATCCTAATATAGGCTTTAAAAATTTAAAAAAGGGTCTTTGACTTGATTTTAAAATGTAAAGACTTGGATTATAAGACTTTAAATTAAAAAAAAAATAGGGATTGAGCCTAGTGGGGGGGAGGTGCCTGGGAAAAGTCAAGACCAAAAAAATGGTGGGTTTTGGGGGTGGGGCCAAAAGGCCCCCCACTGATTGGTCTTCTCACAGAGGTGCAACGCGCGGTGGCCCTAAAGGGTTGACCCCTTCCTTCCGCCGTGCTACAGTGGAGCCATGGCACACCATGACACCCAGAAAACCCCCTCTGGCCGCTCCCCTGTCGCCTTGGGTGCACCCTACTATCACCGGATCCACGGACTCCCTTCTCCACCTTGATCTCGTGCTCTGGTCCTGACCACTCCTGCTCCCGGGCCAACACACCACTATCCCGCACCAGAGCAAGCGGTGACCCTCTGGTCTTCCCACGGAATGCCTGCAGCAAGTAGCAGCCACCCCGCGGCTCCCCTTTCTATTGCAGCGTGCCACCCCGACACCCCACACCCTGTAGCACTGCTTATTTCCCTGCCGGAGTCGCCTCGATCCGACGTCCAACTACCTCGACTGTTCAGCACCCCGGGTGGCATCAGTACTAGCGCACCGACCGGCCGCTCCCGAATCCTCCCTGTTGTGCAAAGCTAGCTCACTGAGGCCACCTCAGCCTACAAAAAGTCGGTGAAGTCGTGCATGGAAGACCCTATATCAATAGTGTTTTCCCACCCACAGACCCACGTAGCCGCCACCTCTCGCTAGTCTAGCCAATAGCCTCCGCCGGCATCCCGCATAGCCAGCCAACCAACAATGTGTGGCCTTCTTTCTATGCCCCGTTAGGTGCCCTTCGACACCTCTCTGCTCGAAGTCTCTTGAATGCGCCATCATCCACACTGGGTTCTTTCCATCATGACCAATCTGGCCAATCCGGGCTAGCTCACTTCGCCTCAGACCTACCTTGTTCCATCCGCCACCCAATCCTCTTAGCGGGCAGGTAACTCGCTCTGTCCCGTAATAAGTCCGGGTGGGTCGGCCTAGCCTGGAATGGGCTTGAGAAGACCCACCCAATCCAAGATGCCTATGTATGGGGTTGGAACAGACCAGACCAGGCCTACACAGGTTCGCCTTGACCCGCATAGGCCCTGCTTAGGGTTTATGGGGCTCATGTATTTTTTATTTGAATAAAAAGTTAATTAATTTAATTAATTTAATTTTGATTCAGAATTAAATTAATTAAATATTAACTTTGGTTTATAATTATTATGACATAATTAATTTAATTTGGAGTTTAATTAAATTAATTAATTAATTTAATTTTTAGTTTTGAAATTAAATTAATTAACTGAGACCGAACGATGACATTGGTTGAATTAAAATTAGAGTGAAATTTTAATTCAATAAATAATTCCCTCAAAATTTATTTAATTCAAGTTTAATTTTTAATTATGCATTTAGTTTATATACATGAGTTAATTCATATACTAATCATGAGCCTTAGACCGACCAATGTATGTCTGGTGCATTTTATTTAATTATTTATTTAATTATTGCATACCCGTTTTCAATAATCTGTTTAATTAAATAAAAGAAAATATACATGTCATCTCAAGTCTCATTACATGTATAAGGTACTGGGAACCCATTCTATGAGTGGTATTTTATACCCTGAGACCCCCTTGCCTACGTGTGAGTACTGTTGTATAATAATGAGACGAGGCATGATGCACTTCACGCCAAGTGACGGCGACGTACCCGACAAGAGTTGGATTCATTGGATGAGAAGATATTGCTATTCATGTTGTAAGCCATGCAACTAAAGGTATTGTCCCTAGGGTCTCGTTGGTATGTTATTCACTCAATCGATCAACCATTAGAATCAACTCATGATCAAGTTTTTTTTTTCATTTTATTTGTGCATGGTTTATTATTTTGTGAATGTGTAGTTAGAGTGTGATCACATTGAATAATAATAAACAAGCATGCAAGATAAAATGAACATGTGATGCAATATATTTTTCTATTTCTTGCACGGTCAGTTGTGAGTGCGATCACATAGTACGTTCTTGTAAAAATAGAAAATTATTTCTTTGTTCACATTAAAAATAATAAAACCCTCAAAGATATATTAAGTCATAACAGCCTTCCATCATTCAAATTTGGACAAAACCAACTATTTGAGGTGTTGGCCATTCCATAACTAAGGGTGCCTCTTACTACTGGGGATTCCTTATAATAATGATGAGTTGACTTAACTAAAATTACAACAAAGAAATGGCCATAGCTAACTTTTTGTAATTTTAGAGGCAAGCATTGAGTAAATCAAGTTCTGATTTTAAAAAGTTGGGACTTCACTCAACATATCAAGGAACCATAAGTTAAAGTGGCTGGCCATCTAGAATCCCACCTAAAACCCTCTAAGTTGTGGTGTAGCCATAACATTTAGACTGTGAGTGGTGGTTCTGGGATCCTTTCCACTAGAATACTCTAGCGACAAAGTATTCCGATTCCTTCGTAGAGGGTTCCTAGAATCTGATAAAATAGTGGGAGACATTAAATGATTTAAGTAATGAATCAAAATATCTAAACCAGTAATCCAAAAAAGGCACTAATATGTTAATGTTTACTTTTTAAAAAATGAAAAGTTAAACCACAAGTTTAAAAACTATGATGATGGCTGCATTCTTGCCTGGAGAGCTCCCTCGAGTGCCTTTCTCCCTACCCTAGGGTTTCTTCCCCTCTTGTGACGGAGCGACTTTCAGACTCCATTTACTTCTTCCTTTCTTCTACTTCTTCTCCCTTTATATTCATCCTCAGGCTCTTCCATTAGGGTTGATCTATCATCTTCGCTGATCTGGTTTTCTAACGCGCTTACTCAACTATGAATCATAGCTGCTCTGCGGACCGGACTCGCCGTACTGGACTCCATTTTTGGCCTTTCTCGGTGTTCTTCATGGTGGTTTGGGATGTGCTGGGGTTAACGGTCATGGTTCGCTGCTGAGGCTTGACCGGTTCTTATGTTATTCTATTCTATTATGATATTTTGATGTTTTTCATCCCTTATGTCGACGACTTCATTTGGTGATGGTGTTTTTGTGTGTCCTCTTTAGAATTTTATGCTTTCTGGTTATTTTCGTCTCAGATGATCTATTTTTTAGTTTGGTCCCCCTACAAAATATGACTCTCTGTTCTACCCCTCTTCCACTAAACTCTGCTCTGTATCCAAAACCCAACGCTCCTGTCTATTTTTTCTTGGTGCATTGGTTCCGATGGATCTTTGGGAGGTGTTGTTCTAGTGGTCGATGAAATTTCAAGAGCTGCTCTAGCATGGGGTGTTCATTTTTTCTACTTTTCTGGTTCTGTCTCTAGATTGGTTCATCTCACATTGGATTTTTAAAGGTGGAAATGTTGTCTTTATAGGTTATTTAATTCATGTTTTGTGGTTTTTAATAGATGATATGGTGATCTTTGTTGACGATAATGGATTTTCGGTGGTTTTTGGTGGCCGTCGAAGCTGTTTTGGTGTTTTTTAGTGGTGAGGTTCTCTGGCAACTAGTGTGGGATGTGATGGCGGTGGGCCTCATTACTCCAAAGTCCGGCATGTTTATGGATTCCGATTCGATTCAAAGGTGATAATATGATGTCTAGTTTGATGGTGTTTCCAATGATCGTGGTTTGAAGCTTCATTAGGTCGATGAATTGTGGGTTTTGCCAGCATCTCTGGATCCAATGGATTTTTGGTGTCGATGGAAGATGATGGTAATAATTTTCGGTGATGTGGTTTTCTTGATGATGATGATTCGTGTTAGGGAGCATGGACTGAGGCTCTCACTGCCCAAGGCTATTTAGGTAGTGCAGGGATCATGCGGTATTTTAAAATTTTGACTTTGGTAGTTTTACGTCTTTGGTTTTGAATGGTGAATTTGGTTTAATGTCAATTTTCTGTTTGGTTTTTTTTTGGATATGTACGGTTACCATTTATCCTCAAAATGGATATTTTAAAATACAAAAATAATGATTTTGAGTGTTAAAAAATGGGATAATATATTGGAAAAAGTAAATGTACACACAGACAAAAGTATCTATGAATAGTACAGGCACATGTGCATAGTTCTATGATATAGGAAACTCAAGGTTCTAGTGTTACCAAACACCGTTAAACTACCTCAAGAAGCGATGGTGAAATTAATTATAAGAGACTAATGTAAAAATCATATGACAGTCATATCATTTTGCTTCTATCAATGTCCGGTGTCAGTTGAGGTCGCTACACTAGGACATGGATGATATAAACGTGAAGTATCATCTTTGAGATGTTTGCAAGGAGAAATAAAAGCAATGATATGAATAAGGCGATGGTTACAACGACATGTGTAAATTGAAATATTGATCATGATATTTCAATAGATCCATTTATCATATCATTTTCACCACTTTACTCAAGTTTTTTTTAAGTTATAAAATGAACAAGTATTAAGTAAACACATCATTACCTATCCAAGTAAGGTTCTCCAAGTGAATAAGAATATAGTTTTTAATTCTTACGGATAATAAATTGAAAGATAGGGAGAAAAGGAAAAAAGAAAAGTAATGCCAATGGAACATTTGCAACATCCTTAAATGAATGAGGTATTAAAAAATGTTATTTTCATTACATATTATAAAATAAAACAATGGAAGTTTAAATGCAATTAACTGATTTAAAGAAGCAAGTTCCCGCTTCTACATTAGGAATATTAATCAATGTAATGTTTCCTTTTACTAATTAGGTATTTAATACTATTTGACTTTTACATATGTGTATTTAGATACAGTTACCAAGTAAGTATAGAAATATTACTAGAAGTCAGGTGTATTCTCTAAGTGGATGCGAAAGGGTGATACCTAGGCCAGTGGTGAGAAGTACGTGACTTCTTAATTTCCAATTGAAAGATTCATGTTGAACTATTATTGAGTATAACCACAAACATTAATCTCACGTGTCCTTGGATTCAAGGAGACATTCTTTCAGGTTTTGGAATGAATGTTGTTTTTGGTAAACTCAATAACTAGTTCAGTAATACATGAATAATAGGAAATTAGTAATGAATATAAATGTAAGACTTATACCCAGTTGTGACAAGATAATTATTTTTCAAGTAATACTAAATGTGGACATCATGAATATACTAAGTATGATATTTAGGCTCGGCACAACTAAATACTTTTGGTGTTATCAACTTATTTAGTTTGGACAAAGGAACCTTTAAAATAAAGGTATGTCACAAAGCTTTTGGAAATAGTTCAACAAGCATGAACTATTACAAGTATAAGATAGAGGTATATATACTTCATAATATTCCTTTAAGTAATTAAGGAATAATAAAGAAAAGTGTATGAATGGTCAGGAGATATGAGTTACATCAGGTTGGGAAACCGAAGAATATCTTCACCAAGCATTCATCAATCATGATAATGTAGCATGGAGAAATTCCTAAACACACATTACCTTCTTGAAATCATGAAATTAATGTTAATAAGGAGGATTGATGATTAATTCTTACATATCAACATGATCAACAAACATGTAGCATGGAGTAATTCTTAAATGAACATTTTATACATCAAAGTATTGATGTAAGTAATATTAATATTGCAACTAGCAGAAACTTCAATTATATTTTATGAAATGATTTGTAAATAATGGAAATATCCCACAACCATATGACAACTATAATGAAAAATGGATATCATACAATTCATAGTAGGATGTAAATCCATTATTTCATGAGGACATGTGTTTGGATGCAAATATTTTGTTTAGATACAAACAAACATGCATCAATATAAACACATTGTGCATCTAAGGCACTTATCCTAATGATTGCTTAGGATATTCCATAAATCCCTAAGATAGAAAAAAATTGTAGTCAAGTGATAGACTGCACTTATATATAATGGTGAACATCTCTATTAGAGATAATGGGAGCTATATTGAATTGTGTTTAGTCAATGCTCAATATGGACAAATAGTTGACATAGGAAATAGTTCCACAAGCGCATGTAGAACATAGAATGTTCTAGAGAAATGTACTGAGTAGGAACGATAAAACCATGGTGATATTTTTTATATTCACCATGGTCAGTGATATATTATTAAGTGTGAATAATGTTTTCTACAAGTAAGCAGTATATGGGAATTAGCTAAAATTGATAAGACCAACTAAAATTCAATTAATGGATTCCATGTATCAAAATGAAAAGGGGGCTTATTATTTTGAAAAATGTGGTGGGCATTCAAGTGAGTTGATACATGGATGGTACAAGCATAGTACCAATAATACTTTTTTGGTTTTACCAAGTTTTTATGCCTAAATTTGTTATAATTTTACTTATCATAACTAATTTTTATGATCATATTATTTAGAATTGGATGTCATGACCACCAATTGTGGATGGTGTCTATATGACACATCCAGAAAGGGATGGTCACATCATAGAATTCTAATAAAAATAAAAAGTTACATAAATCCGGTTTAGGATTAAAGTAAGCAACATGATCATAGAATATAAATTTTCAATAAATTATTTCCATGTGTCTACAAGAGGGTAGTGGGAGTGCCAAGGTTTTAAAAGTGTAATATGTTTGGAAACATATAGAAAACATACATTGGTCTTATAGTTAGTTAAGACCAAGATGAAATTTATTCTCCAGTTATTGTCTTAAAGTAGAAACCTATGTTCTATAGAACATGATCTACTAAGGTAGATTTATAGGCTGCTTGTTTCTAGTCAATCGTACATATAGTGACGTTGTGTTGAAAAATACAAGTTGGAACAATTCTAGAGATGAATTGTTGCCTATGTCATAGGTGCATAATCTCTTTAAGTTGACATGTTTGGGACATTGGAAGAGATAAACATGGTGAGTTAAAATCCATATATAAAAGAAATGGATTGATCACATATGCCATGATATGTACAAGAAACGATATTTCCAAAATATATTTTATTGTAGGAAAATATCAGTTATATCCCGGAGCACTACAAGAGATGTAGTCAAAACTATCTAATTATACTTTGGAAAGTACAAGAGATATGTACCTAGTAAGTGGAGAAGAAAGGATACCTATTTTTGGGGATAAAAGCCAGTCTTCCATAGATCAAAGTGATCTACTATTGCAGTTAGGCAAAAAACAATGAGAGAGACAAGCTCATAAAAGCTGGTGGTAGCCATACCTACAAATACTGAGTATGTTGCAGCTTCTAAGGTAGCTAAGAAGAAAATAAATGAAAAGATTTTTTCCATTTCTTTAAAAGGATTTTTTCCATTTCTTGGAATCTCACATGGTGAGAAAAGTATTATCATAATGTAAACTATGATATTCTTACTGGCCAAGATGTCAAGTTATGACAGTGGACAAAAGGGATATACTTGGGATACCATCTCATGAGAAGTTTTACTCAATGAGACAAGGTCGTAATAGCATAATAAACACGTGGAAGAACCATGGTGGAACCATTAGCTAATTCTGTTACTTAGAAGAAACATGATGTTCATCATGTGAGTAGCTAACAAGTTTCGTTAGCATATCGGATCTAGTGCAAGTTGGAGTGTTGAAATTGTGGGTTCCCTAGACCCAACTATTCTATGATTTTGATTACCATATCCTGTATACATGTATATATACAAGATTTAATCTTACCATTATAGTGTATACTTTTCTATGTCCACTATTGAAATGGTAATGTCCATAGATTAATTATCGTGTCAAGGGGTTATAGCAGTTCCCAGGCTATAATGAGAACCTCGAGACACTATGAAATTAATTTTAAATATATGTTCTATGGTCTAAATACATCATATTTATTGGACACAATAGATGTATGACTATCAGGTGCTAGGGGGTTATAACCATTGGGATTTCTTCTCATGAAGTTCTCACTTTGTGATCTCTTGTAGTGATATCATGATGACTGACTCGCCAATAGGAACAAAACATATTTTGAGTGTCATTGGATGTTCCTATCTACAATCACGTGTAATGGTCTCCTCACATGAGATCATTACCAATTTATTTCATTTGATTGTGTACTTTGATGAAATAAAAAAACCATGGAAAGGAAATCGTGGCGAGGTAGTTTGTGTTGGGTGCGTCATTGGTGGCTTGACATTGGTTGAATGGTCAAGAAAGGATTTGTCCTTTCTGGGTTATGGAAGTAATATATCTTAGGCCATGTTGATATGGATGGAAGTACCTTTATAAGAACATGGCCATAGAAGTCAAGGGAAAATATGTTCAGTTAAATCAACAAACAAATAAAGTAAGAAAAGAGCGATGGCACATGAGTGCGTCCTACTTTATGAGATATTACTGACAAAGATATTATATTACAGAGTGTGTGTTCGTAGGTTGGTTGTCACTACTGTGACAATCCTAATCTCCTTAGGGACCATGATGGGTTGCTAGATCCCATTCTTGGTCTATGAATAATATTCACTAATTTTGAGAGAAGGGCCTAGTGGGTCCCACATAATAGCATATTCAAGAATCTGGCCTATTCAGTTGAATAGGAGTTATAAAAATGGTGGGGCCCACCACTGGGGTTCGGGATTTGTCCAAGGAAAAATTATCACCAATGAAATAAATAAATTCCTATTATTCGAGTTTAGAATAATAAGTATTGAATTTATTTATTAAATTTATTTATAATTTTTAAGTAAATACATGAAAAAATATTAATTGATGAATATTAAATTATTCAAGGTTCAATCAATATTTATGGAAACGATGAGTCAAGTCTTGGACTCAATTTTTGTCATGTAATATATTTAATATGTTACAAATAAATGATAATAATATTTATGACTCAGTTTAGTAGTCATATAATGTTGTTTATAATGCATTAAGTATTCAGGGACGGCGAGGCTATACCTTGTATTTTAATTAAGCACTATAAATAGAAGAGGAGGGGATTTTTCTAAGTACTATTCATAGCGCTTCTCTCTCTTCTCCTATCTTCTATGATCTAGAGAGATAGGATTTTATACAAGGAGCATGGATCGACCACTCTCTCAGGAATTGCTAGCAAAGCGATGCAGTGATCATTGGACCATCGAAGGCATCGTCGCAATTCCACACTAGCTCCCAGATTACAACGAATGGTGCTCCTGCAGATTCCTTGAAGTGCATGTGGATGATCTAGAGGAATTTGACTTTGAATTCTTCGAGCAACGATCACCAACAAAAAGTAGAAATCATGCATGGGTTTGGATTAAACTAGGTATTTTTATGGTTTATTTTTGTGCTTAATACCCTTCACGCGTGGTCCTCACCTTTTTCCATGCTGCTCTTAACTGACGTCGACTAGTTTACATCGATCATAGGTGGATTTTTTTTAAAACAACACCTATTTGGGGCTTCTACTATGTACCCAGTTCATATATTACCTAATAAGTGACACATACCAGATGTGATTTTCTTGTCATGTATATATCTTCCAAAGTTAGAGTTACAAAAAGATAACAAAATGAAATAGTTAGGATTTGAGTAAAATAAACTAGTGTTGAAAGTTCATTTGATATATATGATTATTTTTTGATTTCCTATAAATGAATTTGTTTTGGATTCGATTGATATCTAGAAGAGAAATAGAACGAAATCATACTATCAAAACTTGATGTAGTGAAATATAGTTGGATTCCTATCACTTCTCTGTATAATTTATCATTTATATAATTTTTAAATTCAACCAAATCCAGTTTAGAATTAGTGCACATTGGTGTTTTCATAGTTTTACATGAATCAAGATTGATTTTTATAACTCAATATTTAGCACATTTTCTTTGATTTAGAAAAATACAATCATTTTTTTTTAAAAATTTGAAGATCAAGGAAAAATTTTAATTCTCCCATTAGGATCATGTAAAATTCATCAGTCATTAATTATAAAAATTCATTTCTAAGAATATCATTTGGAGATCCAAATATAATATCATCAACACATATTTGTAAAATTAAAATATTAGTAGAAAATTTCTTTATAAAAAAGGTTGGATCAACCTTTACTTTATTGAAATCATATTTTAGTAAAAATATTATTAGTCTGTCATACCAAGATTTTGGAGCCTACTTTAGGCCATATAATGCTTTAGATAGTTTTAAAACATGATTTAGAAATTCATCATTATTTAAACTAGGTGGTTGATTAACATTTCCTCTAATGAAATTACACCTTTTAAAAAATCACTTTTTCAATCCATTTTAAATAGTTTAAAATTTTGAAAACTTGTAAAAGCTAATAAAATTTAAATTTATTCAATTCTAGAAACTAGGGAAAATGATTATTCTAAACCAACACCATCTTCTTGTAAATGACCTTGGTAAACTAATATAGCCTTATTTTTGACTATATTACCAGAATCATCTACTTTATTTCAAAAAATCCATTTGGTTACAATAGGTAGTTTATATTTTGGTAACAAAAATAGATTCCAGAATTCATTCTTATCAAACTGGTTAAGATCATCATCCATATAATTTATCCAATTTGAATCTTTCAAAGCTTCTTTAATATTAACAGGCACAAAATCTACCACTAAGGTAGAATTAACACAAAAATTCATAACGAATTTTCTAGTTCTTATTACATATTCAAAATTTCCAATTACATTTTCTAATGAATGATAATTTCAAGTTTTCCAATTTATAGAATCAGATTGAGAAGAGATATCCCTCCTAAACTGATTCATTATAATTTTTAGGTTTATCTTCATTAAAATTGAATTGTTTAAATTCTTTAATAGTATCAACATAATCTATAATATGTTTTTAATTATTTTGATTAAACTTTAAATTCATAGATTAATCCATTTTCATATATCTCTTGTTATATACTGTATAAGATTTATTATTATTTGAGTATCCCTGAAAAATTGAGGAAATATCCATTATATTTTTTTTTTCAAAGTCTAAGTTAAAAAATTCTCCTCCTTTATCACTTATAATTTAATTTGTTTACAAAATTTAATAAACTTGTTTAAGGTTTAACTTTTACGGGATAATGAAAGAGTCCATGTGAATATAATGAAATCATTTATAATTATAAACACATATCTTTTAATACCTAAAATAATATTTCTAATGGATCCAAATAAATCAAGATGAAGAAGTTATAAGCATCCAGCAGTGTTAACTATATTAATAGACCTAAAATACTCTTCGTGATGCTTACACTTGAGAAAAGAATCACATACAAAATACTTACTTTCTTTAAATTTAGGAAGTCCCATAACTTTTCCATGTTTTTCTAACTTGTGTAATTGTTGAATATGTTCATGTCCCGACATTCTATGCTAAATATTATGGCCTGTTTCTAAATCATTTAATCACTTTACATTTTTATTGGTTAGTTTTGAAAAATATTGAGTAGATATTTTATTTTTTTTTGGAAAAAATAAATCAAGATTATCTTTATAAATAATAAATTTATTATCTTCAAACATTACACTCATACCATCATCACAAAGTTGTTATATGCTAATTAAATTTCATTTTAACCCCTATACATATAGTATTTTATACATTATAATAGATTATAATATACCTACTTCTCCAAAACCTTTGACCATACCTTTAGAGTAGTCACCAAAAATGATAGTGCATATATCACCTGAATTAAAAGATAAAAAGTTAGAGATGTTACTAGTCATGTGCCTGGAGAACCTTCTATCCATATACCATGTATCTTTATAACTCTTTAGGAAGCGTTCCTATAAAATAGATTAAGTAAATAATTGTTTTGGTACCCATGTAATTTTGGATCCAACCAGATTAATAATAAAACTCTTAGGAACCCATACATATTTAAGAAATATTTTATAGGGTAATATATAGTATAGAATATTAGAAATAAAAGGCTTGGTGTGGCCTAGTGATTGAGTAAACCTTAAAGAAAATCATTTTTTATAATCTTATTTCAAATTACATTTATATCATTTAATAGTTTAAAAATTTCCTTTACTACTTTAAAAAAAAGTAGTTCTATACATATTATGAATCTGTATATTATACCCAAATCTAATTTTATATTTATTAGGTTTACTCAGATCCATCATATTATCAAATTGTTCTTTTTATCGAACAAAAATTGATCGGGTCTCTTTTAATCTAGTTGTTTCACTTTTTAGTATTTTCATTCTCTTTTTGAATAACTTTCTCACCATTACAAATTTTCACAGTTGAACATGATCTTGTATTTCTGAGATTCTTATTTTTTTGTTTAATATTCTTAAATTCCTTTTTAATTTTATATAAATAATCACAAAATAATTTAAATCTCATGTCTTTATCTTCATCAATTTTTGACATGAAATATCTCATTCATCCATTCTCATATTTTAACTTAATTTGTTTAGAATATGAAACATTTTTCTATTATTTAACTTTCTTATTTTCTCTTTTCAGTTCTCTATATAGTTTAACCATTCTCAAAATATCACTTCGAAACTTTTCATTTTAGTTAGTTAATTCTTTAACTTCTGTTTCAATATCAAACTCATAACCATAACTATAATTACATTCAATGTTTTCCTATTTCTTATTTTTTCAATCAAGAAAAGATTGACCAATTAATTGTCACTCTCAAAACTTTCACTACTAGAGTATGGATATTTTGTACAGCTCTATCCATCATGATATTATCATTTTATCTCCTTCTGGTATTTCTTATCTTTCCCTTCTCATTTCAATATTGGAATGTCTGATTTTATATGCCCCTTTTCCCTACATTCATAGAATATTAATCTAGAAACATCATATTTACTACTTTTACCCATTTTACATCCCTTTCTATCATCCTTTTGATGATATCTTCTAGGAATCTTCTTAAATACCCTCTTTCCTTTCATACACTTGTAGATTATTTTTTGTAAAATTTTCAATTTCATCTTTATTACCTTGCTATAATTTAGAATTAGAGGAATTAAAAAGAGGATTTATATTATATTTTAATGTTATACCTTTACTTTTATCATGATAATCATCATTTTTATTCTTTATTTCCATCTCTAATTGAATAAGTGATCCTATCCATTGAATACTCAGTGAAATCATTACTCTCTTCAATTGAAACCTTAATTTAATTTTGGATTTTGGGTAGAGATCAAAGTATTATTTCAATGATAACTTCATTTTTCACAGTCTCTCCATATGAAACCATGCTATTTAGAATCTTAGTGAATTTATTATACATCTTGTTTATGCGATTTTGATCAATCATTATGGAATTATTGAAACATAGCTTTGTGAATGCCTAACTTAGTTATATGAAACATGTTAGTTCCTTGGTGAGTGAATTTTAAAGTCCTCCAAGTGTCAAAAGCAATTTTACATGAAGAAATATGGCTCTACATATTTATATTTAAATAATAATAAAAATAATTAATAACTTTGTAAATTATAACACATTTTGTTGCATAATTATCAGTTAGAGTTTCTAAATCTAATTCAGGTTATTTATAAGGTTTTGAAATAATATCCTAGAATTGGTGACCTATATTTTCTAGAAATACCTATATCTGATCATTGTAGTAAACATATTTTCTTCCATTGAATTGTTATGGTCTGATGGGATTTAATATCTCAAATTATTTACTTTATAGAACCATGTAGTGGATCTTTTCCTTATACTATTAAATCTAGGATAATGGCTAGTTAAAAAAATAATGAAACAACAATAAAAAATTCCTTAAAAGTTGCCACGTTATGATACAAATTATTAGGTCCCAATATACAGAAATATTGACCAGGGGGTGAATAGTCCTTTTAAGAATTAATCAAACAAATATGATTGTTATAGTGTTAAAAAGTGTTCATTGTGTAGTGGAAAATAAAAAAAATAACATTGGATGCTTTTTATAGTAGTTGAAATCACCAAGATCACAATCTACTCTTAAATATCCTCTAATGGGAGAGGATACTTATATTTATTTTTTCCCTACTTTTGATAGGGAGTGAGAACCAAATTACATAAAAATGTACCTTCTTTTCACCTAGTACCACAACTTTTGACTTTTGAAGGAGTCACAAACCACCTGAATTTTATCTGAGATTCACAACCCAATCTTCCTTTTAGATGGGAGGAATAACCCATTTGATATCTTTGGGATAGGAAAATCTTAAACTGACTATAGAGTATAAAAAATAATATAATGAAATACAATGATGTAAAATAGAAATAAACTAAGAACAAAAAATGATTAGATAATCTTCAATGTTAGTGCAGCTTAAGAAATTAGATCACTTTAGTAGTGGATGTTGAAAATTATGAATTCCATCATGATTGAATCAATGAAATAATAGTTTTAGTGGAGAAAATAATACTTCCCAAATCTTATATGAAAGTTTTATTTTTCCATCTTTGTAATTCTGTCAATCACGGTCATCAATCCTTGTTGGATAATATTTCATCACATTATTTAGTTTGCATTATAATAGATAAAATAATTCATTGACTCTACATATCATGGATCATTTTATTTGATAATCACATAAAGACATGTTGGAAAAATAATAAACATATAAAACATATATGTTAGTTGTATTAAAAAATACTGTGCTTAATATGAGATAGTTGGCACTCATTTATTTATACAGAACATACCATCATAATATTTATAGCATGAATGTTAGAACAAACATATATAATACACATTTATAAAGTAGTAAAAATAAAATGAATAAATTTTCAATTTACAGAATATCAAAAATTCTCAAAAAATAGAGTATCATAAATATATTTCATGTGTAAATGTGAATGGATAAATTTTTTACGTAGAATTATTTAACAACATATAATTTTATTTTATCAATATATAATCAATAAAATAATAATTAAAATATTTTATTTCAATTACAATAATTAAAATAAAATCAATTTGAATTTTATAAAAAATATATTTTTTAAACTAATGGTAAATAGAAATATACCTAGAAGTAGCAAAAGGTTGATGCCACTGACAAGCTACCATCACAGATGTTCTACCATTTCATCATCTACTGTTTCTAGTAGGGGAATTCTACTTATGTTCTAGGTAATCTACAATTGAAGAGTGGTAGATAAAATGTATTTATACTGATGTGGTTTGTTAGTAGTATACCATTGAAGTAGGAAATACCATTGAATTATAAATGGATCTACTATGAATGAGGTCAGTGGAAATTCTATTGAATTAAATAAAGATACTGTCATCTAGTGGAGCTGCTGTGAAGGAGGAACAATCGACCATTACTGAGAAGGACTAGCGGTGCTTCCATTGTGCTGTCGAATGGTAGGTTCTGCTATAGTATGAGTGATTATCTACCATTCATTACTACATGAAGACAATGCTAAATGACTATCTAGGCATGAATATATGAATCATGTGCATCATTAGTATTTTAAAGATCAAACTCATCATGTATAAAGAAAGGTAAAACATTCTTCTACAACCATGATGCTTTCATTTTTCCATAAAGACTTATTTGAAAAATAGTATACGTGAAAGATAAAGATTTCATGCATATCGACACTTATTAAATCTTCTTGAAATATTGATCATGCAACATTATCGAGATTGGTATTTATCATGGCTGCTTTTAACATGAAAAGATCTAACTCATAGTATCTTCGATGAATATCGAGCATGAAGATGTGTCTTGGTTAAAAATCACATGGTGTGGGAGATCGAATGGACCAGATAGATTTGATCAGATAATTGGTGGAAGGTCTATATTTAAAAGATAATGAAATAGTTAAACAAGTCCCACATCCCACATCATATTAGTGTTATGGCTGGCCTCTACTATATCAATCAACTCATCCCACTATTGGTTTGAGATGCATATGGGGGATCAACACCCGTTATACATGTACTACATGCCACACAGGCCATGCCACACCTACGCTGGTCCACCAGCACTTCAAGATTGTTCTCCCATGGGGTCAACCTAGAGGCCCTCCAATGTGGTTGATGGGATAGTTGTTGGGTTTTTCCAGGGTTGTCCCAGATTTTTTACTAAAAGGTACTTAGAATTCCAGCCTCCCTCCCTAATTCCTCCCTCATCCTCCTTGGTTTAGAAGTACCTACTCTCTATTGAGGGTCTCATTTGCTTCCACTTTCTATCCAAGAGTTCTCAGAGGCATCGTCACTTCACGGGTTTTCTCTGGTTTCTTACTTTGACCAAAAATGCCCTTCGCTCGACAGATTTGATAAATTTTTCAACGGTGCCTGGCCCTTGCAAGAACACATTGTTGTCAGTCTTTTAGACCCTCGTCACTTCCTGATGCACTTTTCCTATGAGGATGATCTTGCTATCATGTGGTAAAAAGGTATTAGATCCTATGAAGGTTCCCATTTATTCCTAATCAGATGGAACTATTGTAATAAATGGTCCATCAAATTAATTAATAATGTAATAAATTATTGTAGAAAATAATAAATGGTACAACAATTAATATGGTACGTTATTAATAAATGGTCCAACAATAAATACGGTATGTTATAATAAATATGATAATTTATTATACATGTATTTAATGTATTAAATTTAGTTTGAATAATTTATTTATTACATTGATGGAAATCAATCTCCATTGATACTCCTTATCGACGGAGTAAATTGTGGTGGGTTCTTGATTGTAGAACACCCTATAAATATAAGCCCCCTGTACTCAGTGGATTAATGAAACATACACCATCTACATCCCTATACAAAGTATAGAAGGAATTCGGGTTTTAATTCGACTGTTTCCTATTTTTACAATGGCTGGAAGCATGTAACATGTTTCGTTTATTAAAAAAAATTTCCCGACCCAAGAATTATACATTCTTTAAAATCTCTAACATTTGGTATCAAAGGGAGTTATACCTTTGTCTTGTAAAAGAAATTCTTAGAATCTGTTTTATCAAAAACTCTTTTATATTTTCAGATTTGGAAATGACAGATTTCCTTGTCTACCGTCATCCTCTTCATTTCTTCATTTTTGATTATTAAAGATGTTTTACACATCCTTAATTCATTAGTCATGATTTTTTTGTAAATTTTATTAAAATTGGGTTTTTCCACAACATTCCTAATTAAATAAAATTTAAATATTCAATAAAATTTCATTAAAATGTATATTCACTTATTGAAATTTCAGTAATCAAAGATATTTATATATCTTTATTTTCATTAGATGAAATATTATATTTAATTTTCAAAATTTTCCCATAGGTATTATGATTATTAAAAAATTTAATATTTTGTCATATGGTTTGTTTAATTATCAAATTATAATTCAATAATTTATGAATTAAACTATCAATTCATAATTATGTTGTTTTTGAAAATTTTATTAAAAATGGGGTTTTTTCCACATCATTCCTGATTTAAATAAGAATCACATATTCATTAAATAAAATTAAATGTTATCTGAAAAATATAATAAATTTTATCCCAAAAGATTTTTTATTATATTTTTAGATGAAATATTAAATTTAATTTTCATAATTTTCCCACAGGTATTATAAAAATTAAAATTTTAATATTTTGTCATATGGTTTGTTGGATTATCAAATTATAATTCAATTAATGAATTAAAATATTACTTGATAATTATTGATTTATTTCAGGAATATATTAAATTAAAATTTCACCCACATGCAATTTTATATTTTTTAGACTCATGTTGACAAAATTTACTATGTAAATTATGTAATTCAGACTAATAAGAATGTATTCAATTTTTAGTTATGCCATCAGGATTTTCTGATATTCACTGTGACATTCTTGAATTAAAGGGTGAAAACTATAAAATTTAGAAGGAGATAATTCTTCTTCATCTCGGATGGATATAAATTGATTATGCTATTCGAAAATATGAACCGCATGCAGTTAGTAATGATAACACACTAGATGATATATTACTTTATGAACATTGGGAGTGGTTAAACCGTCTTAGAATGATGTTCATAAAAACTAAACTATTAGCTAGTATTTGTGGTTCAGTCGATGGGAATGATAATGTTTGTAACTTGATAAAATATATAGATGAACAATTCATCTCTTCAGATAAATCATTAGAAATAACAGTAATCCTGAAGTTCTCATCTATGATAATCACCACCATGAAAGGTGTGCACGAGAAAATATTGCAGGTGAGGGATATTGTGGCTCAACTTAAGAATCTTGTAGTTGATATATCTAAATCATTTCTAGGTAATTATACTCTCAACACTCTACCACATAAATATGGTCCATTTAAAATATATTATAACACACATAAAGATAAATTTCCAATTAATAAATTAATGACTATATGTGTTGAAGAGGAGGAAAGGCTTGTGGTGGAAATGGGAGAACCCAATATGCTGACAATGCACCAGAAACTTAAGGTAATAAATTTCAAGCCAATAAAAAGGGGAAAGAGAAATTGCTTCCTCAACCTAATATTAAGAAGGAAGTCATTTGTTTTTTCTACAAAGGAAAAGAACATGTAAAGGAAATTTTTCCTAAATTTCAAAAATGGCTTGAAATGAAAGGTATTTCAATCTCATTGGTTTGTTATGAATCAAATATGGTTGATAAAATTTATAACACTTGGTGGATTGATTTTGATTCTATAATCTATATTGTGACTACCTTGTAGGGTATGAAAAACCTAAGGAAACCAGTAGACAATGAGCTTGGTGTGTATTCATGAAACCAGATGCACTCACATGTGAAAGCTTTGGGGACATGCACTTTGGTGTTATCAAATGGGTTTACTTTGATTTTGGAAAAGATATTTTATATTCCAAGTTTCTCCAGAAACTTGATTTCAGTTTCAAAACTTGTACTGTTGGGTTTTACATTCAGTTTTTGTGAAAATAATTTTTCCTTAATATATGGAAATGATATTGTTGGATGTGGTATATTAAAGGATAGGATTTTCTCCATTTATTTGGAAATAAAAATTGATAATGATAACATGTATGTTCATACTAGCATTAAAAAAGTGTTATAAATTAAAAATCTTCTATGTTAAGGCACTGAATATTAGGTCATATCTCAAAAGAAAGGATACTTAAGAATGGGGCACTTAGTACTCTTGATTTCACTAATTTTGAAACCTGTGTGGATTGCATTATGGGAAAGCAAACCAATTAATCAAAGAAAGGTGAAAATATAAGTTCATCTATATTAGAAATAATACATACATACATATGTAGCTCAGATATGGATTTACATAATCATAAATTCTTCATTTCATTCATTGATGACTATTCACGATATATGTATCTCTATTTGCTTCACAATAAAAATGAAGAACGTGATGCCTTTATAATTTTTAAGGACAAATCAGAGAAACAATATGGTAAAAAAATTAAGATCATGAGGTCAGATCATGTTGGATAATATTATGGGAGATACATTGAGGATGGACAATTGCCTGGCCCATTTGCAAGGTTTCTTCAAGAAAATGGAATAGTTGAACAATACACTATGCCTGGTTCACCAGATGAAGATGGTGTAGCAGAAAGAAGAAATTGAACATTAATAGACATGGTACAAATTATTCTTAGTAACTCTAAGCTACCTAAATTATTGTGGACAGATACACTTAAATCGATATCATACATTTTGAATCGGGTTCTAACAAAGGTAGTTTCAAAAACACCTTTTGAATTGTTCAAGGGTTGGAAACTGAATTTGTGGCATATATACATTTGGGGATGTCCTTTAGAAGTGTGTATTTATAATCCACATGAAAATAAGTTTGATCCTAGCACCATTAGTGGCTAATTTATTGGATATTTTGAAAGGTTTAAAGGATATAGTTTTTATTTTCCATCATTAAACACAATAATTGTGGAATCAAGAAATGAAAAATTTATTGAAAATGACTTGATTAGTGGGTGTTATTTTATCAAAAAAATTCAAGATGAAGACCATTCAGAAGATCAACCCTCTAACTTAGGTGATATAATGATAATTGTTCACAAAAAATCTCATTTTCGAACAAATATCATTCCAAAAATGGTTGATGATCATCCTTCGGATAAAATATTTCAAGAATTAGAAACCCTTTAAATAACTGTTAAACCAGAAATTACTCAAGAAAATAATGTTGAAACATTGATAAGATCTATAAGGATGAGAAATTCATCAACTTCCAGTGATTATATAGTGTATCTACAAGAATCTAACTATAATATTGGAGCTGAAAATAATCTCAAAACATATTCACGTGCCCTGAGTTGTGAAGAGTCAAATATGTGGTATGATACCATGATTTAGGAGTTAAATTCCATGGAGAGTAATCATGTTTGGGAACTTTTTGAGTTTCCTTTTATTGTAAAACCTATTGGATGTAATTGGGTTTTTAAAACAAAGAATAATTCATTTGGAAATGTTGAAAGATACAAGGCCCGACTAGTTGCTAAAGGGTTTACTCAAAATGAAGGGATTGATTATACTGAAATTTTTTCCCTAGAATCCAAAAAGGATTCCTTACGCATCATATTGACATTAATATCTCATTTTTATTTTTAATTACAAAAAATGGATGTTAAAATTTCTTTTCTGAATGGTAATCTAGATGAGGAGGTTTACATGAAACAACCAGAAGGATTCCTCTCTAGTAATGGTGATAATTTGGTGTGTAAGCTCAAAAGGTCTAGCTATGGTTTAAAACAAGCATCCCAACAATGGTATTTATTATTTAATGATGTAATTACTTTATTTGGTTTTGAAGAAAACATTATGGATCGATTTATATACTAGAAGGTTAGTGGGAGTAAAATATGTTTTCTTGTTTTATATGTAGATGACATTTTACTTTCCACCAATGATAAGGGTTTTCTAATGAGGTTAAATAGTTTCTATCCAAAAGTTTTGACATGAAATATATAGTAGATGAATCATATGTAATTTTATTAAAGATTCATAAGGATAGGTTGAGAGGCATTCTAGGATTGTCTCAAGAAACCTATATTAATAGTCTTTGAGAGATTTTGTATGAAAGACCGTGCAACAAGTATAACACCCATTGTTAAGGGTGATAAATTCAGTATGAACCAAATCCCTAAAAATGAATTTGAATAAGAACAAATGAAATCAATACCATTTTCTTCTGTTGTTGGTAGTTTAATGTATGCTCAGGTCTGCACAAGGCCTGACATTGCATTTGTAGTGGAAATATTGGGGTGATATCAGAGTGATACATATATAGAACCCCAAAAGGCTGTGAAGATGGTATTGAGATACCTGAAAGGAAATAAAGACTAAATGATTATATACAAACACACTCACAATTTGGAAGTCATCGGATACTCAGATGTAGACTTTTCCAGCTGTGTTGATTCACACAAACCAACTTCAAGATATGTCTTTATAATGGCTGGAAGAGCTGTGTCATGGAGAAGTTTCAAACAGATTCTAATAGTGACTTCTACTATGGAATTTGAGTTCGTTTCATGTTTTGAGGCCACTTACCATAGTGTATGGAAAAAGAGTTTCATTTCGGGCTTTAAAGTTATAGATTTTATTTCAAGTCCTTTGATTATATATTGTGACAATTCAGATGCAATTTTTATGTCCAAGAATAAAAAAAGTGGGAGTTGAAGTAAGAACATCTACATCAAATACTTAGACATAAGGGAATGTGTTAAAGATAAAAAGGTGGCCATTCAACACATCAACACCGAATTGATGATTGTAGATCCTTTGAGTAAAGGCATGCCTCTATTTAAATTCAAGGATCATGTAATATGTATGGGATTAAGTTCTACATTATAAATTTGTTGAATTTTATTTGGAACTATTTATATTTAAGTATTTATATCTTCAATTTAAGTGTACACATTCATTATTTGAGAAATATTTATGGGGCTACAGAATAAACCATATGGTTAAGGTTTGTTCATAAGAGGAATAAACCATGTGGTTAAGGTTTATTAATTCATTTATCTAAGGGTACGTGGTATATTATGATACATGGAAGGGGATAATCATTATCTATAGGAATACTTCTATGATCCAAATATCATGTTTTTTTAAAGAGGGAGATTGAATTCATTCACATTAATTGGTTTGGACCAAGTGGGAGAATGTAATAAATGGTCCATCAAATTAATTAATAATGCAATAAATTACTTTAGAATATAATAAATGGTCAAACAATTAATATGTTACTTTATTAATAAATGGTCCATCATTACATATGGTACATTATCATAAATAAAATAATTTATTATACATTTATTTAATTTATAAAATTTAGTTTGAATAATTTATTTATTACATTTATGGAAATCAATGTCCATTAATACTCCTTGTCGAAGGAGTAAATTATTGTGGGTTTTTTATGGTAGAACCCCTCTAAATATAAGCCCCCTACACTCGGAGGATTAAGAAAACATACACCATCTACATCCTAGTGTAGAGTGTATAAGGTATTCAGGTTTTAATTCGACCATTTCCAGTTTTTACAATGGCTGGAGGTAAGTAACATGTTTTTTTTATTAAAGAAAATTTTCTGATCTTAGAATTATACATTATTTGAAATATCTAACAGCTATGAGTTCCATTGGAAATTTAATTTCCCTATAGTGTTGATTTGGGTAAATTTTATAGGCCTCCCCCTTCCCTTCTATAACCCTATTATTATATGAATTCTGAGTAATTTATTTGGGAGATTTATGACTTTTGATGAGCACTCAAGATCCTTATACCATCTAATTGTAGCCTAAATATGTGTATAAGTGTAAATCTCAAATCCTCTAGTTGAATATGTTTGGATCAAGGTCGATGAACAATTATGATGACTTCAAATAGTGGTTTTTGAGACCTGGTTTGACTTTCTATTGTTATGTTTTCATCTGGATCACTTGCAAGTGGACTATCATTCATCTCATAGCTCGTAAAATGTGAGCTACCCTATGGGATTTTTGGATCAAGTAGATTATGCTACTCCTCTTTAGTTGGAAGCTAGTTCGTTTCCTATTGATTCGAAGGATGTTGTGGTCTCTTCTTATTGTGGTTTGGTTGGTTCCTAATAGATAGTAGGTCACCCGATAGTGGAGTGTAGGCGTGGAAGTATGAATAATTTCCCGAATTCAGATGTAGGGCTCATTTCTAGTGTCATGAATTTGGATTATGCTCCTGATGCTGATTTAATGAAACATTCCCAATCTATCCACAATAGTGATGTTGAGGCCAAGTTCACTGGTCTGTAAGAGGACACGAGGTTGTCTAATGCTGTTCTTCCCACTAGGCTTAAAACAGATTAGCTAGATCTAGATGGAACATTCAAGGATAAAACCACTCAAAAGTGGGAATAACCACTTAATTAGGGATCATTTATGCCTGATAGGATCACCACTTATGCTCAAATGGTGTTGGGTACCAAGAAGAAGGGTTCAGAGCTATTTGATCACAAATCGGGGGATGGGGAGGCCCAACCCATAATACCCCCATGGTAACATGAATAATTTAGATCCCATGCATTACTTCACTACCTTCCATTGAAAACTCATATATTGACGTACACCCACATGATGGGTTATATGAAGGCATGCCACAAAATTTCACTGATAGAACTAAGCGAATAGATAATGATGTGTTAGTGGAAAACATGGAACAAAAAGGAACTGTTGGTACCAAGATGAAGGTGATCTCAATAGTTAATTTTGAAAACATGTTCTAGATTCTTGGATATCTAAGACCATGTAAGAAATATACAGAAGTATTGGAGTTAGTCAAGTTAAAAAGGAATAATAATTCTACTCCATTGAATGTATTAAAGGTTCTAGAGGACTTGATACATGTTTTTTAGAACTATGTGAGAGATAAAGAATCAGATTCTAGATCTATGTTAGAGTGGGAATAAGATCATCATAATTTGATGACAGTTGGGTGAGGCTCGAGGAATGGAAATCTAGGAAAGGCCTCTAGGAACTTTCCAGTTAATAAAAAGAAAAAAAAATAAGTAGTGAAAAAACTACTCCAACCTTCTGAAACCTATGGTCACCAGATCAGTTGGAAAATTAAATATAACCGAGGAAAGGGTTAGACTATACTCAACAGAGGCTCAAAAATTTGGTTATATAGGTGGTCCATCATCATCTCCTATTGATTGGAACATAGGACTTGTGATTCTCCTCTATTTAAAGTAAGATATTATTGAAGAAGATTTCAATATTAATGTGTCAAAGGTGAAGGTTGATAGAATTTATTAAAATAAATCCAAGTTTCTCTTAATGGTGAAGAAAAAGAGTGGATCAAAAAAAATATTAGATATTGGCACATGGAATCGAAGAGGGAAAAATTAATTTAGAAGGATATATCTAAACTTGGGACATGATGTCTAACTAATTTTAAGGCCTTATTAGGGCTTATCCAGAGATGCAGATAACATTGAAATAATGGGGATTATACCAGGTAAGTAACTCCAATAATATTAATTTTTTTGTAATGATTTTGGGATTTCATTTTTTGTTCAATGCAATTAATATTGGGCATGTTCAGTTTCCCACCTTTTCCTTAAATGAAATCTGATAATAAAAATTTTAATTTTGAGGAGAAAATAATAAAATAAATTAAAATAAAAGATCAAAATTGATCAAAAAAATAATAAAAAACTCCCAGAGAAAACAAAAACAACTATATATGAACCTATGTAAGGATCAACTTGAATATATTGACATAAAGGTCATATCATATATATATATATAGGTCATTCACATAGGGGTAACAATAGTTAGAAAAAATTATAAAACAATCACCTAACATTTTTTAAAGGTATATTGTAAAGATTATCCCATAACCTACATAAGGATGAATCTCATCCATTTAATAAAAAACTAGTGTTTTTTAAGGATCATTTCACAGAGAAATATTGAATTTTCTATAGACTAAAAATATAAGAACCAAATCCGATAATTCTTGATCTGATCTTTATTGTTACAAAAATCACAAAAACATTATGATTCTATTCGAGTGAAATTATTTCAAACAACATACCATGAAGAATAAGATAAATCTAATAGAAATTATATTTGAGTTTTAAGAGGACCGAATATGGTTATGTTTCAGGATAATTTCTATAAAAAACATCAAGATATTTATTATGATGATGTTCTACCATTCTAAAATTCATATAATCACTTGAAAAATGTGTTTTTATTTATTCAATATGGGTTTTTGAGTATAGATATTCAATTTGTGTGTTATTTAGTGTAATTTTGAGATATATTTATCCATGACATGAGGCAACTCTAGAACATGTTAACTGATGTTTTTTTTGTAAAATAAAGAAGATGGGTATTACTAGAATCCAAGAATTCATTATTTTGGATTTAATTTCTGAAGAACCAATGCGATGAGTTTTATTAAAAAAATATTATTATTATTTAACTTTTAATGAATAAAGGAAGGTCAATTTTGGTATTTAACTATAGACATGTAGTTAATTAATGTGGAGAATATTCTGAGATCATGGTGTGTAGTTTTGAGGCTAACCAAACATGGAAATAATAAGTATCCTTCTATATGATTATGTTGAGAGAATAATCAATAATTTTGAGTTATAAATAATATTTATTAAATTATTTATATTCTTTGATTCATGGGGTGTCAAAATATGATGTGAAACTGAAGAATGAGAAGGTATTATTGCTAAGTAATATTAAGAATTTGGTATTTTGAGAAGAAAAAAATAGTGAGATGAAGTGTTCTAGGTGTTTGGAGAGTTGAAGAAATCATCTATATCTATTTCAGATTAATAAATTAGTGATTCAAATTAGCATTTAAGATTCAATAAGTGTATCTTCAATATATTATACTTGGAGTGAGAAAATTGTTCTTGATCATCTTGATGCCTCGTAGAGGAAGAACATATCTATTGTTGAAGAAATCGAAGCTCTCAAGTGATATTTCTCATTTTTATTCACATAATTATATTAAAATATAAATATATATAGTCTAGTGTGACTCGTAATCAATATTTTGTGATGCTATTATTGGCCATGTAGTCTTATACTCACTTGTGCTTATGGTGGACAGTTCATGATTGAGAGGAATAACCAATCATGGAAAGGAGTAGGTTTCTCATAAAGGGACTAAACCATTTAAAATTTATCATGTTCTTTGATATTTAATTTTCTACATGTAGATATGAGGATTAAAATTCATATTTGAGTGAATCCAACATTTATATGCCATAGAGGTTGATTTAAGTAGGAATGGATTATAAATATTAGTCTCCCTTGATTCATCCCCCATATCTTAGTAAAAATAATTGATCCTAGAAAATTAAATTGTTTTCATATCAAGTTCTATATTTTAGATTAAATCAAGTTATAATAATTTATAATCTTAGTTATATTAATAGAAGGTAGTTCCAACTTTTTATGGAAAGAACTACCATAGTTGGAAGAAGATGATATTTCTATATCTTTTATCCCTTGGATTGGAGGTTTGTGATGATAAAGTTAGTGGGTTTTTAGTTATTAAGAAGGATCTATTTATGGACTTAAATAGTAAAATAAATATTGAGGTTTATAGTAAGACACAAAATGTTATTTTAATGTATTTTTTTCAAAAAAAGTATACAGAAAGATGATGAGACATAAATCAACCCAAGAAATAAGGGATATGATGGAATGAAACTATGAAGGAATTGTGAAAGTCAATGGGTCCAAATTAAAGATTTATAGGAGCCAAATTAAATACATCAAGATAAAAGAAGAATATAACATTGATGATTATTTTAAAAGGATCAATGAAATTGTAATAAATATTTGAGGGTTTGGTGAAAATCATTAAGATTCATCCATTTTCAAAAAAATTATGAGACACTTTTTTGATGGTTTTAACCCAAATATTTTAGATCCTTAAGATATAGAATATCTCTTAATATATGAATTAAATAACATTATAATATCCTTTGAAATGATAAAACTCCTAGCCTTTAAGAAAAAGGTTTAAAATGATATGTCTTTTGAGGCCATGAGAAATTTGAAAATTCAAGAAAATGTTGATGATGCATATTCATGTGAATCTAAAAATGAAGAGGATGATAGAAGCTATAAAATATTAATTTCTCTTATTTTAAAAAAGTTTAAAAAGTTAATCATTAAGAAAAATTGAAAAATTTAACCTATATGCCACAAAAGTAATGGAATTTGGAATTTTTTTCATAAACTGTTTAAAGTTGAAGGGAAAAGATTTTTAAGTCTAAATAATATGAGAAAACTCATAGAAAGAATAGAATAAAATTTAAAAATAAGAATTCCAATTTTGAATATGTAAGAAGAGATCTTCTAGAATAAAGAGGAGAAATTACATAATTAAAGAAGAAGATAATGATAACTCATCTAGTAGTTTATATAAAAGTGATTTTGGGGAGAAATTTACTAATTCTATGGTTCATGTTGAAAATTATTTGACACTTTGAGTGGTGGATAAGATGATTTAGAACCAAATAGGACATGACACAAGCTAAAATATGGGATTTAGTCATGTCTTGAGAAAAAAAATCAAATCTTAAGAAAGAATAGAAACAACTAATAAAATAAAATTAGTAGCTGACAAAAGATATGAATAATTTTTTCAATAAATAAGCATCCTACATTAATAAAATCAATAAGTTCATGTTGAATGCTTCTAAACATGAAAACACTGCAAAGGATATTAAAGTTAAAATCTATCGAAAAATGAAGAGTCATATAATACATAGTCTAAGCTTCTTGTAGTAGGTAATGAACCAAATAATATCAAATATGGCTTAAAAAACTCTGTTTAAGACAATATTTAATCCTCCAAAGTGGCTTAGGGAACTTAGAATTTTTTTTAATTTAAATATATACCTGAAAGAAATGATTGTAATTATGATTTTATTAATAATTCAGGTTCATTATATAAATATGGCCAAGTATAAACTAAGAAAATGGGGAGAAAAATCCTCCATATTTAGTAGAATAAATAAGGAACCTATGAATCCCATTTATTATCAAACTGAAGAAAAAATTGAACAATTATTTATAATAATTGTAAAAATATGGAAATATTTTTTTCTAAAAAAATTATTATTCTAGATGATTTATATTTCAAGGATGTTACTTGTGTTATAGAGTGTTTGGGTATAAATCCTACACATGATGGTACAATATTTAACTATCTAGAAAGAGGCATTAAGTCCTATGGAGTTATTTCAATGAGATGAAAACACATTCTAAAAGAAGATAGAATGTAAAGATAAATATTTCACATTTTCCAACTCAAAAAAAATTTAAGTTTCTTGTGAAAGTTCATGGTAGGTGTGATTTTTAGGTCCATAGTGAAATTATGTGTATGTAATTATTTCTAGGTCATATTCCATATGTTGAGAAAGGGAAGGAAATTCAAAAATCCAAGGAAGAATTAGTATGTCTAACTGATTTTGTATTGAAGGAAAATAAAAAACTATTCATGGATTATTGATAGTGGTCACTATTCCCATGTGAAAAGTGATACATATATTCCAAATAATATTTAAAATCATAATTTGGAGTTATAACTTTTATTAATGATTATTATTAAAAAATTAATGGAGTTGGCTTGGCTGAAATTGGAACTCAAAATATGAAATCAAATGACTTTTCTATATGTAAGGGCTAAAGAATAATACTTTAAGTGTATTCTAGCTCCATGATAATGGTCATGAGTTTTTTTAAATAAATACCCATGTATCCTTAAAAACATAAAATTTGGAAAGATAATTTCTTAGGGAAAAAGAACAAATCATAATCTATTTTAAATTAGTGATCCAACCAATTCCTATTATTTGGATGAAAAATGAGAGCATGATATGGAATAAAAGGCTTGGTCATCTTGTCCAAAGAATAATTATCTAAAATTATATTTATGAGGTTGTAAGATATCTATCCAATCTAAAAATAAAAATTTAAAATTCTTCTAGAACCTATCAAAAGTGAAAGATGCCTCAGAAATATCACTAGAAGATCAATATTTATTCTACAAGATTACTAGAACTCATTCACACTGATTTATTTGGTCCCCTGAAGAAAAATTATACAAGAGTTGATTTATATTTCATAATTTTAATTGATTATTTCACTTTATTGACCAATGTGATGTTCATAAATCATAATTCGGAAGCTATTGAGATGTTCACAATTTTCATAAGATAAGTTAAGAGTTAGGAATCAACATCAAAGGATTGAGATATGATAATGGAAAAAATATAAAGGTGATTCATTTGAATGATATATTAATAAAAATGGAATAAATAATACATTCATGACAACATATACTCCTAAGAGAATTGTTTTTATTAGGGGAATAATAGAAGTATTGTTGAGATAGACAGGACCATGCTAGCTAAAAAAAATCTAAAAAAATTGTAGAGAAGATGTGTGTGTTGTTTTATATATTTAGAATTCATATATTTTGAGACCAAAGAAACATTTTAATCTTTATGATATGTGGTATAATAAGAACCAAAACATTAATTACTTTAAATTATTTGGTATTATGTGATTTATAAAGATCAAAGACAATATGCTTGTAAAATTTGAAGATAAAGTAGATGAAGGGATATTTATAAGACACTTATCAAGTGTTAGTTAGAATAAGTGCTAGAATAAATGGTTTCATAAGGCTATTGACTATTTTTATGTTAAATCTTTTTAAAATCAGTGTATATCTAATCATTTAGTTTCCATATATTTAGAATTTCTAGACAAAACAACATGAATATTTCAAACCAGTAGGTTGAATAGGAAGCCGAAATTTAACCAAACATTATTGATGTTTATTAAAAACACACTAGTAATGAAGAATAAGTTTCTAGAAGTGACATAATAGTTTCATAGGATAAATATTCATTTTTAAATATAAAATATCATTGGTAGACAAGAGGCATCAGTTCAAACAATTAGATGACTGATAATTGAAAATCAAACAACTCTTATATCATAGGTTGAACTAAGAAGTGTGGATAGAGGTTTTGATTATAAAGAAAGGGTAAAATAAATTAATGGTGAGATTAATTAAATTGAGTAAAGCTTCACTTGGGAGTTTCTATCAAGGAAAAAAGGTAAAAATTTCCTTAGCACCAAGTGGGTGTTTGGAAACAAAATGAATGAGAGAGGTGTAGTGATAAGAAACAAGGAAAGGATAGTATGAAAAACAAACTCTCACATATAAGGAATTTATTTTTAGTAACATGTTTATTTAATGGAAATACTAGAAACTATAAAGATATTTCTCATAGTGGATATATATAAACACAATAATGTTTATCAAATTAATGAAAAATTAACCTATTTAAATGGTGATCTTGATAAAGAAGTGTTCATAGGGAAACCTATGGGTTTCATATTTCATATTTATGGAAGCATGGTGTGATAATTAAATAAGGATTTATATGGATTGAAAATAGCTCCAAGATCCTAGTGTTTAAGACATGATGACTACCTAAAAAAAATGGAGTTTATAAAAGTGAATGTTGATAGAAATTGTTATATAAAGAAGTAGTACATGGGTTCATTGATTATCATAGTTTATTTTGATGATATAATATTTTCTATAGACAAATTTTATCTATGTGAAGTGTTTTCTAAGAAAATAAAAAAATTGAGATGTATATATTTGGATAATTAACATACTTTCTAGGATTACTGATTGAGTAAAAATTAAATGACATATTTTTATCCCATGGAAAATTTTAAAAGGAGATTTTGAAAATGTCTTGAATATAAGACTTAAGATAAGTTTAAAATAAAAATTTAGTTGGAATAAAACTATATAAGGATGAGAATAATCGTAAGGTTTGATAAAAAAAGAGTTTAGAAGAGTCATTGGATGCTTGTTTTTTCTGAAAGCATCAAGGCCTGACATAGACAATATAGTTACACTTTTTTCTAGATTTCATAATGACCCTAGGGAACCACACATTCTTATAGCATAAATATTTCTAAGATATATGAAGGGAATAGTAAACTATGTAATTTTATATGGATGAAATATATATTTTCACATTATAGGTGGGGGTTGAGTGAGCCAGTATAGTAAGAAGAAAATTTCAGTGATGCATAGTAAAGATAAAGTAGATTATGTAACTATGACTCATTCATGAAAAAAAAGGTTCATGTTTGAATTTTATGTAAATATATTTTAATGTTAATACTTAGATGACATTAAGAATAATGTGTGATAATCATATTTCTATAAATATGTCTAAAAAATCCTATATGCCATTCTAGATCAACGAATTTAAACATTGTATATAATTTTATTAAGGAAATAATTTCCAATAGAAATATCATGTTAACATATATATCCAACAAGAATTATATTAAAAATATCTTCAAAAAATATATATTGAAAAAGGCACCCACGTGATCAATGAAATCATTTAGAGGGGTGGTGAATCAATGATTAACATTTTATTTTATATTTTTTTAAACAACCTTTCTTACTGGTTAAAGTAAAATTTATTCACTATTAAACAAACAGAAACTCACACATAGATAAGGCATAATGGATTTTGAAAGGTTCGCTACTAAATAAGAGTATGCAGTCCTTGGCATGATCTAGAAACACCCAAGTCCACATTGTCCACTAGAAACAATCCTATAGATTGTAGAAATAAGGGGATAAACATGAACTTGTAATACATTATAGTATCGCTATAGTGGAAGTGTTTCCCACACAATAATTATAATTCATAGAGTTTCATAACATTATGAAAGTCTCTCTAAGGTTTAGACTTCAAATATATTATTACCATACTGGTTATTTCTTCCTATCTTACACTAGAGCAAGTCTTCTTTTCACCATTATTCAATATCTTTAATAGTAGCAAGAAATAATATCTTACTCTTATTCCTTATCTATGCTATTTTATTTCTAATACAAAAAAAATATTCTATAGGTTTTCAATAATATTGATAGACCATTTATTTTTCTTCTACTTCATAAATATTCCCATTTAAAAATATTGAGAATATTATTTCTATAATTTTAATGGAAACTCAAAAATTGAAGGAAATGATAAATCCTCTTCTTTAAAACTTCTTTTAAATAAAGTCAAGGCTTTATTTTACATATCCATAAGACTTCCTTTAAATTCTCACTCGATATTAGAATATCACCATCAAAATATTCTCCAAAAAATAAAAAAACATTAATTACTTAAAAAAACTCCACCTGCATAGAATCATGAATCTTATCCATGTGGACCTCTAGATTTCTACACAGAACTCATCTAATAATTTTAATATTTCTTATAAAACCTATAATTTTGTTGAGAGTTAAAGACATATGTTCACATTCATATGATCTGAAGACTTACAATCAAAGGTCAATGTGGATGGTGAAACCTCTGGTATGCTTGGACCCTTGTTTTTTGGAGGTGTTTTCAAAACTCACCATGGTTTTATCAAGGTTTTATTTCATCATTATATTGGAATTGGATTTTCCTATGAAGATGAACTCTAGACCATGATACATGCCATCAAGCATGATGTCCAACATAACTGGAGCTCCCTATGGATTGAATCATATTCCTAAATTTCTATTAAATCCCTCAAAACTTGAACTAGGAATGTTACTTATCATATGCTACATCATTGGATAACATGTATTAAAAATTCCAACCATCACAAATTGATTTGTTCACATGCTTATAGGGAGTCTAATCAAGTTTTAGATACTTTGTCAAAAATAGTGATAATGGAAACATGTACGATATGGTCCTTTAAGATCCCGAAATATTTTTGACTAATGGTGAAATCCACTCCCTCATTTTTAAATACCCTTGTAATTTTTGATCTACACTTTTACTTTTATTATTAAATTTTAGGATCAAATTTGTATGGATCCTAAATCTTCTTGGTAAAGGCCTATGTTCCAAATTTAACAAAATATACTATATCTACTTAAACCTTGTTAAAATAAACTCATTTCAACCATGGTAATGATAATACCCCCATTTGTATTTTTTGGAAGTCAAGTATCATAAATTACCTTCAAACTTATCCAAAGTTATAATAAATCATCATCTAATATTTCTAGTAATTATTGAGTATACTTGATGCAAGAAAAAAGAATATTAAATAAAAATATCATGTTATATATAAAATAGTGATTTTAATTCAACCTATTTAAGATATGTTTCTCTTCATCACCCTCTTCAAATCATAAAAAAATTATTACATATACATTAACAAAATATATTAAAACAGTTCACACATGTAAAGGATAAAATCATATCTTACCCCTTTTATGTCCCTAAATACACACTCCCCCTGAGTAAGTGAGAAATATATCTTTGGAATTTCCCTTAGGTTTTTTCTCCCCACTTTTAATTAAATTTGATAAATACGTAAGTAAATAAACTCAAGCAGATTTATATTTTCACTTCTCCCCTATTGATAATAAATTTTAAGCATAGTGTGAGAGAGGGGTTATAACACCATACCTTATCCTCATGATAGGGGATATTGAACACCTATTTACAACTGAAAAATTATAAAATTATCCTTTGAAAATGGTTTGGTGAACACATCAGTAATTTTATACAATGTTAGAAGATATTATAACTTTAGCTCAATTATCTACATAATATACTTGATGAAGGGATTTTTTATATCTATGACCTTGATCCCTGAAAGTTGAACAATATTATTTGATAATTTTATCACAATTTTATTATCACAAACTAAGAGAAATGGTAATTTAACTTTCAAATTGATGTATTCTAGCTAATTTTTCATCCACATTATTTGATTTTTGTCAAGACTTGTTGCAATATAATCTTCCTCAATTGTTATTAGGGTCACAAAATTATGCTTCTAGTGTTCCAAAAACACACTTATCACTAGGAAATAACACTACACAATATGTATATTTTTTATCATCAACACTTACAATCCAATCTACACCTGAAAAACTATACAGATTCAACTCTCCCTTAAGGTTATATTTTAACCCAAAATAAATTGGTCATTTTTTAATATCTATGGATGTTTTTACCAACTATAATATGTGACATTTTTTGAGCACTTTGGAAGCTAGAACAAAGGGTAAAAATGTATAATATTTCCAACCTTAATGAAATTAAGTATAACATACTTCCAATAATCGTTTAAAAGTATCTTTGGTCCACTTTCTTTCCTTTATCATCATTATATAGCATCGTTCCTATGAAAATTGGTGTTAAAAATGATCATCAATCCTCTATTATAAACATATTATGCAGTTCTATTTCATTATTTGTTTAAAGGAATATATGATCATTTTCTTAAGAAATTTGGATGCCAAGATAATATCTCATCTCACTAAGAATGGAAATTTCAAAAAACTTCTTCATTTATTTGAAAAAAATCTTCACATATTTATTCATCACTTCTAGTAAACATTATATCATCTATATATATAATAATAATGTTAGATACCATGTTTTCATTTTTTATGTAGAGATTTTAGTAAACTACCCATTTTTGAATTTAAAATTCTTTAAGTATGTTTCTAGTATAGAATACCAAGATCTTGGATCTTATTTCAACCCATATTAATCTTTTTTTAAATTAAAGAATTTTCCTTCATGTTTTAAAAAAATGAAACAAAAATTCTTCTTAATATAAATATCCTCTTCCAGATCACTATTGAGGAAGGAATACTTGACACCCATTTAAAAAATATTTTATTTCCTTTGAGAAACAATAGAATGAACTATTTTTATGGTTTATATCATAGCTATTGGTGAAAAAGTCTCATAAGAATCCACTCCTTCAACCTGAGAATAACCTTTATAAACAACTCTTGCTTTATTTCTAATCACTTCAAATTTTTTATTCAAATTGTTCTAGAAAAACCAATTTTATCCTATCATGTTTCTATCTTCATGTTTGGGTACCAAATACAATGTGTCATTTTTCTCAATATAATTCAATTAATCTTCTATGGTTTCAACCCATTATGGATGTTCCATTTCTTCTATATCATACTCCAATTCAATATATGTAAATAGTGTGGTTTGTGATGCTATCCTAAACATTTTCCTAGTTGTTCATTTATCTCCAATAATTTTTTAGACATTCACATGATTTCAAAGCCTTATATGAGATGAGTGGAGTTATTCCTCATCACTTGAGTTGGATTAATCTTTATCTTCAAGAAAAACTTCTTCAGAACTTCCATATTTTTCTATAACTTCAACCTACTATTTAAACAAAACATATTCATTCTAACCACCTTTAATACTTTATATTTCATGTGTGTTTCATTTCAATGAATTTTAGAGTATTTTAACACAAACAATTTCCATGATATTATTTGTCTCCTTGTTGTAGCATAGGTATCCTCTTCCATAAGAATAATAACATCAGAAGACTTCATCAAATCATATTTTATCAAACTTCCCATGATTTTAGCCTTTTACTTTAATAAAAAAGGGATTTCAAACACCCTTAAATAATTCAAACATGTGGTATTTTGTAATACTTCTCATATAACGACATATCATAATTTATTCCAAATAAGAAACGATTTTTTGAATAAGAAATTTTAATCAATTGTACTATATCAAAAAATATTGATAAGTATCATTCACTATCAACATTGATCGAGCCATCTCCACAAAGTTTATATTCTTATCTTTCAACACACTATTTTGTAGTAGTGTATATGATGCATTGATTTCTTGAAGAATACCATGCTTGTGAATGTATGATTCAAATATTCCATTTGTGTATTCAACACCAATATATGTTTGAATCATATTTAAGGAGTGACTGCACTCTTTTTTTTCATTTTTCCTAAAACTCCTGAACATTTTATGGTTCTTTGATTAATATTTCAAAAAAAATGATAATGTAATGGGATTAAATTCATCAATAAAGGAAATAAAGTACTTATCTATATTTATTGATTACATTATCTGGGATCCACATATGTCAAAATGAATAAGATCCAAGGGATGTGATTTAAGGATCTCAACTTTCATATATAAAGAATTAGTGTTCTCCCAATTATAGACTATAACGTATATCCAACTCCTTTCTCAACTCAACTTAGGAACATCACAAGAAATTTATATTTGTGTAACATTACTCATGTTACTTTTGAAAACATATCCTAGACTAATATAGGATAGTTCATTTTCTTCTTTCATACCCAGGTAGAATGAATTTTAAGAATCCCCCACTTAAAATAAGTTTTCATTAGTTCATTGTCCTCTTGCCACAATTCTGACATATTTAATAAATTTCACCACAAAACCATATTTACTAAAAATAACCACATTCCTTTAATCAAAGAGTTAAGAAACACTTAATAGATTGTGTTTTAACCCTCAACAAACAAGGAATCTTTTAAATCCATCTTTTCTTTAACAAAAATAGGTGAACCTACTCTGTTTATTTTGAGCGATCCATAATTCAAAAATTTCCCGAAACCTTATTTATTATCTTCAAAATTCTTCAATATATTTAGGTCACCTATAATACACAAAGAAAATATTTTATCTAATATACAAGGACATATTAATTTTGAAGTATTGATTGTAACTTTGAAAATAAGGTCATTTTTATTATCTTCACTCTTTATTTCATGAGGAATTTGAGAGTTGTAATTTATACTCTCATGTTCTATTAGAAAGATAAGAAATTTATTTACTTGATGACCAACCTAGTCACACCCACCATATAATTATTAAAGTACTAGAAACCTATTCTCTAACTTCTATCCAAAATTCCCCGCTTTCCGTTGAACATGTATCCTATGAGAGGGATACTTACTCCTTATGATTTACTTAATAGGCCTTATAGATTTATTGGAATTTTTATGATTTACCTTCTAGGATATATCATCAATATCCATAATAGGCATACTTTCCGCTATAATCTCTTTACTTTCTAGAATATCTCAATTTTTTTTTATTTTATATTGTTATCAATAATATTGGATTCTCTTTGCGAACCAAAAATATTTTGAGTCCCGGATATCTTCTTTTCTAACATAGGTCTTTTTCTAGTATATTTAGTATAATCATTTGTAGTGTATTTTGTTTTTAAATCTAGGTTTCCAAAATTTCTAGATTCAAGTGTTTATCCTTATTTAGCTACAAACGTAGTCTTACAAACTTTCTTATTATTTTCAGAATTTTTCATAATATTATTATAAATGTACTTTCCCTTTGAGGCTGGTTTTTTATCTTTAAAACCATATTTCTTCTTTGAGAATAACCAAACTTGTTAGGTATAGTTCTTAATATTGGATATAGATTTTTTCAATTCTTCTTCAACTTTGACCAGTCTTTGTTGAGTGATGTTATGATCCTTCTCTTTATCATTTAATTTTATTTTCTTTTTTAATGTATAAATTCATTTCATCATCCTGTAATCTCATTAGATCATCAATTTATTTCAAAAATTGGTACTAATATTAAATATGTTTAGAATCTTGGATACTAGTAAGATTATTATCCTTTTTCAGTTTCTTGATCTCCTTTTTAAGATTATTAATTTTTGATAGATATTATTTAAATTATCTTTTTGAAATAAACATCATATATTTTTATAATTATTCACTTATTGAACCATTATATTCATCACTAGTGAAATTTTAATCATTAACCATAACAATATATATATTGTCTTCATCACTACAAGAAGCCTTAAATCCCCCTTCATATTTATTTTCTTCACATACTTTATGTATTGATATAAAGTTTTTTTATAATTACCTTAACTCATAAAATTTTCTTCAAGAATAGGAATTGAAATGTTAGGATTCTTTTTAAAAGATCTTATTGGTCTCTCATATTATTTATCACTAGATTCACAATCCTTTAATGTTAGGAAGTTTGATGAAAAGAATCCAATATGCACACACTTGAAGAATTTTAAAGGAAACTACCCCTTTTAATTTAATGTTCATCTTCTCACTTTTGTAGAGAAAAGTGCCATAAGATCGTCAAAAATTATCCTTCACCTCCTATTATAAGTTAGAATAGATAGATCCATAATATTTTACTTTATTATTACCTTTAAATTTGTTAAAATCTGTCAAAGAAATCTATTTCCCAGCAATTTATTTATTCTTGATAGCATTATCCCTCATCATCTCATAAGCTATGAGAATATTTTCTAGGTCCTTGAGAGGGATAAAACATGGATAATTATCTTCCAAAGTCAAAATATTTGTATCAAATTTATTTTGTATAATTTGTATGATATTATCAACCATTTTTGAATCTTTTAATTTTTAACCAAAGATCTTGATAGTGCTTAAAATATCATTCACTATTATGAATAATTGATGAAAAAGATTCATTATTACTAATTTTTAGATCTTTATAATTCAATTTATAGTTCTATAAATTTTCATTATTTACTTCAGCGTTCCCTTTATAAATATTTTCTAACTTTTCCAAAATACTTTTAGATGTGGTGATTCCTATCACCTTTATAAATTTACTATGAGAGAGATAGAGGATAATATAGATGTGTGTGTGTGGGTTTTATTAAAAATCAACATAAAAAATTAAAAAATAATTAACATTGGTTATACAAAAAACTGACATCATAAGTAAAAGGAAAATTAACATCAAATTTACTAGAAAAAAATGTTTAAAATATATAAAAAAGACTTTTAACATCAATTTTTAGTAAAAATGAAATTAAAAGTACCTCAATGTGAATTGTAATGTCATTTTAGGAAAAAATAACATTAAAATGTCAATGAGAAATCATATTTTTCCACTAGTAATCACTGATTTCTCATTGACATTTTAATGTTAGTTTTTCCTAAAATGACATTACAATTCACATTGAGGTACTTTCAATTTCATTTTTACTAAAAATTTATGTTAAAAGTATTTTTTATATATTTTAAACATTTTTTTCTAGTAAAATTGATGTTAATTTTCCTTTTACTTATGATGTCAGTTTTTTGTACAACCAATGTTAATTATTTTTTAATTTTTTATATTGATTTTTACTAAAACCTACACACACACACATATATATATCAACTTTTTTAAATTGGTTTTTATTAAAATATAGTGCTTAAACTATTCTCATTAGACATTTTAACTTCATTTTCATACATAAATGATGTAAAACTTAAAAAATATCATCACCTGAATGTGAGATTTAATATTTTTTATAGTATAATTTCTATATTTTCAGTTAGTACCTAAAATTTAATATACCATATTAAAATTTTCCAGGAATATTTCATATGTTTTCACTCTCAACACTTATTTATTTTTCATTTAATCTTTTGGTCATCACCATTATTCCAATAGTTCTTTATTCAGTGATTTTGAGATGATATGTATATTTATTATCACATTACATAATTTAATTATGATTAGATTTATCTATCGTCTTATTAGTGATTAATTTTTTTAAGATAAAGGATGCTTCATCAAGTCAAGTTAAAAGTATAAATATTCCTCCTGATATTTACAAGACAGAGTCCAAAATTCCTTAAAAATGATAACTTCATATACTTCAAAAGTTCTTCCCACCAAATAAAATTCTATTGATGAACACCGTATAAATATTAAAAATTAACTCAATGATTTAAATTTTTTTTTTTAGTTTCTAAAATGTTTTACTTTATTGGTATTGTATTTTCAACCAACTGGGTCAAATCTTTATGTTGAATATTTATATTTATGTTTATTTGTATTTTTTAATTTCTTTAATTTTCTACTTCATTGGTCATGTATTTTAATCCAAGTGATTGCTAAGAATTAAAATATTTAAAAACAATTATAGAGTTTTAATGATGATTTTTATTATAACTAATGTTGAAGGTCATTCTGTACCACTTTCTATGTCATTTATAACAAAAATAAATGTCAAAAGTCATTGCGTGGCACTTTTGATGTTGGTTATGAAAAAAAACGACTTTGAAAGTATTTTATTTTTATAAAAATAATAATTTTAACACTGGTTTTAATAACAAACATTAAAAATATATTTATAACATCACTTACATTTATTTCATATATAAAACCAATATTAAAGGCCTAAATAATTTGACGTAAAAACCAATTTTTCTACCAGTTATTTAACAATTTATTTTTTGTTTTGGTAAAAAAACTTTGTTACCCATTATAGAAAAATGAATTCAATATTTAAAAAAATACATTCACACATATATAAGGCATATAATAATTTACAAGATTCACTACTCAATAAGAGAATCTTATCCTTTGAATGATCTAGAAACAGCCAAGATCAAACAATCCATAAGAAACAATCCCATGGATTATAGAAAGAAGGTGATAACCTTGGATATACATTATAATATTTTCTACCAATGGTGTAAGTTAATCCTTTAAAGTATTGATAATTCAAAGAGTTTATCATTAATAATAAATTCAATCCCAGTTTTAGACTTTGAATATGTCATTACTATAAATCCACCTTATTCCTAGCTTAAATCAGAGAAAATATTTTTTCACCTTTTATTAATCCATTTCACAATAATGAGAAATACTAGTTTCTTATTCCTTCTCTATTTTATTCCCTTTTTGATACATAGAAAATATTATCTAGGTGTTTTTTAGTATTTAATGACCCTCTATTTTTCTTCTCATGAAAATATATATTCATTGAAAAATATCAAGAATATTATTTCCATAATTTCTATAAAAACTTCTTGATTTTAGTAAGAGAGAAATCAACCTCTTTGAACTTGTACAATATTATTTTTAAATTGAGTCAAGTATTCCTTTTAAATTTATTTAAGACTTGAACATTAAATTTTCTTATGATATTTGAATATCTGCAGCCAAATATTCTCTAAAAAATGTACAAATTTAATTCATTAAAAAGAATCCATGTGCATAGAAGCATGCATTTTCCCACATAGACCTCTTTCTCATGGAATGGAATCTATATAATTTTTTTATATGTGTTAGAAAAATTGTTTTTTATAAGTATCAAATCCATACGCTTATAGTCAAATGATATGAAGATTTATGAATAAAGGATTATGTTTGGAATTAAAGACTGACATTTTACTCCAAAGGCTTGAATTCTGCTTCAAATTTTTATATTCCTGCTCAAAGACTTATAATCATATTCAATGGGTTATGCTCATACCTTGACCATTTTCTTATCTTAGTTTAAATTAATACAATTGGTATCAAATACATATGTTCTACTCTCAAATTCTAATGATCTACAGATCAAACATACCAGCTTCCTCCTCCACTAAATCTTCTTCATTCTCAAAGAATCTCCTATAGTTTGATTCCTTGATTCTCAATAGATTGGATAATGACCATCTCGAGTGATCATTGTTATTAATACCATTAATATCATAGAATTATTATCAGTTGATTTTAATTTCTTCAAAATATTTAAATTCTGAAAAATTCACACTTTTACCGGGAATAATCATCAAAATTACTATTTCAAGTTAGACATATATCCATGAGATAGTTAGTCAACTATGAGGATAAAACCCATGGATCAGTTTTTATTGAATTCACAAACAACCAATCTATTGTATAACTCACCATTAATCAAATATGTGAATAGCCAGTCAACCACATGACCAACCTTCAATCGATAATGTGAACAATCTGTTGACAAAAAGTACAAACTTTAGATCAACTATGCATGTATCAATCCAGGCTTTCTTCTATTCAAGCCACAACCTCCTAAAATAATCTATATATCTCCTCAAACAACATAAAAACCAATTCTAAGATTTTTTTGGTAGTATATCTACATTCACCAACACTTTATTTTAGGTTCCATAAAGATCTTCACACCAATAATCACATTTTCCTTTGAATATAATTTATATATTTATAATAAAATCCAACACAATAGACCACATCCACTTTATCATTATTTTAAAAAACCCACTTTAACCACGGGGACAACATATATCAAGAGAAATATTTGAATATATGTGGATGAAGTGCCATGTTCATCAAATTCACTTCACTTGAAGATATGTGGAACTATCCCAATAGGGATTTATATTTGGTGGAAAAATGAGGAGAAAATAGTGACAAGAATATTTTACAATAAGATAGATAATCCTTGTGAAGGGAGGGGGTGGTGAAATTCCTATTTTAATATGAAGTTATAGTTAATTCAAAATGGCAGAGATTTTTGAAAGTGAGAAATCAATTTATTAATTAAAGGGCAGTTCATATTATTAATATAACCACAATTTCTTGACACAAAGGGATATAATTCCCTGAAAACATTACCTTATATTATAGTGTCATAAAAAAAACTTTTCATAAGATATTGGATATGATTTTATGATTTTGATGAGTTTTGGTGAATTTGAAATAGTTTGATTTTATTTTGGAATAATTTAATTGAGTTTCTAACAAATCCAAATATTGGAGATTGAAGTGACCTTAGGTTTTTTGAAGGGTTTATTTCATTGTCAATTGGGCTTAAGAATCATTGGAGGTTTATTAGGGTGATTTAAATGTTCTTAAGGTACTTTAATTTGCCCTGATTTGTGATAAATCAATAATGTGATTATTTGATTAAATTTGGAATTTGGTTTAGAGTTTAATATTCACTTTATATGACTTCAAATGAGTGAATATATGATTCAGAAGATTCCTTTGGGACTTTGTATGAATATTTTCATGTTTTTGTGTGAGTAACTGTGAACTTTGAAAAAATCATATCAATGGAAAAGGAAGTTCAGAAGAGTAATGAGGATTTCATATGAGTAATTACTAGGTTCATAAAGATATCCATGGAATTTAGAAGAGTCTCAAAAAACTATTTAATAGTTATAGGACTTCTGATGAGTCATTCCCTACCATCTAATGGTACAACTAAGTTGTGTACAGGTCGTTACCACTAGAAAGGAACCCGAATACGAGTAAACTTAAAGATATCCACATAAAGTTCATATAATATGTATGTAAATAAAATTCATATATGGGTAACCACTATTGAAAAAATCCATGTAAGAGTCACATGAATCTATGTAATGCTACATTGTAAGGATTATCCCATAACCTAACTAAATAATAATATCCACTGTGTAAGCATAAATTAGTGTTTATGTAAGGATCATTTCTTAGGGAAATCCTAAAATTGATACATGTAAAAAAATGAAGAACTAAACCTGATGATGATTGAGACAATATTTATTATTTTAAAAATTACAAAAAATTTACAATTAAAGCTAAGTAAAGTTATTTAAAAAAACTACCATTAAGTACAAGATCAATCTATGAGAAAATATATTTGAGTTCTAAGAGGACCGATGATGGGTCTATTTAATAAGAATTTATAGATAATAAATCTAGAGATTTATTGTGATGATTTTGTATTGTTTTGAAATACATATAATTATATGAAACTAGTTTTATAGTGATCCAATATATGTTTTTGAGTATGGATATTCAAAACTTATGTTATTTAGTGTTTTGATAAGTTATAATTCTCTATGTCATGAGAAAAATATAAAAGATGAAAAATGAAGGTATTTTTTTGAAATGAAGAAGATGGGTATTATAAGAATTCACAAATTCATTATTTTTTAATTATTTTCTAAATAACTGAGATGATGAGTTTTTTCGAAGAATTCTTATAATTATTGAAATTTTATGGAATAGAGGAAGGGAAGTTATGGTATTTTACAAGAGACATGTAGTTAATTAATGTGGATAATATTCTGAGATCAAGGTGAAAGGTTTTAAGGCTAACCAAATTTAGAAATGAGAAGAATCATGTTATAAAATTCTATATAGAGAATACATGAAAATGCTAACCTATAAATAATATTCCCTAGATTAATTTAAATCATTAATTTATTGGGTGTATAAATATGAGGTAATACTAAAAAATAAAAAGGTTTCTTGATTATTAGTATAATGAATTGAGTATTATCAAAAGAGTAAAATAGTGAGCTAAAGTATGACTAGTGATAAAAGTTCATAATTCATCATATGTAACTATTTGAGCTTGATATAATCATTAATCAAATCAGTTATTGATATTCAATAAGTAAATATTCATTATATTATTAATAAAGTGAAAATATTTTTCTTGATCATATTGATGTCTCATAGTGGAAGATTATATCTATTTTTTATGAAGCAACCAAATCTCATAAGAGATATTTCTCATTCTAATTCTAATTTTGTATTCTAGAGAAAATCTAAACAGTTCAATGCGAAACTAGATCAATATATTTTAATTTTATGTCTGTTCATGTAATCTTGTTCTCACTTGTGTTTATAATTAAGAATCCATGATTTATTTGAATAACCAATCATGAAAAGGAGTGGGTTTCCCATAAAGGGGAATAACCTTCTAAAAATTATCATGTCCTTTTCTCTTTCATTTTTTGCATGAATGAGTGAGGATGAGAATTCATATTTGAGTGGATCAAACTTTAATAGGTTACAAAAGTTGATTTAATTTGGATGAAATTGAAAAAATAAGTCTCCAATGATTCAACCCCCACTTTCCCCCTTTTAAATAGTGAAACTCAATCCTAGTCCCTTCAACTATGTGGTGGAAAAGAAAGAAATAGAAGAAGTAAGAATTATTGATTGACTAAACTTTTACCCTATAAATTTTAGACATTAAAATGAGGCATGGGGTTATTTTAATAATAAAATTATCAAGATTAATCTAAGAAAAATTAAATGTCTATGGGTATAGGTGAGATGACTATACCAAGAAACTTAATCAGAGGCAAGCCTCTGACCATTTATTAAAGAAAAGAAAATCCAGAAAGCAAGTACACCATAGCGAAAAGACAAATACACATCATATTAGTCTGACCCATCACCATACCCCTGATATATTGCATCCTCTGCAGAAGACTATTCCCATCCTGAGCTGTCGTAGTGTCACAAAATCTTGGCGTACTTTCTTCTAAGGTTTAACTTCTCTAAAGAGAGAAATTCCTTAGATGACCGCGCATCCCAACTTTCCCCCCCAATGGAGGACCTGGTAGCCATTGGCATTGGCAGATAAGATTAATCCATCCTCATCCTTCTTCGTGGTGGGGCAGTCATCACTTCCGCATTTCCAACCATCTTGCTCTTTCCACCCAGAACAACATCGCTGTAGGAAGCCCGAGCCATTCCACCTTCATTTTCCTTGTCACTATCGAGACAATCCCCCCATTTTCCAGGAATTTGCACTACATGGTAACCCTCCTCCACATCCCGTTTCTACGTAGCTTGAAAGTTATAATCAATCATGTTAAGACACTGGGAGTTTCTTATAGGTTCGCAACCAACATTTGTCCCCTGCTTCACAATGGTATCACCATCAGTAGCCTCCTGTGACGTGATTCCAGTTGTATTTGCTTTCACATGTTCTCCATGTTGAGGATAACTGGGACCAAAAGAAATCTCCAAACCCTTTACCTCCTCCACAGACCCCCCATTTCTAGTAACAACATCCTACTGGATGCCTTCCAACAGCAATGGCAGCTCCTTGTTCTCCAAACATTCAAAATGGTTGCAGGTCACCACTGCATCAGAGCTATGGGAGCTCATGTTAAACGCTTCAAATACCCCATCCGAATTCTCCAAGGGAACCTCAGCAAGAGGAACCAGCTGCATCTGTCATGTACCTTCCTCCTCATACCGATGCCCTGCTCCAAGATCATTCCTCAACCTGTCAAAAACTTGCAAAACAGTTGGGTTTATCGGCTCCTGCACTGTCTTCAAATTGCAGGCAAGGTCCGGCGCAACAGCAAGCAAATCTGGCCTCACCTCCCCCTCCACAAACCCATTAGGTTTTTCCTTCACTACAGCAACATCAGTGCAGGAGAATTCCAGTTGGACTCCCTGCCTAGAAGATTCCCCTGCATTGGGACACATTGAAGGTGCCACAAAGAGCACATACCCCCATTCCTCTTCCCATAATCTGACAGAGTCGCTCCAAGGCCATCCTTCATCACCACCTGCGCGAGCCTCCTAGCAATACTACCATAACCCCCACCATTGTAGTGTCGCTATACCACCTGCAAGGCACAACCCATCCTTCCACTGCGACGTATGACCTCTAGATGCCCGAACCTTCTACATCCCACAAAAAACTGCATCCATGATTCGAAAACAACTTATTGCATCCATCGGAACTCCCTCCCATCAGTGATCCAGACACACCGCACCAGAGGCTTCTCAACTTAAACCTCAAAACAAATCCGTGGGAAAATAAGGTGTGGCACAGACTCAGTCTGTTGATCCGAGCATAAGAATATTCCAATCAAATTACTAACAACATAGAGAATAGAGGGGGTTTGAAACGAAAGCGGAAGGCCAGGAAGGCTTACCCATGTTGCAATCGACGGAGGGTCACGCCGCCCATGAAATTCAAATCTCCAGCGAAACAAATAAAAAGATGATCCACTACACCTCCACGAATCCCTATACCAAGAAACAATAATATCTTCCTCCGATCCAAATCGGACCATTATATGTCTCCAGTCAAGCAACCCGACGACCGCGCGCTCATGGAGATCCTAGGAGTCCGAAACGAACTGCTTGAAGAATTCCACCAGAGTTCGATGAGGATAAAATCTAGCCACCAAGGTGTATTTTCATAGATCCGAAACACTGTTAAGCTCTTCCGGAAGAAGAGACAACTAGGGTGCCTCATGGAAGAGATCTGAAACTTTTGGGGAAATAGAAATCCGAGGGAAGGGCGTCGGGAGGGCAGAGCATGAAGAAGGGAAATCACTCCTAGACGAACGTGAGACTCCCCCCTCCAATTGGGAGGGGGGAGCGAGCTCCGACACCATGGACCTAGGGCATCGCCAGAGAGAGAGATGGGAGCACGATCCATCCTCCAATAGGTGAGATGAGTATAACATATTTATGTACCAACATTATATTCTTAGATTATTATATAATATAATTAATCTTGAAATTAATTTTTTAGTGTTTTGGGAATACAAGTGAGATTTTTAAATTTTTTATAATCAGACCAAATGATACTATGTATCCCAATTTTTAGTTTATCAATATATAGTAGGCCTAATATACCTACTCCAAAATTTATTCATATTACTTTCTACTTTTCATGTTATTATCTTTGGATTTATCCATTGGTTTAGTTACATCAATCAAATCCTAATGTTCCATGATTAATAACAAGAAATTTTATATATTAGATCAGTATAGTTTATATTTTCATAAAAATACACCCAAGATGTTCATTCACCATATTATTTTGTTATTTGAAGATTATTTTTAGAAAAATAATTCAAAATGTACATGGAATGAATAAGGGTCTAATAATGGGGTATGGAAACATATAAATAATGTTAATAACATGTATAAGGGTGAAAATATTTGATGAATCACTAAAAAATCACATAATAAACACACAAATATTTTTATAATTTCAGTTTTTAAAGTATAAAAACCTAATAATTAAATAAGATAAATAATAATACTCTAAGAAGAAAATTAATGCCTCATTGTATGTAATTAACTTGAGATTTTCTACTATGAAACACTCTTATAAGAATTTAAATTTTATTTTAATAATATCATGAATATCTCATATCATATATCAACCTGAGTGAAACATTATTATTTACCCCTTCCCATGGATTATCTTAGATTCTACTATGATTAATCACTCTAAAATGCTCAAAATAACAATAAAATATAGTATTTGTTTAAATATTCTTATCTATAATTTACAAAATATGTTGGACATGAAGTTTTAAACTTAAATCATAATAATGAGTAAATTAAATTTTATCATGGTACTCCAACATGATTCTAATATATAAAACCTAAAAATTGATTCAAACAATAATATTATTAAAAGACTAAGAAATCATATGTAAGAAAAATTATTATTAAATTCTACTATACAGTTCATGATTCTAAAAAAATAATGTATTTAAATGAGTATTAAAAGTAAAAAATTCTTAAGAAGATAATTTTTTTTATCCAACTGGAACCACTAGATACCCAAATATATATGAAAATTAGATCTGAAGTGATTATACCATCATGTATGGTGAGAAAAAGTATAATAAATTTTTTTATAATCATATAATTTAAAAATGAATATTTTTACTAATTAATTTAAAAATCTTGTTATCAAACTAGAACTAAATTTCTTTATAGATTGCCTTGATAAGCACAAGAGCCTCAACCCAGTTGGTGAGGACTCGCTAGGTGCATCCAAGAAACCCGAGATCAAATTCGGGCGGAGGCATATTTCCAGGTACTGTAGCAGTACTGTACTAGTACTGTAGTAGGCACTGTAGCGAGCATTGTAGCAGGCACTATTCTGTACTGTAGCAGCCAGAACTATTCATCCATCTGGGCCTTCGGGCCACCAGTTTGGTCCTCGGGTCCTGCAAGGCTTTCGTGCCACCAAAGGCCTTAAGGCCAGTTGATTCTCAAGGCCTTTGGGCCACCTTAAAGCCTTAGGGCCACCCCAAGGCCTTCGAGCCACATGAATGCAGGCCCCAGACACACTAAATAAAAGAAGCAGCCCTAGAAGAGGATTCAGAGCAGGTGCAATCACCAGAGCAGAGCCAAATGGATTGTCAGAATGAGAGGGTATGACTATGACATCGGTACCAGCCTGTGCTTGCACGAGATGCCTAGCCAGACGGTCATGAAAAGGTGGAGAGCTACTATCAAGGTGTAGATGCTAGGGAGGGGCAGTTTCTTGTAGATAGTCTGGTTTAATTCCCTAAGACCTTCGGGTCATGTAATCTCCTAAGCCTATGAGCCATATAATCTCTAAGAATACGGGCCTTGTAAGGGTTCCCCCTCATCCCTTGAAAGGGGGGTTATCAAAAATTGATAAAAAATGAAGGCCTTTGAGCCATTCAGGAAGGCATTGATAAAGAAAAAACTAATTTCTTAAGGTGTCCATTTATTTAATAAAAGAATTTCCTTTAGTAGAGTTGACCAAAATGGTTAATTAGTGTTTCTAGAGTCGTTATCCTCTTGAGAAAAAAATTCCTATAACACAATAAGTGATTCATATAACCAAATTAAAAAAAAAATTAGCATAGGATGTCCTATACTAGAACTGGACCACATTAGTGAGATATGTATCAACATTAACTAATTAATTCATGCATTATTATATTCTACAATTCATGTTAAAACAACCAAAATCCACCATAAACATATTTCAATAACTTATAAAACCCTATATTTTTCAAGGTGTAGTTCTATTTAATGTATTTCAAAACCATATGTGATTTAGTAGTTTCTAGATAATTGAGGAGTGCAAGGATATATATGGTTAGATTTAGACATTTGGTATTGCTGAGAGAGATATGGAATTGATGATATATGGAATTGAGTGCCTGGTGTTAGTAGATTGGGTTCCTGACTGCAATGTCACAACGCATAAAATTGATTATGATTTTAAGGTTGATCTGTAGTCTAGGGAAGACCCTAGGCTGTCTCTCAAGGAGCGTTCGTGGGTTTAGAGTGTTCATTTTTAATAATAAGTACTAAAAGAGGGGTGGTTTTAAAACAATTTAAAGAAAATGACTTGATTTAAAGAGTTTAATATTTGATAAATAAAAGTGGTGTTTTTGAATTATGAGATAAGGAGATCATTTCAAGTTCACTACACATCTTGGTGAGTTCATCATTTAGAAAAATACACATGGTTTAATGGAATCATTTGGTTGAGGGTTGTCAAGATCTCAACTTCCCTCTTGCCTCTTAAACGATGTTCAAAGAACCACCCCTTGACACAAAAATCGTGTTGTCAAGGTTTGGGTATCAAGCATAGATAAGAAAGGCTACCAAATAATAATGAAATCTTATGTATGTTTGAGATAAATAGGACTATTGTCTTGTCCAATCGGAACAACCCAAAATTCCCACTTGAAATCTCAACCCAATTGGTGTTGAAATAAAAAGTGTTTCACTTAATTTTAACAATAGAAATGATATCAGAGAAGAATAATGTCTAGATAAGAAATAAGTGAAATATTTAGCACACAAATTACACAAAACCAGTAGAAGAACAAGTGTTGTAACTCCCTCCTAACTGTGTGTAGCTCCCTCGAAATGACCTTCCACTATTTAGCTCGACATCAGGAGGAGGAGGAAGCTCGGGTTGAACGTATCCTTCATCCATGACCCCCTTATGAGGATAGGGGCATCCAGAACTCCTTGGATGATTATAGGACTAATTTGGGTCTCCAAAATACCAGAGCTTTTCCTCCTGGACGAACTTACAAATGGGGAGCCCAAGGTGACATTTTATAGGAAAATGGGAAGGTGGTTTTGAGCACACAGATTTATTAGAACCAATTTTCACATGGGTTTTTACATACCGAATGTGTTATATCACTTTGGAGAAAATAATTTTTTTTATCCACACCTCTTTAATGTCTCCATCGAATGTTTGGAACCATTTGAACAAGTGGAGCACAAGATATTGACAGATCACAGCACACTATGTTTGACTTCAGGAAGATTCAGTGTTCTGGATAGATCAGGTCAGTTGGGACACTTGATGGTAGAATTAGTATTGAGTTCTTTCATATGAAATGCATGCCAATGAATTTTGGACTAGACCACAAAATTTCAACCCATTGGGATGCAGGGTTCCGGATAAGTGTGTGGATGAGTACACTGGTGTGCGTGGATCTTGCGCAGTTTGGCCAATTTTTCTTGGACATCATCATGGGTCTTCCAAATCACCTCCTCCTGAAATGGAATCATCAAAACAAGTAACATTGACCTTTTTATCGGTGATAAAAACAAAATAAATTATTCAAACATGGAATGAAATTTGCTATTATTTTTATAATTTTCAATATAAAACAATTTTAGCACAGTGGTGTAAGGGTGAAAATGAAACAGTGAATCGCGGTGCGATCACACCCCCATACCTAAACATTTTCACTCCTGGGCAAAGTCATAATTCCAAAAATTATTCATGTAGATATTTACAACTTAATAAAGACATAACATTCAATAAATATTTAATTCCTGATAGAAATGTGATCAAAGAAAAAATCACACCGAGGAGTTATTCTCAGTGATCATGGAAAAAGACGTCTCAAAAATTGTATCCAAATGAAATTTCAAGAGATGCATGATACCAATAAAAGAAAATAATTCAAAAGTTAATCATGTCACTTATTCTCTATGTGTGTGTGTTAAAACCATTTAATTATATTCTTTCCACTTTCTATCGAGTAAATATAAGTTATTTTAATAATTTCTTACTTACAATATCCTTTCCATTGAACTTCCCCACATCCTTTGCAATCAAATTTCAAGACCCACTCACTTAAGCATTCCTAGAAGTCAAACAATAAGCTCCCAACCTAGATATCCCCATATGTTGTACATTTCATAAATCCCCTAATTTATTAATTTTTCAAAAGTTTCACTTGGAACAAATCTCACACTCTTCTCCCAACCCATGTTTGATCTCCTCAAAACACTAATTGTAATAGTTATAACAAGATCAAAGGCCGAGGTAGTGTGGTTTTTGACCTACCCAATATACAACCCCCTTTTTTTATTTTTGTTTTTTTGAGGAAATACAACAGTTAGATAACTGGTACACACGCATAGGTCAATTTGGTACATTAATAAAATAGATCTGATAAGGAATGAACGTATGGAAAAATGATTTTGTAAAGTAGAGAAAAATAAACCTAACTTATATTTACCTTCCATTAAGTATGAAATTTTCCCAAATCATGGTTGGGTGCAAAAATGTGTGGAGATATTAAGTGACATAATTTTCCCTTAAACTATTAAAAAAAGGGAACCATTATTCTCAAAAGTTTCAAATTGATACGACCATTTATATCATCGAAAAACAACCAAATTTCAAAAGAAAGTCACAACACAGTATTGAATTCTTATAAAAATGCACATTTCATCCAATTTTTTTTGAAAGTTAAGACAATATGAAACACAGAAATTCCACATGAATTCTAAATTACTTCCATTATTAAATGGGTATCATTTTTTATGATAAAGTGGGCATAAAAATGATATTCTGACACAAAGGTGTGGGGGAGGAAAATGGGGAATGTAACAATAGAATTCAGCAAGATAAAAAGAGAAAAAGAAGAAAGATGATGAAAATTCATAACTAACCCAGGAATATACCCATCCCCCACACCTAAAGTGTGTAGTGTCCTCACTGTAATAAAAGAGAATGTGAGAAGGAAGGATAAAACCTGGTGAGTTTAATTCATAGATTTCTTCTTGAACATGGAGTTCCTCTATCAGGGACTCCAGAATGGATTTAAGGAAGTGCTTCAGCCACTGCCCATTGAAAGTGAAGGTTTGCTTGGTTTCATTATTTTGAACCTAGACAACACCAAATGGAGAGACATTAGTAACAACATATGGACCAAACCAGTAGGAAAAAAGCTTACCTGGATGCAAATTCATCCTTGTTGTGTAAAGTAGTACCTTATGTCTGATTTGGAACTTGCGATGAAGGATAATATTGTTGTGGGAATCCTTGGTTTGCTCCTTAGAAATCCTGAAGTTTTCATATTCATATCTTCTCATTTCCTCCATCTCCTGAATCAAAAACTTCCTTTGAGAACCTGCACCATAATGATTATAATTGCATTGTTTGATGACCTAGTAGGCCCGGTGCTCAATCCCAATAGAGAGGTGAAAAATCTTTCCAAACACTAGCCTATATGGTGACATGTCAATGGGGGGTTTTGAAAGTAGTACGGTAAGCCCATAATAAATCATCAAGTCTAAGACTCCAATATTTTCTATTAGGTTGAACCATTTTTTCAAGAATTTATTTTATCTCTCTATTTAACACCTCATCTTGACCATTGTTATATGGGTGATAAGCTGTAGACACTTGATGAAAAACCCTATACCAACACAAAAGTGACAACATTGTTTGGTTGCAGAAATAAGAACCCTAGTCACTGATGATGAACCAAGGTAAGCCAAACCTACAGAATATTTGAGTTCTTAAAAATTCTACAACAACTGTAGAATCATCAGTCCTTATAGCTCGTGCCTCTACCCATTTTTTCACATAATCAACTGCTAGAAGAATGTACAAGTTGACAAAGGAATTGGGAAATGGCCTCATAAAGTCAATACCCCAAACATCAAAAATGTCATGAAAGAGTAATGGTTGTCGTGGCATTTCATTTCTTTTAAAGAAATCACATATTCTTTGAAAATGAGGAAAAGATTTACAAAAATCATGGGCATCCAAAAAAAGTGTTTCCCAAAAGAGACCAGAATCAAGGATTTTTCAAGCAGTATGTTGGGGTCCAAAGTGGCCCCCACAAGCAAGAGTGTGGCAGAATCTAAGGATGGACCGAAACTTACTATTGGGGACACAACACCTAAGGACTTGATCACTGTATGTGCGCCATAGGTAGGGGTCATTCCAAATGTACCAACGAGACTCATTTTTTAGACAACTGGATAGGTTTTTTTTTGAAATTAGTAGGAATGCAATATGCTACCAAATAATTTACAATTTCGGCATACCAAGGAATATAATCTTGCACTCGGTACAATTTCTCAACAGGAAACATGTCATTTATGGGAATATAGGGGGATGATTCAATGTATGAGGATGGGTGGATCCTACTGATATGGTCAGCCACCACATTCTATTCTCCTTTTTTATCTCTAATTTCTAAATTGAATTCCGGAAGGAGGAGCATCCAACAAATGAGATGTGGTTTGGATTCCAGTTTTATAAGGAGATACCAGAGTGCTGCATGGTCAGATAACACAATGAATTTGAGCCTTAAAAGGTATGACCTGAATTTTTTCAAGGAAAAAAAATGTCAAGGAATTATTTTTCATTTGTGGTGTAGTTTTCTTGGGAAGGGTCCAAAGTACGTGAGGCATATGCAATGATATGTGAAGCTCGATCGATCCTTTGTGATAGGACTACCCCAACTGCATAGTTAGAGGTGTCACACATGATCTCAAAGGGTAAATCCCACCAAGGTGGATGGATTACCAGGGTTGACGTGAGACTCCATTTTAACTTATTAAAAGATTCCTCACATTATTTATCAAAAACAAATTATTTTTTTAGAGTAATCAGGAGAGGGGGAGTGAAATTTTACTAAATTTATGAATGAAACGATGGTAAAATCTAGTATAACCTAGGAAATACCACACATCTCGTCCATTTTTGGGGAATGGTAGAGAAGAAATGACATCCACTTTTGATTTATCTACTTTGATACCATCCCCAGAAATGACGTGTCCCAAAACAATACCTTGTCTCACCATGAAATGGCATTTCTCGTAATTTAATATGAGATTATTTTCAATACAGTGACATAGGACTAAATAGATACTAATCAAACATTCATAAAATGAAGATTAATAAATAGTGAAATCATCCATGAATACTTCTATGCAATTCTACAGGTAATCTAAAAAAATACTAACCATACATCACTGGAAATTACCTAGAGCATTGCACAGACCAAATGGCATCCTTCTATAAGAAAATGTGCCAAAGGGGCAAGTTGATGCCATCTTTTCTGGAACCTCTAGGGTAATATGGATCTGAAAGTATCCAGAATACCCATTAATTAAATAGTAGCGGGACTTACCCGCAAGCCTCTCTAGCATTTTGTCGATGAATGAAAAAGGGAAATGGTCCTTGCTAGTGTGTTGGTTTTGTCAGTAATAGTCTATGTAGACACACCAACTATTTTGCACACGAGTTGGAACCAATTCATTGTTTTAATTTTTGATTACTTTAAGGATAGTTTTTTAGGAACCACTTGAACGGGATTGACCCATTGGCTATCAGAGATAGGGTAAATGATTCCAGAACCAATAATTTTGTTACCTCCTTTTTTTATAACTTCTAGGAGGTTTGGGTTCAGTTGACGTTGTGACTGCCTCACTAGTTTAGCCTCATCATTTAATAAAATATGATGTGTACAAGCTAACAGGATAATACTAGGAATGTATGAAAGTGTCCATACTAATGCTTGTTTATACTCACTCAAAAGTTCAAGCAGTCACAATTCATGCTTAGGAGGGAGTGAACGAGCAATGATGATGGGAAACTTATTTCCATTCTCAAGATATGAATATATTAAATCTTGAGGTAGTTGTTTAAGTTCCAATTTGGGTGGATTTTGTATTTATGGGAGTGTGTGTGAAAGTGAGAGACCACTAATCTCATATAACTGATCAGTGGTATCATCCTAAAATGAGGAATGAGCTTTTAAAATCTTAGCAGTATCATCGATGGTCAGTGGATCATCAGTGTTCAATAAATCATCAATTAATAAACATGCATGACATTTTTCGAATCCACTACAAAAATAATTGCATGAATCATTTCCTAGAATTTCAATCAATGAAGAAAACTTATAAAGGGGATCAGGGGAAACAAAAGTTGTTTTTTAGGGGTAGGGAGTACATCAATTTAATTAACAGAGATAGGGGAATGTTCTTATGTGGGGTGCTTCATGGAATCAAGTATGTTGAAGTGGACAATGTCACCACCAAACTCCATAGATAATGTTCCATTATGAACATTAATTATAGTTTCGGTAGATTTCAATAAAGGTCTCTCCAATATAATTAGGGCATGTTCATTCATCATATCATCTTCCATTTTTAGCACATAAAAATCAGCAGGAAAAATCAGATTTTGGACCCTCACAAGAACATCCTCTAACACACCAGAAGGGTGTGCGGTACTCCGGTTGGCTAGTTGATCAAAAATTCTAGTGGGCTTTAGTTCCCCAACCTTCAATGTAGTGTAAATGGAGTGAGGCATCACATTTATAAAAGAACCTAAATCAAGCGTGGCATTGGAAAACGAATACTCCCCTATGGTGCATGGAATCTAGAATGTCCTAGGATCATTGAACTTTGTTGTAAGTGATGGATCTATTAGTGCTGATAAATTCCTCCCCAAGATTGCCTTTGCATCTCTATGAAGTCGCCTTTAGTGTGTACACATCTCCTTTAGAAAATTAGCGTATCGTGGAATTTGCTTCACAGCATCAATCAAGGGGATATTAACTGACACTTTCTTGAAAATTTCTAATATTTTCTTATCAAGTTCAGTTTCCTTTTTTTTCTTTGTTGGGTGTAACTTTGAATAAATAGAAGAGGAATGGTTATGCTAGGTGACTCATAAACTGAAAAACTCTTTTCTTAGTAAGGGATTCTCTCCGGATAATGTTCTACATAACTTGGATAATTTCTAATGGATGGGATGGTGGTTTCCTTAGGAGGGTATGAATCCATTGGTGGATTCATTTGGGTTTTAAGTTGAGTTCCACTCCTAAGGGTGATGGCACTGACATTTCCCTTGTCACTAGGTTTAACTACTGGATGAGAAGGTATTTTACCTAACCCAAGGATTTGGATTTCCCCCACCATGTTAGCTAATTGTCCTAATTGGGGTTTGAGGTCTTATATGGATTCCTGGGTGGTTTTATGGAATTGGAGATTAATGGAAGACATTTGTTTCATCATATCTTCAAGTATAATCTAAGGTTTTAGAGGGGTTTGTTGGAAAGGCCTTTGGGGTGGTTGGGGATTTCTGGGTGGTGGTGGTGGATGACTACACTAATCGCGTTGGTTCCATTGCTGTTGAGGTTGGTTTGAATACCCCCTTGCCTATAATCTTGGTTTTCTTTCCCCCCAGGGTTTTATGGGTAGTAAGGTCATTTGCTGAAGGGTTAGTTATAGGGGCGTCCTGGAAATATTTCCTCACAACTCTCAGAAGTTTCTCTCAATTGGAGGTATTGGTCAGAGTAGTGAGTGTGAGAAGAACATATATCACAATGTATGGGAGAATTATATTGGTATTTCCCTTGGGTAAGAGCAAGTTGTCGAATAAGGGTACTTACCTCCTTGAACTTCGTGTCCACCTTCTTCTCGAATTCAGTACTTCTCACCTCATGGAAACCTTGAATGGGTATGCTGGACCTTGTACTAAATTTTTGGGTGTTCTGTGCCATGTTCTCAGTCAGGGTTCTAGAAGCAATTGGGGTATTATCAACTAGCGCACCACCTACAGAAGCATCAATCATGTTTCTATCAATTGGAATCAAACCTTCATAAAAATATTGAATTAAAAGTTGATCACTAATTTTGTGGTGTGGGAAACTTGAACATAACCTTTTCAAGAGTTCCCAATATTCATGTAATGGTTCACCTTGTGACTACCTTATACCAAAAATTTCATTCCTTATTGTTGTATTTCGAGAGGCTGGAAAATATTTTTCAAGAAAAAGGTGTTTCATTTCTGCTCAACCTCTTATTGTAGAATTAACATATTACAACCAATATTTCAAAGTGTATTATAATGAAAATGGAAATTTCCAAAGATTTACTTGTTCTTCATCCACATTTTCAGGTTTTAATGTTGAACACACAATATGAAATTCTTTTAAATGTTTATATGGTTCTTCTCCTGTGAGTCCCTGAAATCTAGGCAAAAAGTTAATTAGGCCATAATTTAATTCAAAATTGGGTGCCTCGTCTTGCATTTGAATATAGGTGGGTTGGATGTCAACATCAGGTGAGGTTAGTTCTTTTAGTGTTAGACTTTTTCAGCCATTTTATACTCATTAATTTCAGGTTCTTATTTGGTTCCATAAGAAGATGGGTTTTGAAAAGTCTCAAGTTGTGGTGTGTCCTCCTTCAAAGAGTTGTCTTGTGAGTCTCGGGGCTACAGACGTAAGATCCTCTCTGGTTCGGGTTTGAAAGGTGGTAAATATCCCAGATTAAATGCATCATGCACAAAACCTACACAAGAAATAAATCAGAACACAAATATATAGGTAAAGGTATAAGATAAATCAAAAAAATATTCACAAAATTTACAAAAATCTTATCAAAAACACGCACTAAAAACCACAACACTCCCTGGAAACGACGCCAAAATTTGACCGTGATGTCATGAAAAGTCAAATTGATTATGATTTTAAGGTTTATTTGTAGTATTTGTAAGACTCTAGGTCATCACTCAAGGAGCGTTCGGGGGTTGAGAGTGTTCATTTTTAATAAGAAGTACTAAAAGAGGGGTGGTTTTTAAAAAAGTTTAAAGAAAATGACTTGATTTAAAGAGTTTAATAGTAGATAAATAAAAGTGGTGTTTTAGAATTATGAGATAAGGAGATAATTTCAAGTTCACTACACATCTTGGTGGGTTCATCATTCTGAAAAATACACATGGTTTAATGGAATCATTTGGTTGAGGGTTGTCAAGATCTCAACTTCCATATTGCATCTTAAACGATGCTCAAAGAACCACCCCTTGACACAAAAAATTTTGTTGTCAAGGATTGGGTATAAAGAATAGAGAATAAATTATATAAAAGAATACTGAAATCTTATGTATGTGTGAGATAAATAGGACACTTTTCTGGTACAATCGTAACAACCCAAGATTCCCACTTGAAATCTCAACCCAATCGGTGTTGAAATAAAATGTGTTTCACTTAATTTTAACAATATAAATGCAATTAGAGGAGAATAATGAAAAGATAAGAAATAAGTGAAATATTTGGCACACAAATTTCACAAAACTATAAGATTAAAAAGTGTTGTAACTCCCTCCCAAGTGTGTGTATCTCCATCGAAATGATCGTCCACCGTTTAGCTCGACATCAGGAGGAGGAAGCTCGGGTGGAACTTCACCTTCATCCTTGACCCCCCTATTAGGATACGGGCCTCTGGAAATACTAGGATGTTTAGAGGACTCTTTTGGGTCTCAAAAATACTATATCTTTGCATCATGGCCGAACTTACAAATTGGGATCCCAAGGTTCCATTTTATAGGAGAATGGGAAGGTGGTTTTGAGCACACATATTTCTTAAAACCAGTTGTCACAAGGGCTTCGACCTCCAGACAGACTTATCTCACTTTGGAGAAAATAAAAACGTTGTATAAAAACCTCTTTAATGTATCCACCAAATGTTTGGAACCATTAGGAAAAGTGGAGTACGAGATATGGATATATCACAACACACTACTTTTGAATTCGTGTAGATTCAGTGTGCTAGACAGACAAGGTCGGTTGGGCCACCATATGGCCGAATTAGTCTTGGGTTCCTTCATATGAAATGTATCCCAATGAATTTTGGACCAGTACAAAAAATGTCATCCCATTTAGATTCCCGGTTCAGGAGCAGTGTGTGGATGAGTCCACTGGTGTCCATGGATCTTGCGCAGTTTGGCCCCTTTTTCTTGGACATCATCATGGGTCCTCCAAATCACCTCCTCCTGCAATGGAATCATAAAAACAAGTAACATTGATATGTTTAAAAGTGATAAAAAAAATAAATGATTCAACCATGGAATTAAATTTGTTATTATTTTTATAATTTTCTATATAAAACAAGTTTACCACAACAGTGCAAGGGTGAAAATGAATCAGTGAATCGCAGTACGATCATTACCTGACATATTTAATTGATAAGAGATGACCTTTAGAGTGCCACCGACCACCCAGTGGATATGTGGTGGGTAATGAATGGTGAATCAGGTACCCATTGATAGAGAAAGGGGTACCTGGTAAAATTGTGTGGTTTTTATTAAATTTTAATATATTTATTTAAATTTTTAAAAATTATATAATCAAAGCACTCCCTTAATTTCTCTCCTAAAACCACACAACATATCCTTTTCCCTCCCCTTATTATCACATATTTTAAGTGCGATCTCACTTATTCATGGCCATATTTACACACCTTTAGTACAAGTGGATTACTATGGGTAAGGCTAAATATCCTCTCCCATCCATTATTATTATATATATTTTATAATTCTTTATAGGATATCCATAATTTAGGAGTTTATGCTAGGTTTTTTAATTTCATCAGTGAGAGTTCAAATCATCTCATGATCTCCAGTGAATATGGTCCTACTAATATGATGTAGGTGGTTTCTTATCATTATCATAACTTAATATGATTTTTTCATGCATCATATGTTGTGCATGATATTTAGGAATTATATTATGGTTTGAAAGGGATCCAAATATGAACCCTATACAAAATAAGAAATTGATACAGTCTATATGGATCATGATATATATCTAATATTGGAGTGTTGAGTGTTAAACTATTGATGGTCATATAATTTGAGAATATAGTGACATGCATGTGAAAATTATGATAGGTATCCATGTATTTTTTATGACATGAGGATCCATGTGAGGTGTTTAAGATTATTCCATGATGTAAGGAATTTCAAGAATGGGTTATTATAGTGATGAACTAGTCTTATCATGGGATCTAGAGGCAGGTTAGTGGTTTTGTGGGATTAACCTATGTGATATGTATAGTTTACTAACATTATAATACTTATAAAAGTGTGATAAATAATTCAACTAACTAATAAAACCGATATGATAAATCATTCACTTATATTGTTTGAAATGATTATATATTGTTCTCATAAATTATTAATTAGTGATATAATATTTTTACCATATTAAATGTTAATAATATTCCATTCACCATGATGTTTATTATATTGTTATATCATTTACCACTCTATAGGGATAAGTAATAAATAAATTACCTATGGAATTGTATTAGTGATGTATCTTTCTCTAGGGTGTTATGTATCATTAAATTAGCATTCACCAAGAGGAAAACTATCGATGATTTATCAATCACTTAGGGCTATGTAAAAATGATGTACCATTATCCCAGGGGATACTTGGTGGTGATGTATCATTGTCATGAGGGCTATGTGATAGTGGAAGATCATTCACCTTGGGGATTTGTGTTTGCTGATTCATCAATCAACTAAGGAATATATATTGGTGATGAATCATTCAATTTGAGGTTATGAAATTATGATGAATCATTTTCATTTTGTGATGTAATTTTTATTCCTCATTCACCTAAATAAATTACCTAGGAATAAATAGTTCACTATAATTAGTGAAAAGGGTGGTGATAAATTTCATAGATACATGTTGTGTTCAGATAATAGAAGCATCTTATTATTCCAGTAATATACAAAGAATGTATGATCATTTATAGGCTTGGAAATTATGTTTGCCATGATAATATGGTATGTATTTACATATTATTTGTTATCATTTCATATCAATAATGTATTAATATACTCTATTTTTGTTTTAAGAAACCATTAGTGAGGTCTCACTATGTTGTAATCACACCCTACATGGGAATATTGGTGTGTTTAAAGTTTTCATGGTTCTGGATTCTAGTAAAATAAAAGGACTTATAGTAGATGGGTGAGATAGATAAATTATTTGAGTAAGAGATTAGACTAGTCAGGGACACAAAAATAGTTTTATAGTAGTTACTATTCTTTGTTTTTATTTTAAAAATCCTATATATGTTCAATTAATGTGGAGATATAATTTACCTCTATAAGATATGTGTGAAAATACAATGGATAATTGATATAACTAGTGTTATATTATTTACGCTATGGTAGGATCATAACTGAAATGTCAATATTGTGTTATTATATTGTTACAATGGATTCTTATTATTTATTTCATTGTTATTTATTATTCCCCAATCTAGAGGGTATAATATCCCCACATTATTGATATACCCACACTACTAGTTGGTATCATTTTCCATATAGGGAGTAATGTTTGAGGTAATGTTGTTCGCTATTTTGTGGATATGTTAGCTGTGAACATAAAAGGCACATTAAAAAGTGATATTGGAGCCTTGTTTTCATATATTATACCATATAGTAATGAACCATCATCTATGAAGAACATAACCCATGTATAGGGAAAATAACAGTTTTACATGACATGATTAATGTTATTGGTTTTTTAGTTGAAGATTCCAATGGTATTGTTAAATATTTTTATTTATTTTCAACATAGAGTGAGATTCATTATAAATTTATTAGTCTTATCTCGGAGTTTCAATATTGTTTTTGAGATTTTATGAAGTGAACTGAAATTAATTGTATCGACTAAAGGGGGTTTTGATATTAGTTAAATAATTTTGGAATTCTTTAGTTTTATATGAAATATAGAATGTCCTTGAGATTTATTCTATAAGTAAGAGTCTCTTATATGATTCATAAGATACATTTCTTGAGTTAAGGTAGATATTGGAATAAACATGGTCATTTAATATTTAATTGAAAAAATATGAAACTTCTAAAGTATTTATAAGACTTGTGGAAGATTATATAAAACTTTGGAAGTTTTTATAAGACCATATATATTTTTTCAAGATTCTTGAGAGATTTAGAAATTTTAAAAGACAAGAGAGTGTAATAAGAATTATTATTTTTTAAAGATTTTTTATATTTCATAATAATTTTGAGATTTTAGTAAAAAAATTCTTATTTCATAATAGGTTTTCTAGAAACATAAGTGGTTTTCTTAGTTTAAAAAACTTTTTCATATTTTATAATATATTTTTTTTTGATTTTGTTAGATTTGTTATGGTTTCATATGAATTTTCTATTAGTAATATCATGAAAAAGGTATTATACTATAATAATATATTTAGTGATTTTATAAGATTCATTATGTATTATAAAAAATCAATTACTGTTTTAAAATTTGGAAAATTAAAAGGCAATCTCTATATAACATATGAGTTATGTTACAAAAAAAATTCCAATGGTTTATGAAATTTTTGATGTTATGAAATATTTGAATCATAGAATATGTTATCCCTATATAATATCACCTTATATTTTGATGTAAATGAGATGATGATTTTTTGAACGTAAAATCTCAAAATAACATCGGTTGATGGTCAAATACTGATTCAAGTTAAGAATTGTGGGAAATTAAAAGAGAATATTGTCATATGATATTTAGGGGAATTTCAAAATTAAATATTTAAAATTATTTATCACAATCTACCTAGATAAATATTATGGAGATGTTTACTAGAGTTAATGGTAATTTCAAAAATGTAGGATTAATTTCTATAAAAAATTATATAAATAATGTTCATGAGACTCTATGAGGATAAAAGCATAAAAAATGAAGTGGAAAATAATTGATCATTATGAATTGAGAAGTTAATACTATATAATCCTATCAAACCACTATATCAATGATAGAATATCGAGAGAGACTGAAACTGAGAGTTTTAGAATTCCAGGAAAACATACGAAGCCCAAGAATTTAGTGATCTGATATTGATAAATTGAGAAAGACTAGCTGATCTAATTTCACATTTTATTATCAGAAGTATAAGATCATGATGAAGTAATAATATTCTATTCATATTATCTTTAAATATAATAGTGTAAGATCATTGTCATTATTTTTTTAAGCACATTGGAGTGAGGATTGATCATTATCACCTTATTATGAATTAATTGTAATTGGAAACAATAGTCTATGAATCTATTTGGATGTTGGGAAGCATAGTGGAAAAATATGAGAATATGAGATGCATTATGGGTTTGGGAGGATACCCATAATAAGAACTTGAATTTATAGTGGAGAATTAGTCACTTGAGGTGAGTTACTGAACACATTAAAGAGTCGATACCCAAACTGGGACTGAACCATATAAAACTTTTATGTGTCATATGTAATTTTATTTTTGATTATATTTGGGTAAGGAAAAGATATATATTTTGAGTGGACCAGGTCCTAGAACTTTCAGGGGTTAATTTTAGAAAAAGATATTATAAAATCAAGCACCATTGAATCAACCCCCTCCTTCATTCTCAGTGGTGCAACTCACTCCCAGAGCACTTCAACTAGTATCAAAGAATACATAGTTTACCTATATAAAACCCCAATGTTACTATTAATAGATAATCTTAATTCCATCAATAATTGAGGTGTTATAACAGCCTACAGACATGACCATCCAAATTACAAGGTATAAGGAAAATATTTCATTAAAATACATTCCAAAGACCTTTTAGATTTAGAATTTTATATAATTAAGAAAAAACATTAAATAAAAAAACCCATGTTATTTTTATCAATTGGAAAATTTTCCATTATGTATGAAACTACTTAATCCATAATGACTCTTCAACATCTCACACAAATTATGAACATAATAATTTATTCTATGTATTTCATAATTATCCTATCTTATTAACCTGTGGAAATGGAAACACAAGAAAAGGGGTGAGCCTAAATGCTTAGTAAGGTAAAATATAATTGATAACAATTAAATATCATTAGTAAAAATAAGATGAGAATATGGGTATAATCAAGATATATAAGATACCTATACCTAAAAAAGTATAGATCATAAATCATGGAATAAGGCTTAGTATAATATAATACATGAATGAGTTAATAAAAATGAGTCATGAGAGCATAAAATAAGAATGAGAATAAGAATATAACTTTTAATTCATTAACATATGGCACAAATATTAGCCACACCATCAGTTTCCATGCTTACAAGAAACTAAAAAGGTACCTGTGAATACATTATCTCATGAGATATAAACTTTTGACTAATTTATTAGAGATTGATATAGGAACCCACCCATCATTCATCCATACTTACACGTGACACTTGAAAATCATTCACTTATCGGAACCCATGGTTATAAATTTGGTTTCATAAACTTTAAAATGAAAATCATTAACTTTTTATAGCTGAAAACCCATTGGGAGTCATTAATTTCCTATGGTTCTACATAAAATTAATAATTTATAAGACTCAGAAAAACTAATAAAAATATAGTACTTGGAAATCCTAAGAGTCAAACCCACAAGGATGATCCTTATGTTCTAAATTTATTAAAGAAATTGAAATAAAATTTTTCTGGTTTATTTGGAGAAAGAGAAAAGGTTCAAAAAGAATTGGGTTTGATTTCAAGAAAAGAGGCATGCTAGGTTCAGTTATATTAGGTTTGTGTGCTACGGATTTAATTGATAATGAATTTATTCAAGTTTGGTGTTGTAATTGGGTCAAAAAGGATCCTTGGTCTGGGTACCCTACACTTAATCCAAGGATTTCACCATTGGAATGATCATCTACTAAATTCCATCACAAAACAAAGCAACCCAAAAACCTATATAAATATAACTAACCTTTATTTCATAATGGTCATACATAAAACATGATAATTAAATGATGTAAGGAAATGATAATCCTCAGAACACAGTGATAGCCATGCAATATGAAAATAAGATTAATTGAAATTGATAAATGAAGTTACAGAAATCCAAAATAAGAATAAGAAATATAAATAATCCCTAAGAATCACATCCCCCTAAAATCACATCACTCTACACAAAGAAAATTACTTTATCATGCTAGGAATGATGATAAAAATCATCATTGGTTCCAAATGAAGAAAGGTGATGTAGAATGGTGGTGAATCAGGGATCAAGATCATAACTCTGTGCGGGCATTCATCCATAAAGCGCTTTCAGACCATCCTCTGGTCCCTGATGTACCCACTATGCAGTAGAGGTATAATTTTATAAGGGTTTCTGTTAACCCTATGCCACAAATGTCATTATTTTTATGCATGTTGAAATATTCATGATGTGTAATATTTTACATGATGCATAATCCTTATCTACATCATATTTTTCATATATGTCCTACCGTAATAATTTATGATGTGTATTTATGTACACGACATGTAACTTATTTTTATAATGTGTAATTTTAATGAATTTTCATGAGTGGAAGTATCTTCCTTATTAAATCATATCATATAATGAAATAAATGTTGTGTAATTATTTTTCTTCAGTTCTGATGCTTTATTGCATCCTCAAAAATCCAGTGTCACGCTGCTTCACTTTGCTCATGGCGAGAAGTGTCTTTTAGCTCCAATATTCACATCTTTTCATTACTTTTTCAAATATATGTTGTATCCTACAATAAAATGAAAAATAAGTCAATCCATTCCAAAATTGGAAAGATTAATCATTTAAATATGTAATTTTTTTAAAAACACTCTAAAATATATGCATGAAATACAGATTTCAATAGCATAAAGAACCTATGGAAATAAAATGGGTTTCATCCAACACATTATAAATAACAAATGGAAAAAATGGATTTCATATTATTTTCAAATGGTTTCACATAAGTAAATCCTTAATAATTATATCAATAATCATGATATGATAAACCCATTGAAAATAAATGGGTACCAATGACATCATGAAAATTTATAGGAAAATATAATTCAATAAACATAATAATTCATATAATATTTATATCATATAGATAAAGGGTATATATTTAAGACAATAGTTTCCATAATGAATCTATATATGGAACCAAGGTGAACACACTTCAATCAAAGGCTCCTGATTGGAATCCAGGAGGTCCTGGGTTCAAGACCTACTGGGAACAAGTACAATTATAGTACTATGTAGTTGGTGACACAATTATGACACAATCCTGGTGATATAAGTGGGATGATTCAAGCATGAAGCACCACCGGTATTTTGGGTCATGTTATGGCATTCATGCCTAATGAACCTATGGGACATGTACTAAATAAACAAAGTTTGGTTGGTGGGCTATCCCCTGGGGGGGTATGTCCAACCTTTCCAGCCTATGAGTGTGGTGTGTGTTTGTTTGAATGTAATTTTACCCCCAAGCACCTAATATATATATATATATAGTAGGAAAGATAAAGAAAGTGATGCATCATTTTTGTGATAGAAAAAACATTTTATAATCCACATAGAGAAAAAAGGTTGATGATATCATTTGAATAATATCTTTGATAAAGTATAAAATTTGTCAAATGATAATGACTTAGATGATAAAATATTTTTAAAATTTTTAGTAAAAACCACTTTGGAAATAATAAATATTCTTAATCTTTTGAAATCATTTTAAAAAATAATTTAAAAAACAAGTATAAAAATAATATTTTTGGAAACCACAAAAATATATAGATAAATATTCATATAAAATGATAATGCTAGTGGAAGAACATGTTCACACATAAATGTTAAAAAGTTAATATTTTCACATTTTTATGAAAATGGTCCATAATGAAAACATTAATATTTCTTTAAAACTTTTAAAATAAGGCAAATAAGTAGAAAATAACCTTAAGAAATTATTAAATCACATATATATATTTTTCAAAATCATATAATGAATATGGATATGTAAAAGGGGATTTTCTAGATGTATAATAAGATACGATATTAGTTTCACTTATAAGAAACACTTTTGGTAAAATATAAGTCCAGGGGAAATAAGTATTTTAGGGGACCTATGATACCCCTTTAATATCCAATGAAAATTATGGGGGTTTTCTTAAAGAATAAAAATTCCCATATGTATTATCTTTTGAAGAAAATCTTGATTTGAAACTAATATTGGAAATCAAAAACCTTACGGTTTGAGTAATATTTTAATCAAAACCCCTTCAACATTTGTATCTTTTAAGTAGAATTATATTTAAATAAAGTACCTAATATGGATATTAAAACACTATGATTATGTTAAAATAAATTCATTAGGAAATAATTACACCATATTAAAGGCATCATGTTGAATATTAAGAAATATGTCTCAAGAAATTAAATTTGAGACAAAGAACCCCTTACCTAAATTCCTGCTTAGATGAAATGATCTCTAACCTCATGTATAAAAAAATTAAGTATATTAATCACCCATTTCAAAACCTATTTAATATATATAAACTATTTTAAATTAATTGGTTATTATTATCCACTTTTATATTAGTTAGTTATAATCTATTTTTGATATCACTTATGAGTAATATTGATCGTTTTGAACTAATTTTGTAACAAAAATGTTATTATTAATTATTCTCCAAATTTTAATAATTTAAAAATCATATAAGGTAATTTAATTGATGTTTTATAATTATTTATAATGTTATAATTTAATTCTATAGTTTTTTTGGTTATGATTATTAAAGATAAATTTGGTGATGAACATTTTTCGTTCTTCCTCAGCGAATGAAGGGTGTTTTAATAAACAATGAATCAAATTATTATATTAAAATTATAAATCCTAAAAAAATCATCATTTACTTATTTATATCATATATTACAATATATTAAATTCCCATAATCATCTATGATATAAGTTTATAGCATTGTTCAAATAGGTGTTCAAACCAACCCAAACAAGAACGTAGCCAAATTAATAGTTGATTATGAAGTGAATTAGTTGTAATATCATTATACCAGAATTAGAATGATATTTTTTAGTGTTTATTAGTGTGATATATTTTAATTTTAATCAATAATAATAACAGTATAACCTATAAAAAGTTATTTTATAGTATGAAGAAATCAAGTTTTTCTCTTAGAATGATCTTTTGGATGATTGAATTTACCATTATTTTTCATTTCTCATATTTTTAATAGGTTTTCCAATTTTTCTTTCCATAACATTAATAATTTCAATAAAATAATATTTATACATTTAACTCATTTTTATGACCATCCATATAAGGCAGTAATGAAAATAAATACAGAAATCAATCATTCCATGGAGAATGTAGTCCACAAGTACACAAGGATGATGATTTCATTCTCCATAGAGTGTGGAAAAAGAGTAATATGGTTTATCATTTAAGAATAAAAAATTTCATAAATATGATACTTATTTAATAAATTTACTATTAGTACTTTCCCTATAATGTGGTGAAATAAAATTAAACACGTTGCGCCATGGAGACTGTAGTCCGCAAAATACACGAATGTCGGTTTTGTTTTTCTTAATAGAATGTGGAAAGATGGTTAATAATTGTAACATAATTATAATAACATCAAATTATACTAGTGAAACTAATTATATCATTTTAAAATAGTGTAATTTAATTTTAGGAAGAATAAGTGCACATAATGAAATGTAAATGGGAAATGAGCGGTTATAAATTTATACCCCACTTCTTTGATATCGCCTTTGAAAAGGGAGTAAAACCTTTAATGGATGGTATTATGAGAATATAGGAACCTTTTAAATGAAGATATAAATTTTTAAGAGTGGTTTGAGTAGATTTTTCGGTGGAAAAAGTTGGTTTTTGTGAGAGGGGAAGCATGGAGTGGAGTTCCCCATCTATAAGTGACATTTTTATAAATACCGAAAAGTTGTTAAAAATGGGAAGCCACTATCAAGGAATATTTATAAAAAAAATTAATAAATAATGGAGTGGGTAAGTGATAAGGTTGATTAATTCCTCAACTGCCCATTCTCACACATGTTTTAAACTTGTTTGTAGTCATTCCTTCTTGGTTAAACCAGTTTTACACCTTTTCATTTTAACCTAGGTAATTAGTTTTTATCAAAGTAATGTGTCATTTATGATTGAAAATAAATTGGTACTTATTAAATAATTTGGACATAATTATTCCAAATTTTATTTTATTTATTATATTAATTTTATAAATTTTATAAAATTTAATTTTAAAATACTTAATATATAATGCATTAAAAATATTTTTTTTTGAAATAATATAACATAAGTTATAAAATGTAAATTAGGGGTTTTAAAATTAAAACCAATATTTTTTAAATTTTAAATTCAAATATAAAGTATATATTTGGTCTGGAGAAATGTTTTCATGAATTTACAATTCATACTTATATATTAGTAATCTCATAAAATCCATGTTATTTGTAAACACGGTATTTTGAACTATTCACCTAAAAATCAATATATTTATAAAAAAAAAATTCATCTTAAAATAATATTTAAATTATAAATACAAAAATTAACTTTATTTCTTCATATTTTTTATAGAATGTTCTATTATAACTTTTAAATAACATCTTAAAATATAATGAGAAACTATTTTTTAGGAAAATAACCTTTTAAAATTATAGTTATTTTTATTCTTAATTTATATAAAACACTAATAAAGCTTTAATTAACCAATAAATAATATATTTTATTAAAAAACCATTTAATAATAATATACTTATTTTTATTTAATAAAAATTACTATTCATAAAATGATAGATTCTTAAACATAATAACGAATTACGTAAATTTCTATAAAATAACTCATATATATGTGTTAATATGTTTCTTAATTCAGTTACTAATATCCATACCTTCTAATTAAATAAACATGTATTAACTATCTTATCATATCACTGTTTCAATTTAGTTTAGTGTTTCATGTGGAGAAAGCTATCGAACATATTTTTTATTTATATAAAATGTATATAGAAATCCTGGGTCATTACATTCTCCCTCTTAAATTAGTTATATACTCACAATTTTAATTATTACTCATTGAAGAAATAAGATGATGATATTATTAAAGTATTTATCTTTTAGGTTATAAACACTTTCCTTACTCTCTTAATCTATATCAAGTTACTTATCTTTCTTCAAATTAAATTATCTATTCATATAATCACATAACCAATTATGTATATACCACAATCATATATTATCCATTATATAATTTTCCCAAAACCATTCGAATATCCAAGACATTAAACCATATTGAAAATATATATCCATTCAGAAATTAACACTATATTTCACCCTAAAATGGTATAAAATCACACCCCAACAATTATATACCACAATCCAAAAAATGAGATGAACTTGACCAAAAATGTCATGAATCAATTATCAATCCCATGGTTATTGATATTATCTTAACTTAATTTTTAATAATAAATCAAAATTTTCTTATCTCAGCATCAATAATATATTAAACCTAAGAGTTATCCATCTCTCAATATTGTGTTCTCCAATAGTTGTCCTCAAAATCAAACCTTGACATAAAATAATTTTTCAAGGTTATTAATACCATTCAATATTTGTTTCCAAAAAAAAATTAGATAATAATCCTTTGATGTTTCACATAATTATTATAACTTTTAGAACATTCTATAACATCATAAATAAATATCACTAACTAGGGAAAATATCTGAAAGTTTTAAGAATTAATTTCTATTAAGATGTCATTCTCACTACCTTATGTAAGACTAGGATGCTCACCTTTTCTATCACAATATAAATATACTAAGATTCTCAACCATTTTAGTATGCTTCCTTATTTGGTTATAATATGTAATGGTTTCTAGATATATACCTTTCTCATCTTTATTTTTATAATCTTGTTTAAACTAAATACTAAATCAAAAATGATTAGGATAATATCCAATAGAATCAGAGTATATGATCATATGAATATGAAAACTCAATATTCTTTAAATTTTCATTTCATCCTTTGATACTTTCAATTTAATATAGTTTTCTTTAATTTAGGTTCACTTGTACTTATTAAAAAAATCCATTAAAGTAGTTATGAAATAAATCCTTTATAATGGCTCATAAAGATAATGTGATTGACCAAAGAATATATCTCAGGAGTTTCAAACTAACTATACAATTTGGACTCTATTTCATGCACTAGGTGACGATTGAGTTAATACTCATCAAAAAATTTCAAGGTTATTACCCATAGGTACATTTTTCCACATGCTAAACCCACTTGTAATATTCATATTGGGATTTCATTTCTTGGAAAACAAAATACCCAAAATTTTCAAAAATTTTAGGATGTTATCCAATATTGATACTTATCATTTAGAATTATCCTAAATATTTTTACTAAATTTCTCTAATCTGAATCCATAAAATATTATCTCAACCGAAATAAGTTATCTATACCTTTTGAATTATAATAAACCATAACTTATCAACATTTTATAACATTTCTAACTCCCAATTTATCCCCAACAGATATCATCATAATATCTAAAATTATATAAAGCTTTCTCAAATATAAAATATAGTATTACATAAACATGACCATCCATATTACCTGAAATAAAGAAAAAATTTAATTAAAATACATTCCCAATACCCTTTATGTTTATAATTTTAGAGAATTAGGATGAAATATTAACTAAAAAACCCAAATTATTTATATTAATTGGAAAATTTTCTTATTATGTATGAAACTAAATAATCCATAATGATTATTCAACATCAACTTCAAATTATTCACATAAGAAACTCTTAAATACATTTTCTACATTTAATATCTTCATAACCTGGGGAAATGGAAACATAAGAAAAGGGGAGAGATCAAATTCTTAGAAATAGTAAACGTAAGAGATAATAATAGAATATCATTAGCAAGAATAAGATGGGAATATGGGTATAATCATGATACATAAGAAACATATACCTAAAAACCCATAGATCATATATCATTGAATAAGACATTGAAAAAAATTATATATGAATGAGTGAATAAATATGTGTCATGATAGTATAAAATAATAATTATAATGAGCATAAGGCTAAAAATATTTAAATTATAGCACAAATATTAGTATCAGGAACATTACTTTCTGATCCACACCACTAGTGCCCACATTTATGAATAACTAAAAGGTTACTCATCAATAATTTATCTCATAATATACAAACTTTTAACCAATTCATTGGAGGTCGATATAGGACCCCACCCATTTTTCATCCATACTTACATGTACCACATGAAAATCATTCACTTATTACATCATAAAGAACCCATGGAAATACATTTAGTTTCATAAAACATTTAAATAAATATCATTCACATTTTATAGAATAAATATTCCTTAGAAAGAAAATTGGTTTCATTAAACCCATCATAAACCACCCATATAAATAAAATGGGTTTCATTTCCTTTTCAATTGGATTCGCATAAGGAAATCATTAATAATTCCATAAATATTCATAACATGATAAACCTAGGGAAAATAAATGTGTATCCAATAACATCAAGTAACTTTCTAGGTAAATAATATTCAATCAAGATAATAAAGAATATAGTATTTACACCATATAGATAAAGATTATACAATTAAGATATTAATTTCCACAATCAATCGATGTATAGAACCAAGGTGAACACCCTTAAATCAAAGGAATGAAAAATATGGTATTCAAATAGGAAAGGAATTGTAAGAAAAATTAGGTTTATAAACCTTAAATGATGAGGAAATAAAAAGGAAATGATGTCACATTTCTATGATAGAAAATAACATTTTTTAATCCATCCAAAGAAATAAGGTTAAAATTATTATTTGAAGAATATCCCTGATCAATCAGAAAAATTTATCGGAGGAAAATTACTTATATAAAATTTACATTTTATATGTTTTATATTTTTTTTGTAAATAATAGTTTTTTAATCTTCTAAAATCACTTCAAAAGAATTTTTTTATAAAAATTGAAGAAAATAATTTATTTGGAAACCATGAAAATGTAGAGATAAATATTTATATAAAATGGTAAACGTGGAATAATTACATGTTCATATGTATACGTTATAGAGAGAATATTTTCACATTTTTATGAAACAAACCACATGAAAAATATTATAATTTATTTAAAAATTTTAAAAATAAGTATAAATAGTATAAAATAATATTATTAAATTATTTAATAATAGATAATGAACCTTTTAAAATAATATAATTAATATGGATATTAAAAAATAAAGGATCTCGATTGAGAAGAAAATAAGGGGTCAATTTTACTTACAAGAAGCACTTTGGGTAAAATATAAGTGAATGGGAAATGAAATTTTGAGGGAAAATGTAAAAAACCTTGAATATACTATGAAAATTATGAGATATGTTAGAAAGAGTTAAAATTACATAGATTGATTATGTCACAACACGACCCACCGAGGTCTGACCCTTGACTACCTCAAGCCTGCCTCTAATAGGCCAAGGGATGGTGACCAGCACCGAGTAGGCATATCCCACAAATGGGAGGAATTAACCTAAAGTGTCTATATACACACACACACATCTCCAATCACACAAAATTCTGAAATTTAAAACAAATGAAACAATGCATGCATATATCTAAGACCCCACAACAGAGTATGATAGTAAAGTACAAAAAATAGAAAAGGGGCCAATAACAAGCCCAACCAAAACTATAAAGAGTCCAACCTACTCTAATGGTGAGTAATAAGTCAAAAGCATGCTCCCAGTAAACACCTTGGTCTGTATATCTTCAGCTATGCTCCACCTACTCCCTGTCCTCCCAGGACACTGTAAAAAGGGTCTTCATCTGCACAAGACACGGTACGTGCGGTAAAATCCCATGCATGGGTGAGTATAACAATACTTAGTAGGACACCCCTAAAACACTAAACACAAAGTACCAAGTATAGTTAGCTCAATAAAAGTTATAACAATCAATTTATAACATGAAAAACCCATATATACTCAAGAAAGGGACCACGTGATAAGGCAGTCATAACCAACTGTCATCCATAAGATTCTACTCGAAACAATTCTTATTCCTAGATAAATCACTCCATGGGCCATGCTATCATAAAAGAAACATAATGAAGAGGTCTATATCATTGGTCCTCACTAAAATAGAATTAACTAGTTGAAGAAGACTATGATACACAAATAGGGGGTCACACCCAAAACTGCTGGGGGACACCACAAACCCAATATGGATCAACCCGCTATGTAGGGGATTTGTATGCCAATGATTCCACAAAACCTATAAATATGGCCTACTAGATGGAGGATCAAATCTCTGCTCAAGGAGGTCACAAAAATTCCATAAACTCTGACTAGGGAACAAAGGATGATAGGGTATCACAGTCCAGTCTCACGGGGGGACACCACAACTCTATCTAAGACTCAATCTCTAGAGGGGATGACAATCTAGTTCCATGGATGTAATTATGCTATGTACAATAAATGAAAAGATCAAATTGAATTCAATAAACATATACTGATCCAAACTAAGAAAATAAAGATCCTCAAGCACTCTCGAAGGGAGTACATGACATGTTCATCTATCCCAAGTCCTACCCATGTGAAACAGCCTCACACAACATTCAGTCTCCATATACACGGTATGTAGAAAGAGTAAATGATGTGTAGAGACACAAGGGTATCCTACCTATTTCGCTTGGTTGTGTCTGTTTACTAAATCCATGTCAATGTACCAGTTCATGTACACCAAGCCTTGTCCATGTGGGAGTACACAACATGTCCGTGACAGTTTACTCCAACATGTGTCTGCGTACTCTCCTGGGTATACATCGAGTCAACCAAAAATGGTCACATGCGATGTGATAGTGTTCACATGCCATGTGATCCTTATCTTCATCCTAAAAACCTAGATACTACTAAAGAGTCCCCACAAGATGTTACATGCCCTGTGTATTAGGATTTTCCAGAATCCAAGATCTACTGTCCATTTGACTCCTCCATCGCTCTGACCACCGTTTCTGATGTGACTTTTCTAGAAACTCAAGGTAATGCCTTGTACAAGCCTTTATATCAGTGAATGAAATATTCTGTTGCTAAATCTTCTTGAGAATCAGATCAAACCATCATTCTTTTTCATGCATTAAAGAATGATAAAGAAGAAAAAATTAGGAATCATCTATCATCTAATTCATTGTTTCTTCTATCATTAAAAAAAAGTCATTCCAGGATGAACCTAGATCTCTAATCATGGATAATTGTGCCAAGAATTGTATGTTCAATGATCGATTCATCAGATTTTGTTGAACTGCGGACCAAGGGGTCACCCTCGATAAACCATAAAGGAGGGAGAAAAGAACAAAGAACATCAATGAGGAATGAAACTTGGTCATTGTTTATGTTAGCATTAATTAATTTCCATTATAATGATAAATTAAGAGTAATAAAAAATATAAGAAATATCCCAAATAAACTGCACAAATATAATACCATCTTGTAAGGTGATCAATCTAAAAGTCAATCCATTCATCAATTGATTTACGTTCATTGTAGAAATCACGAATGAAAATGAATCAACATAAAACAAACATAGTACCTCTATTTGGTTCGATCTTTGATGAAGAATGATTGTCGCGTCACATTTGTTGGAATGATCTGTCGAATCCAAGGTTATATAAATCGTTGATCCACGATCTGTCATTGTTCTTCTGAGAGGATTCTCCATGGCTCTCTCTCTAACAATCCTCCAGAGGTTCCAGGGTTATGTAGAAAACCCTTGAATTATAACCCAAGGATCAATTTAAATATCCACCAATCATCATTTCAATGAAATGAAATGAAATAATTTTATTTAATTATTTTATTCATTTCTGTGACCGTGATGAATTTTCCACAAATGACCCATGCCGCCTAATGTTAAGTTGCGCCTAGGGTAAAAATTCTATTCTAAACTCAATAATGCCCCCATATTTTTGATCTACAAACTCTTTTCTGAGTTATTACACTTTTTTAGAAAAACCACATGCACATGTTATTAAATATATTTCAAAAATTTGTTTTGGGCACACCAAGCCTCATAATCGCATGCTGTCTCATTTTCTGGTATAAAAATTAATCCAGATAATATCCAATAATAGTACACGAAAAATAAGAGACATTACATTATATCCACCATAGGGACTTTATTCCCTAAAATTGAAAAGCTACTCAAAGAGATGGGGGTATTGGGCTCATATTTGTGTCTCCCACTCCTAGGTGCTCTCTTGAAGGTTCCTGGGCTACCACAAAACTTGCACAAAGGGGAATCAAATGCCCATAGAGGATGTACTCCTTCTGATCCTCAACCTCCACTAGGTACCTAGCAAAGGTCTCTCCATCCTCGATTTCCAACTTTCCCCAGTCGATAATGTGTGATGGTTCATGCACGTACCTCCTCAGTTGTGACATGTGAAAGACATCATGTACCTAGTCCAATTATGGAAGTAGATCTAAGTGGTATTCCACCTCACCAAATCTATGTAGAACCTGAAAACGACCAATGAATATCAGAGATATATTTCCACTGTGGCCAAATCTTATTAATCTACATCAAGGTGACACCCTCAGGAACACATGGTCCCCTTCCTTGAAATCTGAAGGTCTTATTAGACTATCATTATAATACTTGTGATGAATCGGTGTAGTCTTCATATTCTCCTGGATGATTCTCACCTTCTATATAGTATCTCGCACCAACTCTAGGCCCATAAGTGCCGACTCTCCTGGGTTATTCCAAAAAAGTGGTGACTTGTATGGTCTCCTATAAAAATCCTCGAATAGTTCCACTCCAAGGGTGCAATGGTATCTTTTCTATTTGAAAACTCCACCAAGGGTAGGTGGTCCTCCCAACTCTGGCCAAAGTCCATCATGAAATCCCACAACATGTCCTCTAAGACCTAGATGGTCCGCTCTGTCTGACCGTCACTTTGGAGGTGAAATTATATTCTGAAGGATAAATGGGTCCCAAAGGATTCCAATAATCCTCTCCATAATCGATATGTGAAGCGAGCATCATGAACAGAGACGACCTTCAAGGGAACTCCATGGAGTCTGACTATCTTCTACACGTAGAGACGTCCCATGATTTCTACTGAACTCTTCTCCTGAATTGATAAGAAGTGGGATGACTTGGTTAATCGATCTACGATCACCCAAATGGAACTATTTTACCTAGATGTACATGGTAATACCATCACAAAGACCTTGGATATCCTATCCCACTTCCAATCTATCACCTCAAGGGGTTGGGTTAAACTCGATGGAAATTAGGGCTCATCCTCCACTTGCTGACAAGTAAGGCATCAGGAGATAAACTCTACAACTCCCTTCTTCATACATAGCCACCAAAATTGATGCCAAAGGTCTTGGTGTATATTAGCCCACCTGGATGTACCACAAAAGGGGATGTATGAAACTCCTACAATCAGTCCTCCCGTAACTTCAAGGGTTCCACTTTTCGTCCAATAAAAAGGATATCATTCTACCCACATTCATAATATTCATTGGGATCATGTCCAGTGAATATATGAGTACATAAGGTCTCACAGTTAGTATATACATGTTGACAATCCCCGAAATTCTATAGAAGTGGAGGGGTAAAAACCATCGACCGAATATTTTAAGCACTATCCATGTCTACAAAGGGAAACTGCAATAAGGCTAACTATTCTAAATAATCAGTAAAAAAAGAATAAGATCTCCCATTGAGCACATCTTCCACCATGTTCTACTTCCTTGGAGTATAGACAATCTCAAAGACATCGTCCTAGAGTAAGTTTATCCATCACCACTGTCTCAAGTTAAGATCCTTCTGAGAGAATATATACTTGATACTCTTGTGGTCAGAGTATATGATAAACCACTCACCTATCAGGTAGTGTCACCACATCTTCAATGAGAAAACTATTGATGCTAACTCTTGGTTATGGGTCACATAGTTCAACTCATGTGGTCTCAAATGGAATGAACCATAGGTAATTACTACTTCCATATACATCATAACACAACCAAGTATGGTCCCTGATGAATCAAAGAACACTATGTACTCAAAACCCTCCTCTAGTAACCTCAACATGGGAGCACTCGTTAAACTTCGACTCAGCTCCTAAATGCACTACTAGCACTTTTTCTTCCACATGAAAGGATTCCCTTTCCCGGTCAAGGATTTCAAGGATGCTTCTACTGTGGAGAATTCGGGTAAAAACCTTCGATATTACCCAACCAATCCAAGGAAATGCCTCACCTCATTAACCCTCTTAGGTGGATCCCAAGAAAGCAGTACCACAACCTTTGCTGAATCCACTAAAAATCCGTCCTATAAGATGACATGTCCTAGAAAGTGGACCTCTCGAATAAAAAACTGACACTTTGAGAACTTCCTGTAAAGATGAAACTCTTAATGTATGTACATAACCTTCCTCGAGTGTCTCGTATTGTCCTCCTCATGTTCTGAATACACTAGGATTTTATCCAAGAAGACTACCATAAAATGATCCAAGAAAGCCTGAAATATCTGGTTCATGAGTCCCATGAAAACTGATGGGGAGTTCATCATTCCAAATGGAATCACCAAGTACTCATAGTGACCATAATGACATTTTAAGTCCATCTTCAGTATATCCTAATCCTATAATCACCTTTGATGATAGATTGACATGAGATCAAACATTAAGAACCATCACACCCCTATAAACTAATCAAAGAGGTCACTAATCCTCAGTAGTGGATACTTGTTCTTCATGGTCACCTAGTAAAAGTGTCAGTAATCCATACATAATCTCAATACCCCATCTTGGAAAACAACACTGGGGATGCCCAGGGGGAAATGTTGGGTCTCATGAATCCCTTATCCTGTAAGTCCTCCATCTGTATCCTCATATCTTGAATCTCTATGGGAGACATATGATATAATCGTGTAGATATTGGTTCCATATTTGGATGCAATTAGATGTAAAAATGTACCTCTTGATGTGGAGGTAAACCTAGTGTGTCCTCATAAAAGAATTCCTCGCACTTCACCAACACTTTAGGAAACTGATAGACCAAATCATCCACTACCCCCAAAGTAATTCTGGCTAACTGATGTGTAATTGGTTGTACTCTCCTATTCCTAAGCTCATCCTGATCCTCCAAGGTTTCCTTTTCACCCACAAAGGAAATCCTCATTCTGTTACTATGGACACACCCAATCCTCCTCCGAAAATAGTCCATCTAGGAATGAACTATAGATAACCATTCCATACCAAGAATGATGTCATAAGGCATCATTGTTGAAACAAAGAGATCCTATAAAAAACTCTCACCTCTAAGAATCAGGTTGCACTGTCAGCACAAGTGAAAAATTGCTGAGTCACCACCCATTGGAGTCTCCAACCATAAGGGTCGAGTCAAAATTTCAACCAAAATATCTATGTTTCAAAGTATATAAGTTGAAAGGAAGGAATGAATAGAACCTATGTCTATAAATACTATATATAAAGTAGAAAATACATAGACCATAACTCGTATCATCCCTGGATACTTGGAGTCATTGGTATCCATAGCTTGTAGTTGTCCTCGTACCTACCCTCCAGCTCCATGAGCCTAGTGTGGACCACCTGGTTGTGGTGGTAATAGGTCGAACATACGACCACCTCATTTTACCCTAATGACCGCTCTTCCATGTTCTCCACCCTGCAAACCACCCTTCTGCTACCTCTATCTCTATCTTGGTGGTCCCTCGATTGTCTCTTGATCAGCTGTATGAAGGGTTGAGAAATCTCATGAAAAATGTCCTCGACCATCACAAGAGAAACAACGCTAGTCCCTTGGCTGATTTGAGATACCTTGAGAGGCCTACACTACTGACCCTAAGCCCTCGAATCACCTCCTGAAGCGTTTGAACCACTTGGATCCCTATAATTGTTGTCAGCTACCTGATTCCGAGGTCTTAGCTACTGGGTGCCCACTACTAGCTCCCAATACTGGTGTCTTCTCTAATAGAAATATTTCTACCAATAAGGATCACTCAAGCACTCCATCATAGGTGGAAATGCTAAGAGATACCATTAAACCACTGATGTCTCTGCAAAATCCCTACTCAAAGGTCTAAGACTTGAAGAACTGGCCCCATACCATATCCAAGGAGTAACACAATAGATCAAAAAATCTCACAGAATACTCTGCCATGGTCATACTGCCCTGCTACAGATGTAGAAGCTCCTATATGGGTACCGATCACAATCTGGCCAGATAGAACTCCTCTTTGAAGAGAAACTTTATGTTTTTCCTAGAGAGAGTTGCCTCTTCATGCGACTGAGTCACTAATATCCAAAATTTCCCCACAAATCCTTGAATAAGAATCACAACAAGGACTTCCATCTGATTAGTAAGCATCCTCATAAGGTGGAAAATGTGAGTGACTTCCTATAGCTAGTCCTTAGCAACACGTGGGTCCATCTCACCCCGAAACCTGAGAGGTCTATACCACTAAAACTCATGAAATGAAATCAGCTTGCATACACCCTCATATAGTAGTGATGGTTATACCTACTGCTTGATGGGTTGTTGTATAGATGGTATACCACCCAGAGGTTCTATCACTGGTATAAGCCCCAATACTGATGCCTCTTCACTAGGTGGATCATCCTCATGATCACACGGTGGAATCCTGTCTGGATGTCTATATAGAGGAATCCTAAAATAAAATAAGATGCACCATGATAAAAGAGTATATATGGGGAGATGACTCAAGAAGGAAATGGAAAACACAGCCATTCATATATGATAATTGTACTAAAAAATGTTCCCTATAACCAAATGTTTATATGTATTGAGCCGAAAGGCAGGTGACAAGAGTCCTGGTGTATGGATACGTCGACTTCCATACCTACATTGGAATCCTTATACTAAAAGTTGAACTTGAAACACTAATTTTTTTCCCAAACCAATCTCACCAAATCAGGTCCTAAATTAGAAATAACCTCCCTTTGATACCAATCTATCATGACCCGACCTACTGAGATCTGACCCATGACTACCCCAATCCCACCTCCAATAGGCTAGGGGCTTCTGACCAATACCAAGTAGGAATATCCCATAAATGGAAGGCATTATCCTATAATACTTGTACACATGCACATGTCTACAAGATCACACAATGATGAAATTTAAAACAACTGAACCAATGCATGCATACATCTAAGATCCCACAACAGAGTATGACAGTAAAGTACTGAAAAGAAAAAAGATACCGAAAGAAAACTCAAACAAAACTATAAATATTCCAACCTAATACAAGGGTGAAGACTAAGAAAAAAGTACGCTCCAAGTAAACACCTGAATCTGTCAAGATCCAACTACATTACACCCTCTCCCTATCCTCTCAAGACACCGTAAAAAGGGTCATTGTCTACACAAGACATGAAACGTGTTAGAAAAGCCTGTGTAGGGTGAGTATAAAAATACTCAGTAGGATACCTTGAAAACACTAAACATGAATCACCAAGTATATTCATATCAATAAAAGATATAAAAATAAATTTATAACTGGAAAAACTCAGATATACTCAAGAAAGGGACCACACTATAAGGCGGTCATAACCAACTATCAGCCACTTGATTCTGCTAAAAGAAATTATCAGTCTGGGAGAACTCACTCCATGAGCCACATTATCATCGGAAACACTCGAAAAAGAAGTATAAATCATTGGGCCCCATCCAAAGAGAAAACACTAGTATAATAAGACTACGATACATTGATAGGGGGTCACACCTAGAACTGCTATGGGACACTACAAACCCAATCTAGATCAACCTACTACGTAGGGGATCATATGTCAATGATTCCAAAAACCCTACTAATATGACCTAATAGATGGAGGATCAACTCCCTACTCAGGTATGTCACACCAATTCCAAAAATTTCAACTGGGGAACAAACGATGATAGAGGATCTCACTCCAGTCTCATGGAGGGACACCACAACTCTATCAGAGACTTGACCTCTAGAGGGGATCACAATCCAATTTCATGGATGTAACTCTGCATTGTACCCTTGAGGTAAATGACCAAGGGAATGAAATCAACCTATAATAGTCCAAAATAAGAAAAAAAAAGATCCTCAAAAACTCTTGAAAGGAGTACACAATGTGTCCCAATGGGTACACAACATGTCCAGCTATCCCATATCCTACCAATGTGGAAGATCCTCACACGAAATTTAGTCTCCATATACACGATGTCTAGAAGGAGTACACATCATGTAGAGACACACAGTATCCTGCCTATGTCACCTGACTCTATCTGTGTATCAGTCATTGTACACCAAGTCGTGTCCATGTGGGAGTACATTGCGTGTCCATGACAGTGTACTCCAAACCATGTCCATGTACTCTCTAGAGTACACACCGAGTCAACCAGGAATGGTCACATTCCATGTGACAGTGTTTACACACCATGTGATAGTGGTAACATGCCGTTTGATCCTTATCTTCATCCCAAAATCCTAGTCACCACTAAAGGGGACCCATATGCCATGTAATCTAGAATTAGATGCTGTGTGTATCAGGATTTTCCAGAATCCCAGATCCGATGTCTGTTCATCTCCTTTGTTTCTCTAGCCACTGTTCTGGACACAAATTTGTAGGAAACATGAGAAAATGCCTCATCCAACCCTTTATATCAAAAAACTACAAGTTATATTTCCATATCTTCTCTAGAATCAGATCAAACTGTCGTTCTTTGTCATGTACTGAAGAACACATAAGAATGAAAAATCAGGAATCATACATCATCCAATTTGTTTCTGCTTCCATCATGGACCCACCATCACACTATATCAAACCTGGATCTGAAATCTCATATTGTTGCACCGAGAATCATATGCTTAATGATCCATTCATCAGAGTTCATTAAACCACACACCAAGGGGTCGCTTGCGATGAACGAGAAAGGAGGGAGAAAAGCACAAAGAACAAAGAATCACAACCATTGTTTCTATCAGCCAAAATTCATTTATAATATAATGATAAATGTAGAGGAATCAAACAAATACAATAAATATCCCAAATAAACCCCACAAATATAATCTCATCCTATAAGGTGATCGATCCACAAATCAATCAGTTCATCGATTGATTTGCATTCATCGCATAAATAATGAACAAGGAAGAATCCACATAAAACAAATATCCAACCTTGATTTGGTTCAATCACTAATGAAGAAAGATTGTCGTGTCACATTTGTTGGCAAGATCCATCAAATCCAAGGTTCTGTTGATTGTTAATCCATGATCCGTCATCGTTCACCTGAGAGGATTATCCAAGGTTCTATCTTCAATGTTCCTCTAGAGGTTCTAGGGTTATGCAGCTAACCTTGTAATTCTGAGCTAAAGATCTATTTAAATATCCACCAATTATTGCATCAACGAAACAAACTAAAATAATTTTATTTTATTATTTTATTCATTTCCTGCCTACAACGAATGTTTCGCAAATGACCCACGTCGACTAATGTTAAGTTGCACCTAGGGTAAAACCGCCATTATTAACTCAACAGTGCCCTTATATTTCCGATCTGGATACCTTTTTAAGAGTTATTCAACCTTTTTTAGGAAACAAAGCATGAATAATTTTTAATACATTTAATATATTTCAAACATTTGTTTTGGGCACACCGAGCCTCAAAATCACACACCGTCTGAGAACATAGTCTCAAAATTAATTTATATAATATCCAAAAATAATACATGGAAAATCCAATACATTATATAATATCTTTTTAAAATAATATTTATTTGAAAATAATATTTGAATTTGAAATAGTTACATCTTGAGTAACATTTTAATCAAAAACCCTTTCAAATTTGGTATCTTTTGAATCGAAGGATATTTAAATAAAGTACATAATATGGATCTTAAAAAACAATGAGTATGTTAAAATAAATTAATTAGGAAATAATCACACCATATTAACTATATATTGGTTCACATTGAGAAATATGTCTCATGAAATTATATTTGAGACAAAGAACCCCTTACATAAACTCTTTCATATTAGAAATATTCTCTAACCTCCTATATAACAAAATTGAATATATTAATAACCCATTTAAGAACCATTTTATTATTTATAAAATTTATATATAATACTTATCCACATGTATATTAGTTATTTATTATCTATTTTGATATCATATGTGAGTAATCTTTATTATTTTTACCTAGTTTCTTAATAGTAGTATTGTTATTCATTATTCTACAGAAGTTCATAATTACTAGATCATGAAAGTTACTAGAATTTATATATTTTTAATTATTCATAATGTTTTAATTTAATTCAATGGGAGTTTTATTTATGATCATTAAAGATAAATTTTTAAAAGAGCGTTTTTCATTGATTCTTAGCGAATGATGGGTGTTTACTTAAATAAGGAGTTAAATTTTTATATAAACATTCCAAAACCATAAAAGAACTCATTATTTAATTATTTATATTATTTTTTACTAGAAATTAAATTTTTATAGTCATCCATGATATAAATATATATAATTTTCCAAGTTGGTGGTTAAACCAACCCAAACTAGATCATAAAATAATTAATGGTTGATTATGAAGTGATTTAGTTATAATATCATTAAACCAAAAGAATAAAGATCTTATTTGGAGTTTATTAGTGTTATATATCATAATTTTAAAGATTTATAAGAATAATATAACCTATATAAAGTTATTTTATAATATAAAGAAATCATTTTTTACTCTTAGGATGCTCTTTTGGATGGTTGAATTTACCATGGTTCTTTATTTCCCATATTGTTAACTGGTTGTACAATTTATATTTACAGAACATTAATAATTTCAAGAACATAACATTTATCCATTAAAACCATTGTTATTACCATCCAACTAAGGCAGTGATGAAAATAAAAATGAAAATCAATCATTCCATAGAGGCGGTAGTCCACACATTCTAATGGATAATGATTTCATTTTCCCCAGAATGGGGAAAATGAGTTTTTTTTAATTTTGGAATCTAAAATATGATGTAAATATGTTTATTATATATTTAATTCCCTATTATTACCTTATTATAATACAATTAAGGAAAATAAAACATGTTGTGTCATAGAGATGGTAGTCTGCACAATGCAAGAATGGCAGCTTTGTTTTCCTAATAAAGGAGGGAAAGGAGGTTAATGCTTGTACCATAATTATAATAACATTAAGATATACTAATTATACTTATTTTATAATTTTAAAATGGTGTAATTTAATTTTTGGAATAATAAGTGCACATAATGAAATATAAATAAGAAAGGAGCGGTTAGAAATTTATTACCCACTTCTTAGATTATCTCCTTTGTAAAGGGGGATAAGACTTTAAGGTATGGTATTTTGAGAAGAAAATGACCTATTTAATATGTTTTTTAATTTTTAGGATACTTTGGGGTATATTTTGGTCTAAAATAATTGGGTTGTAGTGTGAGAGAATGTGAGGAGAGGAGTTCCCCTTTAATAAGTTAAAAGGGATGGCATTTTTGTAAATAACAATTTTTTAAGAATGAGAAGTCACTATCAAGGAAATAAGATACAAAATTGATAAATAATGGACAGGGTAAGAGATATGGTTGATAAAGTCCTCAAACACCCATTCCCACACATTTTTTAAATATGTTTGTGGTCTTTACCTCTTGGTTAAACCAATTTTGGCCCATTTGATTTTCACTGAGGTAACTAGTTTTTATCAAAGTAATTTATCCTTTATGTTTGAAAATAAGTTGGACCTTATTAAATAATTTGGAATTAATAATTAAAAATTTTAATTCCATTTTATTATATTAATTTTCTAAAAGTGATAAAAATTAATTTTAAAATACTAAATTTATAATTTATTATTATTTTTTTTGAAAAATATAAAATAAGTTTTAAAATGTTAAATATGGTTTTTTAAATTAAAAGTGACATTTTTAAAATTATAAATTCACTTATAAAGTACATATATAGTATTATAAAAAGGTTTTATTAATTTAAAATTCATACTTTTATACTTATATAGTCATAAAAGTCATATTATTTGTAAAAATGATATTTTTCATTATTCACCTAGAAATATTTTTTTGATAAAAATACCAAAAATTTATATTAAAATAATATTGAAATTATAAATGTAAAAATGAACTTTATTTTTTGAAATTAAATTTCTAGATTCTTTTCATTTTAACTTTTTAATAAAGTTATAAAATATAATTAGAAAATATTTTTATAAGAAAATATTTTTTTAAAATTTTAGGCATTTTTATTATTAATTTCTATAAAACAGTAATAAATATATAATTAATATATTAATATTATAATTTATTAAAATAATTTTAAAAAATTATATACATAGTTTTCTTTAATAAAAATTACAGTTTATAAGAAGATAGATTCTTAAAAACAATAATGAATTAATAAAATTTCTATAAAATAACCTTTATATAAAAATAAATATATATTAATATATTTTGAAATTTCGTTACTCCTATTCATACCTATTAATTCAACATCTAATTTATAACCATCTAAACATATGATAGTTTCATTTTAGTTCATTGTTACAAGTAGATAAAGTTATTGAACACATTCTTTATTTAATGAACATGTACCGCTAAATATTGGGTCATTATAGGCATCCCAACTTTTAATGAAAGAAACTATCATATCTGGAGGAATAATATGTTCTTCTATATTTACCTCTTTTCCTGGAAGTCAATGATATAGAAAAAATGGGATTTCCACCCAATTAGAGAAATTACCATCTGTTATTTGATAATAATAGAAATATATAAGTTGATTGAAAAGTTCAGAAGTCCATTATATTGTCCCTTTTAGATAAGGTTTACACAAATGCTATTGGGATTTTAATATCTAAATAAATTAGTGAAAAACTGGAGAGTAGTTATTCAGGAAATGTGAATGTAACAAAAGAGAAGTTATGAATATAGAAAAGTAGATTTGAGAATGTGAAGATAGATAAAGAAGAAGAAATTGATGGATAATTTATAATAGTCAATTAATCTCTTAGTACAATATAATGGTTTTTATAAATGATGGATGATACCACAATTTTTATGAAGTTGATGAGAAATTTTATAAATAGGTTCAATCCTAAAATTTAAAAATTATTAGAAAGATAATATCTTACCCTTTATGAATTACATAATATTCTCATTTCTTATTAAATGAGAAAGATTTATACATTAAAAAAGAAGATCAAATGAGAAATTAATTTTGAGGCCAAGAGAATACTCAAAATTAGATATGAATCAGATGAAGATTCTATTGAATATAAAGATGATGAAGAGGATTAATAATACAAGATAATTATGGATATTTAATCAAATAACTTAAAATTGATAAAGATCACGTATAAAGGAAAACTCCCACCGTGGGTTAATTAATGTGGTGGGAATAAAAAATTTTCTATAAAATGTCTAAAGAAGGGGGGTGTTGAATATGATGTTGATGAATAAGGTAAGAAGTATTAGAAAACTAAATGGGTTTAAATATAAAAAGAAGTGAAAAAATATGGTGATATTAAGAAAAAAATTTCAATTAGTAAAGGAACATGTTTAAAGAGTAATAAAGAAGAAGACGACCCTTCATAAAATAGTGAATCAAAAGAAGAACATGCTGAAATGTTCCAAAAATTCCTGGATTATGATGAAAATTGTGAATAAATGTCTAGAATTAATGAATAATTAAGTGATTAAAAATATAATAATCACATTTTAAAGGCTGAAATTGAGTCATGTATTGAAAAAAATACAAAAAATAAAGTGGAAGAACAAGCTATTGAAGAGGCTAGTTAATTCATATCCTATTGAATATAAAAATAAACTTATTACTTATAATAATAAAAATATATATATATATTATTTTAGTAAAAGAAGACTAATAATAATCCTTTTTATAGATAAAAAAAGATAACAATATCTCATTAAGATATTACCTCACAAGGAAAAACAACCACAATTTATGGTAGGTCAGCATCCATAGTATTTTGGATAGATTTTCTATCAAAACAGAGGAACAATTATGAGAGGACACTATATATGATATGGAGTGTTTAGGCCAAAAAATATTTATGTTGGTTCAATATTTCACTACAAGGAAATAATAATGAATCAAGGGGGAGAAATTATAAAATAATAGGAAGAGATTATCAATAGAAGCAAGTTGTAACAAAACATTCACCATTTCTACCAATAAAAAACAAGTTTGATTTCATATATGAAATATATATAATATTTTATAAATGGGGTAATTATGATTATTAGTTCATAAATAACCTTCCAGTATAGTTTTCCTATAGTAATAGAGGAAAAAAAATTCAAAAAATGAAGGAATTAGAATCATTTTCTGCTGAATTTTCATTGAAGGATTACAAGAGAACAAAGTCATAAATTCTTAAAAGTGGGTTTTATTCACATATGAATAGTGAAAAAATAATGAATATTAAAAATAATAAATGAGTTGAAATGATTTTTTTCTATAATGTTTCTCTAACAATTAGATGATTTGGAACTAATGAAATAGAATCTAAATCCTAAAGCTAGAAGATGCACTATTTGTTAAAGGGAAAATGCATAATTTATTGAATGTTATTAATTTTTTAATGATATATGTGATGTTATTTTTATGAAGTAATTATATATTATTAAAATAACCAAGTATGGAAGGATTATCAATCATGGAAAAAATAACAAGTGGTAATTTATTTCAAAGTTGCGATCCCTCTAATTCTTATTATTTTGAGTGCCAAAGATGAAAAAAGTTACGGAATAAAAGACTATGTCATCTTGACCAAAGAAGTTTGATTAAAATTTTAACGGATTATATTATGATTACCCACCCCAAATGAGGAGATAGAGAGAGATGGTGGTTGTGAAACTATCAAAATGGGAATATAGTTCATGGTACTCACCAAGGAGTGAAGATTATCTCCACTAGACCACATGAGCTTATTTATACTGATATAAAAGTTTACTATATGTGATATATAATTCATTACATTCCTTTATGATGAAATTATGATTATGAATATTATATTTATTAAGAATATGTTAGAAGTTGTTCATATGTTCAAAATATTTATAAGAGAAGTTGAGAATGAACTTGGAGTGTACATCAATAAGATGAGATCAGAAATTGGAAAAGAGTATAAATATTATTCTTTTGAAATATATCTTACAAATAATGGGATTAAGAATCAACATAGTATACCATAAAGTCACAATAAAAATGGTGTAGTGTAAATAAAGAACAAGAGTTTAGTTTATATGGGTAGAACAATGGTTTCTAAACACAAAATCTTAGTATTATTTTGGAGGGAAACAATGTGCACAACTATATATATATATAGAACAAGTGTCATTTGAAACCTTAGAAACATATAAAACTATATTATATGTGATACATGATAAGTCCAAAAGTAAATTACTTTAAATTATTTGGTATAAAGTGTTACATGAAGACCAATAACATCAATCAAGGAGTTTTTAATGCAATATAAAAAAGATAGGACCTTTATGAGATACTTATCAGATAGAAGAGGCTAAAAATATTTTAATAAGTGCCTATAAAAACTAGTTGATTATTTTTATGTTATTATTATTGATAATAAAGAAAAATTAGACATGATAAATGATGTAATTTTTAAAAACTTTGAAGTAGATAGCATACAAACTTCAGGATAATATAATGAATAAGAATCTGATAAAGAGACAATTTTTAATGATGTTTATTCTTGAAAAAGTTGTGACAAAGATGAAGTTACTGGAAATGATAGTTAAAAATTTAAGAGATTGAAGAATAATGTTAAATTATAATATATAATTATAATTCAAGATGATCTTTTATATACAAGAATAGTATTGAAAATTGAAAATCAAACTTCTCTTATTTCACAGATTAAACCAAAAACTATAGAAAAAGAAGTTTATCATGAGGAATGGATTAATGAAATGAGAAAATATCTGGATATTAGTAGTTCAACTTATTATATGTAAGGATGATATGTTAGTAACATATAGATAATCCTTGGAATATCTCTTTCACTATAATAATTTAAATTAGTGGTGATTATTTATTTAAACTCGTGCTATGTTTAGATCATTGTAGCATCATCCCATTCTAGAATAATCTTATGTAGTTATGGTCATTTATAGGTATTGATATTGAGAATACCATGATATAACTGGTATAAATTTCTATTATTTTTATTATAATTTCATATCAAATTTTAGTGACATTGTGTGTGGGGACCTTCCAAGTTTTACTCACAATATGCATGGTCATCTTGATGCATGTGCTTATTTCATGATCTGGGATATAGTTAAGGAACATGGTCCTATATTCAATGGGTGATATAGATAAATGGTTTGAGTGGGATGTATGACCAAATAGAGTCTCTAAATATTTTTTCTATAGTCTCCATACCTTTAATTATTTTGGATAGATTGTATATGATTACCCCATGAGGTAATCTATTTTACCCTTATATTACTCATGTGATATTATAGTAGATCATTTGATATACCATATGTTTTATTTTTTCCTTAATGGTTTTTTAATAATTTAAATTTATATATTCTATTGTTTAATTGGGATAATGGTTTATAATTGTTTCTTCCATTATTATTTATAGTTTTTTTATCTAGAGGGTATAATCTTCTTACATTACTAATAGAACCTTATTGTTAGTTAGAAGCCTCTAGCATACATGGAGCCACACCTGAGGTCATATTGTACCCTTATACTTAGGGATGTTTTGGAAAAATGAATTATGGATGTTAGATAAATCCCCAAGACAAATTTGATACCATATTGAAATTTCCTCACCCAAGAGAAATCCTTACCCCTTTTCAGCTGCCATATGCCTAAAAAATATTTACTCGAATATCAAAATGAGTGAACGAAACCATCGGTTAACTTCCAAAAGTTGGTAAAAACTTTTAAATAATATAGTCTGAATTAATTATTATTGAAACTTACAAAAAAATATTATTTTTTATGGTAAAATATCCAAAAACATTTTTGGAAAAGAATGTAATGGTTTGAAAAAATTTAATTGAGTAAGTTTGATAGAGAATTTTTTTTGGATTTGAAATTTTGGAAAAATTATATTTTAAATTTTTATATAATTTATTTTAATTATTTGAAAATATTTATTTTGAATTGGGATGTATGAAACTAAATGTCACAAACCAACATCGTGAAGACCACTCTTAAGTTTGATGTGATTTTAGGAGTATCCCTCAATACTCTTATCAAATAGGTAATGGGTTGACGACTAACGCCAAGATGATAATGATATATGGGATGAATTACCCACTTTATTCCCATAAAAGAAAGGAAATACACATATCTATACCCAAAAACCATATATTAATAAAATAAAACCATCCACACATGGTTTAAAATAAATGTAATATCACATAAACCAAAGAAACATATCATCTCTAAAAATAAATACCTAAAAGTTTGAATTTTTTTTATAAAAAACCCCCTTCAATATCCACCAATCCACATAGACCAGTGATTATATGGTCTATCACATTATATAATAATATTCTATAAATATAAAAATAAATATATAGAATAATAGTGGATAATATAAATATAATAAGAAGGTTCCACCCAAAAAACTCTCTTACTAATGTGGAAGAAGTTTACTAATGCTTCAATGAATAAAAATTAAAACGTACCCATAGTCCCTTCCCAGGTCAACTATATTGATATAACCATAAAGAAAATATATGAAGTCAAATTATAATATTTTTTTAATTAATCATGAAAATATAATAAGATATATACCCCATACCATCCTCCTCACCAGTATAATTGTCCACATGTCCAAATTACATATGTCATATTACCTCCATCCCTTTCCATTCCACATAACACATTATACCCAAACCAAAAAATCCTTATACCATAGATATATATGAATAAACCTCAAACCATAAACACATAAACACTACCAAAGCTTCATAAGAATATCCATGACCGTGACTAGAAGGGTGTGTAAGAGAGGGTGAATAGTTGGTCATCTGTTTCCACAACATCATGGTTGTTGGGGTGTGACAAGTATATAAAACATGATATGAGAATAAGTTGGATTATCTAAATCAATTAGTGGTGTATAAAATTTATGACTACCATATTATATAATACTAATATAATAAAACATACAATGATATATAATAACACACATATCACATCCTAGGTTTCACTTCTTATCAAGGTTACCTCTAAAACCTACCCATTGTATAAATTATAACAATCACATAACAATCAAATATACCTATTACCTCATAATATAATTCAATACATCAACTACACAATATAATTCATTGAGTTAATATATAATATTCCTCATCATTATCATTTATTGTTTTAAAAAATAGATTAATTTTCATATAACAAGTTTAGTTTTAATATATTATAAATTTATTTCATAAGACATAACATGTTTAATAGATTTTCAATATATTATTTGGAACACATAATATTTTAGGTATATTAAAAATCAATTCCCTTACTCATCAATTCATTCATAATAAATTCCATTTCCTATTTATATTTTTTGTTAATTCATTCAATGTTTAATCATAACTACCTTGATCAATCAAAAAATAAAAAACATACTACCCGACCACATCAAACATATATTATCACATATTAAATATCACCACCAATATATGATAATAATTAATGTGTCATATAATTCATAAAATAAAACATTAATCAATCAAGAATACTAGAAAAACATCATACCCCTCAATGGTGTTCATTATACTTTATATAATTAAATTAAAACCACCCATCTAGTCAAAGATTCGAAATAATGATAATTTATATATCAATATTAATTATAAAAAGTGCTAGTACTTTAATAACAATCCTCAAATCCAATTATTTTATCATAACACTATCATAGAATAAGATTCAATTCTATAATATTTATGTTCTAAAAAATAACCCACAAAATGTTTTGATCCATTATTACATGTCAATTTATCAATGAATTAATATATATAATGCTACACATGGGACTAAAAGAGGGATAAATGGGGTTATAATAAGAAAAATCTATAATAGATTACCTTGATTCATATAGGTCCAACCATGAAATGAAGAAATGTAATTTTCATCAATTAAGAACTGAGAGGTGTCTATTAATCAAAAGTACCTCAATATAAAGAGAAAATAAATAGATGAATAGATATTTCTTGGATTTTAAAGTAAACGATTGAACCTAAAATTATGGCATAATAAATCTTATTAAAGTTTATTGAGGTCTAGTTTGTTAAGGATTCAAAAATTATAGTGAAAACTCCCATATCCCATCTAAAATATTTCAGTCCACTTTCTTTAAAATTTAATAATTCTTATGAACATTATGGTGTAATGTAGGTTATTAAAATATAATAAATTTAATTAAAGGATTAATATATAATTCATGGAATAATTGAACTTATATTTGAATTTTCAAGATGCCTTTCCAATTAATTTTATATCACCATAAAATAATCATATCTTAACAAAAATATTGTGGATTTATCTATGAATTCCATGAGAACTATCGATTAAAATCATGACATGGAACATTTACCCACAATGAAAAATCATGACACTAAAAATTCATCCACATATCACTATAGAATAATTTAAGCATGTAAATTATAATACTTAAAACCATGATGTAAGGTATAAAACATAATTACCCATAGTGATGCCATATTTAGCTCCAAAACATGAAAAAAATCAACTATGGAAAGAACAAACATGACGTGATATAACCCATTAAAGTGTGATTTTCTTGTAAAACTAAATTTTACTCAATAATTATCACTTCAATTTCTTATTCTTCTATAGAACCTCAAAATTTAAAGTACACAAAAAATAATGTAAATATTGAAAATCCATTCCTTTATATTAAATACCTCTTAAATTATTCTCATCCAATATAATTTTAACAAAACATAAAATAATAGAAATATCACCAAAAATTAACCACCTTGTGAGATACCTCTCAAATATGAACCTTTCCAGAAATAATACAAAACTTACATCTCTAAGAGAATAAGGTCCCTAAGTAAAATTATGAGTCAACATTTCACAAATCACTTAATATATTATTATTAAATTATATATATAATATATATTCCTCACATCTCAACCATGATTTTTTCATATGAAATTGAACTAAAAATAAGGTGAAATTCTACAATCCCAAATCACAATCATAATCCCCCCCCCCAAAAAAAATACCAATTAAAAATAATACATAAAATCCTCCAATAAACTTTCTCGTCCTCAAGGATAAATCACACCCAAAAGAATTAGTAAAAAATATACACTAAACACCCTTAATGCAATAGTAATTATTTAAAATCAATCCAATGCCAACAAATAATATACCAAAAAAAATTCTATATAGAAACCTGTTACTTGATCCATTTTTATCCTTACCTCACTTCACTATAAAACATAAATTTTGAAATTAAAAAAATTATAATTAAAAATAACTAAATTAATGACCAAACATGGTATTGGATCTTAAATTTTTTTTCCATGATTTTTCAAAACCTTTTTTTACAAATTATTGTGGTTATACTATAGAAAAATAATTTTATGATGCATAATAATATTAAAATGTAAATCCCTAGTCCATAATTCACTAATATGGTGCCCCGAGCTAGTTCACCACATGGCCTCAAACGTGCCTCCCCATATGTTAGAGGTTACCGAATAACAGTGAGGGTCTACGATGTTACAGTGGGGATAATATACCCTTATCATTATAGTAGAGCACATTTGTGGAAATATTGAATAATATAAATAGTGTAAGAATAACATCACTAATAAACTTCCCAATTCCAAATAAATAACCACAAATGAACATGCTGAGGTATAAATACAAGTCGTCAATATACAACAGCTAGCAGATACAACTGTAATAGAATAAAAAATAATTAACTAATAAAAGACCTAAATCATGTAGGAAACCCAAGTATATGCTCATTCCCTAGATCCATGTTCAGTCATAGTATATAGTAAAGAAACATTAAGGAAACATAATCTTGGGGCTAACCTGAAGTCAGAAGATCTATCTGAGTACCAATTGGTGACCTGAACATGGTGCAAGTAAAACGTTGTAGGCCACCACTAATGGAATATATTTCATATCCATACCATGAATATAAAATGATTATATGTTCATGTTTAATCAAAAAATAATTAAAATAAATTCAAATCCATCGACTCAGGATACTCACGAGGAACACAACTAACTCTACCTACTTCAGCTAGAATTTATATGAGTATTTAAATTTATTATGAACAGGCCTAGGACCTGTGGTATGTAACCAAGGTGTCCATGTAAAATGATAAGCATATGGGGAATCATATTTTAACTTAGGGAATCATATTTAAATAAGGGAATAATATTTAAATAACGGCATTATCCCAAGCATCTAACTAAGGAGGTGTGGAGTGTTACATTGCCACAAAACCAGCCCGAGTCGACCTTGAACCAGCCACCCAGGCCAGCCCGCGAAAAGTCCCAAGAGGCATTCCCGATCCTCCCAAGATGGATAAAAGCACTGAGGGAATCAATAAATTACACAAGGGAATTATTTCTCCCAAATATAAACAATCAAACAAACAATGGAAAGAAAAATATGGACCAAAATACATTTATATTAAAATTGAATTGAACGTTATTTGTACAAGAAACCAAAAGTAAAACTAAACCAACGACTCAACCGACCAAACCTGAAAACCAACTAACTCCATGTGACCCCACTGTTCACTTTCCAACATAATGATCACATGTTATCCAAGGCAATTGAACTCAAGTTAAAACCTGCACAAGGGAAAAAAACAGAAGAAGACTATAGGCATGAGTATTTAAACTTATTTGGTTAGCCTGATATTCTATTCCCAATGTACTTACATTAAAATAAAATAAACATCAATTTAAAGTTTTAAATACAATATATAAAATTATTTTTTCTAAATGAGGTTCCATTCTATAAAAATTACTAAACAAAAACTTGCAATTTTTATAAATAAGAATTCTATTAACATATTTCAAAGTGGTGAAACTTCAAAATGAAAATAGTTTTCAAGAGGGAAGATTTAAAGAATATGAAATTTTAAATAAAACACACATGATACTTAATTTACCAAACAAACACACCATATGCCAATAGTGAGTACAAAATAGCCAGTGAACACAAGTCACGAGAACACCCCTAGGCACTAGTTAGTTGTGAGCCCCACGTACCTCGTATCTTAGTGAAGGTAACCATAATAAATATCCATTATCATGAACATGATCCAATAGTAGGAGAATAATCCATAACCTAGTAGTACCCAACATCAACATAATCTTAGTTTAGTTAGTGTTGTCAACATCAAACTTGCTACGTGAAATAGGGATGAAACCCCTCCAGATCACTAGCATTCTAGTACACGCCCACCCACCTAGATACCCGAGTTTCCCTTTAGTGTTCAATCAAGTTACACATATAATAAAATACACTTTTCACATGAAAAATAAATTCCCAAATAATACACACACAAAAGTTCTGACACACATGCCTCACAGTTATTTCGCAGATCAACAAAACCACATAAAATTTTCATAAAACAATTTGAAGAAGTATAACGAGGCTCTGCACATTAAATCCATTTAAAAATGATCTTTTAAGGCAAAAAACCCACCAATACCATATACAACCAAATTTTAAAGCCACAACACTATAAAATAAATAAATTTCATGGATCATAAAATGGCCCCACATGGTGAAACATTGAACACACATGAAAACACATTTTTAAGAAAAATGTCAAACGAGCCTTTAATCATTTTACCAAAACAACATGCATCAAAGGTACAAATTAAAAATTTTATAAAGTGGTGTACTCACACCATTAGTAGTAGAAAAAAATTTACATAATCCCTTTATAACACCTAGGTTATATATTCAAAGTTCAACCATTTTCTTAAAAATGTCGAATGAACCACTTACCAGAAACTCTTACCAAAACATGTCAAAAACTAATACCCATATCATTATAAAGACAAAGACCATTTGAAAATCCATAAAAGGTCCCCAAAATACCACTTTACACTCTCCCCATAATTTAATAAATTCAAACAATTCATTTTATATCACATTTAAGACACAAAATCCAACCAGGCTCTTTTTTGAAAACTAGGCATGCAACAGTTAGAAAAACAACTTCTATTTAACACCCAAACGGGTAAAAACACACTTTTTCATGCAAAAAAATTATTATAGTAGTTAAACCAAGTAATAATAATCACAATACATATGCAAAAACTAGCAGTTCATTTATTTAAACACGTGGTGTGCACTTTTATAACAAAACAACTCCGTTTTACACAAAATAAGGCATACATAACCATTTTGCACACCAAATAAAAAATCCAAATGTTTTAAAATAATAATAATCATGTATAAAATGTGAGAAAAAAAAATGAAAAAAATGAAACTTAAATAATGAATCCAAGTGATTAGGATAACCTACCTAAAAAACTTTGTGGAGTTGAAACACACAACCGAAATCACCAGCTGCGGGTTTATAAACCCTAATCCTATGAAGAATAGACCTAAAACAACATAAAAACCATAAAAATAATTTAAAAACAGAACCCCATGTCTTTCATAACTATGGGAAAAGAAATAATCATGAAATAATGGAATTATGAGGAAGATGGAGGAGAAAGGAGAATGTATCTCACCTTGGAAACTAGAAAACTCTTCGTATTACATTAGATATACACCCTTAGAGGAAAGGGAATGGATTAAAACTTTTTGGAGAGTCTCCTAAGGTCTGGAAGAAATTGGGAAAGAATATTTGTGGACAAAATAGTACTAATTGAATGATTTATGAATGAGACAATCTACCTTTGGATAATCTGGACAAATTAAGCATCATTGAGAGGTTTTCCCTAATCCGCAACTAATATGAGCTCTAAATAGGGAAAATAAAACCTGGGAGTGTGGATAGGGTTCTTGGGCTCGAGTGGGAGGTATAATTACTGAAAATTATTAAATATTTAATATGATATAAAATAAAAAAATTATTTTTTTAAAATTGGAAATGGGCCCACGAGCTAGTCCTATACCTGAATAAATAACCCAAAATCACCATTCTTATGAATTGATAAGAGGTCAAAAGGGATATGGTGGTTTGAATATGTCAAGGGAGGAAAAGTTTTATGTTTAATGGGTGAATTTTTTTAATAAACCGAGGAGTTATAAAAGAAACAAAATTTGTTTTTAAATATGGAAATGGGCTCATAGTTCTTCCCAAATCATGAAGTAACCACCCATTCTCCAAACACTCCCAAAAACGAAATGGGGCACCCTAAGTTGGATGATTAGAGATAGATGGAACTTAAAAACTCAATATCAATATCACCCAAAACCAAATAAAAGGATCATGATTTCCAATGAACCATATCAGAAGAAAGACATGAAAAATTGGGTGTGACAACTCTCCCCACCATTAAAGCTTTCTGCCCCCAGAAAGCCATAACACTTTCCATATAAAAGATCAACACCTAAGGATTCCTTATCAACATAGTCTAGAATCACAATCCAATGAAATATCATCCACCATCAATGTAACTTAAGCCTATAGCTCAAACAAAACACCAAATCACAACCACTTCCTAAGAATCAATAGAATGACTAAGCCACCACCTTCACAACCAAGACAAGAACCTGATTGTTGGGCCTTCTCCCAATGAACCCAACAATCTACCAAACCAAATATTACTCAAAAAAACAAATATTACAGGGGAGTACATAATGCAATTCCACCCATTAAGAAAAAACTTTCACTAGATAAGTTATAAGGAGGAAAAATCAATAAGTCCCATGGTGGGTCTCCCCACCATTAGAACCCAACTAGCAACAAACAAACAAGAATTCAAAATTAACTAGAATTGGGCCTCACTTTCACAAGTCCACAAAAAATATCCCACAAAAACCTACCAACTCAAGTTAAGAGGGTTATAACATGAACATTTAAACCACCCACTCCCGAATGAAGAGTACAAGAACTGGGTCAACACTTTCGGCACGGATCAAAACCCCCACCACTCGGGGTAGGGAGGGAAGGGGACCCAATCATTGGGAAACTGAAACCACAAAATAAATCTAGGAACCACCCAACACACTTAATATATGAACAGGTAATACCAAGACTGCAACTGATTCATATTGGCGGTCCACATAGGGACATTGATTGGAAACCCACATCCGAGAAGGCATAACCATAGACACCATGTAAGGGGTATGTTAACCACAATCTTTGAAAAAAGAAGAAGAAAAAATAATAGTGGAGAGAAACCACAATAAAAACAAAGAATCTACCTTACCACAATGGTGAAGGTGAGATCTTAGTTGATCTCCCCACACCTCTGGTGATTTCCTAACTGTGTGAAAAGCTTCACTCCGAGGTCTATGGGTGGATCCTTGATGTTTGAAGCATCTGCTGCACCATAGCCAAGAGCTATAGATCACCACACCCCATGAAACTCAATTTATTAACAACACTCGTTCATATAAATATGAACTCAAAGATACATAACACAATTCTCTCTCACTCCGAACAAGGAGAAGAATGGACAAAGAATACGGCGAAACACATCAACTTAACCGAACACAGCTTCAATATCCAAATGAATTATCACAAAAGGGAAACACTTTAATTCAATCCCAAACAGCTCCCCATTCCAAAAAACGAGTTGAGGTATCATCCGAAGAGGTGGATATAATGTTTTAAATGATTTCTTAGGATGATCAAATGGATGTATTTCCAACGAAGAACCATCTATGGACACATCACAACATCTAACAAATCCTTAGAAACCCACTGAACATTTCTACAAACTCAAGCCACCAACAAGATCCCATCTCAAAACTCACCAAGTGCACCACTTCCAGATCATGAGTAAGCATACCAAATAAACCACACTCTAAAACATGAAAAAACATCCCAATTAAACACCTGTTTACAAAAACACAAAAAAAAATCTGATTAAAAAACTTTTGATAAACAAACTAAATTAGTGGATTTTAACATTCACTGATGGTGTTTCATCAAGTCTCACACACATGCACATTCCAGTGACACCCCGATCACCCAACAAATCTTCCAGACTAGGAATCCATCCACATATCTATACAAAAACATGCATGTGAGTACCCATAAAAACACTAAAGGATAAAACAAACATCCTTGTTTTAAAATCCAAAAACAAATTCATCCCATTTCAAAAATTATGTGCCTTCCATAAGCACACTAACCAGTAAGTTAAAAAAATTCATATTTCGACACAACAAACCATTATACCAAGCTTGAAAAAGAAACCCCATAGGTCTCCACCAAAATACAATCCCTTTATTCAAAACATTTTTCATCATATCAACAGACCATACTTTTTCAAGAACCATTTGATTTAGAACCCATTTCATTTATTTAAAAACAACTACCAAAACAAGCATGCCATTAAAACATCCCTTTCCCAATTTCAAAAATTCAGCATGGTCTCTTTTCAAAATCTGATAGCCACAAATGCCAAAACACTTTTTAGGAAAACACCAACTGCTCAAAACTAATTCATCAGATTCAAATACTCTTCAACAGACCAAAACATCCCATTTTAAACAAATTTTCAGAATCATATTAAAATAATTCATTCCTTCAAAACCATTTTATTTTAATAAACCATAAATTTATATTAACAAAATTTGATCCCGTTAAATCATTCCACTTTCTCCCCATATTTTTTTTAACCCCCCCCCCCCTCAACATGAAAAAAACATTCTTAATTTAGGAATTGAAAACCCACTTCCACAGTTCTCACACAAGGATTTTCAAAGAAAAATTCCTAATTCAAAAAAATTCCAAGAGACCCACAAAAGGGAACTAGTTTCGGTTGGTGAATTGACCATATGGTTGGAGGCCATATGTCAAACACAACACCAACACGAAGAGCCTTCTTAGGACCATGCCCTGGATCCAAATGGATTTCTAGGCCCTAGGAGCTCACAGAGACCATTAGTCCAACTCCCCTTGTTGTATCCCAACATCAAACAATGAATAAGAACCAAAGACTAATGAAGTCAGACTTCTTGTGGAAACCTGAGGATTAGAAGAAGAAATAGTTTGCGACAATCCTCCTGCAATTACCCCTCAAGTCCAAAAAATCCTACTTCATCTACCTTGACATCCCCCAAATAACAAGGGAACTCTAAAAAGCAAGGTCCACTAAGATCTGACCTCCTCTGATAGCATTTTGTAATGAACCAGGCCGAGTTGACCATATACTGGTCTCCTAGGCCAGCCCGCGACAAGTCACGAGAGGCGTTCTCGATCCTCTTAGGATGGAAAAAATCTTCGAGGGCATAAATATAGTACACAAGGGAATTATCTTTCCCAAATATAAATCATAAAACAAACATAGGAATGAAATGGATAACCCAAAATACATTTACATAAAAATTGAACTGAACATTATTTGTACAAGAAACCGAAAGTACAACTAAACCAAAAACTCGACCAAAAAAACATGACAACCAACTAACTCCATGTGACCCCGCTGGTCACTTTCTAACATAATGATCACATGTCTCCCAAGGTGATCGAACTCAAGTTAAAACCTGCACAAGGGAAAAACATAAGACGACTATAGGCGTGAGTATTAAAACTCAGTAGGTTATCCCAATATTCTATTCCCAATGAAATTACTATAAAATAAATGAAAAATCAATTTCATGTTTTAAATACATTATATAAAAGTATGTTTTCCAAATGATGTTCCATGCTATAAAAATTACCATACAAAAACATTAAAGTTTTATAAATAAGAATGCCAGTAACAATTTTCTACGAGGTGAAACATAAAAATGAAAATAGTTTTCAAGAGGGATGCTTTAAATAATGTTAACTTTTAAATAAAATACACACTCTTTAGAATTTACCAAAAAAACACACCATATACTGACAATGAGTACAAAATAGACAGTGAGCACAATTCACGGGAACACCCCTAGACTCTAGCTAGTTGTGAGCCCCAGGTACCTCGTATCTCAGTGAAGGTAACCATAATAAATATCCATTCTTGTGCCTAAGATCCACTATTAGGATAATAATCCATAACCTAGTGGTCCCGAAAAACATAATCATCATAGTTTATTTATTTTTGTCATCATCAAACTTTGTACGTGAAATAGGGACGAAACCCCTCCAGATCACTAGCATACTAGTACACATCTGCCCACCTAGATACCTGGGTTTCCCTTTAGTGACCAATCATGTTACAAATATTATGAAATACAATTTTAACATGAAAACTACATTCCCAGATCATACACAAAAAAATATCCCACACACATGCCTCATAGTTGTTTGACAGATCAATGAACCACTTAAAAGTTTTCATAAAATAATTTAAAGAAGTATAACGAGGCTTTGCACAAAAAATCCATTTAAAAATGATTTTTTAAGGCCAAACACCCACCAATAACATATAAAACCAAATTTGGAAGCCCCAACACTATTTAATAAATAAATTTCATGGATCATAAAATGGCCCCATATGGTGCAACATTGAACACACATGAAAACCCTTTTAAGAAAAATTCCAAACATGCCATTAATCATTTTACCAAAACAATGTGAATCAAAGGTAAAAATTACATTGTTAATAAAGTGGTTTAAGCACACCATTATTATTATCAAAAGAATATACATAATCCCTTTAAAACACTTAGGTTACACATTCAATGTTTAACCATTTTCTTAAAACTGCCAAATGGGCCACTTACCGACAATTCATGCCAAAACATGTCAGAAACCAATACCCATCTATTTATAAAACCAAAAACCCTTTTTAAATCCATAAAAGGACCCCAAAATATCACTTTACATTCTTACCATACTTTAATAAATTCAAAAAACTCATTTTATATTTCATTTAGGACACAAAACCCAACCAGGAACTTTTCCGAAAACTAGGCATGCAACATTTAGTAAAACAACTTCTATTTAACATCAAAAGGGGTAAAAAACATTTTTTCGTGCCAAAAATTTATTATAGTAGTTAAAACAGGTCATAAACATCATAATCCATATGAAAAAACTAGCAGGACATTTATTTAATTAAGGAATGTGTACTTTTATAACAAAACAACTCCGTTTTACACAAAACAAGGCATAAATAACCATTTTGCACACCAAATAGAACATACAAAGGTTGTAAAGAAATAATAATCATGTATAAAATGTGATAAAAACATGAAAAAGATGAAACTTAAATAATAAAGGCATGTTCTTGGGAGAACCTTCCTAAAAAACTTGGCGGAATGGAAACACACAACCGAAATCACTCAGTGTGGGTTTATAAACCCTTAAACAATGAATACCAGACCAAAACCAACATAAAACCCATCAAATATCATGAAAAAAATAGAACCAAAGGTCTTTCATAACCAGCGGGAAATAAATAACCATGAAATAATGGAAGGAGGAGGAAGCTAGAGGAGAAAGGAGAAAGAATCTCACCTTAGAAACTAAAAACTCTTTGTATTCCCTTAGATCTACACCCATAGAGGAAAGGTAATGGATTGAATCATCTTGGATAGTATCCTAAGTTCTATAATAAATAGGGAAAGAAGATATGTGGAAAAAATAGTATGAATTGAATGATTTATGAATGATAGAAATTACCTTTGGAAAATATGGACGATTTGAGAATCATTGAGAGGTTTTTCCCTAATCTGTGACTAATATATGCTCCAAATAAAGAAAATGAAACATGGAGGTGTGCCTAGGGTTCTTGGACTCGAGTGGGTGTTAGAATCATAGAAAATTATTAAAAATTGAATAATATATAAAATACATAACTTATTTTTTTTAAACTGGAAATGGGCCCACGGGCTGGCCCAATACCTGAATCAATAACCCAAAATCACCATGCTAATGAATTACTAAGGGGTAAAAAGGGATATGGTGGTTTTAATATGTCAAGGTATGCCAAATGAGAAGTTTAATGGGTGAAAATGTTGAAAAAGGAGTTATAAAAGAAACAAAATTTGTTTTTAAATCTGGAAATGGACTCACAGTTTTGACCAAATCATGAAATAACCACCCTTCCTCCAAAGACTCCCAAAAAAGAAATGGGGAAACCAAAGTATGATTATTAGACATATATGGAACTTAAAAAATAAACATTCATCTCACCTAAAAACCAAGAAAAGGATCAGTATTTCCAACAAACTAGATCAAAACAAAGACATGAAAAACTGGGTGTGACATACGTCCAACCCAATCCAATAAGTGATTTGGAAAAACATTTCCAATAATTAAGAGTAAATAATAATGACATGGGAAAAAATTTACAACTATTTAAATTAATTATTATGAATATATAATGTCATGTGTAATGATAAAAATAATTATAAGGAATTTCATGCCCAATAATTCAAAATATGATAAGGAACATTATGTACAAAACTTATAAATAAAATATATGGAAAATCTTGTCCAAAAATTTAAATAAAAGGTATGAAATATCTTGTGAAAAAATCATATAAAAAATAAATGGAACATACTATCCAACGACTTTAATAAACCATGAGAGAAATCATATCGTACGATTATAATTAAATGATGAGGAACATCCTATCCATAAACTATAATTGAATCATACCTCTAATAATTTATTTATAAGTTCCCAAGGCTTACATCAATGAATTTAATTTCACCTTTACATTATATATATAAGTAAAAATTCCCTATACTAAGGTGATAATAACTAAAGGGGTACATAAGATAACCATTACCTTTTCACCACTCCACTAACTCCATTTAGTCATTCAATCATTAGTGATAATACAAAACACCTTAGAAGGGTGTTTGGTTACATTGGGAAAGAATGACCATATAAAACATTCAACATCACAACCCTTAAGGGATAGTTTAATCTAGGGGTATCAACCTCCATTTACATCAAGGGACTCATAGTTATGGTCCAAGTGATTTAATCCTCAGAGTCTCACGTTTAATTCAATTACCATTTATCTAAGGAGTTACATCATAATTTAGCCCGTGACAAGTAAGTAGACAAGCCCTATTATAATTCAAAAATTTAATTTATTATTATTTAACCAATTCATGTTATAGGAGTCAACTTAAACACACCAAAGGAGGTGTTCTTGTCATTTAAAAACAATGTCCTATGAGGGAAAACAATATGTAACACCCAAAGGGGTGGTCCAAGTTGAGGTCACCAACCTCAAGCCACATTAGAGGGAACTAAATAACATCAAGGTTGTGGTATAAGAATTTAATTTAAGGTATTTATCATTTTATAATAAATTCATGAGAATTCTAGCGTCACGAACCAACCCAGGTCTATAAAAACTCTACTTTTATTACAAACTTAAACATCATTTATTACATAAAACTTCACTTGATACAACAAATAAGATCAAGAGGTTCAGTGTCTTTGGGGATTAGGATCATTACATAAAAACTTGAAACATGAAATATAACATCTTTATTGAAAACTTCCTTTACATGACCACTACATTCCCTCGTACTTACCATTGCATGGGATAACCTGAGGACATGCATAAGAAAAGGGTGATCTATAAAGCCCAGTAAGGGAGTACACATGGAATAACATGAGGAGTACAATACATGTTAGAAAATAGGAATATCAATAGAGCATAAAAGAAACATGAACATAAATTCATGATAACTCAGGATAATCATAACATGGAAATGTGGAAACAACACTTAACATGGAATTAGCATGATCCATGACCCATTGCACATAGAGCATGAGTAAATCCTCATTACACATGAAGCACGAGTAAACCCTCATTTCACTTGAATTAGCATGAGTCAACACTCATTGAACATGACGTATCATGATACTATACTTTACCCAATGCATTGGAGTGCTATAAGGGCGCACCCTTCTTAAACATTTCATTTCATGCATAAGTGTGCCACATGGATCATAAAGCATGGATTCATAAAACATAATCATTTATTCCATGATAAAGGAGTGTGTAATTTATACATTAAACTTTATAATCAATAATTAAATGTGCATAAATGTGAATACCCTTGATGGAGAAATGGGCATGGTATTCACTGCACAATGGCATTGGCTTAGAAAGTCGGTGCGATTTCGGCAGCGTAACGGCGTGACATAATAATTCATAAAAATGGTTGATGAGAGAGAAAGGGGTGTCTCATAATATTTAAATGAAATGGAAATTAAGTGGGTCATATAGATACATGTCCAAACAATTTTAATGTAATTTAGATTCATGATACGAAAGTATTGCTTGAATGTAAAAGAAGAGAGAGAAGTTCCTTTCGGAATTTCAGCATAGTAATGGGTGTACATGAGAGGAATTTAATGAGAGAGAAAGGGGTCTCCCATCATTAAAACATAAATAGGGCAGTATTAGGGAGGTTAGAAACCATAACCCAACATTCATAATTGAAATTAAATTGGCAAAACAACTTAATGAAAATTGACAAAAATGAGAAAGGAAGAAAAAACCCTTACTTGGAAGTGTGCTTCCAAAGGCTTAAGAGAGGCTTGAGAGAGGCTTCTTGGGAGCTTGGGGAACTTTGGGAGGATTCTAGAGAGAGTAGGGAAGATGTTGGAAAATCTCCAAGGGCTTTGAGTGAGGAGGAAGTGGGAGCTTGGGTGGGTTTATATAGGAAAGGTGAGGGAATTCTTTATTATTTAGGTTTGGGACCCCTTATATTAAATTAATTCAAACCACAAACCAGCCCATAGTTTTTTCCCATGGTTTTTGGAAAAGGGAATTGGAAAAAAATATTTTATAGGTTCAAAGTCCTAAATTATTAAAATAATAGGGTTTCATATGTAGAGGTGATTCACACTCCCATGGAAATTAGCTTAAAAAGACAAGGTGTTTAATAAGTCTTGAGGGGTCCATTAATGCTTTGAAAAGTAAGTCAAACAAACCCAAAATCACATTATTTTAATGATAAAACATATATTGTCCGAACATAAAGCTTATAGTATTTTATTACATCACTATTGGGTCATTATGATGTCATAAAACACATTATATATTTAAACGGTATTTAATTTTTATCCAACAATTTGACTGTCTCAAGAAATTTTGAAAAATTCACCGTTGGATTATTTCAACGTCCTGATTCCAGAAATAACATTTATTTTATCTAAATAATTTTTTAAATATGTTAATTTTCACTTTTAAAATAAAAACCTACATTTATCGAAAATTCACGGGTTTTGACAGAAATGGCTTTCAAACCTTAATAAAAATTATAATTGCATTAATAAAATTATAAGATCATTTATATTTAATAAAAATTAATTTAATAATAATAATAATAATAATATTTTATTAAAATAATATTTAATTCAAAAAAATCCCTTAATTTAATAAAATAGAATTCTTAATTAAATAATAACTACAAAGACTATTTGAACTTTAAAAAATATTTACAATGTATCCATAATGACAAGAAAGTATATACAAAAAAATAATGTACATGAACATGGTACTATCAATTTGTTACATAACCCCTTAAAATAGCCGCATAAGACATAATGGTAAGGTGTGTGATGGTAACAGACTCTTGGTGTGGCTCGGATAACATCGCTCGAGTGGTAATCTCTATCAACTTACACTTTTCACGTCGACGGTCCCATTCGAGCTTGACATGATGAAGCTCAGCTTGGGTTGGGTCAAGAGCAAAGCCCAAGGATGATACCTCTTTTCTGAGCTCTGACAAATGGGCTTCATATGGAGCAATTCTACTGGATGAGGCCATCACTTATTTTGTCTGAGTAAATTGGATTTGTTAAAGTCCTATATTTATACTAATCATGTGATCACTGTTCAATGGCTATATTAGAAAAGGTAAAAATTCATAACATAAAACCAAGGAAGTTGACATTTTATATAAACATAAAGAGATATTTAATTAGATCAAGAGGGATTTCCATTAATGAAACTTTGGGTCGTTACAATATTCCCCCCTTAAGAAATTTCGCCCTCGAAATTTTTCTTTTCCCACACTAAAACAGATGTGGGTAACTCAGCTTCATCATTTCCTCCGATTCCCAAGTCACTTCTTCAAACTTGTGGTTTCTCCACAACACCTTGACGAGGGGCATTATCTTATTTCGTAGAACTTTTTCTCTACGATCTAAGATCATCACTGGTTGATCCTCATAAGAAAGATCATCTTCCAATTGTACCACCTCAGAAGAGAGTACATGTGAAGGGTCCGGTATGTACTTCCTTAAGAGGGATACATGAAAGACATCATGTACTTTGCCCATGGCGGGTGGAAATGCTAGTCGATAGGCCACAACCCTGACATGATCAAGAATCTCGAAGGGGCCGATGTACCTTGGACTTAACTTCCCTTTCCTTCCAAACCTCATGACCTTCTTCCACGGAGATATGCGTAGAAACACCATGTCTCCAACTTTAAACTCAAGGTCTCATCGACGATTATCTGCATAACTCTTCTGTCGACTTTGAGCTGCCTTGATATGATGCTGAATGGTTTTTACCTTCTCCCCCATTTCCTCGACCATTTCTAGTCCAAGCAGATTATGTTCACCGACCTCATCCCAACATGCCAGTGTTCTGCACCTTTTACCATACAGGGCTTCATATGGTGCCATTTGGATGCTCGAGTGGAAACTATTATTATAATAGAACTCAACCATAGGAATATGTTGATCCCATCCTCCTTTAAATTCCATTGAGCATGCTCTCAACATGTCCTCAGGTGTTTGGATAGTCCGCTCAGATTGGCCATTAGTTTGAGGATGATAGGCCGTACTGAAGTTCAGTTTAGTATTCAGAGCATGTTGAAGACTCTTCCAAAACTTAAAGGTGAATCATGGATCTCGGTCAGACAAAATAGATAGTGGTACTCCATGAAACCTTACCACTTCCCCGATATATATCTGTGCCAGTTGATCCAAAGAGAAATCCTCCCGAATAGCAACGAAGTGTGCAGTCTTTGTAAGACGATCCACAACAACCCAGATTGCATTGTTTCCTTTGGATGTCCTTGGAAGTCCGGTGAAAAAGTCCATGATGATTTTCTCCCATTTCCATTCTGGTATGGGCAATGGTTGCATCATCCCCTTAGACTTCTACCTCTCTGCCTTCACTTGCTGACAAACCAGGTACTTTGATTTATATTCAGCGATCTCCTTCTTCATATTATCCCACCAAAAGTTTTCTCGGAGATCTCGATACATCTTTGTTTTCCCTAGGTGAATAGAGAAATTTGAACTATGTGCATCATCCAAAAGTTCCTTCTTCAGCTCCAGACTCGATGGAACACATAGTCTTTTCCCAAACCACACGATTCCTTCTTCATTAACATTAAACTCCGAGGATTTTCTCTTTTTGATAGCTTCCACTTTTTCCTGAATTCCCACATCATCCTTTTGAGCATCCTTTAACCTTTCCAAAAGAGACAGTTGAGCAATAATTTCTGAAAGTATTGATGATGTTCCATTCTTTATGATTCCCATGTCCATCTTCATCAAGTATAAAAAGATTGGATCCTTCTCAATTCTCATCATTGATAGAATCACTGGGTCATTTCTACTTAGGGCATCTGCCACCTTGTTCTCTTTCCCAGGGTGGTAATGTATTGAACAGTCATAATACATGATGATCTCTATCCATCTTCTCTGGCGCATATTAAGCTCTTTCTCTGTGAATATATATTTAAGACTTTTTTAGTCAGTATATATCTCACATTTCTCCCCATAGAGATAGTGTCGCTAGATTTTCAAGGAAAAGATCACAACCGCCAACTCCAGATCATGCGTTGGATAGTTACACTCATGTATTTTCAACTGCCTTGAGGCATAGGATATAACTTTATCATTCTGCATCAGCACACACCCTAATCCCTTCTTTGAAGCATCACTGAACACCAAAAAAAGTTCCCCACTTGTGGGAAAAGTGAGCATGAGCGCAGTGATAAGCCTCCTTTTCAACTCCTTGAAGATTTATTCGCATTCATCACTCCAAGAAAACTTTAATCCCTTTCAAGTTAGCTTGGTAAGAGGGTTGGACAACTGTGAAAAATTTCTCACAAATCGTCGATAATATCTAGCTAACCCCAAGAAGCTACAGATATCTGTTACCGATGTTGGCCTTGGCCATCCCTCAATTGAATCTGTTTTTGGAGGGGTCCACAGATATCCCATTGCTTGTGATGATATGGCCCAATAATGAGACCTCCTTCAACCAGAACTCACACTTGTTGTACTTTTCATAGAGCTTCTCCTTGCGCAAATTTTCTAGTACAGTTCTTAAATTCTCCTCATGATCATACTTGGTTTTGGAGTATATTATAATATCATCTATAAAGACTACCACAAATTTTTCGAGGTAATCTCTAAAGACTCTATTCATTAAGTCGATGAAGATTGATGGAGAATTGGTGAGTCCGAAAAGCATTACTATGAATTCATAGTGCCCGTATCTTGTGCGAAAAGCAGTCTTGGGGATATCTTCCTTCTTCACCCTTACTTGATAATATCCAGAACACAAATCTACCTTGGAGAAGTATTGTGATTCACGCAGCTGATCGAACAAGTCATCAATTCGTGGGAGAGGATACTTGTTCTTTATCTTGATTTTGTTAAGTTCACGATAATCGATGCAAAGCCGCATTAACCCATCCTTCTTCTTGACGAAGAGGACTGGTGCACCCCATGGTGAAGCACTTGGGCGTATAAACCCTTTATCCAGATTCTCCTGTAGTTGTTTCTTCATCTCTTCAAGCTCAATGATAGCCATTCAATATGGAGTCTTGGATATTGGTAGCGCCCCAGGTATAAGTTCAATTGAGAATTCAACATCTCTTGTAGGAGGAAGACCAAGAAATTCCTTAGGAAACACTTCAGCAAATTCCCTCACAATAGGGATTTCTTCAAGGATGGTTTCTTCCTTGGAATCAATCATCTGAGCCAGATATGCGTGCTCATAGGGTAGTAATATCCATGCTTGAGATGATGGAGTTAAATTAGATTCATCTTCCTCCTTACACTTGTAAAGAATCGGGGGTCGATTCTCCATATGGAGTGTGATTTCCCTTTCCTGACAATTTATGTTGGCTCTATATAAGGAAAGCCAATCCAAGCCAAGAATTGCATCAAATTCCACCAGAGGGAGTATGATGAGGTTCGTCGGGAAATTCAATCCACAGATTATAATAGGGGAGGACTTATATTCATGGGATTCAATGATTTCCCCATTTTCCTTACTCAGCGACATCTTCACTTACATGATTTGTGGTGGTGTTGGGATTTTTCTTCTAAACTTTCGAGATATAAAAGAATGCGTAGAACCTGAATCAAAAAGTACGTTCACTATTCTTGAATGAATAACTAGCGTACATGTCACCAATTCATTGTCAGGGTTCACTTTGGCAGAAGTGATGGCAAAAGCTCTTCCTTGCTGCCTTGGAGGTTATTGGTTGCCTCTGAAAATCCTTGGATTAGGGCACTGATTTAAAAAATTCCCCGGTTCTTTGCATTTTTAGCATTGAACAACGCGTTGAGGTTCGAACGGAGTGTTCCTCTCCTCTGTCGCAGCCGCGGGTCTTTCTTGCCGACAGTTAACATCTAGGTGCCCTTCCCTTCCACACCTGAAGCATTTCCTCATCCCCTTAAGGCAATTTCCAGGGTGCTTCTTACCGCACTTTTGGAAAGTGGGGTGCTGGATCTTCTTAGAACCGTTGGATTTATCCATCAGACCACCAACATTGAAGTCCACCTTACGATTCTTGTCCCCATTATACCCCTGTGATTCCCTGATATCCATTTCGACCTTGAGGGCACATCAGACAATTTCCTCATAGCTGTCAAAGTCACGGATTGCTAATGCTTTCCGCAAGATAGGCTTTAGCCCAACAAAGAAGCGGCCAACCTTGCATTCAGGGGTAACGACAAAGACATAAGCATATCGTGAAAGCCTTGTGAAGTTTTCCTCATACGCTCCAACAGATTCTTCATCTTTTTGCATGAGGTAAAGGAAGTCCCTTTCCATCTTAATCCGGAGGGTGCACGGAAAATATTTATCGAAAAACATCTTCTGGAAATCCTTCCATTCCAACGCCTCGATATCCTCCTCAGGATTCATATTTTTGATCAACGTCCACCATTGATCAGCTTCACCCTCCATACAATAAGCCACCAGGAGAACCTTCTCTTGTTCAGAACATTGAAGGATGAAGAATATCTTTTCAATGGAGTTGATCTATTGTTCATTGATCGTGGGATCAGATGATCCACTAAAATTAGGAGGCCTTTGTCTCATGAAGCTCTCGATAGAGACTTGTTCTTTCATAGGGGGAGTTGAACGTTCCTCTCGACCCATGTTTCTATTCAAAACTTGAGTTAGCTGAGAGAGAAGCATGACAAAGTTCACAATTCCCGCTCCCATTGGATTGGGCATCTCATTAGTACAGTCATCACACTGATCTTCACAACGGTTTTTAGCCAGAGTCCTCCTATTACAGTCCATTGGCTGGAATAAAAGGAAAGTTAGGGGTAACACATAAAGGGTAATCCATAGACAAAAGTTGATGACTTATAAATAAACTTTTATTTCCTTACTCATGAGTCTATAGGCTTCAATCTAGGCTTTTCATGATCTACTTTCTAACATATATTTGTAGGGGCATTTTTTTAATTCCCTTAATAAGGGTTCATACTAATATTTTGAATTTATCAAAACATATCCCCTGGGAGTGTCGTAACCAAGAGTGCAGCAAGGCCCGTTGTCGTGCACCAGTTCCCGTTCGAGTCTAGCTCAAAGCGGTGTTTTCGGGTTTTACCCCTAGGATACATCTATGCCAGAGCCGCCTCTACCTGCTCGTATCCAGATAGGGATGTATTTGTTTGATAAACCACTTACTCAGTACTTACCAAAACCTAGGGATGTTTTTATTATACTTAGTCTTGTCTCTAAGGATTTACTAGGGTTTTCTAATCCTAATCCCAAAAATAACTAAACCTATCCTCTGATACCAACTATGACAACTCTGCTTTTATTACAAACTCAAACATGATTTATTACATAAAACTTCACTTGATACAACAAAGAAGATCGAGAAGTTTAGTGTATTTGGGGATTAGGATCATTACATAAAAACTTGAAACATGAAATACAACATCTTTATTGAAAACTTCTTTTACATGACCACTACATTCCCTCGTACTTAGTATTGCATGGGATAACCTGAGGACATGCATAAGAAAAGGGTGAGCTATAAATCCTAGTAAGGGAGTACACATGGAATAACATGAGGAGTACAATACATGTTATACAATATGCATATCAATAGATCATAAAAGAAACATGAACATAAAGGCATGATAACGCATGATAATCATAACATGGAAATGTGGAAACAACACTTAACATGGAATTAGCATGATCCATGGCCCATTGCACATAGAGCATGCGTATATCCTCATTGCAAATGAAGCACGATTAAAACCTTTTTGCACTTGAATTATTATGATTCAACACTCATTGCACATGACGTATCATGATACTATACTTTACCCAATGCATTGGAGCGCTATAAGGGCGCACCCTTCTTAAACATTTCATTTCATGCATAAGTGTGCCACATGGATCATAAAACATGGATTAATAAATCATAATCATTTATTCCATGATAAAGTAATGTGGAATTCATACATGAAACTTTATAATAAATAATTAAATGTGTATAAAGGTGAATAACCTTGATGGAGAAATGAGCATGGTATTCACTACACAATGGCATTGCCTTAGAAAGTCGGTGCGATTTCGGCAGCATAACAGCGTGACATAAAAATTCATAAAAATGGTTGATGAGAGAGAAAGGGGTGTATCATCATATTTACATGAAATGTACAGTAATAGAGTCATATAGATACATGTCCAAACAATTGTAATGGAATTTATATTCATGATACAAAAGTATTGCTTGAATGTAAAAGAAGAAAGAGAAGTTCTTTTCAGAATTTCGGTATAGTAATAGGTGTACATGGGAGGCATTTAATGAGAGAAAAAGAGGTATCCCATAATTAAAACACAAATAGGGAAGTATTAGGGAGGTGATAAACCATAACCCAACATTCATAATTGAAATTAAAAGGTCAAAACAACTTAATGAAAATTGACAAAAATGAGAAAGGAAGAAAAAACCCTTACTTGGAAGTGTGCTTCCAAAGGTTTGGGAGAGGCTTGAGAGAGGCTTCTTGGGAGATTGGTACACTTTGGGAGGATTATAGAGAGAGTAGGGAAGAGTTTGGACGAACTCCAAGGGCTTTGAGTGAGGAGGAAGTGGGAGCTTGGGTGGGTTTATATAGGAAAGGTGAGGGAATTCTTTATTATATAGGTTTAAGACCCCTTATATTAAATTAATCCAAACCACAAACCAGAACAGGGTTTTTTCCCATTGTTTTTGGAAAAGGGAATAGGAAAACAATATTTTATAAGGAAAAAGTCCGAACTTCTTAAAATAATAGGGTTGCTTATCTGGAGGTGAGTCACACTCCCATGGAAATTAGTTTAAAAAGACAAGGTGTTTAATAAGTCTTGAGGGGTCCATTAATGCTGTGAAAAGTAAGTAAAACAAACCCAAAATCACATTATTTTAATGTTAAAACATATATTGGCCGAACATAAAGCTTATTGTATTTTATTACATCCCTATTGGGTCATTATGATGTCATCAAACACTTTATATATTTAAACGATATTTAATTTTTACCCAAAAATTTGACTGTCTCAGAAAATTATGAAAAATTCACCGTTGGATAATTTTGACATCCTTATTCTAGAAATTACATTTATTTTATCTAAATAATTTTCTAAATATGTTAATTTTCACTTTTAAAATAAAAACCGACATTTATCGAAAATTCACGGGGTTTGACAGAAATGACTTTCAAACCTTAATAAAAATTATAATTGCATTCATAAAATTATAAGATCATTTATATTTAATAAAAATTAATTTAATAATAATAATAATAACATTTTATTAAAATATTATTTAATTCAAAAAAATAACTTAATTTAATAAAATAGAATTCTTAATTAAATAATAACTACAAAGACTATTTGAACTTTAAAAGCTATTTACAATGTATCCATAATGACAAGAAAGTATATAGAATAAAATAATGTACATGAACATAGTACTGTAGATTTGTTACATAACCCCTTAAAATAGCCACATAAGACCTAAGGGTAAGGTGTGCGATGGTAACAGACTCTTGGTGTGGCTCGGATAACATCGCTCGAGTGGTAATCTCTATCAACTTCCACTTTTCACGTAGATGGTCCCTTTCGAGCTTGACATGATGAAGATCAGCTTGGGATTAGTGAAGAGTGAATCCCAAGGATGCTACCTCTTTTCTGAGCTCCGAAAAATGGGATTCATATGGAGCAATTCTATTGGATGAGGCCATCGCTTCTTTTGTCTGAGTAAATTGGATTTGTTAAAGTCCTATATTTATACTAATCATGTGATCACTGTTCAATGGCTATATTAGCAACAGTCAAAATTATTAACATAAAACCATGGAATTTGACATTTTTTATAGACATAAAGATACATTTAATTAGATCAAGAGGGATTTCCATTAATGAAACTTTGGGTCGTTACAAGGTCGACCCTGAACTGGTCACCTGAGTTGGTTTGTAGCATGGCCTGCAGGGCGTTTCCGATCCCCATGGGCTGGAAACCAGTGCCGAGCATCAAAATTTAACCATTGAGAATGATTTGTCCCATGAACGAAAGAAAAATAGATAAATATAAACTGACAATAAGAATAAAACTAGTAGCATAAAGAATGTAAAACCAAACATACCTCCACGTGACCTTCCAGGTCACCACCCAATCAAAGACCAACCTTGCTCCAATAATGAGCAACTTAGCCAAGAAAACCTAAGAAAAGGAAACCTACAAATGAAATGATAAAGATAGGTGCGAGAATTAAAATGTTCAGTAGGGTTTCTAATATAATCCATAGAATCCAAAATCTCCTTTCCCAAAACCATCCATTAACACAAGTTTTAAATACAAATATAAAAGTAGGGTTTTCACATTTTTTAAAATAAGCAACATGTTGTCCTCATTTAAAAATCCAACATATGTGACATGCCAGTCCCAAAATCGTTTGTCTTTTTATAAATTAAAATTCAAAATAGAATATACCAAAGATGTGCTAAAGTAGAACAGGTAAACAATTCAAGTTGTAACTAAACTAGTATAACGGAAATTAAACAAGAAATAAAAGTAATCCAATAACCATGGGTGATCCTAAACATCCTTAGAAGACCCCTAGACGTACTCGGTTTTGGAACCACCTACTAGAGTATGGTGAAGATCCAAAGTCAATAACCAATTGGATGCTCTAAAACTGACTAATCCAGTGGTAAAGACCGCCTAGAATAACAAAAAATCTAGGGGATACCAACATGTCTAATTGGGGTTGAGCAGAAACCATCACTTGATCATCTAAAAGGTGCCCAAAGGCTTTGTTTTCCTCCTCTAATCCTTGATCTGTGATGTCATCCTCGATGGTTTTTTTAGGCCATGGTGGTGGTCCTTCCAGCCCATAGTAGTGCTGAACTATCCACCTTGACCTGGCGATGAACATGTGCTTCAGTGAGCTCAGACATCTACTGAGGGAAGCTGGGATGATAGTTTGCGGGGATCGGTTTCCTTCGTCTGGTCCGGTGTCCCGTGGTTTTGGTTCATTTCTTCAAATCATATATTCTCATAAAATTTTTGGTATGTTCCTTCTGTCTGTGCTCCTCTTCGTCAGTTTGGGTTGGTGGTCCTGGAGCGGATGTCTCTTTGGTGTGGCCCTGTCTGTTTCAAACGATGCTCTAGCTTCAGGATTTCTTCACTGCTCTCCTAGTCGATCTGCTACAGTGGTTTCAATAAGGATCTGGTATGTGTCGTTTGTTCGGTCAATGATTTTCTAGGAGGCATGTCAGGCTTCGATTCGTGCTGCGGTGCTTCTCGCTTGTAGATCAAAATGCCAATGTTCTTGGTTTTTTGGCTATTTTTTCCTCCTGTTCAAGTTTTTGGTTCGTTGTGTGGTCGTTTGGTTCTATCATGGCCGTTGATGCTAACATGAAACTTGATGGAGAGTCATGTTGTCTGGGTCAAGTATTTTGAGGTCCCAATGATGGATTTCTTATGATGGCGGCTCATGGTGTTTCCATCTTCAGTGATGATTCGATGTTACTAGCATGGTGCGATGGTTCCAGAGATGATGGTGTCCACGTCGATGAGCAGCGGTGATGATGATGAATTTGGTATCGTGTGGCCTCAATTCAGGTAAGGCGCAGGGCTCAAGGAGTGCTTCTGGAATTTGAATTTTGAAATTTGAATGTGGAATTTGGGGTTGTTTTGAATGTTGAATGTGGAATTTTGGGATGTTTTGAATTTTGAATGTGGATATTTGAAAGGTACCCACTTCACCATAAAGTGGATATTTTGAAAAAAAAAATATATTTGGAGGTTGGATAAGGGATATCCCCCCTATAGAGGTGCCCAAAAATTAATTATATATATATATATATATCACATCATCGAAGCTGCAAACCGGGAAGCCATTCCATTTAACATTTAAACCATTTCATAAAATTTTCAAAGTTTCCAACCGGGCATACACTTTCTCCAAAACACAATCTCCTTTAAAAGTTAGTGAAAACATTACTCTTGAGTTAAAAGTGCCAAATATACCTTTAACTCAACATGAATAAAATTATTAACCAAAACATCACACAAACACCACTTTTTTCTTTACAAAGGCAAACTGGCACATGCTCAAAGATTTAATTTCAAATCATTTCAGAAACCACACAAAGAATCCAAAGTCATTATAAAGCAAGAATCATTTCCACAAAATTACCACTCTCTTTTCAAATAAAACCCAAATGCACATTGAAAAACATTTTACACATGATTTTCATGTCAAAAATAATTTAATAAATCATTCACTCATTTAGTAAATGTAACGACCCGAAATTTTGAATAAATCTTGTTTCCTAATTTTGTGTTTTATTTTATTTTTTTTATACTCAACAAAAATGTTTCATTTGATAACATGAGTATAATTAAAATGAGACCATTGGGTTTTTTTACTGTTATATGACCATTGGTCAATATGACCACTGGAAACTAAACATTTTGATTATTGTCTCTAAATACAAGTAATCTTGGTTTATTAATATAGAAAGAAGATTCGATGGCCTCACCCAGTAGTCTTGGACCAATCGAAGCCCATCTAACAGAACTTGGGAAGGAGGTAGCACCACTGAGCTTTGCTCTGGACCAAACCCAAGCCGAACTTCATCATTTGAAGCTAGAACAGAATCTCCTTTGCGAGAAGTTCAAACTGATAGAAATTACTACTCGTACGATGTTAGCCGAGCCTCCCTCAGATTCTCTCACCTTAGCACACCTTACACTTAGGTCCTATGCTGGTGTGATAAGGGGCTATGTATAGAGACTGTAACTGCCTTGTGTAATCCTTTGTTTTAAATAAAAAATTCGATTTCTTCTTATGATGAAGTTTATGAATTTTCAAATGACCGGATAAATATAGTATGCATATTTTTGATGAATTTTAGAAAAATGATATTTTAAAAATGTTTATGTAAACCTTAAATAATTAAAAATGTGTAATGATTTTCAAAAAATGGTCTTCTACAATTATGTTCAGTATGAAATTTAGAGTCTAATAAGATCAACTTAATTTTTGATGAATAGTAAATTATGAATAGTGATTTTATGCTTAGGATTAGTAATGTGACCAAATAGATTAGTAATCTCACTTAAATAAAGTATTAATATAATCTAGGCACCTTGATTAAGTAATGTGAGTCAATAAAATGGTTAAATAATGGTTTCATATACGATTATTCAAGTATTAGGTTTTTCGGGTGAATAGTGTTTTTTAATTAAAAACTTAATTAAAAATATTTAAAAAATTATTTTTATAAAATGGATTTCATTTTCGAACTCAGAGCGTCGATATTATGTTATGGTAATTTTTGGGGTTTTTTATGAAAAAATGAATTTTTGGTGAATAGTGAATTTATTTAAAAATTAAATTAAAAATATTTAGAAAATTATTTTTATAAAATGGAGTTCATTTTTGAAATCAGAGCATTTATATTTTGTTAATGTGAAATTTTGGGATTTTTCTGAGAAAGTTGAATTTTCAGTGAATAGTAAAAGTACAGTTTTAGGGTTTCGGTATGTTTAATGACATCATAACTGTGTCATGATGATTCCATGAGATATTTTAAGGTATGGTCGACCAAATGTGATGGATTATTGTATGTGGGGCCCCATGTGGCCTAAATCCATGGGAACTACCATGGGAGAGCACAAGGTTTTGAGAAAACCACTTTTGAGGTGTCCCTTGGCCATTAATGCCTTGTCCCCTCACTTTCCCTATAAATACCAAGACATCCTCTCCTCCATTTCGACTCCCCACTCTCCCCCAACTAATTTCTGGTCTCATTACCTCCCAAGGAGTCCTCCCAAGGTTCCCCCAAGCCCTCAAGGTCCAACCCTTTGAGTTTTAAGAGTTACGTTTTAAGGTAAGGGATCCGACCTCTCTCTTTCTTTTCAAGTAATCTCTTTTATGTCATTACTTTTTTGCTCCATGTTCTTATGTTTGAGGATGTTATTTTATATTCCTTACACTGTCCTTTTTTATGTTCATATGATGATAGACCCCCTCTTACTCTCATCATTTCATTTTATGAATGTTTAAGTGGCGCCGTTAGGCTACCGAAATTTTTGTAATGGATTCTTTCACCCTTCTCATTTTCAAGTTCTATTTTCTTGTCAAGTCTTTCAAGTTCCTTTTTATTATGTTGGGGTATAATCTATATATCTATCATACTAATATTTTATGATCATATTATGAGAGACCCCATTTGATCTCTTCAATTAAGTATTTTGAAGTTTTAAGAGGCGCCGTTAGGCTGCCGGATTTTTAAGGGATTCTTTCTCCCTTCTCGTTTTCAAGATCTATTTTCATGTCAAGTCTTTAATGTTCCTTTTTATTATGTTGGGGTATGATATCTATATCTATAATACTGAACCCTTATGTTCATATGATGACAGACCCTATTTTGACCTTGTAAATTCATTTTTGTTGAAGTTTAAGTGACGCTGTTGGGCTGCCGAATTTTCATAAGAGAAATCTTATTTTTGTCTTCCTTTCATGTTCTTCATTTCATATGGTATATCTTTCAAATTTCATTACCATGTTCTCAAATCCTTTATATTCTGTCCCTATACTGTTTTATGGGTCATTTATGAGTGTTTGACCCATGCCCCCTCTCTTTTCAATGTTTTCTAAAACCCCGAAACATAGCCGTTATGCTGCAGAATTTCCGTCTCAAAATTTCTCTCTCTTTTTCTAAAGTAATTTTATTTTATTAAGTAAATACTCAAATATCTTTCTTAAAAAGTGGTATTCACATATAGACCAAAATGTTTTATTTTAAATTCTGGGATTTACATACATGAGACCCGCTCTCCCCTTCCGTGGGTTTAAAGTGACGTAAAGATCATGTCTTTAAAGCAGTTTTTAAAATGTTATGATTATGAAATTAAACCCATTTATTTTATGCTATATGGGTTTTTTATGAAATGATTTATGATGATATATGTGGATCACATGATAATAAAGGAAAATTTAAGGGTGCGCCCTAATAGCGTTCCAATGCATTGGGTAATGATGTAACCACTAGAGATTACAATTTTCACGATATCTTGGTGAATAACCTTGGTAATTTTCAAATGAAACCTTGGGGATGGACCTTGGTGATATTTTCATGATTTTCTATGTTAAATGATGTAGCCACATATTAAAGTTATAAAAAATGTTATTTTTATTATGATATGCCACATGATTTCTTTCTCATGCCTTATAGTTCTTTTTCATGACATAGTTGATGTATCTCAAGTTCACATGTTAAATGTTTCTCTTGTTCCCTTACTGGGCCTTATGCTCACCCTTTCTTTTGATGTATGTCCCCAGTTTATGAGATGCAGTAATGAACCTAGGATGAACTTAAGGATAAGCCTTTCAAGTGTTTAAGAAGAATGTTTTATGTTGTTTTCATGTATTATGTTCCTGGTTTCCAAGACACTAAACCTCAAAAATACTTAGTTTTGTGTTATGTAATGAAAGTTTATGTTATAAAAAGGCAGGATTCTATAGTAAAACATTTCAAGAGGACTAAACGAAGGCTCACATCGTTATCTCACCAAGTTCACATGAGAATTCCATTTTAAAATAAAATTCATACCCAAATGATTAAAAAAACCTTTCACACCTTTCAAAAACTAACTCAAACCACTTGAAAAACCAAAGAACCATTTTCAAAATTAAATAAAACACTTTTAACATTAATGAAACTACTATGAAAAGTCATCAAACAATTTTAAGAAGTAACCCATGGCCTACAACACAAAAAAATACTCAAATATTCTTTTGTGACTAAATACACATCAACGCCACACTGAAACACAGTTTTCAGTCCTTGGATAGTTAAATACACTAATTGCATAGTTCATAAAAACACTAGCAGAGGAAACACATTGGGTTTTTCATAAAAGAATTCACTTCATATCACACAACATGCTACAAGGATAAATCACTCATATTAAACTCCCTTGAAATCTAAGTTCTCACCATATAAATTAACTAAATAAAATTTTAAGTTAATTAGATAGGAAAAATAATTTATCAATATTGTTTATATTTAAAACTAGAGTTATTTTTTGGGGGTTTAAAAAAAATTGGGAAAGGGGATCGAGGTTCGCGTAATTTTAAAAATGGGTCTTGGATGCGTGAACGGCATTCACGCATACTTCGCCGCAGAAGGATGCGTCAACGAGGTTCACGTATCTGAGCCGTGGAAGGGATGCATGAACCTCGTTCAAGCATCCTTCACAGACCAAATGAAGGATTCATGAACGGGGTTCACGCATCCCATCGAGAAAGTTTATAAAAGGAGGCCCCCCCTAAAAAACCATTTTTCTCCTCTGGATTTTTTTGCGAAGCCCTGCATAAATTCTTTCTCAACAAATATTTGCTTCTTTTATAGAGGTTAGATTTTTATTTAACATTTTAATTGTTTTAATTGTGTTTATTTATTTCATTTGTATGTTTAATTGTGTGTATGATTTATTTATTTCATATTTTATTCATGATGTGTAATGTTTTGTATGATTTAATTTTCTAGATTTTGAATGTTTGTATGATTTAATTTTTTGAATGTATGTTGTCTGAATATTGAATGTTTTATGTTATGTCTAAAATGTTGAATTTTTAGAAAAAGTAATTTATGATAGAGAAGTTTATTTTAATGAATGGTTTTGATGTAAGTGTAAATTATATTACTTTTATTTACTAGTAATAATATTTTTAATCAATAAAGTAGAAAATATATTTACTTATATTTTGAAAAGTAGAAGAATGGGAAAAAACAATACAATTTCATAAAATTTTAAATAAAAAAGTGTTTATTATGTAAATCTCAATTATATTAGTTATAATAAAATTTATTAAATGTTATTAATAATTATATATATATATACACATGAAGTTAAATTTTTGGAAAAGATCTGTAGTATTTAATATAAATTTCATTTAGTAATAGATAAAGTTATATAATATGGATATTATAATAATTATACCAAAAAACATGGTATGAGTGATGACTGATCTTGAGATGACTGACTATGGATAATTGAAATTTCATGTTTTATTTTCTGTATGTGGTTATTAAATTTGTAATAATTACATTTTTTCCGCATTGATGACCTGTGATTGATCTCTTAGTAAGTGTAAGGACCTGTGTGTCCGCTTAAAAAAAGTTATGTATTTCATACCCCTAGACCCCCTCACATGCATGTGAGTAAATTTTCAATTAAAAGACAGATGCCCCCGAAGAGGTGTCCCCGAACAGGCTTCCCCGAAGAGGTGTCCGCGAAGAGGCATTCGAGAACTCATTCGAGAGGAGGCATTGCTGTTTGATAGGAGATTGGCGGTTGTTGAAATATTTGATAATAGAGACATGAGTCAACCCATAGGTTCTGGTTAGTTTATTAGATAATGATAAAATAATCGTAAGTCTCAAGATCAAGTCATGATTATATATTTATAAGTAATTAAACTTTATGAAACATTATATTAAATTTGATTTCGTGATAATATCACAATCACTATACCTTAATAGTGATAAATCAATACATAAAAAAAGTATCAAGATAATCAATTATTCAAAACCAAATTAAATAATTTAAAATTTTAATGTAGTATATAATATTTTTTAAATTATTTTTTATAGGTAATTATGTCTGCAGAAATATATTGCAACGGTGATGTAATTTATACCGAGTAGGGTTTTAGCTACAGTGTGCCATCTTCCAGAGTGGTAAATCTCCATGGTTGTATGACATTGGATGTAGTTCTTAATAAGATTCATAGTCGGTTAAAACTGAGGGCTGAACAAGCAATCACTTCAATTAGATATCGACATCTTCAATATTATGAGCGTCTGTGGCCCAGAGAGTACCCTATATTCGATGAGGATGATTGGATGGAGGCTTCTATGTTATTCAGGAAATAGTGTATTAATGGTTTTATAGAATTATTTGTTGTCATTTCTGATATTGATGTGGTGCGATCGATTACTACAGAACCATGCTTTATGAGCTCTGTAAAAGCCGGTCCTTCACAGTAGTCTTATTCATTGCCTCCTCCTCATATGACTCCTGCGGAAGAATGTTATGAAGAAGATGATCAAAATTTGGAAGGAAATGTAGATGACATCCCTTTGTGTTCTGATATAGTGCATGAAAGTTTATCTGAGGAAGAAGTATCTGGGGAGTCATCAGGAGAAGATGTGGTGGGGAATGAACCTTCTGAGGTTCCTTTGAGAGATAGACATCCACTATATTCACCAGTTAGTGGTAATCATCCTTCAGTTTTGAGTTCCTTAATTTAAGGAATGTCTCGAGAATAACATTTTGATTGGGATGTCATTACACCAGCTTCTGAATTCCCTGACATTATAGAGTATAGGCATGCATCAAATGATAATGCCATATATGTTGTGGAGGAGTTCGAAACTAAACTAGCCATGAAAAATGTGATAAATCAATACCACATTGAGCGACATTTCACATTTGTGGTTGATGATTCAAAGAAGACCAAATATCTCATTTTTTGTGAAAAATATGGGACAGAATATAAATTTCGATTAAGAGCAATATTTGATAAATATTATGGATGTTGGAAGATAACCAAATTAGAAGGCCCACACACTTGTCTGCATCCCAGCTTGACATAAGATCACTCATCCCTTGATGTAGAGTTTATATCTACTGTTATTTTTGAGATGATACGAACATGTCAGGATTTTTCTGTTTCCCTTGTTCATGAAATAATTCAACAGTTGTATAACTATAACATATCATACAACAAAGCTTGTAATGAAAAACAGAAAGCCATTATAAATTTTTATGGTGATTGGGATAAATCTTATGTGATGTTGCCACAGATTATGAAATTGTTGTCTCTCAACAATCATATTGTTTATCATTTGTACAATGTTGAGTATGTATCCCAGAATCATTGAGTTGATCGGTCAAAGATGAAGTTCAATAGTCTTTTTTGGGCATTCAGACCATGCATTGCTGCCTTTCCCTATTGTAAAAAATTTATTAAGGTAGATGGAACATTCCTTTTTGGCAAGTATACAGGTGTTCTACTCATTGTTGCCACATAGTATGGTAATCACGCTCCTCTGCCACTTGCTTTTGCTATTGTTGAAAAAGAAAATTTTGAATACTGGAGCTGGTTTCTGGCATGTGTACGTGTTCATGTCACGCAAAAATAGGGCGTGTGTCTGATATCTGATCGCCATCGAGCAATTATAGAAGCTGTGAGTAGTGATGGGGTTTCTTGGACAGAGCCGAATGCTTATCATTGTTATTGCATTAGACATATTTTAAGTAATGTGAATAATCATTTTAGAGATGAGGCCATAAAGAAGGCGATCCTCAAGTTTGGTATGGTTTTCTAAATTTTTTTTAAAAAAAAATTTAATATCCATTTTAATACATTATTATCTTATGGTTTCATCATATGAACCTCAACAAGAATGGTTTGATCGATGTCTTGAAGATATTCGAATTGTTAATGAGGAGGTATATGAATATATGATGCAAATTTCAAAGGAAAATGGTCATTAGCATATGATGGTGGCATGAGATATGGACATATGACCACTAATATAGTGGAGTGCATAAATGGGGTCCTCAAGGGTGTGCGCAAACTCCCAATCACAGGGTTAGTGCAAGAGACATTTTTAGATGTGTTCACTACTTTGTTGACTGGTCCCAAAAGTCCTACCAGAGGATGGAAAATAGAATGCATTTTAGTCAGAATTTTCAAAGTGATATTGACCGGATATGGAATGAGGATTCAAGATGGAATGTTATAGCCTTTGACAGGGAAAAGAGGAGCTTTTGGGAAAGACAATTCTACGACCAGGCAACATGAACTACTGGTGGAGTGTTTGTCGTGATATTAGACAATAGGTACTGTGATTGTAGCAGCTTTTAGGAATTGATATATCTATATACACATGTTATGGTAGCTTTTGTTTCCGTAAATATATCCTAGGATCCATATGTTGACCCGGTGTATCACATGAGCACTTTGGGTAAATATTATAGTACTGCTTGGATGCCTCTTGGTGACTTCCATTCTATCACATTTCCTGCTGATCAACCGACCATCGTCCTTGTTATTTCCAGGTTTTCATAAGTTGGTTTTGGTTTCATTTATGATTTTTTCAATGTCTATCATTTTTAAAATTATTGGCTTCATGCTACCAGGTTGCGGCCATGAGGAAGACCGAAGTCAACTCGCATCAGAAATGAGATGGAATGGCCTCGACAATGAGGAGGGAGAATACGATGCAATATTTGTCACGTAGAAGGACATACTCATAAGAGATGTCCCCAAGTGGTAGGACAGAGTTCCACATCTCATCATCCATGATCGAGTCTATGTACCATATCATTAATATGTATATGTTGTTTCATATGTGAATGTTTCATTATTGAATCCTTTTATTTCTGACCTGCTCCATTTTTGAGATATTTGAATTTTGGTTTGTCTCATGGATTTTATCATAAATAATTTTTTGATACTAAAACTATTAAATAAAATAAACACCGATAGAAAATGAATATATCATGCTTCCACATCTTCAATTCAGGTTTTTCATCACCACTGCTTTATTTTCTACCTTATTTTTCTTGTTGTAGATTTTTTTTAAAATAAAAGTTTAAAATTTTTTTATTTTACCATAAAGAATTTTATGATACTAAAACTATTAAAATAATAAACACCGAATGAAAATGAATATATCATGCTTCCACATCTTCAATGCAGGTTTTTCATCACTGCTGCTTTATTTTCTACCTTATTTTTCTTGTTGTATATTTTTTTTAAATAAAAGTTTACAATTTTTATTTAATTCACTATTAAAAAGTAACGATGATATCATGTGTGCAGATGAAAGGTTTTACATTTCTTACATCTCAGGCTACTCATGTATCGTGGTTGCTTTTAGAGGGACGTCCTACGCCTCCCTTGAGTGTACGCATATCTCACAATTTCCATCATACCGCACCACCTCCCGCTATCATCCCCCATCTTTGTCGAGCTAGATTCTGTGGAGTTGCGATGTGAAACTTCACATTTCTTGATCATTAACTCATTTCCACACTTGTAGAGAGATGGAGGCCAGAGTCACATACTTTCCATTTCAGTGAGGGGGAGATGACTATTACGTTACAGGATGTGGCCATTATGTTGGTCCTCTCTATCGACGAACATGATCTAATTGGCCGAGTTCCATCAGATTTTCCTGAGCTTGTTCATAGACTACCAGGCATAGAGGTCTAGGATGATGGACGGACCATCGTAGGTGGTAGATTGCAGATGCCTTGGTTTTACCATCACTTCACATATTTACCAGATGATGTTGATGACATCACTGTGCTTCAATTTACACGCGCATATATTTTGAGGCTGATCAGTGGCATGCTTTTTGTTGACCACTATACTACTTTTGTGTACCTGATGTATTTATCTTTTTTGGAGAATTTGGACCAGGAAGGCCAGTATAGCCGGGGGTCTTCCTGTCTCGCATCTACATACAGGGCCCTATGCAGCGCATGTCGCATCGATAAGATGCAGATCACAGGATGCATGGTTCTTCTGCAGATGTGGGTATGGGAGCACATCCCTTGTTTAGCTCCACATGACCGTGCACCATTACCCATTGATATTGTAGCAGAGTCTCCACATAGACGTTGGTATGTTAGTAAATCCTTCTAATATCTAACTTAATTGTATAAGATTATATTATGAAATGTAAAAATAAAAATGTTATCTACATGTGGAGTAAGGCGTATCGACATTCAGATTATCCTAGACATGATGTTCATGCCTACAGACTAATGTTAGACAGCATTTGACCATACGATGTAAGTGATTATTATTTATATTGTTAAATATTTACTATTTAATGTACATCTATCATTTTTTAATTGATTATTTATTTTTTCTTTCAGATTATTTGGATGCCATATACAGATGATATCCTTCAGAGTCTGCCACCGTACTGTACAACGATGCTTGCTATCGGCTCCTGTAGGGTTCCACTGATTGATTTTTATATAGTCGAGTGGCATCAGAAGGATAGGGTTATGTGGTAGTTTTTATTCCTTCAGCCAGGTCCTGACCCACCCAGTTAGTTGGATTCATTTCATTCCATGAATATGTCAGGGAAGAGGGATTTTGATTGGAGGAGCTACCATGCCAGATATGTTGGGTTATGGGACAGACGACGGGAGTCCCAGTTGCGAGGGGAAGGGACAGTATGTTTTCATTTGATAGATGAGATGGATTATGCAGGCTGGTATATCTGGTCCCCAGTTATATTTTTGACATGGCACGGATGGGGCTTTCATGAGTTGGTATGCATTCTTCCTTCCACTGTTCAACATATTTTTTATTCATATTAGTTAACAACGGAATTTTATTTCACAGGATGTTCGTATTTGACATCTACTTTATATGTCCGATCCAGTGGAGAGAGCTGCCTTTGACCCGACATATTTTCACACCCTTGTGGAATAGCTTCTTCTGTCGATGGACGAGATTTCTCATGGAATTTTCTTTCATCCACCACCTGCTGCGGAGGCCGTAGAGCCTACTGAGCCTCACATAGATGTACTTGGGGGCAACGACCCTGTTATGGATGCTATTGTTCCACATGAGGAGGGTGTCCAGCTTGCTCGACCACATGCTATTGTTCCACTGGAGGAGGGTGTTCAGCATGTTCAGTCAGATGCTCCTCCAGTTTCTCAGGCATAACCACAAGTATATACAGACGATGAGTAGCTTGACATAAATGCTTTCTTGCAGTCATCTGTATCAGAGAAGCCATCTACTTCCTATGTTGGTGAGAGTTCCAGCCAGCTTCCACTATCCTTAGATGCAGGCCAGGGTACAGGCGGTGAGACTGTACATCCACCGCCTGTCACACAGGAGGATGTGGAGGTGGCTGTCGATGAGGATGTGCAGCGTACGTCAGAGCACAGACATAGACATACATGGCGTGGGCACATCCAGTATACCCCTGGTTGTAGGACATAGGAGCATCTACACCAGAGGTGTAGATTAGGTTGATATTTTATTTATGATACATTTTGTATGTGTCTTACCTTTATCATTTATAGACTTCTATTCTTTTTTTAATAAGTGTCTAACTGTTATCAAATTATCTACCAATATATATATGTATAATAAATAATATGATTAAATTAATTAATTAATATTATTTATATTAATTATTTTGAAATCAAATAGATTCTGGATGAAAAGATGCGTAATCTTGAAGAAATATTGAAAAATATTATTGATCTCAATGATTTAAAATTAGATGTAAAATCCTAGAATATCATGGGACACGATTATTTGTTTAAAAAATTAAATTGCATGAAGAATAATATGAATGAATAATGGATATTTGTGAAGAGTATATGATTCTGATTGAAGATCAGAATAACTACAATATTAATTAGAAGTTCATTTGGCCAATTTTGAGAAGATACATATTCAGACTTTATAAAAGGAAACAATTTCTACTGGTACACAATCTTCACTAGAGGATTTTACTGTTAAAATACCTCCATCATGTAATAAAATTATGGATATTATGAAAAAGATTGAATTCATATTCTTCCAAAATAAGAAACAACCCTTAAGATGGTTAAGATTGCACCATCCATGTAAACTAATAAGGGAAAAAATCGACACAAAAATCCAAATGCAATGCGAAGGGATCTCTGCTACACAATATAAATTAAAACAAATGTTCAGATGTACAATCATGAATACTATCAAAACAGGACCAACTCCATTGATAAGGAAGAAGGTCATCATTGATGAATTTTAAGAATATATGTTAGCATATACAAGACAATAAGTATAAAGAAGATATCATCATGGTTAGATCATGTTTTGGTAACTTGAAAAATAAGTATTGAAGAAGATCATCCTTGATGAAGTTATATAAGTTTTCAAATCTCGATATTCATAAGACGAAGATAAATTCAAGTGTATTCTCTGTATTAGAACATCTTGAAAATAATTATTGGAAAAATTCTCCATTATAAAGATGTTTATGAGTGTTTCCCTTGAGGGGGAGATAAATGAAGAAATATGAAATTACTGCCAGCATTAGTGTATTAATTAGAATCAAACCTAATTACTATAGAATGTTTAGTAAGATCATGTTATTGAAAGAGGAATGTTTTTCTAAATCCATCTTCCTTTGCTAATAAAAAAATAAATTGAATAAGAATAGGTTGTAATTCAATTAATCAAAGTTATACGAAAAGTTCAAGTATGAATGCACTCAAAGGCCACTTATCCTTCTTTTTTTCATTTGAATATTTTTTTATCTATTTGTTAAATTTAGTGCATGAGTTTTAGGTTGATTATTCAAATAAAAGTTACATGTCACATTTAATATCTTCATCCTGAAATAAATTTGGATTATCCTTCTTTCAAGTCATGTACTTGAAATACATGAAACATTTTTGAGTCTCAATTTTATGGTTTTCAATGCTTATAAATTAATTTTTATCAAAAAAATTTATGTAATTTTTTAATTTTTTCAACTATTTCTTATATTTTTAATCAATGTTTAAAATTTCATTTATATTAGTCTTATAGTTTATATTTTATTGTCTTTCAAAGTCTCATACTTGAAATAAATGAAACATTTTTAAGTCCCAATTTTATGGTTTTCAATGCTTATAAATTATTTTTGACCAACATTTTTTATGAAATTCTTTTTATTTTCAACTATTTCTTATATTTTTAACCAATGTTTGAAATTTTATTTATATTAGTCTTATATTTTATATTTTATAGTCTTTCAAAGTCATGTACTTGAAATACATGAAACATTTTTAGGTTTCAATTTTATGGTTTTGAATAGTTATAAATTATTTTTGATCAATATTTTTTATGAAATTCTTTCTATTTTCAAATATTTTTTATATTTATAATCAATGTTTAAAATTTCATTTATATTAGTCTTATAGTTTATATTTTATAGTCTTTCTAAGTCACGTACTTGAAATAAGTGAAACATTTTTAAGTCTAAATTTTATGGTTTTGAAGGGTTATAAATTCTGCTAATTTTTTTGTTATATATATATATATAAACAAAAAAAACAAAATAAAAATAAAAATAAATTTTTTTAAAACAATTAAAAAACATTCTGCATGATGCATGAACCATGTTCACACATCCTTCATCCGATTCGCAAAGGATGCGTGAACGGGGTTCATGCATCTCGCTCGGATTGAAACACACATGTGCCATAGATCATGCAGAAAAGGAGAAATTCAGAAAATTCCTACCTCAAAGCAAGAGAGGACATAATGAAATTTCAGCGGGAGGAATAAAAACTCCCTGCAGATTAACCAAACATAAAAACAATGAGAAAAATATGTAGAACTCAAGTAACTGTATTAAAATTTTTCCAAAACAAATAACACCAAATATGGAATAACAATAATAATAAAAAAAACACAACCGAAGTGAGAAGGGGTTCAAATTGCTGCTGGCCAGAGGGGTGAGAGTAGGTTGGAGTATAGAGGTCAGAGCGTGGCCTGCCGGAGATGGCTTGACCGAAGCATGGGAGGTTGGAGGTGTCGCTGGCTGGTTGTCGACCAGAAGAGCAGGGCCGACGCTGGGTTAGGAGGTAGCGAGGTGGCTGGGGCATGGAGGGCAGGAGCATGGAGCGAGGGCATGGGTGCTGGGTGAGGGCGATGGCCTCTGGGCAAGGGCGAGGGTGTTGGGAGAGGGTGAGTGCGTTGGGCGAGGGTGATGGTCGTGTCGAGGGGTGAGGCTGGATCGCCAGTGGAGAGGTAGGATCGCGGAGCTGTCACTGGGGAGAGAGGCTGTTGCCAAATGTGTGAGATGAAGGCGAGCACAGAAGGGGCTGACGAGGCCGGGGGGGGGGGGGGGGGGGTCTGGTGACAGTTCCTGATGCATATGAGGGTGGCAGTGATCAGGATGGCTGATGATGTGGGACAACCAACTAGTGCGGGAGGGCGAGGCAGCCTTCAGTGTCGTGACCTGGAGCAGAAGGGGGGGGGGTGATGCCCCCTAGGGTATGCCAACCATTTTTTTTCAATTTGTTTTAATAATAATAATAATATAATTAATACTAATGATAATCAAATAATAAAAAAATCAATAATAATATAAATAATAATAATAAATTAACTACCTCAATAATAACATAATATAGATATTAATACTAACACATCCATTCGTTTCATTCTAAAATAATAATAATATTAAATTTTTTTATTAACAATATCACTAATAACAGCTTTAATACATTTAGTTTTATTAACAAATTTAAATATAATAATAATATTATTATTCAATAATAATATTTCCATTATGGTATAACTATTAACCATGTTTTATTAACATTAATTTTTTATTTATTTTAAATGCGAGTAAACTGCATGGCTCACGTGCCACCAAGCACACGGTTGATCGAACCCCACTTGAACCGTGTACCCCGACACTATCTGTGTTTAGGGAAAGGATGTGTTCATGTCACACAGTTTTATAACTCACACGCAAGTAACCGTCAACTAGGTTGGGGTGTGACAATTCTCCCCACCACAGAACTTTCTGCCCCTAGAAAGTCACCGAGTCAAATGATAGAGAAAACCTAAATCCATACCCGGTTGAAACCGAAAGAAACCAAAAAATAAGTGAATGGTAGAACATTAGAGGGTTCTCCCCACCATAATAAATCAACTAGCATGAAAATTTAACAACCAAACATACCACCCCAGGAAGGGGGGATGATGTGGGAACTCCCAAACAATCCATACTAACCTCTATAGCATGAGAGAACAACACCTTATCTGAAACATGGAACTCTTGACCCATACCAAAAAACCCGAATACTAGAGAAAAAACTCTAAGAAGAATGTAATCCCATCAATAAACTCGAGTATAACTACAAGCCTTGAATCCTTCACAGGCACTTACATCTCCAAACGAACACTGCTAAACCAAGATCAACCCATACAAGGGCCAAACAAACTTTTAAGAAAAACACACGATTCAGAAAACCCTAATCAGATAAACAAAACTATTTGGTTTATAATAGAACATATTTTTCATAACTCTACGATGAAACAATGAACTTATGACAATTTAAAAACTTTAACAACAGAAAACAAGAATGAAAAGAATTTAAATGATCTATTGCCAACAGAGAACACAAAACCCGAACTGAGGTTTCATACCCCCAACAACTCCTGACTACGTGTGAGCTTCCCCCCAAGACCTACGGCTGAGGATCTAATGCATAAAGCATATCCTGACTCATAGTAAGGCACAATAATTCCTCTGGTTAGAGAATCTTCTTCTTGAAACGATTCCTACAAAACTTTTCCAAGTGACCTAGACAACCGAAACTATGACACATATTGGGAGGGATGCGACATGACGGTTTCACGTTCCCAAAATAGCCACACTAGCAACACACCACTGAACAGTCTAATGTACTGGAAGCCAGAACCACAGTAGAGGACTCTTTAGAAATAACTCCCTCTGGCACACCCTACTCACAAGATGGGGAACCTTCATATGAAACTGGATACACTGGTTTTCCATCCATCTGTACTCTAGAGACCAACTTAGCTAGGAGCACCTCATCCACCAGCTACTCGAAACTATGGTCTTTAGAAAGGAGGAACCACTCCATGATCTCTTTAAAAAGACCCCGGATGGAGATGGAAGTCCTTATCAAATACCGAGATGCTACTTCTGAAGAAAATGAAACAAGTTCCTTGAAATGGTCAACATATGCTTTCACCGTCTATTGGCCTTGTTGAATAAGCATTAGCTCTTCCCTTTTCTTTGTCTTCACCTCATCAGGTATAAACCATAAGATGAAGAAGAGTTTAAATACAACCCACATCACTAATACAAATACCCCTTTTATCAGAGCTAAAAATGGCCTTTAACTGCTCTAGAAAAGCACTGTTAAAGCCAACGTAGATAGGGGGGTCCCCTTTATCAGCACTCCAAAAAACGCTGATAAAGACCCCTTTTATCAGCACTAAAAAAGCACTGATAAAAGGGGACTTTTATCAGTGCTAAAACAAAGCACTGATAAAAGGTCCTTTATCAGAGCTTTATTTTTAGGGATGATAAAAGACCCATTTTATCAGTGCTGATAAAAGTTAAAAAAATTAAATTTTTTAAAAAAAATTCTGGCAATATCAGGGGGCTTTTTACAGCGCTTGATCCCCCCCTTTATCAGCGCCTTCCCGCACGTCCAGTGCCCCCACGCACCCCCATCCACCCTTTATTAGTGCAAGCTCCCATATTCCCCCATGAACGCACGCACCTGCCTCCACCAGGTTTTGAACTCGAGACCTCCCCCCTGCGTGCCTAATCCTTTACCACTCCTCTATTTTGATTTGTTTTCCATTTCATGATATCTCTCTCTATATATATATTTAGTTATATTTATTCGTATAGTAATATATATTTATATTAATATATTTATATATAGTTATATTAATATATATATATAGTTATATTAATATATATATTTATAGTGATATTAATATATATATTTATAGTTATATCAATATATATATGTAGTTATATTAATATATATATATATATATATAGTTAGATTAATATATAGGTATATAAATATTTATATATTGGTATTTTAAATAAAATGGATATTAGTTATTATTTAGATAAAGATAATATATTTTATATATAAATATATTTTATTATTTATATTTAGAATTAAATTTTTATGTGTGATTATATAAAAAATATGTATATATTGTTATATATTTGATTATAAATAGCAGTTCATTATAAAAAACGATAAAATTTCAAAGACATAATATCAATATTAATGTAATACCTTGGAATAAATTCAGTCCCCACCAAAAAAAGTGAATAATACCCCCTTAAACGAGATTAAAAATCCACAAAATGTTAAAAATCAGGGTATCCCGACTAAAAAATCAGTTTTAGAGGCCTTCTGAGCCTATTTTGGCTACTAACAACCCCTGCCTGGGGATCCCCCTAATCATTGCAGTGTAGATCTCATCGTATGCTTCGATTTGATATGTGGTAGATCTCAAACGGACACCCAGATCAAAAGTTATGGACTTTTGAAGTTCGAGTTGCGTTTTCAACATATTTTGGATATTTTTTTTAATTTTTTTTATTTTTTTAGTCTTAAAATTGTTATTAAATGACTATTAATCCATAATAATTAGAAAATTATAAATTAAAAATATTTTTTTTAATTTTTTATAATCCATTTTCACTAAATATCTTATATATTAAGTGTAACTGTATATTTATATTTATCTAAAATATATTTAAAATTATATTTAAAAAATATATATTATATTTATATCAATATAAACCTATCTATATATTGAAATATTAATATATATTTTTTAATGATTTTTTTGGAAGTATACCCTTTATTAGCGCTACTAAAAAGAGCGCTAATAAAGGGGTGCCCTTTAACAGCGCTAAAAAAAGCGCTGTTAAAGGGGGTACCTTTATCAGCGCTTTTTCTTTAGCGCTAATAAAGGGGTACTTTTATCAGTGATTTTTTTAGCGCTGATAAAGGTACCCCCCTTTATCAGCGCTTTTTCTTTAGCGCTGATAGAGGGTGGTGCTGGCCTCACCCCATTTGTGGTAGTGTCATCCCAACTTGCATTGATGGCAGAGAAAAAAACTCTCATTCATCTAGAGATGGACCTTAGAACAGACCCAAAACAGCACACACTCTAACAACTTCAGGAGTTCTCAATACCCTAAAGACACACTCGACCTCTTCAAGCCACTCCGTAGCCTCTAATGGACTCTGATCACCGTGACGGACGGGCAACGTCTAGGAAGGAAAAAAACCTAGGCATAAATTATCCAAAACCTTGGGGACCTTTCTAGGTAGTATTTTCTAAACAACATATAATACACAAAGCCAAAACCAAAATCAAGCTGAAGCAACATTATTAAAAGCACCATTATCCAAAAATAACCAGCTCAAAAAACAAAAAAAAAGAAACACAACCCAAAATTATATTTTTTCAAAATCCCCTTTTCGTGTTTGATTTCAAAACTGCCTTCATTCAAGGCTAATTTCCAAATACCAAACCAAATTTTCAAACCAAATTCAATTTCCAAAATCATTTCCTTTTTTTAAATGAATTTAGAAAAATAAGGTCAAGCCTTTTATTCCAAGAACACACCCATGTAATCTCATGAACCATTGCACATGTATTCATTCACATTAATCCATATGCTCCAACACACACTTTCCATGCATTTCCTCACATGTGAAAACATTTACTAAGAGTACCTGAGGTTGCACCCAAACTGATTCTCTACCAATTCTAAGAAAACAACATATTTTTATACCAAGTGCTTCTAGTTTTAAAACTCATTTAATGAATTTAAATCCCTTTAAAAGAAGCCATTCTTATTAGAAAAACCCCTTTTCCACTTTCAAAAGCGTATTTACACCAACCATAACCAAGACGACACTCAACTTGCATCAAATTACCAGAGTGAGGGACTAGTAGTCATGCTTAATCTGGAGACATGGTAGTGGACCATGCCCCAAGAAAGAATCAACAACTAGGAGGAACTTAAACTGTGTACTCAGATTCCACATGTGTCACTAATCCATTTGAAATTACGATGTAACATCAGTTTTCATTCATTGTCGTCCCTCAATCTAAAACAAACTAGAACGAGACAAGGACTCAATCCCCAGACTACCCCTAGCAACTCAAGGTTCGAAACGAGTGAGGGTTCATGACGTCCTTCCCGTACCTACCCTTTGAGTCCTAACAGTCCTAATCTCCATCTACCGGACGCCCCAAATAACAAAGGCTTCCTTTTATACCATTTTTTCATGAACCAACCTGGGTCGACCCCAAACCACTCACTCGAGCCGGTCTACAGCATGGCCTGAAATGCGTTCCCGATCCCCATGGGTTGGAAAACAGTTCCAAGCATCAATATTTAACCATTGGGAATGGTTTTTACCATGAACAAAAGATAAACATAAAAATAGAAACTAACAATAAAAAGAAAACTAGCATCAGAAAGAAAATAAAACTGAACATACCTCCACGTGACCTTACAGGTCACCCCCAAACCAAGGCCGAACTTTCTCTAATAATGAGAAACTTATCCAAGAAAACCTAAGAAAAGGAAACCTAGAACTAAAATGATAAAGATAGGTGTGAGTATTAAAATTACTGGTAGGATTTACAAGATAATCCACAGAATCCAATGTATAATATTCTGAAACCATCCATTAACCCAAGTTTGAAATAAAAATATAATAGTGGGGTCACATTTTTAAAATAAGAAACATGTTTTTCTCATTTAAAAATCCAACAAATGCGACATACCATTTCCAAAAATCATTTTTATTTTTATAAACAAAAATTCAAAACAAAATATACCAAAACTGTGATAAAGTAGAACAAGTAAACAATGAAAGCTTGAAATAAACTGGTATTACGGAAAGTAAACAAGAAATAAAAGTAATCCAGTAATATTGGGTGATCCTAAACATCTGTAGAAGACCCCTAGACGTACTCAGTTTCAGAACCAACTATCGGTGTATGGTGAAGATCATAAGTCTAAAACCAACTGGCCACCCTAAAACTAACCAATCCAGTGGCAACACCTGCCTGGCCTAACAACAAATCCAGGGAGGACCAACCCGTATAATCAGGGTTGATCAGAAACCATCACTCAATTTTCTAAAAGTTGTCTAGGAACCCATAGTGGTTATAATAATACTATGTAAGTAGGGGGCCCTCGCACACTTGACACATCTCACTGCACTTTCCTACCCCAAACACGAACACTCCATATGATAACCCATGAGGGATATTCCCCCTATAGAGGTTCCCCAAAAATATATATACATCATATAATCGAAAGTGCCAACTAGGCTGCCATACCATTTAATATTTAAACCATTTCCTAAAATGTCCAAAGTTTTCAATCAGGGATACACTTTCACCAAAACACAATCTCCTTTAAAAGTTAGTACAATCATTACTCTTGAGTTAAAAGTGCCAAATGGGCATTTAACTCAACATGTCTAAAAGTATTACCCAAAACATCACACAAACACCACTTTTTCCTTTACAAAGCCAAATGGGAATATGCTCAAATATTTCATTTCAAATCATTTCAGAAACCACACAAAGAATCCAAAGTCATTAGAAAGTAAGAATCATTTCCACAAAATTACCACTCTCTTTTCAAATAAAATCCAAATGCACACCGAAACACTTTTCACACATGATTTTCATGTCAAAAATTATTTAATAAATTATTCAATCATTTAGTAAAACATTCCAAGAGTACCAAAAAAAGGCTTACATCATGATCACACCAAGTTCACATGAGAATTCCATTTTTAAATAAAATGCATACCCAAACTCTTAAAAAAAACTTTCATACCTTTCAAAAACTAACTCACACCACTTGAACAACCAAATAACAATTTTCACAATTAAATAAAACACTTTCACCTTTAAAGAAACTACTATGAAAAATCATCAAACAATTTTAAGAAGCAACCCATGGCCTAAAACACAAAAACTTACTCAAATATTCTTTTGTGACTAAATACACATCAACACCACACCAAAACATAGTTTTCAGTCCTTGCATGGTTAAATAAACTAATTGCATAGTTCAGAAAAACACTTGTAGTGGACACACTATGGGTTTTCATAAAAGAATTCACTTCATATCACACAACATGCTACAAGGATAAATCACACATATTAAACTCCATTGAAAACTAAGTTCCCACCAGATAAATTAACTAAAGAATATGTTATGTTAATTAGATAGGAAATATAATTTATCAATAATGTTTATATGAAAAACTACCTACACATAAAAAGATAATTCATTCAATGATTTTTTTAAAAAAAATTAGCTAATAAAAACACCACAATAATTATCTACAATAATTATATAGGTGTGAATGGTAATTAAAAATTAATTTGAAACACACAAGTTCTATAGATCGTGTGGGAAATGAGAAATTTGGAAAACGCCTACCTCAAAGAAAGAGCGATGCAACGACATTTCAGTGGGAGGAATAACAATGCACCACAGATTAACTGCACACCTAAAATAATGAGAAAAACGAACAAACCCCAAATCAAGATTTTAGAATTTATCCAAAACAAATAACTCCAAATATGCAATAATAATATTAATAATAACACACAATCGGAGCGAGGAGGGATTCGGCGCGCTGTTGAATAGAGGGGTGAGAGTAGGTGGGAGCACAGAGGCCAGAGCATAGCCTGAATGAAGTGTGGGAGGCTGGAGGTGTCGCTGGCAGGTTGCGGACCAGGAGAGCGGGTTCAGTACTGGGGGGGGGGGTCGTGAGGTTGGTCGTCGGCTAGGGTTCGAGGGGGTTGGAACATGGTGAGGTCGATGGGAAAAGGCAAACCTACATGAGCCGACGAGGTGGCTAGAGCGCAGAGGGTAGGAGCATGGAGCGAGGGACTAGGTTCTGGGTGAGGGTGATGGCCACTGGGCGAGGGTGAGGGCGTTGGGTGGGGGGGAGCTCTTTGGGTGAGGGTGATAGCTGGGGCGAGTGGAAAGGTCGGATCGTGGGTGTCCAGACTGGATCGCAGAGCTGGCATTGGGGAGAGCAGCTAGGGCTGGAGGCATGGAAAAGAAGGAGAGCACGGAAGGGGTCGCCGAGGCTGGGGGGTCTGGTGATGACGGTTGATGCAGATGAGGGCAGCAATGACCGGGAAGGTCAGTGATGCGGGACTGCCTGCTGGTGCGGGAGGGCAAGGTGGCCTTCGGTGTCGCAGCCTGGAGTAGAAATTTGGGGATGCCCCCCTTGGGTTCTCCGACCATTTTTCTGCTTCAATTTGTTATAATAATAAAAATATAAATAATAATAATATAAATAATAATAATATAAATAATAATATAAATAATAATATAAATAATAATATAAATAATAATATAAATAATAATATAAATAATAATATAAATAATAATATAAATAATAATAATGATAATCAAATAATAAAAACCAAATTCAATAATAATAGAAATAATAATAATAAATTAACAACCTTAATAATAACATAATATTAATATTAATAATAACACTTCCATTCTTTTCATTCTAAAATAATAATAATATTAAAAATTATTTATTAACAATATCACTAATAATAGCTCTAATACCATTAGATTTATTAACAAATTTAATAATAATAATATTATCATCCTTCAATAATAATTTTTCCATTATGGTATAAATATTAACCATGTTTTATTTACATTAAATTTTTATTAATTTTAAACATCAGTCAACTGCACGGGTCACGTACCACCGAGCACGCAGTTGAGATAACCCCACTCGAACCGTGCCACCCGACACTCTATGTGTTCAGGGAAAATCTGCGTGCCTGCCGAGCAGTTTTATAACTCGCGCGCAAGTCGCGCATCAACTAAGTCGGTGTGACACCTAGCATGCAGTATAATGACACATTTTATAAATGTTTGACATTAATAGCAGACACATCCAAAAATTAGATCCTAATTCCTTTAACCTAAGGTACATTGAGATCATTTCGAACATGCTCACCAAATCCTATAACTAACTTCTGGTGATGTCTCCTGAAAATCATGTCTCCTAGTAATCTTTATAACATTACTATAAAATTAACACTCATATAAACCTAATCCAACAGTCTTGGATAATCACAAGCTATTCCGGGTCTGACGCCCACTTTAGGACTCCACCCAAGTCTATGTTTGAAACTGGACCTAGAATGTACATGGAGATATAGTAATGCATGGTTCCATTTATTTAACAGCATAAATGAGCCAAATGAACCTCTAATGACCATTCTCAAGGTCATATGACCCTTCTCATGTAAGGGTCACCCATAATTTATTGATGCCTTGCTCTCCACATTTTTAGAATCCTCATTATCATTCAAACTAAAAAAACAAAATTTTCATAGACTATGCTCCGTATTTCCCAATGCACAATGACTGGAATAGATTAGAACTAACTCATCCCCAAGATCTAACTCAAAAATATACCATCACCTGTTCCCAATTATCGAGAATGATTTACATGTAATTAACCTAAATTCAACTGAAAATGAGGTTCACCAAACTCAAAAGGCCATGGTGTACACCTCACCTTATGGATTAACTTAAAAAGATCTTCGAGTGTGACTCCCAAGGAGTCCCTCCCACCATATCAGAAGACAATATTAAGTATCTCACCATAAATATGATTCTCTCTCAGCATACTTGGGATGATGTCATGATATTGGGCATGATCACCTTTAAACTAGGAGAACACTATGATTAAAAAGATAAGAATGTATCACTCTCCCTAATCCAAGACCTTATCAAATGAGGCTATATCCCCATTTAATCAAATCCTGACACCACTTCTCCCAAAAATTTGTGTTCAGGTCCACCCACAGGATAACCATCTCACAACACATGGTTTATTTACAAAGAAACCCTTATCACTGAGGCACTTTATTTAATTTATGAAAATATCTGGGTTTCTATGCCCATAATAATTAAATTTAAAACCTTTGATCCTCATCCCACACCCGACTGATCATCAATGTTCCACATCCAGAAATTATGATGTGCTACCAGGATGAACTAACCTTGTCATAGACAACAAGTGTATAATCCTATACCACATGATTCCATACCTAACTAACTCTTCTATGATTCATCCATCTAAAAGTTCATGCTAACCATGCTACCAAGAAATACTGTCTTAATATGCTAGGATATCTCTCAGAACCCCTCTTTAAGATTGGGCACCTCACCTATTCCATGCTTTATTTTAGCAGCTTCCTGTCGTGCAACATTCCTAAAATTTAAGTTCTAACTAAACAACTACTAGTTAATTGGGATAATAACCCACATAACCTTATAAGAATTTCCCTTCTAGATTGTTTCTATCTGAGCATCCTGTTAAGGAACTACTCTCTATAGGTTTATGAGATGAACATAAAAAGTATAGGTAGTTGACACTCACAAAGTATTCGCATGTAGTAATACCCCCTCAAGTTTTAACTTACAAAAAAACCACCCACCTCCTTGGGGTGTTGTTTTATCAATTAAGAGTTTTATCTGACTCAAATGATCATGGAACAACACTTATCATGCCTAATATCTCTACTCAAATTTCTACCATTTCTCTACTCTCATGGGTGATGCCATAATTGGATAACCCCTTATTTACTCAAGGAATAAATTTTTAAACTATAGTAATGTCTAAAAGGGTCATTAGGATCTACCTCCTATCCTTTAGATCAACAAAAAATTCCACTAAATCTTATGGAAACTTACACATTCCCATCCAAGGAATATCTCAATAAAAAATAATACTAACACTTACACGAGGGTTCAAACTATTGACACAACTAGAGGTTTTACTTAAACGGTTACATCAATTTTCATTTGTTATACACATTTAAGAGGCTCATACATAATAAATATCAAGTACTATTTATAAACAAAAATGATTAAAAGAATAAATTAGAGATTTATTTAGCTAACATCTGATAACATTCTAGAAAAATTATCTCATAATTTCCATTTTATACTGACCGCGTTGTCGAGTGCGTCAAATTAGTTGTTTAATTTTGACTAGAATTTATGCAGTATAGCAGCAACACTAGGTCGTCTCTCGGCGGAGCTTTAGATCATTAATTTAAAAAGAGGGTTCTGATTATGAATTTAGAAGGTGAATTAGGTTTTTTGAAACTTGGGGGTTTTATGATTAATGATGAAAATAGAAAATGAAAGCGACAAAACAAAGTAGAAATGAACAAGATTGATTAAGCGTGATCAACCCGGGGAAGTCTCGTGATGCTCATCCTTCATCGCTTCAAGGGATGGGGTTATGATCTTTTAATCCCTGGTTTGTAACACCTATAACTAGAATGTTACTGAGTTTGTACTAGGATACCTCCTAGGGTTCAGTCGAAAACACATAACGATTCACCGGACACCGCCGATGATTGGGTGAATTGTGTTTGACTTCATAACCAAAACTCACCAAGCCAATACACGAAAAACTCGATGCGCTGTCCAGATTTGTATGTTATTTATTTGTGATAACATGACATAAATGTACATAGACTTGAAAGTGCTTGTGTGAGTTCATTTTACCAATATAAACCACACAAACACTGTAATTGAAAGGGGGAAAGAAAGTGGTGAACGGTGTGTGAAACATCACATGAATGGGTACCCCCAAACATGATCATATGAGTTGAGCATGACATAACAGTACATAACTCAATAAAATAAGAATAGAGGATGATGAAAAACAACACAACAATCTGGAATTTAAAAGATCATTCAAATATTACAAACATGAAGCTCGGGATGTACATCACATTCCTCCCCGGGTGATCACAAGGGGTTTAGAAACCCATTGGAGAGGAGGAAGAGAAAGATGTTGGGGTAGAACTTCCCATAGACTCCAGAACCTCTATGGATGTTGATAAGACTCCTTGGGGACTCCAAAATGTCATCACCTTGCCTCTTGGCCGAACTTGCAAATGGGGAGCCCAAGGTGCCATTTTATAGGAAAACTGGAAGGTGGTTTAGGCACACAGATTTCTTTAATCCACTTGTACCACGCATTTCGGCCTTCATACAGTCTTATATCGCTTTGGAGAAAATATAAACGTTGTAGCCCTATCTCTTGAATATTTCCACTGAATGTTTGGCACCCTTTGGACAACGACAACCTACGATATTGATAAAATACAGAACACCGCATTTGACATGGTCCACATTCGGTGGCTTGGACAGAGCAGTTCGGATGGTCCCCATAGAAGCCGAATCAGAATTGAGTTCCTTAATATGAAATGTAGCCTATTAAGTTATGGACAGGCCCAAAAAACTTCAGCCCATTTAGATGCAGGGATTTCGTGTACTATGCAAAACAGTGGACAGATGTCCCTGGATCCATGCAACTTTGGCCCATTTTTCTTCCACTTCATCAAAGGCTCTCCAAATCACCTCCACCTACATTGAAACAATAAAAACAAGTAACATTTCCCATTATAATATTTATTAACATTAATTGATTTATTCAAATATGAAGTGAAATTTATTATTATATTTGGAATATTCATTACAAAACTTGTTTAAAACTGCGGTGTAAGGGTGGAATAAAACAGTGAATCGTGGTACGATCACATTCCACACCTAAACATTTGCACTCCTGGGAAAAGTCACATATCCAAATACAATGATTCATATATATATATATATTTCCAACATCCTGAAGATTTTTCATTTGAGGAAATTTTATTTAAAGTAAATTTATCAATGCACGAACCACACAAAGGAGTTCTTCCTAGTGAAAATAGAAAAAGATGTCTCGTAAATCATATCATAGCGAAATTCAAAAAGATTCATAATACCCAATTGAGAAAGGAATTCAGAAGTAAACCATGACACTAAATCTCCATGTGTGTGTGTGAAAACCATTTCATGCTATTGTTTCCACTTTCTATCCAATAAATATATGTTATTTTAACATTTTTCAGCTTAAATGATTTTGTCACCGAACCTGTCCTACATCCTTTGCAATCATATTTCATGAAACACTCATTTAAGCATTCCCAGAAGTCAAACCATAAGCTCCCGACCTTGATATCCCCATATGTTGCACATTTCATCACTCCCCTCATTTATTATTTCTTTTTTTTTGAAGTTGGAAATGGAACAAATCTCACACTCATCTCTCAACCCTTGTTTGATCTCCTCACGACACTAATTGAAATAGTTATAAGAAGATAAAAGGTTGAGGAGGAGTGGTTTTTGACCTGCCCAAGACACAACAAATTTTTTTTGAGGGCGTACAACAGTCGGACATTAGGTACACATGCATAGGTCAATCTGGTACAGTAATGAAACAGATCGGATAAGGAACGAACGTATGGAAATATCATTTAAAGCTGAAAATTATTAACCCAACATATATTTACCTTATATTAAGTAAGAAATAATCACACTTTGTGGTTTGGTGAAAAACTTTGTGGAGATATTAGTGACACAGTTTTCCAAAAAAAACCACTCACACAAAGGGCATCAATTATATCAAAGGTTTCACATAGATACAACCATTTATATCATTGACAGAAAACCAATTCACTAAAAATCACCCCTTGATGGTAAACTCATACACAAATTATTTTTATCCTTCGTTATGGTATTTTTACTTTCCCCACTTTATGGTCGCCACATCATGGAATTTCGAAATTGTTGATGGGGAAAAATAAAAATACCATAAAGAAGGCCAAAAAGGGAAAACAAAAGGAGAAAACGATGAAAAATCCTAACTAACCCAGGAATGTATCCACCCCCCCCACACCTAAATGTGCAGTGTCCTCACTGAAATAATTGAAAATGTGAGAAGGAAGGATAAAACCTGGTGTGTTTTATTGGTATGATGCTTCGAGAAGGTGGATTTACTCCACCAGATTCTTTGGAAAATCCTCATAGAAGTGTTTAAGTCGCTGCCCATTGACGGTAAGACTTCGTCCACTCTGCTCATGCAAAACCTGTATTGCACCAAAAGGGTAAACATTAGTAACAGTATAAGGACCGAGCCATCGGGAACGAAGCTTACCTGGGTGGAGCTTAAGCCTGGAATTGTACATGAGGACCTTCTCACCAATATTGAACTTCCACTGGTGAATCATGCTATCATGAATAGCCTTTGTCTTCTCTTTATAGATTCGGGAGTTGTCATATGCATCACGTCTAATTTCTTCCAACTCTGGAATCTCTAGCTTTCTTTCCTCACCTGCATCTGAAAGGTTCATATTACATTGTTTCACAACCCAATATGCATGGTGTTCTACCTCCACCGGTAGGTGACAATATTTCCCAAACACAATCCTATATGGTGACATTCCTATCGGTGTTTTAAAAGCAGTACGGTATGCCCAAAGTGCATAATCCAAGCACAAACTCCAATCTTTCCTATTGGGTTGTACCGTTTTCTCCAAGATTCGCTTAACTTCCCGATTTGAAATTTCTGCTTGTCTGTTAGTTTGGGGATGATATGAAGTGGAGACTTTATGAACAACCCCATACTTACGAAGCAAGTTTTTCATGTAAGGATTGCAAAAATGTGAACCCTGATCACTAATGATGAATATTGGTAGACCAAACCTACTGAAAATCTAGGACCTCACAAAATCAACAACCACTCTAGAGTCATCAGTCCTGGTGGCCTTTTCTTCCACCCATTTAGATACATAGTCAATAGCCAATAATATGTACACAAAGCCAAATGAATTTGGAAAAGGCCCCATGAAGTCAATGCCCCATGCATCGAAGATCTCACAAAATAACATGGGTTGTTGGGGCATTTCATTCCTCTTGGAGATATTCCCTGTGAATTTACAACGACTACATGACTTGAAAAATCTATCGTCATCCCTATACAATTTTGGCCAATAAAGTCCTGAGTCAAGGACCTTTCGAGCTGTACGTTGAGAGCCAAAGTGGCCCCCACATGCCAAGGTGTGGCAAAAGGTCAAAACAGAGGTGAACTCATGGTCAGGGACACACCTACGAACAACCTGGTCACTACAGATCCTCCACAAGTATGGGTCATCCCAAATGTACCGACGAGAATCATGCTTAAGTCTCTGGGATTGTGAAGTGCTAAAATCAGGGGGGAACCTAGATGTTGCTAGAAAATTCACAATGTCCGCATACCAGGGGGTAAGGTCCACAACATCACAAAGGTTCTCATGAGGGAAGAATTATCCAATGGGTAGGGGTGAGTCAACATGATGGTCCAATGGTGGGGAAATCCTACTAATGTGGTCAGCTACAACATTCTACACTCCTCTCTTATCTCTAATCTCAAGGTCAAACTCTTGGAGGAGGAGCATCCACCGAATGAGGCGGGGCTTGGCTTCAGGTTTCTTTAGGAGGAAACGAAGGGCGGCATGGTCAGAAAACACAATCACTTTTGACCCAAGAAGATATGAACGGAATTTTTCCAAGGCAAACACAATAGGAAGGAGTTCTTTTTCAGTGGTTGTGTAGTTTACCTGGGCAGGGTCAAGGGTATGCGAGGCATACGCAATGACATGAGGAGACTTTTCAACCCTTTGTGATAAAACTGCCCCAACTGCAAAGTTAGAGGCATCACACATAAGCTCGAAGGGGAGATCCCACCTAGGTGGTTGGATTATGGGAGGTGATTTGAGACTCTTTTTTAGTGAATTGAATGCATCCTAACAATTTTTATCAAACACAAACTCAGAATCCTTTTGTAATAACCGAGATAATGTAAGTGTGATCTTACTAAAGTCTTTAATGAATCGTCGGTAAAAACCAGCATGACTCAAGAAAGACCGCACCTCACGAACACATTTTGGAAATGGAAGGGATGAAATTAATTCAATTTTAGATTTATCAACCTGAATTCCCTTATTTGAAATGATATGCCCAAGAACTATCCCCCGCTCAACCATGAAATGACATTTTTCATAATTCAAAACAAGATCTTTTTCAATGCAGCGGTGGAGGACAGAACCTAGATTTTCCAAACAATCATCAAAAGAAGAACCATAAACTGTGAAATCATCCATAAAGACTTCCATACAACTCTCAAGGTACTCAGAAAAAATACTCAACATACATCGTTGAAAAGTACCAGGAGCATTACATAGACCGAATGGTATCCTTCTGTATGCAAATGTGCCAAATGGACAGGTAAATGTTGTCTTTTCTTGATCCTCAGGGGCTATATGAATTTGGAAATAACCCGAATAGCCATCAATGAAACAATAATGATACTTACCAGACAATTATTCTAACATTTGGTCAATGAAAGGTAAAGGAAAGTGGTCCTTCCGCGTGGCTTGATTCAGTCGACGGTAGTCAATACAAACTCACCAACTGTTTTGCACACGTGTTGGAACCAATTCATTCCTTTCATTTGACACAACTATTACTCCTGTTTTTTTAGGCACAATTTTCACTGGGCTAACCCATTTACTATCAGATATAGGATAAATGATCCCCGCAGCAAGTAATTTACTGACTTCCAATTTTACCACTTCAAGGAGAGTGGGATTCAACCGACATTGAGATTGTCTTACGAGTTTAGCCTCATCATCCAAAAGTATATGGTGCATACAAATAGATGGGATAATCCCGGGAATATCAGCCAATGTCCATCCTATTTCCTTTTTACACTCTCTCAAAAGTTTGAACAGTTTCAATTCCTGTTGTGGAGAGAGGTTATTGGAAAAATATGATGGGCAATTGGTCAATACCCTCAAGATATACATATTTTAAATTAGAAGGAAGTTGTTTAAGATCAAACACCGGTTGTTTCTGGATTGAGGGAGGGGATTTAGGGGGAGTGAGGTCCATGAAACTATCTATCTTCTCATGTTTATTCTCAAAGGAAAGAGAATCTATTGAAATGAGATTTGCAGAATCATCGATAGTCATGGGTACCTCAGAATAAACACACTCATCAATTAAAGCACAAAATTTACATTTTTCTGAACCCACACAACATTCAAAAGAAGAACCAAAACTCAAATCATCAAAGGGTGAAGAAAACAAAAAATAATCATAGTTTGGTTGAGGAGATAATTGTGTGTGTGTGCATCGTTTGAGAGCACTTTCATCGAATAGACAGGAAGAGTGGAGTGCTCTTCAAAAGGGTGTTTCATAGCCTCAAGGATGTTAAAACTTACCTTTTCTCCTCTTAATTCCATGGACAATGTACCATTGTGACCATTGATGATCGTCTTTGCTGTTTTGAGGAATGGCCTCCCAAGTATGATAGGGGCATGTCCTTGGGTTCAGGTATCTTCCATCTCAAGAATGTAGAAATCAGCGGGGAAGATGAGATTCTTCACTCTAACAAGGACATCCTCAATCACTCCATTTGGATGCGTTGTACTCCGGTTGGCAAGTTTCATGATAATTCCTGTTGGTTGAATCTCTCCAACCTGTAGAGAAGTATATACGGAGTGAGGCATTACATTAATGGAAGCACCTAAATCTAGCATAGCATCAGAAAAGAAGGTCTCCCCTATGGTACAAGGTATGGTGAATGTGCCGGGATCCTTGCATTTGGTTGGCATTGCCGGTTGAATCAAGGCTGAGAAATTCCTTCCCAGTTTGACTCTCTCATTCCCCTTCAACCTTCATCGATGGGTTCAAAGCTCTTTAAGAAATTTGGCATAACATGGAATTTGCTTGACTGCATCCAACAATGGAATATTAACTTGAACTTTTTTAAATGTATCCATTATTTCATTTTCAATATCATTATCAATGTTTTTCTTATATTTAGAGAGTCTTTGAGGGAAAGGAAGAGGAATTTATTGTTCATTTGAATCATCAATGATAATTTGATTTCCCTTTTTTTTGTTTTTCATTACATGAAATTTTTTAGGGTTGGGAAGGAGTGTTTTCAAGAGGGGGACATACCTGTTTCATAGAATCAGTAGAAGGAGAAGCTTCTTTACTACTACGAAGTGTAATTGCACATACAATACCTTTATCCTTCTGATTGGCAATGGGTTGGGATGGTAGTTGTCCAGAACCTTGCATCTTAAGCTCACCGATGCTGTTTGCCAATTGCCCCACTTGGGTTTGTAGGTCTTGAATAGATGATTGTGTGGTCTGTTGGAACTGAAGGTTCTGGGTTTCCATTTGTTTCACCATGTCCTCGATGCTTGGTTCATATTTGGGAGGATGAGGATGATTGTTTTGATAAGTTGAAGGATAAGAAGGTTTCATACCTTGGCCTTGTTGATACCAATTCTGCTTCGGGTAGCTTGAGTTTCCTCCTTGTCGGTATTGTGGTTGTGCTTGCCACCCGGGGTTTGGATTTGGCCTGAATGGTTCTTTCTTTAAGGGAGGCGCTTGTTGGAATGGATGCCCTGGGAACATAGCTGCATAAGAATCAGATGAATCTTGAAGTTGTGGGCACTGGTCAGAAAAATGAGTGTTATCAGAACAAATCCCACAATGTAATGGAATAGAAGTAGAGAGTGAGTTACCTTGTGCTTGAGCTAATTGCCTTAGAAGGGTATGCATCTCATCGAGTTTAGTATCTACCTTTTGTTCTAGGACTGAATGACTTACCTCATGAACTCCTTGGGTTGGTGCAATAGCTCGTGTACCAAATTGTTGTGCATTTTGAGCCATGTTGGCTATTAAGTCACGAGCAGTAGAAGGAGTTTTGTCAACTAGGGTATCACCTGCTGCATCATCAATCATTCCACGATCCATGTGGATAAGTCCCTCATAGAAGTATTGAATTAAAATTTGTTCACTAATTTGGTGGTGGGGTAAACTTGAGCAAAGTATTTTGAATCTCTCCCAGTATTCATGAATGGTCTCTCCTTGTGATTGCCTAATTCCACATATTTCTTTCATAATTGAAGCATTTCGGGAGGCAGGGAAGAACTTCTCTAGAAAAAGTCTTTTTAGGTCATTCCAGCCCCCAATTTTGGAAGTCAAATAGTATAGCCAATCTTTGTCTACACCATCAAGGGAGAAAGGGAAGGCCCTAAACTTAATGAGTTCCTCGGACACATTTTGGGGTTTCATGGTGGAGCATAATATGTGAAACTCCTTTAGATATTTGTGAGGGTCCTCACCGGGAAGACCATGGAATTTTGGAAGAATGTGGATGAGACCTGATCTAAGCTCAAAGTTGGCTGCTGCCTCGGGATATTGGATGTACGCAGGTTGGTACTCCACATCAGGGGTAGTAAGCTCTTTTAAAGTTCGATTATTTGCAGCCATGTTTTCTTGGGTTTGATTGGGTTCAATTTTGGGTTGGTTTAGAACCACTTGAGGTTTCAAAAGGGGTTTCTCAATGTTACTTGATTTACCTTCTCTAAATGTCTTGATTTGTGTGTGAAGTGACTTTTCAATTTCAGGGTCAAATTCAAGTAGTGTTTCTTTACCAGATCTTGTCATGCAACAATGATGTCTAGTTTGATTGATTGATTTTTTTTTGTTGTGTTTTTTTGATTTGAGATGGATTAAAAAAAACTTAAGAAGGGTGAAAGAAGAATATAATGTTATACTATAGAATTAGAGAGGGAGATGGAGAAGAAGAGAGAGAGATAGAGAGAGAGAGAGAAAGAACACACCAAAAACAACAACGAAAATAAAGACAAATCCCAAAACAAAAAACAATCAAATGGGGGTGGGGTATTTAAAGGAGTAATAATTAAGAAGTAAAATAAATAAATAAAATGAAATAAATAAAGAACAAAAAAATGATCTTGTCTCCCCGGCAACGGCGCCAAAATTTGACCGCGTTGTCGAGCGCGTCAAATTAGTTGTTTAATTTTGACTAGAGTTTATGCAGTATAGCAGCAACCCTAGGTCGTCTCTCGACAGAGCCTTAGATCATTAATTTAAAAAGAGGGTTCTGATTATGAATGTAGAAGGTGAATTATGTTTTGTAAAACTTGGGGGTTTTATGATTAATGATGAAAATAGAAAATGAAAGCGATAAAACAAAGTATAAATGAACAAGATTGATTAAGTGTGATCAACCCGGGGAAGTCTCGTGATGCTCATCCTTCATCGCTTCAAGGGATGGGGTTATGATCTTTTAATACCTGGTTTGTAACACCTAGAACCATAATGTTACTGATTTTTTCCTAGGATACCTCCTAGGGTTCAGTCGAAAACACATAACAATTCACCGGACACCGTCGATGATTGGGTGAATTGTGTTTGACTTCATAACCAAAACTCACCAAGGCAACACACGAAAAACTCGATGCGCTGTCCAGATTTGTTTGTTATTTGTTTGTGATACCATGACATAAATGTACATATCCTTGAAAGTGATTGTGTGAGTTCAATTGACCAATATAAACCACACAAACACCGCAATTGAAAGGGGGAAAGAAAGTGGTGAATGGTGTGTGAAACATCACATGAATGGGTACCCCCAAACATGATCATATTAGTTGAGCATGACATACCAGTACATAACTCAATAAAATAAGAATAGAGGATGATGAAAAACAACACAAAAATCTGTAATTTAAAAGATCATTCAAATATTACAAACATGAATCTCAGGATGTACATCACATTCCTCCCCGGGTGATCACAAGGGGTTTAGAAACACATGGGAGAGGAGGAAGAAAAAGATGTTGGGGTAGAACTTCCCATAGCCTCCAGAACCTCTAGGGATGTTGAGGAGACTCCTTTGAGACTCCAAAATGGCAGCACCTTGCCTCTTGTCCAAACTTGCAAATGGGGAGCCCAAGGTGCCATTTTATAGGAAAATTGGAAGGTGGTTTAGGCACACAGATTTCTTCAATCCACTTGTACCATGCGTTTAGGCCTTCAGACAGTCTTATATCTCTTTGGAGAAAATAAAAGAGTTGTAGACCTACCTCTTGACTATCTCCACCGAAGGTTTGGCACCCTTTGGACAACTACAGCTCAATATATTGATAAAATACAGAACACCGCATTTGACTTGATCCAAATTCGGTGGCTTGGACAGATCAGTTCGTATTGGCCTTATAGAAGCCGAATCAGCATTGGATTCCTTAATATGAAATGTAGCCTATTACGTTTTGGACAGGACCACAAAATATCAGCCCATTTGGATGCACGGAAGTCGTGTACTATGCAAAACAGTGGACAGATGTCCATGGATCCATGCAACTTTGGTCCATTTTTCTTCCACTTCATCAAAGGCTCTCCAAATCACCTCCACCTACATTGAAACAATAAAAACAAGTAACATTTCCCATTATAATATTCATTAACATTAATTTATTTATTCAAAAATGAAGTGTAATTTATTATTATATTTGGAATATTCATTGCAAAACTAGTTTAAAACTGCGTTGTAAGGGTGGAATAAAACAGTGAATCGTGGTACGATCATATACCAATTCATTTATTCATAATTTCTCACAAAAATCCTAGTTGAAGAAAATTTCAATTAAAATATGTAGTGGAAAACACCATTTAGGTTTTAATTAGGATTTTAATTAACTTAATCCACATTACAATAAATATCAAAAGTAAGAAAACAATCTTTTATCAATTAAAGAGGTTAATTTTAGTAAGATCCCACCATAAATTTTTATGTAACACCATATATGTGGTTTCTGATAGTTTAATTAACCATCCCTAATTATAATAAACCCCCATGGGGTTGAGCACCATGGAATAAAAAATAGAGGGGACCTATTAGGGTCCCTTAAATCCAAACTTGGTACATTTAAGTGCAACCCAATAGTATTTTATTTACTAAATATTTATCACACCCTTAGTGGGTTTATCATGTAAACATATCATGTAATGACTGACCTACTTGGGTTGAGTCAAGCATAGTCAATAAGTAACAATTTAAATTAATTAAATAAAAAAATTATTGTAATTTAATGTTATTCTCTATGAATCCATATTTAACAATTATTTTATTTATACAATGGTCAGGTTAGATGAATTATGATTCCCATGATATAAAGATACTTTCATTTATATGCTAGAATTAGATTTCATGTAACTACAACCAAGTTTTATCCTTTGGTTTTATAATATAATAAGTACATATATGACGGTTCAATTATATGGGTCAACCTTACTAATATATGAAGTCCCATCCTATTTATAAATTGATATTGTCACCCATTTAATCACTACCACTAATGTTTTAGCCAATGAAACAAATGGTCCATGGCTCAAACATGTCATAATTGGTTAATTAAGGTGACACAATCAAGATACATGGTAAAATACCATTTAAGTTGATGCAAACACATTAATTATCCAATTACTTATCTCATTAATCCTATAGAAACATTAGTCAAAACACTAAAATGTTACTCAAGGAACAAACATCAAGTATCAGGAAATAAAATGATGAAATCTACATGGAATGACATATGCATGGAATGTGAATCTATATATGCCTATAATGATTCATGTAAAAATAATTCCTTACCACACTGATCCAAGGGTATAATATCATAAATCAATAGCTTGTGGAAATACAACAATAAATCAAGGTGAAATAATAATCAACTGTAATAACATACCATCATGAAAATCAATCCCATCCTAGGAAACTTGATCTTTCCCCCATGTGTGGGTTATATGGGACCATACATGAGCTATTTACTAAGTTCTGACACATTTCTAATATCCCGTATACCATACCAAATAGTAAGAAAAAGGAAAAATAATTATCTGATACCACTTTGTAACACCTGACCTGAGAGACACTAATTCAATACCCAAATATGATTTTCCACATGGCCTCAAGTATGCGTCCATGTATGCTAGAGGATACAAACTAACAGAAAGGGTCTATAGTGTTATGGTGGGGATAATACCCTCTCATAATTATAGTGAAGTGCAACAGTGGAAAGAAAGAATAATACAAAAAGTGGAAGAATAACATCACTGATAACCCAGACAATTCCAAATAAATAACCATGACTAAACATGTTGAGGTATAAATACAAGCAATAAACATAAAACAGATGATAAAAACAACATTACTAAACTGATAAAAGAATTAATGAATAAAAGATCAAACTCCTGTAGGTAACTCGAGTACATTCTTGGTCTCCAGCTCCATGTCCAGTCCCATTCAATAGTAATGTGACAATAAGGAGGCACAATTCATGTCATAACCTACAATTAGGAGAACTGTTTAGGTACCAATCAGTGACTGGAATAGGGCATGAGTAAAAATCAATAGGACACTGCCAATGGTGTCTAATTCATATCCAGTCAATATATATAAAGTGATACATTGTGCATGTATGATAAAAAAAATCAGTGAAATAAATATAAACCCATCAGATTGGATTTCTCATGGGACACCCAGTCGACTCTACTTGATCTGAGCTAAAAGAAAATACCTCTAAGAATTTATATTTATTATTAATAGGCTTGGTACCCTTGGAATGTAACCAAGATATCCATTTACAATGATAACCATATGGAGATTCATATTTTAACTAAGGGAATCATATTTAAATTAGGGCATCACCCCAAGCATCTAACCAAGGGGACGTGATGCGTTAGGTCCAAACCTCTCTCACAAGTGATGTGGAACATCATGTTCAATAATTACAAGTAAATTATAATGATTTGGAACATCATATATAACTATTTAAATGAATGAGGACAAAGTTGGAACATCATGTCCAATGATAAAAATAATGATAAGGAACTCCATGTTCAATAATTTAAATTATGATAAGGAAGGTCATGTCAAAAAATTATAAATGAAAGATATGGAACATATTTTCCAACAATTATAAATAAAAGATATAGAAGAAATTATCCAACAATTATAAATGAAAGACAAGGAACATCTTGTCCAAGGACTATAATAGACCATGAGTAACATCATGTTGAATTATTCTAATTAAATGATGAGAAATGTCATTTCCGTAAAATACAATTCAATATTACATTTAATAATTTATTTATAAGTTTCAAATGCACACATCAATGAATTTAATTTCACCTTTTGATTATATATATATGGAAAAGGCTTAAGCCTAAGGTGAGAATGACCAAATTGGAATATAAGCTACCCATTACCTTTTCATCACTCAACCGACTCCATTTAGTCACTCAATCATTAGTGATATGGAAACACACCTTATAAGGGTGTTTGGTTACATGGGAAAATCATGACCATATACAACATTCATTATCACACCCCTTAAGGGGTGCTTTAAACTAAGGGCATCAACCTCCGTTGATGTCAAGGGACTCATATTCATGGTCCATGTGATTTAATCATCAGAGAATCACATTTAATTTACTTACCTTTTTATCCAAGAGGATACTTAATAATTGAACATGGTATGAGTAAGTGGATATTCCCAATTATAATTCAAACATTTCATTTATTATTATTTAACCAATTCACATTCTAGGAGTCAACCTAAACACACATAAGGAGGTGTTATGGTCATTTATAAACAATGACCTATGTGGGAAAACAATAGGGCACACAAATATGGATGTCCCATGTTGATATTACCGACCTCAATCCATGTTATAGGCAACTAAAAAACATCAAGGTTGTGGTCTAACCATTTAATTTATGTTATTCTAAATTTTAGAAGAAATGCATGGGAATTCTAGCATTCTTCCCAAAAACGAATTTTATAAATGATGAAACTTTAAGGTAATGGTATATAAACCACCTACACCTTGATTAAGATATTTATGTCATCCATTATTGGACTTTAATTTGATCTAAAATGATAGAAATAGGAGAAATGTGAAAATTACTTGAAAATAAGGTATATAAGATCACATAGAAATAACATTCGATACAGCAAGATAAACAGAGAAAATAAAGAATAAAAATGATAGAATAACTGTGTGTGATTCAATGAAACCAACAACGTTTGATTTAGAGTACAAATAAGGGAGAAATAGAAAAGCCTAGCGGAAGAAAAAGGAGGCTTGAGCAGTCGCATGGTGTGAGAATGAGAAGAGAAGAAATGGTGTTTTGGATTTAAGAGGAAGGAGGGGGAAATGTTAATTTCTGTCCCCATCAACGAGTTTCATGGTTTAGAAACATGGTTTGGAAAACCATGTTCCAACTGTATAGTTACACTTTCCAAAAACCCAAAAAGTCACTTGGTTGTATTACACAATTTGAAAACTATGATCCAACCATGCAAAGTTACCATCCCAAGCACACTCCACCCCACACGGTTGTAGTGTACAGTTAGAAAAACCATGCACTAATTGTGTGGATCCATTTTTCAACTTTGTAAAAACATGAATGGTTAGCTAGGATCCATTTCATGATTAAACAAACCATGTTACTTAGAAAAATAGGCCACATGGTTTGGGCCACATAGTTAACACGAACCATGTACCATCCATTCAACCATATCTATTTCTCTTGAACTTGAGATTTTGAATCCCAAAGATCCAAAAACACATCCAAATAGCTAAGACACTTCTTTATCCTTAAATATCATAAAAAACAATACATTCAAGTGTTATAACTCTTAGAATTATTTTTTAACGATATTTTTAACAATTAGTTTTTCCACCAAATGAAAAATTCAAATATATTTAGAGTTTTCAACCCATTCCGAAATATAGGATGTTACATAAAATTTATTTTAATTATATTTTTTAAATAAGTTTATTTGTGTGTAAAATCATATATTACTTTCAAAATTAATTAATAACAAGTCCACATTATTTTTAATATAAAAACTACATTTCACTCCTTGATTTTCATTTAAAAAACATAACCGAAAAAATTTTATTTTAAAAAACAACTAATCCTCTTCAAGAGAATAGATATAAAAATAATATTAAATATCAAATTATATTAGAAATTAAAATATTTTCATAAATTAATCATGAAAGGAATAAGGTTACATATAGATAATATACTTTAATAATCAATACTAGATCTACTTAACCATAATTAATCACCCATTGAGTTCCCGCTATAATACTGGTTGAAATAAATAACCCACATATGCTTGAGGAGAATTCTAAACCAGTAGACCCTCATAAAATTGATGCCTCAACCTATAAAAATAGAAACAAGTCAACTTACTCATCATATGAAACCTCTATCTAACCCTATATGGATATCAAGAACCACATGTGATACCATAATGATTTACCTTATCCTTCATGTGATTACTATGAAAAAATTACCCAAATGGAACTGGGATAGGTTCCCACAAGACCTTATACCACTTCCAAGTGACCAAAGGTCATATTTAATGTTAGGGTTAATAAAACACAACTGGGAATAATTTTTACCCCAATGAAAATAAAATACAAAGACCAGATATCTACAAAACTTTTAGCATGACCCTTTGGGTCAATAGACATAAATAATTTTTTTAGCAACCCATTATTGGCATAACTATTCATCAAACCATTGGAATAATAAATAATGTAACAGCTCTATGAGACATGCATAAAAAATAATCTAGTCCTATAACTATCTTAAAGTTCAAAAAGTATGAGAAATAGACAATAACCTAATATGAAAACTAGGAAAACCAAATATGACCATAAGGACTAAGAAGGGAAGGATTTAAGTATGGAAATACTATGAGAAAAACTGAGGAAATCCCTTTCACATCCACCCCATAGGAAAAATAAGGAATCTAAAAGGATCCAACACCCATGTCTCTCAAGACTATCCAATCCACAAATATCCAATTTCCAATGAGGCACCTGAAACATATTATATGGAGTTTCATGTCAACCAAAGTGTACATGTAGGGGTGATCCTGTACATACTTAATAGGGAACCCCTAATATGTTTCATTGTAGTAGTGAATTACATGATGTATTCATGAAAATGTCAAATTATATATGTAGGTATAATCAAAAGTGTTTTTGCAATAACTGAACAATTTCCCACAATAGATAAGTGGTTGATAGAATCCTAGGATAACATCTAATATGACTAATAACTCTCTATACTGGGAGGATTCATACATGAATATCTTAATTGATCAGTGGCTCAGAATCTGAGATGATATCTTGGGCCACTAAATCAGGATACAATCCATATACCTATGGATAGATCACACATGTACACATATACCCCAACATAAATAAGCAGATGTTTGAAAAGAAGTTAGGGTCTTAACGAAACATCCCAAGGAATAAAACTTGAAATAGTTAGTCAATGAAATATTACAAACCAGTCCAGGGAATATGTAAATGGGTATCATGAATTAGGTAAATCTAGTAGCCCTCCAAAATTATGTGAAGAATTAGGCTTATAAGGACAGACATTTATGACACCTTCCATGCCTTCAACATATTTTAAGGAACATATAGCTCTTCCTCAATAATAATATATCTATACACATATATATATATACTTATATCATTTCAACCAAATTAATAAACAAGTCAACATCATGCCATCTATCATGGTGGTACACACGAGACAAAGAAAGTAAAACAAATGATAAATATTGGGATATGGACACACTTCTCTATACTACACTAGTTATCCAATCATCATGGTATCTCTCAAAGCCACATATCTACATTTCAATGAGCATAAAAATTCCATTAACAATATATCAGGAATTCTAATAGGTATATATTCTATAATCCAAAGATATCACAAGGCACTAATAATAAAATGTGAGTTATAAATATCAAACTTCAACTATAGTATAGTAAAATTCCAGTGTTTTATTTAATCCATGTCAAAAAAAAAGAACTAGGTACAATAATTAATTCATAGTTGTTCACTAGGGATAAACTAAATACTAGTTTAATTATGGAATTGGTCATAAACCTTGCTCACTTGAGATAACCATAGTAGAGGATATAAAATTATATAATAATTGAGTTAAATAATTGGTTAAAAATAAATTTTCTATTTAAAATAATTATTTCATATTTGAAATAAATTTTATAAAAGTTGACTCTTTTATAAGAATTATCAATTATCAATTAGGGTTTTAAAAATTAGACTTTTCCATTAAAAAGCACTATGTTCTTTGGAGAAGTAAATTTTTAATTGATAAAAATCAAGAACTTATCTTTTATTCATTAAATGGGATTATTATTTTTTATAATTGAAAATTAATCTTTTTTCAAAATAGAAAAGTAATTAAGTTTTAAAATAATGAATTGGTTTAAAAAACATACGAGTGGAATATTTTAAATAAACCAGTATAAAACTCACTACTTTAAAAAGAAGATTTTTTTTTTAATTTGAAAAAATTATATATCTTATATATGACTACATGGTTTAGGTGACCAAGAATTTATAAGAATCAATTAAATCCCTTCCCCCACTCTATCTTAGTAATCATTATTCCACTAATGAAACTTTGAACTCAGGTTAAGTTTAGATCATTGACTTGTAACTCATTTAGGAAATTGTGGAAATAATTAACCCCTTATAACACCCACATTTTGAGATAATTTCTATTTTATTATCTAATTTTATATATGAATTGATTGGGATTAGTCTTTGAGAGTTTATTATTGGTTTTGAAATGTTTATAGGGATTTATGGGGGTGTATTATTTAAGAATTTTTAGGGGAAACCATGTAGATTCCCTAGGTAACCATACAAAATCCTGATAGAGTTTAGAAGGAGGTGAAAAATTAGCTTATGGTTAGGGTAAATCGTGAAAATATCCCTAAGAACCATGTGACGTGGTATTGAGGACTTTCACACAGTTGATGCATAGTTTATCAAATCATGTGACCATAGCGTGTGACTTGGGGGTTTTGAGACAATGAAACCCTCACGGTTGACACATGGTTTGGTAAAATTTTCATCCTAAATATGATTCATAGTAAATTAAATTTTAAAATTAAATTTTTTGACCCTGATAATCTCCCAAAAACATTCATTCCTTCTTCCATGGTCTAGGATCCATACCCATGTTGTTACTTTAGGTGATTTTTCTAACTCTCTTCCCTCTAAAGCCTGATTTCAAAGTTCTTAGTGCATTGGATCTATGAATTTGATGGTAATATACCCTCCATCTCCTTATTCTTATTTCATTTATAGATCTACTCATTTTCCTTTGAACATAAACTTATATCTAGGTTTCCATGCCCAAATCTATTATATCTATCATTTTTTTAAATTTGTTTTGGTAGGGGTGTCCATGGGTTGGGTTGGGTCAGGTTGGGGTTTTTTTGACCCGAAATAATTAAAATAGGATGGGTTAGGTCAGGACGGGTCAGAAAATTTTTAAAGTTCAGACCTGACCCGAACCATCCTATCTCAGATAAGGTCGGGTTGTGTCGGGTCCATCGGGTTATTGAAAAAAAATACCACTTACTATATTCTGCATGAAGTCTCTATTATCTGCTTTGGTTAGGCTTCCTCTCCACACTATAGAACACCCTATACCATAGATAAATCAACCCCAATATTCCTCCTTCATCAGGAAAAGTATGGCTTTAGTAGGAGGTCATGGGTTCTAATCTTCTTTATAAATCTTCAACCAAAACCGTGAATCTTCGTAGATGGAAGGAGAAAAGAGCATTGGTGACATGGAGGATAGAATATGGTTTTTACATGGACGTTATAATCTATTCGTATTTATAGGATCAATCAAATATGATTTAATCTAGTCATCTTCGACATCCTGATCAATTCAAGTCAGCTTCGTCTCTGACATTTCTATGTTCTTAAAAACATGAGGATTAAATCTGGTTGTCTTAGCCTTTGGCTTCTTGAGTTCTTTGAATATGGTCATCTTAGGCTTCAGATTCAGCTTCAGAATCATGATTTCATCATTGGTGTATCAAAGAATCAAATCTAGTCAGCTTTGGTATCCTAATTTCTTCATCTAAAGCCTTTGCAACAAAAATACAAAAGAGTGACAGTATTCGGCGGATCTGGTTGAACAAGCATAGTGGATAAGAAGAGGAATATGAAGGTGAGGGTGAGGGACTTTGGTTTAGAGGGAGAGGTGTAGGAAAGGATATTGAGGGACTTGGGTTGGGAGGTACATGTGTATGCAAGGAGACTCTGATGATATGGGTAGAGGTGGCATAGGATAGAAGATCTGCACATGGGTCATCGGGTTTGTTGGTTCGGGTTGGGTCATTTTTTTCCAACCCATGAACCGACCCAAACTGACCATGGGTCAACCCAAAGTAACCCAACCTGTGCATACATTTTATTGAACATGAACCAACCTGACCCAACTCGGTCATGTCAGGTCAGGTCATTCGGGTTGGGTTGGGTTGGTCAGGTTGGGTCGGGTCTAGACACCCCTACTTTTTGGGTTATGTTGAATGAATGGAAAAGTTAGTCCAGATCAACAAGAGCATGACTTGATTCATCACATTGAATTAAATATATTTTGAGGTGGGTTTTTTTCGACTATTTTTATCCACATATTCTTGAACATGATGTACAATATTTCTAAATGGTTACTTATACTTTTTATGTATAATATGTTATTATTTATTATTGGAAGAATCCATTTGGTTTCATGATTTAAATTGTATACCTTGAATTACCACATGTAACATGTTTGATAAAATGATTAAAATAAATATTGTACTTGGATTATTGGAATGATAACTTAGCATATACAGAATGACATATGGTTTTTTTAATTTGGCGCAACCTTATTGATTTGTACTTTATACCCGTTGCCACTTGGGGTGCATAGAGGATTATCACTAATGACCAGCTCGATGGATGGACGAGTTACCGATCATGAGTATTGGTATTTTCATGGAATGAATATTTTTTGTGTGTGTATAATTAGATTTTAAATGGGTATTTCAAGTAGAATAAATGGATAAATTTTTTCTACTTATAAATTTTGATTGAATTAAATTGGTAAACTACTTTGGATTTAATCCCATTTGTTTTATTTATATTTTGAACTATGAGAAAACTTGTTCATGTCTAAGTGGTGGGAGATGGGATGTCTCTTGGGGACTAAATACTGGGTTTTATACTCACCCTTTGTATATACACCTTGGATATATTCTCAGGATGGTGTTTGGATCTTAGTGATGTTTATATGAAATGGTTGGATAGATTCCACATCAATGTTTCTATATCAGGATGTCTTTTAGTCTTTTTTTTGCGTATCTTATTTCACCTTTTCTACTCCTTTTACATTATTCAATAATTGGATTATGAGTTTTAAAATTTAAATTCAATGCAACATGTAGTATTGGTTAGGTTATTTTTATTATTGGCATGACATGTTGTGTACATTTAAATGTGAAATCATCCCCCAAAGATTTAGTAAGACCTTGGAATTTATTTCCAACCTTTGGTGTCGAGGAGATGTCACCTAAGGTTAGTGGAACATTGGATCTTTCCATACCAATAGTTAGGATTAGGGTGTTACAAATGGTATTATTTAGGTCTATCTATCATATTAGGATGGTAGAAATGAGTTAAGACAAGTTGGAACCTGAAATATATAGCATAAAAAGATATAGATAGCCTATTTATACTTAACTTTATGTTACTATAGTTTTCTAGGAATAAAAAACTATTTTTAAAAACCTATAAGAGTATTTTTACTTCATTGTCATGGGTTTAATCAATGAGTATAGCATATCATAAATTAGTAATGAGACTTCCCATTAGGATAGTGTTGACCATATTATGTTTTATGAATATTGGATTCTTGTTATAATGATTGTTGATTTTAATGATTTGGAATATCTTAATCCGTCATTTTACTAATTAAGTGGTGACTAAGTGGTAATTTTGTTTTAAATATAGATAAATCGAACCGGTTAGATGACCAATAAACCCACAGTAAGAGTTTATAGAAAATATGATTTCACCTAAACCATAGGTGAACCGAAAGTTTGTTCAAATAATTACACAAGCATTTCGATATGTTAATAATGGGAACAACAAAAAAGAACCATGACATGCAAATTGCTCTATTTAGTTTTTAAAAATAGAATTCACCAGTCTTTCAGGGAGATTCAAATCCTAATAAGGAAGAAAAATGGATTGGTGAAACGAACTAGATCATTGATTTATTTAAAAACCTAACTGATATAAAGGTGAATTTTTTAGTACACATGCTATAGGATATCTCATTCCATTGGTATAATTTAGCTATCCAACCTCAACTTGGACAAGGTCTTACATGGGAAGGATTTAATGAATTTTTCAATAATAAATTCTACCTACATACCTTTAATATATCCAAAACGATATATTTATTTATTATTATGAAAGAAAATCTATTAGTGATGAAATATGAAGCTATGTTTATGAACTTAGTTCATTTTTCTCTAGATTCGGTCACTATAGAGTCCCTAAACGAATATATAATTGAGGATAGAATGACTCTATAAATTCATTCTAAGATATTTTTGTTATTTAGTAATGATTATACCAACTTCATTAATAGATTGATAGTAGTGGAAAAGGATATTATTGAGAATATTAGTGAAGGAAGAACATCCATATATATTGGTATTGGTGGGAACTCTAACACTTAGAGTAAGTAAAGGAGGGAAAACAACTTCCAGGGAGGAATAATATAATAGAATAAATACAATGCATTAGTTTCCTTTCCTCTATGACCCAATAACAAGATATGATGTTTCCAATGTGGTTTGTTTTAAAATAAGAAGTGATATTTTACATACCACCCAAAGAGTGTCACAACTATAATCATATGAGACATATTAGATGTTATTTCCCTAATGTTCCAAAGTCAGTTACTTGTAATATATCTCTTATGTCTCATAAATCTTATACTATGATTGGTAAATCATGTAAGAATTGTTATTGTCCTTATAACTGAGAAATCTAGGGTGATTCCCAAAACACCCTGACTCATTAGACAATGCAACTGCATTAGGGAAGAATGGGACATGAGGAATTAATTAGAATTTATATGGTATTGAGAAGATGGTCATAGAGGAGAAATTAGGCCCTTCAACTATATAAGGGACCATTATTATTAACTCAAATCTTGTGCAAGTTATATATAATACCACTGCATCTCACTCTTTTATTACTTATCTTGTTATTAATCAAATGGGGTTGTATATCAAGATGATTCCACATGTTATGAGTATCCACACACCTATTATGCAGTGATAATTAATGGTGTTTAAGTATTTTACTTGTTCTATAACCATATATTGATTATAGTCTGTTTGGTACATTTTAATTCTGAAAATTTATATATTTTATTTAATCCTATGAATGGATTTGTTAGTTACTTTCAAGGTTCATGTCGTTTGTTATGAATGATGAGTATTTTTTATATCTCCTGATGGAATGGTACATATATTTAAAAGATATTATCATGGGAATACTAGAATTTAAATAACTTTAGTACTGATGGTTGGAATTATTTATTATCAATTGGAAACAGTCACTTTGGGCACTAATTTCATAATTCGGACTAGATAATTTCCTACCATTATAGATCTATATGATAATTTTTTTTTAAATATTTCACTAATTTTATAGATAAAAGGGGAGTATAATTTTCAATTGATATCCTTCTTGGGAAAAATTTTATTTCAATTCCATAATATAGAATGGTTCCAATATAATTGAGGGAATTTAAGGTCTAGTTAGAGGAATTTTGATGTAATGGTTTTATAAGGAAGAGTAAATCACCTTGGGTAACTTAAGTTATCTTTTTAAAAAAAGAAGTTGTTTTGATAAGACTTTAGGTTGATTATCATAAACATAATGTGTAATACCTTATGTGTATAAACACGTTTAAAATTTGGAGATAAAATTTTAATTTTCATTTTGCAGATGGGCTGAATTTTCATATGTGGTTTCAGAATGAATTCTACGTGTTAAGACATATTAATGTGAAATTTTTTGGAAACATTTTAGGACCTAAGAGGTATCTCAAGTGATTCAGTGAGTCTTGGGAGCTTTATTTTAAGTTTTAGGTGTCTTATAGGTTTCTGAAAAGGGTTCATGGTTTATGTCGCATGGTTTAGATCAAACCAAATTGGAACCCTCATGTAGGAGGATATTTATTCAAATTTATATATTACCCAACTGGCTGGAATGGTTGGACCATGGTTAAGGGTTAACTATGTGGGATTCAGAGGAAATCATGCAAGATTTTATTGGGGCTAGGGAATGGAACATTTTTTTTCATTGGGTTGTATAAAACCCATACAGGGTATTATAGAGGGGTTATACACCAATCAACATAGTTAGTGCATGGTAAGTAAACCGTGCAACCAAACAATGTGATATGATCTTGGTTGGGTAGTGACTGGCACACAACTGACACATGGTTTGGTAAACCGGGTGGCCAAACCATACCTCCTAACTAATTTTGCTAAAAATATAATTTTTACCATTTTTTCCAAGTAAAAATAAAATGGGACTCCCCTTTATTCTCCCTCGCATTCAAACAATTGACCTCCCTTCCTCCCCTCTTCCTCCTTGGTCTTCCACCATTTTGGTTGTTTTTAAGTGTGATTATTTAGTATTTAAGGTGAGTATCCTCCTATTAAATTATATTTTTATCTTTACTTTTGGTTTATTTTAACTTTAGGCATCTGATTTTAGGGATTTTATTCTAATTCCATCAGAGAATGGTGGAATTGTATGATTCTCTTTAGGCTTATATTATACCTTGTAAGGGGACATATTGATATATTTTTCACATGTCACCATTTTATTTTTTTAATATGTATGTAATTTTGGTGAATTTATTAATTTTTAACCTTTAAATTGAAATTTATTTGTGTTTTTATTAGCATCATTGGTTAGGTACTTGGCCTATAATGTGGTCAGGGGTATGTCCCTGGTTTTTGATGAGTGTTTGGATATGGTTCAAGTGTGGTGAGAGATTTTGGTAGGTGTTTTATCATTTAAGACTTTTTGAGTTAATTAAATAATTAATAATATTTTTTTAATTAATTTTTTAGATGTCACCAGCGAATTAGGAGTCAGGAGTGTGGGAGAAGACTGTTTGGGTATAGACAAGGATTGATGGGACTTTTCAGTTGTTGTCGACGCATATGAACTACTTGGAAGCATTCAATAAGGGTAGGTGGTCCCTAAATTTTTCCATAGTCACATTTTAATCTCTAAGTTGATGTGATAGAGGTATCACTAAAATGTCGAGTGATAACCATTGGAATTTAATTTATTGTACTAAATTAGAATTGGAACTTAGTTAGTACATTTGACATGTCTTATTCCCTATGGAAAGGTGGATCCTAGTGGAACAACTTGGTAATAATATTGACCTTGTAAATGGGCTAATTAAATAGTGTTGGAAATAGTATTTTGATATTGGTAACTTGAAAACAAAAATTTGGGGAGTGCTAAATTGAAGTGGTTTGGAAATGAAAATGTGGGTATGAAAATTGAACTTATTTTATTCTGAATTTGAAATATATAAAGGATAATTTGTTTTTTTGTTAAATAGAAAGGTGGAATAGAATTAATGACATGTTTTTGGTTATTGAAATTGGAATTTAATAAAATTGATATTTAAATGGTATTTTAGAAATGGGGTTTAGAAATGGGTTTGGAAATAGATATTTGGAAATTCTATTAGAAATAGAATTTGGGAATAAGATCAAAGATGGGAATTGAAATGGTTTGGGTAATGGAAATTTAAAATTGTTTTAGAACAAAAATATTAAAAGATCCCTTATAGCTTATTCTGGTTTATTTTGTTACTATTGAAATGATGTTACATTTTAGTTCTATTGTAAATATATATGGATTGATTCATGATTGTTAAACACAGGGTTGAAAGACCCTCAGGTGGATGCATGGATTAACCGTTTAACCTATGGTGAACACAACCCCTGGGTCAACGCTTGGATTGATTATTAAACCCAAGGTGAAAGAGGCCCTTGGGAGGATGCTTTGATTACTAGTTAAACCTTGGGTGAATACAACCCCTTAGTGGATGGTTCAATTGATGATTAATCCCATGGTGAACACAACCCCCCTGGTGGATGTGGGAGCTTTGAGGAAGGGTATATTACCCATGGATGACGGTTTATAGATAGGTATGGTTATATTACCCCTTGTGGGGATATGCATTTTCATGGTCATCATGACATGGTCAATGAAATCATGGAATTGTATGGAGTAGGTATTTACCATTCCTGGAGTGAACCCGGCCCAGGGTTATGCATTTTTATGCCATTTTATTTTAAATGTTTTAAATGTTTATCATTATAAATATTAGATTTTCGAATTCTACATACACCTATTTAAAAGAATAATTATATACAGGGAAACTGTTGGTGTGGGACCACAAGGTTTTACTCAAACCTTGATTAGGATTCCATGACACTTGGGTACCCAAGTAGACACCATTACTGTTCATAGGTTCAGGTTCAGGGAAAGGCCCAGGGTTGATGCATGTTGTCTTGCTTCCTAGGTTGGAGTTAGATGATAGGACCAGGTAGGTATTCGGACTAGTTGAGGATGGGATTTTGGATTTTATTTTATTTTTTATCCTTTAATACTTCATGTTTATGATCCAAAAACTGCTGACCCAGTTGTGTATGTTTGATAAATTCATTATCATTTCTTGTGAGGTTGTATTTATTCACTGTTTGTGATGATTATTTGGATGTGTATCAAATTTAGTTTTCTTATATTGTGTTACAAACTCTGATAAATAGGATGTAGTATCCCTATAATAACCTCATGGTCTCTCTTCACTAGTTAAAAACCTCTTGCATATGGGGAGGCACACATAAGGTTATGTGACATCATAGGTATGGGCACCAGTCAGTGGTCTTGGGAAGTGGGATGCAAAAAAATGGTATTAGAGCAATTTTTCTTTTTTAATACTCTTTTTTCATGGTAGATGAGAGATTATGATGTTTTAGGGCATGGTGATGAGCTTATTCCTGGGTGTTGCAGAACTACATATGGGGGAAAATCCATGTTTCCAAGGATGGGAATTGATGTTATTATGTTTCACTTTTATAGTTTAATGATTTCCACCTTGAGTGGAAAGCTTTGGAGTGATGTTATTGATTATGGGATTTTGAGTCTTGGGAAGTATGGAAAGATGTTGTGTGTGTTCATAAATCATTCTAGGCATATACTTGTCTGGGATTCATGTTTTTTGGCGTTTTATTTATTGATTGTGGTTTATTTTTGTGGGTAATTTATTTATATCTATGTTTTTAAATAATTCATAGGGTCAGTAATTTAAAGTGATTATAAACATTTATATGGTTTACATATAAGTGTACATTGGCATTTTACTTGACCAAATCCTCAAATTAATTCTAGATAGTTGGCTTGTATACATGAATTATAAAGTGAAAGTTTAGTTAAATAAAGTGATGGTAAGAAAATTATAAATTTTTTCCCTCATAACATATGAATGGAATTTTATCTAACAAAACCATGGAGTGTAAAACCAAATAAATTTTGGGAATTTTAAAATTATTTGTATTGAAATGTTTTAAAATATGAATCCTTGGATTCTAAATTATGGAGTTCAATTAAAATAAAATAAGAAATAATGATACCTTTATGGATCTTGGGATGAGTATACATTATGTTTATTTGACATGAACCTATGTATGGGTAGTTGGGTCTAGAAAGAGAGCTTGGGTGGTGAAACCATAGGATATGGGTTCTAAGACCTTGATGGGTTTGGGTGTGCTAAATAGTAGGTTGTTAAATGTTGTGCATTTAGTTGGGTTATGACCTTAAGGTTGTAGGTTTTTTCCTTATACCATAGTTTCTTGTATATCTTATAGGGGTTATGGACCTTTTAGGATTTGTTTAGGACTCTAGAGTGGGTAACTTGGATCTTAGTTTTGATTATAATGGATGTGTATGTATGGGAATGTGGGACTTAAAGTAAGCAGTTGTACATGGGGCATTAGACATTGTATGTTTTTGAATGGATGCAAGAGATCCGCCTCTAAATAGTGACTTGTGTGAGGCTTGGATTAAAGAGATATTAGTGAGATCCCAATTATCATAAGAGTGTATCTCAGACTTGTGACAAGTCAATATGTTTGTTAATCAAAGGTGACTGTGAGAGGGGTAAGCCTAAGGTTGTGGGTGATTTAGGAATATGAAGTGTGAGAAGATGTTTTAAATTAGTGAATAGATGTTCAAGAGGTTTTATAGAGTTTATGGAAAATTAATTCTTTTGCCTTGGGTCACTTATAATGGAAGAACCTGAGTGACTGCATTTGGTTTTAAAGCCTATTTTATTAGGGGAAATATTGTTCAAATGCATGACCCAATTTTCCTAATGTTGTTTTTGAAATTTTTTTATGTTAAACCTAGGTAGAAGGGTCTAGGGATGATGGAGAATGGGTAAAAAGTTATGATCTTGGAATAAATCTGGGATGATGGGAATTGATACAATGATACCCAACTAATGAGATATATTTGTATTATTGGATGAAAGCATCAAGGATTCCTCTAGCTCAATGAGACTAGTAGGTTATAGGAAATGGTTAGATAGCTGAGTGGATGTGTGATCCTAGGATTGGTAATGAAAAACTCATGTGATCATGAGTTGGGTTTGGTAAATGGTTATTGGGGATCATGTAACCCTAAGGTTTTTATGAGGTTGAGGTGGCAGGAACATGATGGAGATGTGAAACATTGTTTGGGATATGTGATTGATTGGATCCTGAGTAAGAACACATTTATTTTTGGATAGAACAAGGATATGTGGGTGGGATACACACATTGTATTTTTTTGTTTTAGATTAGTAAGATGGACCATTTTAATTCTATGGAAGATCATTCTACTCTTGGAGAATCTTGAGTGGTGCGATGGTGGTAGTGCTTCCATGAATGTTAAATTCAAGTTTGCTTGACAGAGAGTCATGAGGCTATAGTGGGTTTGGTTAATGGGTTATTCTATAATATAGGGGACCAAGAGTTGATGAAACAATTGCGGTTAGGAAGGCCCGGGTACTTTGGTTAGGTTTTGATATATCCCTCCAACGAGAGGTGGAAAAATGGATGTATCAAAGAGTGGTGGAACAAAAACTTGGGTTTAACCTAGATATGGATTTTAGGGGATGATTGGTGTATTGAGAATGGATCAAAAGAGAAACATGTGTTGTTTATGCTAGAACCTAGAGGTTATGATCAATGAGCAGTATAAGAGAAGTTTTATGGTGGGGGTACACCATCAGCCATTAGAGGTAGGCACCATCATTATAGTATAGGATATCAATGAAGGCTATGGTTCCATTATCGGAAGTTGAGAATTGATGGTGTTTTATTTTTTATTTTTTATCTTAGGTGGGAATAATATGACCATAGAACATATTTGATTTTGGTGATGAATGGACTACAAATCATGGTGGTTGAGATTTTCACAAGTGAATAGATGAAAATGAAAATACTATGGTGGGGAGTGATAGGTCGATCATGGTCTTATGAACCTTATGTTGGAAGGGTCATGGGCATGCAGAATTGATTGTGGAGCAGTCGTGGTAGCATCATGATGCTAGTGTGAAAAAAAGATAAATTTAATGGGTTAATTAGAGACTTAAAAATAAGGAATATAATGTGTTTGTGGAATGAGAGTAGGAATTGGATTTGGGATCACTGAGGAATTAGTGTAACCTGAGGTTTATTGGGTCAGAGATGCATTAGCGTAAAGCAGGACATAACAATGATTTGGGAAGCCGAGGATATAACTATGGAGCCTCACCAGGAGTTGGGTATGGAATCCAAAGATCATGTTTAGGTGATCATAGGATTCCACCAAGTGTAAATTCATTTTAATTAGGAAAACTACTGAAGCATCAATAGTTTGATCCAAGAATTTTGAGATGAGTCGGTCATAGATATTTTGACTTACATCCATGTATGTATTGAGATGAGGTTTGTAATAAACCACATACAATGGGTATTTTTGGAGATGGAGGATGTGTTTTAGGATTCAAACCAAGATTTCGAGGAAAATATGGTATGTTACTATTTTATTCATCGACAATGGTTATACATCTATATATGTTTCAAATTCAATGTTGAGGATAGGTATCGACATTTAACTAGTGTTGTCATGGATATTCTGGTGTGGTGACAAAATTTCCTGAGTTTTTATGAACTATTATTTTTGAATAAATTAAATTTATTTAATGACTTTTATTTCATGATACACCAATTTAATATTTTTTTTATATTCCACACAATTTTATGCTTTCACTACACACAACCCCAACTTATCTTATGCAACACACAACATTGAGTTTCTACGGAGCAATATTTTATTATTATAACTATTTAAACAAAAAGATTATATGTATATGAGAAGGATTAACTAAATTTTTTAAATATGGTTTACAAATATAATGAATTATCTAATGACCAATTAATTATAAATAAAAATAAAACCCTTTTGAAAATATAAGAAAAACTTTTTCTGAAAAACTACTTAAATGTGAAGAACTGTGTTTTATACCAATAAAATAAACAAATCAAACTTATTGGATTATATTAATGATATATATATAATATTAAAACTAATTTTTAACATTCATCCTATGTGTTTCCAAGACATAATATAAAAATAAATCCAGTTTTATGCTTAAAAACTGTATTTTTCTAAAAAGGCAGTTTTATCACTTTTTGATGGCGTACTTTTTTTAAAAATAAATTTTGAAAATTTTATAAACTTTATTTGAAAAAAATAAACTTCATTTTTTAAATCATAATTTTAAAATTTAATTTGGTTTATTTTTTGATATTTTCAGGATATGTTTCATTTTTTGATGAATAGTGAAAAATACTGCATTTTAATTGAAAACTGATTTTTCATCTAAATAATTTATAATGTTAGATTATATTTTCAGTTTGTTTTAAAGTAAAATTATATCAATTATGAATATATTAATCCAATTTTATTCATTTTAATAATTTTCTTATTAAATTTGGATATAAAATCTTTTCAAACCTTTGAACATTTTCAGTTTTAAAACCATCTTTCTCACCTCGTATACAAGATTGATTTTAAATTAATTTTAGCCAGTTATGTGTTTTTAATTTTGAAAAATTAATTCTATATTTTTAACCATAAGGTAAAAATTTAATAAATCAGTCATTTTATTTTTGTAAAATATGAATAGTAAACTTCACAATTGTTTTTCCACGATTAAGGGTAAATCGGGTAATAAAGAGTCAAAATAATATTATAAATATTATAAAATTACCCTAAAACTTGTCATAATTTTATTGAATGAATTATAGTCGAATTAAATCATACTTGGTCCTAATATATGACCTATTTGAGCCACATGGATGACTTGAAGGCCCTTATAGTATTTTATTTTAAGAAAAGTCTAACTTGTCACACTAATGTTTTCAATAAGTATAAATTTTTTAATATGGGTCCATAAAGAATATATATTAGACCATAAATATTATTTAGAACTATTAAATATTTATCTTCATCATGATAATTTATTTTTATTTTTTAGTGAATAAATAAGTACCTTAAATAATTACACAACGATGATGTAGTAATTATTGAATTAACAAAACAATAAAATAATTGATAATAATTTAATAAAAGAAATATAATTTGAATGAATTAAGGTGATCCAATAATTTTATAGATGATTATTAAATATTATGGGTGTATGGAATTATTGTTTTTATAATATATCATGTTTCATTGAGTTTCTTAAAGTCAAACTAATGAATAGTGTTAAAATTGATACTAATGATATTTAAAAAAAATAATATTTTATTAAATTATTCAGAAATCCTAAAAATATTAAATGTTGAAAAATAGGATGATATATGGTCTAAAATATCATAAATTATCTATTTATGGTCCAATTTCCAATTTATATGTAAAAATTATAACCTTTTAATGTTGAAAATGTTGTTACTATAATTAAAATTAAAATATGTTAACTAAGGGTTAATCAAATTGAAAAGGTTTAAAAAAATATCAAAACTTGTATAGAATATATTTTTAATGATTTTAAATTCTTATATTATATTATCTCAAAATAAATGTAATATTTGGGATATTTGTATTGATATTGAATTTATAATAAATTAATCATTTAAGAAATTCCAAAAGGGCACCTCCCCTCTCTTATAAAAGAAAACCTATTTTTATCTTTTCTTTACACTTAAAAACATATTTATTTGAGTAAAAACTATTAAAATATCCTCCTAACCTCCACAAATTCGTCCTATAATCCATAATTTGGGTAGAAATCCAACTAAGAAAGTCCTATGGTGCAAACCAAAAGAAGATACATGAAGAAGAGGTAATGTTCATCAATGAACGTTTTTGTTTTATTTATTCCTTAAACCCATTAATTTTTTTATGTCATGTTTATATAATTAAATAATTATATTTTATATAATTATTTGTTTTTATGTTTAGGTTATTACCTACAACTTCAGACACTTCCTTCAAATGGTATATGCAATCATCGTTTGTGTGTTCGAAAAACTACCACCTCGCGAACTGATGTCGTTATTTATTTAATTACCACCTTTAAAGGTTGATAATAATGATGTATTTATAGTTTATATATGATATATATTACTTTTATTAGGTTATTATGATTATATAATTGTAATATCACTCAAACCTTCATGATTTCCATTTTTTGGGAATACGAAAATGTCATTTGTGTGTACAATATACTACCACCTCATGAAGTGATGTGATTTTTTATTTATTTATTAAGAATACACTTTTGTGGAAAAAGTGAAAAACCAAAAGTCCAACAATACAGCCAAACAAACCCAAAAAACACCAGAAAGAGCAGGAACTACCACATACACGCAACAACAACACCACCATCCCTAAACTGGACACTCGGCGATCCCATGCAAGCATGGTCCCTCCCGATGTTGTCATCCCTCCAAATCAGCCATGTCCCAAATGACCTGCCAAGGAATTGGTAGAGTGCTCTATCCCGATGAGGAAGCCCCGACTGCACTTCCCAAGTCAAACCGGGGGCGAAGCCTCATAAGAAAAGGAAATGTTACCAAAACACAACCTAAGCCTATTATTGCTTTCTTCCCTGTAGAGATTCCAATGTATTATCCCTACCTTAGCCCCAGGATCTTCTCCAATAACATCTTCCAAATATTTCACCATTTTGTCCCAAGTGTGGATATAGTCCTCTTTGCTGATTTTCTTGTCATTGAAGCCTCTCATTAAGATCAAGTCTTGCTTGTCAATCCACTTCACCTGTTCGTGATTGAATTCCAATCTTACTTCCCTTCCCATCATGTTAGCCTCTTCCTGTGGAATTTCAACATACAGGAACTCCTCGACCATATCCTCCTTGGAACTAAGGATGGGTTCCTTTCTAGTCCCTATCTTCCTAGTATAAATTTCCATTTCATATATGTTCCCCTTGCTTAAAGCCCGGTTCACCACATTGGACATGGTCACCGGTAGTTTCTTCGCAGAGCGGGTCTCCAATGGAGGGGCAAGCAAGGAGTAATCTTTTTCCCCTTCCTCTTTTTACAACTCATACTATGCTTCTGAGTTGTAACCCCCTCAATCACCTGATCCGATGCATCCATGTTGACTCCCTCCGAATCAGCCACACCACCAATAGACTGTCTAACCATCATTCCATGGGAAATACCACAATTAGTAATATCACCTTCATTCTGTTGATGGCAAGGTATTGGTTCATCTTCCCTAGCATGTTCCACTACATCATCTAGATTTTCCAGTAAAGAAAAACGGTTTGGGGAACAAGGAATAGCCTCATCCACCCCAACCTTAACCAGACTTGTTGAGGTGTTCGGGTCTGGCATCTCAGGCTCACCCATGCCATACTGAAGCTCAAGTCCCCTGCCCATATACTGGAGATTACATACCCCATCCATGTCCTGGCCCTGTATATTGATTGCAGCATCAAGGTTCAGTTCATTATGATTACCATTCTCCCAGTTGGCCGATCCAGAAACCTCTGGAGGGGTAGACACCACAGCCCCTGATATGGTCTCCTTTATCCTAGATTCATTCACTTCCACCTGTACTCCTACCAATGGAACATTTACCTCCCCTGATAGCACCCCCTGAACCATCGGCTCAATGTACCCAACTGATTTGGAGGAAGCGTGACAAACTTGAGACCTGCCTGCAGGTGAAGATTGATTGCTGCCTTTCTCAACACCAATGGTGACCACTTCTCCTTCCGAGGGAACACCCGCTGGTATAGCTGGAACATCAGAACTTCCGCCACCCCTAAACCTCCTTCGACAACCATGTTCATCATGGCCCTACTTGTGACAAAAGGATCAGAATGGGATCCATGATTCATAGACTATTGATTGAGCGTACCTGTACTCTTCTTCAACTACAATCCATACAAGCTCGGGAGGCACTCTTGCAAGGTCCATTTCCACACAAATTCTAGCCGAAAAGGGATGATACATGGAAGCTGTTCTTTGATCACTGCATACAAAATGCCCTATCAAGTTTCCTATTGATCTCAATAACCCAATATTCTGAAATGGCAGAGGAATTCCAGGCAATTGAATCCAAATTTCCGTGTAAGACGAGTCACGGTTCATGTGCACCTCAAAGGACCAGTGCAGTAAGTGGAACTGGAGGCCACAGAAAGGAATCCTCTTTCCTGACCAAGCCATTCCCAAATCTTCCTCATCCGAAAATAAAATAAGGAATTGACGCGGTCCCAGTATACTTACAAGTGCACGGTGTTTCAAACCCCACTCTATATTGATTGCTTTGTCTAAGTGCTCCACCAGAGGTCGCCGCTTCGTAAACCTCACGATTAGCGCTGAGGAAAGTAAAGCTGAATCTTCATGGAATTCCTTCACTGAGGCCGGAACAATAGGTTGACCTGAAACACACCCAGGTACCTTCATAGCAACGTCGATTGCGGGGAGGAAGAAACCCGCGTCCGGCGAGGATCCAAAGCAATCCCTACCTCGCGGTCGCGCAACTCCTGAGGCATGAGTTGGAGACGAAGACCCCCCCCCCCCCCCCCCCGATGTGATTCATTCATGATTTATATAGAATGTATTAAGGATGATTTTAATAAATATATTTTAAATATATGATAGAAAAATTATTATTTAATGATAATATATCACATAATTTTCATTATTTTAATCTAACACGAAAATGAAAATAGCGTTCATACGTACGTACGACCTACTGTCTCCATAAATGATATATTTTATTTTCTATATATAACTTTTTAAAGCACCATAAATGAATATATAATAAATATATATCATATTTATACCATATTTATCATTATTGATATGTTTAAATCATAATATAAGTAAGAGGACCGAGAATAACAAGTCAAAACATGTACAAAAACAAATTAGTTATTACCCGAAACATAACCTTAATATGGAATGGTTAATAAAATATTAATATAAAGTCATAAATAGATAATATATTGTATTATATATATGAATATGGTTCTATGGTATATGTATAATAAACTTATATTTATTATACCTAAGGTTTTAACATGTATGAAGGAAGTCACGACTTAAGGTAAGGGGATTTTTAGTCTGACTTTTATTTCTTTTAGACTTATGCCATATTCACAACTAGTTTATTTTGTGTGGTATATTTAATTACTATGGAAGTAATATATTATTATTATAATTTAATTTATGGGCATTTACATATCCATTTTTTGATATCTCATTCATGGGGGTTGTGGTTCAAAGTTTACCAAATCAGTAAGGCAATTTTGTCTCAATTTTCCTTCTTTGAGATACATATTATGTTATGAACCTATATTATTTTACAAGGTGTATATAATAACGTTTTAATTTTTTTATCATGAATAAGCTTCTTTTCATGATATTATAATTTTAATTTAATGTTATTCTCACTTCGTTTGGAAATTTGTTTTACTCAAAAACCATGTTTTCTATAAATGTTTTTAAATGAACTTTTAAGAATTTCAAGGTAAAAGGATTTAAATTATGTTTAAAATGGTTTTAAAATATTAATTTATAATTTTTAATGGTTATTTTCAATGAAAAATTTTTTCTAAATGTTTTATTATTTTAAAATCATTTTTTCAAAGCGAGAAAGATATTTTCCTCGAGAAATGTTTTAAAAAGATCTTTCAAATTTATTTTCCATCTAAATTGAAATATATTGGTGTTAATAATGCATTAATTAGGATATTATCCAAGGGTACTGGTAATATTATTTATCTAAATGGTTTATATTTTTATGTTTATAAAACCCATATTTCTTCATTGGGTTATATGCTTATGAAACTTGCTTCCTTTCACATGTTATGTTATAATTATTAAACCTATATCTTTTACACAGGTTAAGATATGATAAAATTTTTAGGAAACCCATTTAATTTCATGGGTTATGATATGATATATTTTTATGATATTGTGGCACATATATGTATGATTTCATTATGTGATGGGTGGGATCTATATCCCCCTCCAATGCATTAGGTAAAGATTTATATCTCATGAGATAGACACGACTGAAATGGGAGGTGTACCCAGTTAATTAAAGGAGTTTTTACACTAAGATGGTATTGGGAGTGAACCTTGAATAAAAATATGGTTTTGGGAGTGAACCCATTCTACTAATATGTCCTTTTAATTAAGCCTTGACTACTATGGAAATTATTTTATATATTTATGTGTCTGCCATAATTCCATGTATTATTATTATGTTTTTATTTCATGAATTATGATCTTCAATCCCTTATGATTCATGTTTTATGAATAACCAATATTTATTCCATGACTCTTGTATATGAATTTTTACATACAGGGTATGATCTCAAAATGTTATGCTTATGTTCTTATACCCTTATGTTCATGTTATGACCACATATCTCCTTTGTTTACCATTACTAAGTTTATGATCTCACCATTTATTATGTTTCATTTACCTAGGTTATGAAGATATTTATTTTGTATGATGTGTTTAATAAGGGTGATAGACATGGAGAACCTATTGAGATATAATGTAGCTTACTTATGGACCAATGTTTATATTTCCATGTTTCCAAAGGGACTCATCTAATACATTATATGGGAATGTATTTGTGTAATGTATTAAATATTACAAAAAATATAAAATGTCTATGTACCTTAATCTTGGGTCACTATAGGTAAGTTTGGAACTATGATCGGTACAACATAGGAATGAGGGTTTGGAGCTTCAATATGCAATTCTGATGGTGAAAGGACCAAAGCATTAGAATTTGTTCTTATAAGATGAAGTTTATGGTGGGGCGCACCATAAGAATATTGTGTGTTTTAATGATAAAACCATTAGAGTTTTGAGATATATGGTCTTAGGTAAGTTCTATCTCGGTGTTTTGGTTATGATTGAGAATGTTGGATTAGGTCTTGGTGGTCAAAGCTGCTTGAATTTTAGAGTGTTCCTTGGATGTGTTTCTAGAATTTGGGAACATAATGAGGATATTTTTCTTATGTGAGTGACCAATATATATTGAGAGATATGGGAATATTACCCCAAGACTTCATAGGTATAAGAAGTCTTATGGTGGGAAGTTAGTAATACCCCATATGTATATACAAGTTTAAAAATTTAAGAGGAAATATATATTTTCATTTGGTAGATGGGATGATTTTTTAACTAGGGTTTTAAAGGGTATTCCAATATTTTATTCATCTTAAAGTGATTTTTTGGGAAATTGTTCCTGACCCAAGTGGTACCTCAAGTGCTCGAGTGAGTCTTAATAGCTTCAGTTTATAATTCAAGTGTTTTGGAGGTTTATAACAATAGTGCATGGTTTGGGTCACACCGTTTAGATCAAATAATGCGAGTAACATTACAAAGGAAGAGTTTTAGTTCAATTTGTAGAGTGTATAGATGATTTTCATATATAGAGCATGGTTAAGGGTTAACCATGGGGGATTTAGAGTAAACCATGTGGGATTTTCTTGGGCCTTGGGTATGGTGCATGGTTTGTAAATGCTTGAAAAGAAACATGTGTGAGGTGTTTCCAAGACATTAAATTTTTCATTTGATCATGTTGGAACATGGTTAATAAACCATTCATCCAAAATATATGATATGTTATTTCTTTGGAAGTGATTGGATCATGATTGGTGTACGGTCTAGTAACCCATGTGGCCAAACTATCTTGTCTATCTAGTTTTCTTAAAAATTTCATTTGAAACATGTTTCCCTTATGAAAATAAAAATATTGTCCCCCTTCTTCCCCCTAATTTGTACCTTGCCAACTATCCTACTTCCTTGGCTCCTTCACCATTTTAGGTGTGATTATTTAGTGTTTAAGGCGAGTTTTCTTCTATTACCTTGTCATTTTCACTTCCCCCAAGTTTATTATAATTTTGAATATTTGAGTTTTAGAATTTGGTTCTAATTCCACTAGATAATGGTGGAATTGGCTGATTATCTTAAGTATTTCATTATTCCTAGGTAGGGGATATCTCGAGATTTCTTCTGCATGACTTATTTTTTCATTTTTAATAGGTATGTCACCATGATGAATTTATTAAGGGTTTTCCATTAAATTTTAATTTATTGATGTTTTTCTTGTTGTCGTTGGTTAGGTCCATAACCTAAAATTTGGTTGTGGGAACATAAACAGATCATAGAGAGTGTTTGTATATGGTTCTTTTGCAGTGAGATCTTGAAATAGGTATTTTTTCATTTATTACTTTTATATTTTATTGAATAATTAGTCTTAATTGTTAATAATAATATTTTGAGATCTCATGGATGGGTTAGGATCTGAGAGTGTGGGTGGGGACCATTTGGTCACGAATGAGTCTTGAAGATCCTTAACAACTACTATCTACCCTTGGTAAGTAATTGGAAGTGTTAAATAAAGGTAAGAGGTCCCAAAAGGTTTCCATAGTCTCATTTTACTTTTTAATAACATGTGATGGATGTCTCACTGGATTTCTGGGTGATGAGAATAGAAATTTAATTAAATGTATTAAATTGTAATTGGATCTTAGTTAGCACCTTTTATATGCCTTGTACTCGATGGGAATGTTGTTCCTAGTGGAAATATAACGACCCATACTTTACATACATTGTTAATAATTCAAAATTTAAGCATACTTATTACAACATATAACAAAACCACGAAAGGACCGTATAGGTATAGTGTCTTTAGAAACTGGGAAACATAAACAACCGGTTCATAAAGCGTCTACACTGTCTCCCATTTATTTCATCATATCTATAGTCCCTTTTGGCATATCTTACTTAATAACCTTCTTCCTGACCTGGGGAAAGAAAACATACAAAAGGGTGATCTCAAATGCTCAGTAAGGGTAAATAAAAGAAATATCATTAACATCATATACATAAGCACATAACTTTTGGAAATATTAACCTGCAAAAGAGATCATAATTTCATAACATGGGATAAATCATGGCAGTGAAATGTAATCACAATAATCATAACTTAAAACATGAAACTTTGTGTCATACACACATAATCATAGAGAATCATTTCTTGTTAGTCAAGACTCATTTCCAAGACTATCTTAGTGGACAAAGTCCCTTTCTGAACCGAGTCACCCTCGTTTCAGTCCTATTTCACTGAACCGGTATAACATACCGTTCCAGCCATGTCTATCTCATGAGATATAAAATCTTTACCCAATGCATTGGAGGGAGATATAGGTCCCACCCATCTCATAATGATACCATTCTTATGTGTGCCACAAAATCATAAATCATACATCATTGCATAACCCATGTAATAAAAATGGGAATCTTAAACATCGTGACATCATAAAATAATTCATATAATATAAAGGAATTCATAAAAATATTTCCATCACAACATAATCAAATCAATGTAATAATAGGGATAAAAACAGAACCCTTTATTATCTTAGATGGAAAATAATTTTGATAAAACACTTGAACTCCATTCTTGAGGAAAATATCCTTTCTTCTTCAAAAACATTTTTCCTTTCTTAACATGTCATACAACTTTAAACTAAAAGAAGTTTATTAAAAATAAACTTGAAAACTTTTAAAGGATGCTTCTTGGAAATAATGTTTTAAAAATCCATTCATGTCGTATAGGTTAAAAAAACATTCTTCGTACTTTTGTCGGAAAAGTCAAAAAAAGTACCTCGTACGAAAAACGACAAAAGATTCCTTTCATATCTTTTACTAAAAACTCACCGAAGGGTAAAATTGGATTTAAACAATTTTAGGTGGATGGAAACAATATTACATATTGTGAAAACATGGATGTGGATGATAAAATACACCCCAGTAAATACCAAAGTATAAACAGTCTCGGATAAAAATGAGATTGTGATATTTCACTTACCTTAGGTCCGTTTTTCTTCGTAAGTGTCCGAACCTCCTGTATAATGATTTAAATAATGTTATTGACTTATTCCAGAATCATACTTATTTTTATTATATCATATATGGTCATTTTCTTAGTTTCTTAGTAGTAATATTTCATTGCTACTTGTTATTCGGGTGTTTATAACTTTTTTTTCTTATGCGTGTTTTGTCGAATAAATTCTTATTCTTATATTTAGGTTATAGATACTTCATTTACAGAATGGTATAAGTGTAATATATATCGTATTCATTAATTCAATTCATTTATATAATCATTATGAAATGAAGATCATGTAGAACGAGTCGCATCACATCGTCGAGACGGTATTCCGTACGTACGCACGAGTGATGATATCGTTCCTATGATCGTGGAATTGTATTGGAGTGTATGTATACTATTTCAGAATCAGTATCACTTTATAATAGTCATATATAGTCATTATTTACACCATTATACCCATCCAAGTAAGGTGTTGGTGGAAAATAGATTACACCACGGCGTGGAGACGGTATTCCGTACGTACGCACGCGCGGTGATTTCTTTTTCCGTAGGATGCATAGATGGTGAAATAGGGTTGTTTCATACTTATAATAACATATCTGTATATTAGGGATACTGATGTTATTACTTCATAATGAAACAACTAAAGATGAAGAATTGGAAGAAGAAATAAAGATGAAAGAATCGGTAACGGACATTACCTCTTCTTTGAAGTGCTTCTTTGAGACCTTCTTTTAGGGCACTAAAATTGGTCTTTGAAGAAGAACAGGAACTCTAGGATTTCTATAGGGAAGTGTAGAGGAGGAATTGGCAGGGGTTGGCTGAGCTTGAATGCTCAATGTGGTGTGAGGAAGAGGGGGAGGAGGTGCCCTTTTATAAGGGAGGACAGGGGCACCTTTGGGAAAACTAATATATTATTTTATTATAAAGTCAAGTTCGGTTTTAAATAGCTTCAAATTGATATATTTCTATGCTAAGGTGGGGATGGGTCTAAATCCTCTCATCCAATAGAATTTAGACAAGTTTAGGTTCCTATTTTAACCTTATCATTTAGATTTAACATTAAGTTAAATAATTTTACTTTTACCGTGTCTTCTTGTGTTCTTATACTATAAGGTTAATAATCTTACTATAAGTAGACAAACGAACCCCAAGTTGTTTATTATTAATATATATAAACTTATCTAAGTCATTTGGCCGAACCTTAGATTTTTAGGAATAAAATAACAATTACTAATATAATATTTGTTTTAAAAGCTATTTTATGTCAATTTTGACACTATTTAGTAATTGATTTTTGTAAAAATCATAACAGAATTATTAGTTCCAAACAAGTTAATTAAAGACATAATAACATGTCATATTAACCTAGAAAATTAGTGGAATTCATAAAAAGTCTCAAATTACTTTTATTTTGGTGTTTAAAACATTAATTATGTCAATATTTCACTAATAAGATAATTACTGCATCATCGTTGTGTCATAAATAAATTAGATTATTTAATGTCTAAAAATTACAAATAAATTACCATTATGTAGGAAATATTTTTATTTTTCTAATAAATATTTATAGTCGAATTTATCTTATGTATAACCCCATATTAAAAATGATTTACTTATTAAACTTTGATTTTAACTATTTAACCCTTCTTTAAATAAATTAATAATAAATGTCCTAATCTAATCCAAGTGGGCCTAAATGGTCATATTTTATTCCTAAGTTTGTTTTTGGTCAAATGTCACTTGTACAATAGAATTAGGAAATGTTTTAGGGTAATAATAATATCATTTTTACCCTTAATTACCCTATTTATTTTTAACCGTGGTAAAAAAAGTAAAAAGTTACTATTCACCATAAAATTATTTTCATCTCATTGAACCAAATTTTACTTACTGAAATCAACAGTGTCTCTCGGATTTTTGAAATTTCACTCACAGAAGCGGTAAAATTAAGTTTTATGAAAAATTCAGTTTTTTAACTACCACTTAGTGGTTTCACTATTCATCAAAAATTGAAAGTTTTCAGAAAAATACCAAAATTTCACCCTAGGCTAATTTCGATATTATGAATCCAAAAATGAAGTCCATTTTGAAAAATAAAATTTATAAAATTTCAAAAAGTGGTTATTACTATTCATAATGGCTAGTTTTAATAATATTTTAATAGCATATCGTTGTTTAGTGAAACTCAGTATTGCGTACGACACAAGCTATCGAGGAAGGTCAAGATTTCGTGTAAAGCAAGCCAAGCAAGTGTTTTGTAGAAAAAGATTTCTTTGATGATTTATATAACATAAAAGTCTCGGGTGTTACATTCTACCCCACTTAAAATGAATTTCGCCCTCAAAATTCGTCACTTTGTAACAAACAGATGAGGATACCTCTCCCTTATCATATCCTCAAGCTCCCATGTAGCTTCTTCTAATTGGTGGTTCCTCCATAAAACTTTCACCAATCGAGTGGTCTTGTTTCGTAGGACTTTTTGGCTACGATCCAGAATCTCTATCGGTTGTTCTTTATAAGAAAGATCTTGCTCCAGCGGTACAACTTCTGAGCTGAGTACATGTGAAGGATCAGGTATGTACTTTCTCAGGAGAGATACATGGAACACATCGTGAACTTGAGAGAGATTTGGTGGAAGCGCCAATCAGTAAGCTACCTTCCCAACACGATCCAGTATTTCGAAAGGACCGATATATCTAGGGCTCAACTTCCCCTTCTTTCCAAATCTCATAACCCTCTTCCAGAGAGATATTCGTAAGAACACTTTATCACCCACTTCAAACTCTAGGTCTTTTCTTCGGTTGTCGGCATAACTTTTCTGTCGACTCTGAGCTGCTCTTATGTGTTGTTGAATAGATCTGACCTTTTCTTCCATTTCATCAACGAGATCAGGTCCTAATAGATTTCTTTCACAAACTTCATCCCAGCAAGTTGGCGTCCTGCATTTCTTTCCATAGAGAGCTTCATAAGGAGCCATCTGAATACTGGAGTGAAAGCTATTATTATAAGAAAATTACACCAAAGGTAGGTGTTGATCCCAACCACCTTTGAAATCCATAGAGCAAGCTCTCAACATATCTTCTAGGGTTTGAATTGTTCTCTCAGACTAACCGTCTGTCTGAGGATGATAAGCAGTGCTGAAACTCAACTCTGTATCCAGAGTATGCTGAAGAATTCGCAAGGACTTCGAGGTAAATCTCGGATCCCGATCAGATATAGTATAAAGTGGCACTCCATGCAATCTTACCACTTCCTTTACATATATCCTGGAAAGCTGATCCAGAGAGAAATCCTCTCTAATAGCAATGAAGTGTGCAGACTTTGTAAGACGATCAACTATGACCCTGATAGCATTATTGCCTTTGGATGTTTTAGGAAGTTCTGTGACAAAGTCCATAGTGATGTTTTCCCATTTCCATTCGGGTATGGGTAATGTTTGTAACATCCCCTTGGACTTCTGTCTCTCGGATTTAACTTGTTGACAAACCAAGCATCGAGAGACAAATTCAGCAACATCTCTTTTCATGCCATCCCACCAGAAGTACTCTTTCAGGTCCCTATACATCTTCGTGCTTCCAGGATGAATAGAGAAGGAAGAACTATGAGCCTCATCCCGCAGCTCCATCTTTAATTCTGGGATGGGAGGAACACAAACCCTATTCCTGAACTTTATTATCCCATCACAATCAAGGTTGAATTCAGGAACATTTCTCACCTTCTTTTGTAACTAGACATCTTCTTTTTGTGCCTCTTTAATCTTGACATGTATAGATGGTTGAACATTCATTTGAGAAAGGTATGATTTTCCCCATTCATTATAATTCCAAGATCCATCCTTTGTAAATCCATAAATATTGGATCTTTTGTGATCCTCATCATGGATAAACTAGCCTGGTCTTGTCGACTTAATGCATCTGGCACCTTGTTTGCTTTCCCAGGGTGGTAATGGATTGAGCAGTCGTAATCCTTAATCAGCTCCAAACATCTTCATTGACGCATATTCAGCTCCTTTTGTGTGAAAATATACTTTAAACTTTTACGATCAGTATAAACATCACACCTTTCACCATAAAGGTAATGCCTCCAAATCTTTAATTCAAAGATTACCGCAGCTAACTTCAAATCATGTGTTGGGTAATTTTGCTCATGGATTTTGAATTGTCATGAGGCATAAGCTATCACCATATCATTTTGCATAAGAACACACCCCAATCCCTTCTTGGATACATCACTATAGATCACAAACCTTTCTCCACTACAAGGCAGTGTGAGCACAGGTGCACTGGATAACCTTCTTTTCAACTCCTTGAAATTCTCTTCACATTCTTCCATCCAAACAAACTTAAATCCTTTCTGAGTCAACTTGGTGTGTGGATTAGATAATCGTAAAAAATCTTTCACAAAACGTCGATAATATCCAGCCAAACCAAGAAAACTTTGGATCTCAGTTACTGTTGTTGGTCTCGACCATCTTTCGATAACCTCTGTTTTTTCTGGATCCACAGATATCCCCTCTTTTGAGATTATGTGACCCAAAAATGAAACTTTTTGAAGCCAAAATTCACACTTGGTAAATTTTTCATAAAGATTCTCCTTTCTCAGGGTCTTCAATATAATTCTAAAGTGATCTTAATGTTCTTCCTTGCTCTTTGAATATACAAGAATATCATCTATAAAGACTACCACAAATTGATCAAGATAGTCTCTAAAGACTCTATTAATCAGATCCATGAAGATAGCAAGGGCATTAGTAAGACCAAATGGCATCACTATAAATTCATAGTGTCCATACCTTGTACAGAAAGCCGTCTTTGGTATATCATCCCTTTTGAACCTTAATTGATGATACCCTGAACGAAGATCAATCTTAGAAAAGTATTGAGCTCCGCATAGTTGGTCAAATAGGTCATCAATGCACGGGAGAGGATATTTGTTCTTGGTAGTGATCTTGTAATGTTCTCGATAATCAATGCAGAGTCTCATTGATCCATATTTCTTCTTAACAAATAGAACAGGTGCTCCCCAAGGTGACGCACTAGGGCGTATGAATCCCTTATCAAGATTCTCTTGGAGTTGCTTCTTAAATTCCTGCAACTCAATTTGGGCCATTCTATAAGGTGTCTTTGAAATAGGCAAAGCACCCAGTATGAGTTCTATTGAGAACTCAACTTCACGATTTGGTGGAAGTCCCGGTAATTCATCCGGAAAGACATCATCAAACTCTCGTACAATGGGCATATTCTTAATCGTGAGTTTCTCACCAACCATTTGAGATAAATAACCTTCATTTAGAGGAATCAATACCCATAAAATGGAAGAAATTTCCACTGGAAGGTTATGTTCATCCTTGCATTGATAGACGATCATAGATTGATCTGGAATATGAAATGTGACTTCTCTTCTTTGGCAATTGATATGAGCTCCATATAAAGAAAGCCAATCCATGCCAAGAATCACATCAAATTCCACTATAGGAAGGATCACAAGATTTTCAGGAAGCACTTTACCATAAACCTCGATCGGAGAAGAATTATAAAATTTTGATGCGACTGTTGTGCCATTAGGTGTTGTCACAGCTAACTCAACATCTAATTGTTGAGGTAATATAGTGATACCCTTAGAAAATTCTTCAGAAATAAATGAGTGGGTGGATCCAGAATCAAATAAAACATTTTCTACTTTAGAGTGGATGGTAAGTGTACCTTTCACCACATAGTTATCATACTCCACATCGCTGATAGAAATTGCATGTGACTTTCCTTTGTCATTATCCTTAAGAGTTTTTTTACGTCGACCATCATCATCAACCCTTGGATTTGGGCATTGATTGGAATAATGACCCATCTCCTTACACTTGAAACATTGAAGTGTAGGAGGTTCATTCTGTACATCCCTTCCTTTGTTTGCGTCATTAGACATCTTCTTTCCATCATCGCGGCATTCAAATGCCCGATGACCTTCCTTTCCGCATTTGAAACATTTACTTGTCCCTTTAAGACAACTCCCTCCATGTTTCTTTCCAAACTTTGAGCATAAGGGAAATCTCATCTTCTTTTCAGTGTGCTCTTTAGATTTTCCTTTGAATTCCATTTTCCTCTTCTTATCAAACCCATATGACTGATGGGTTACTCCAATCTCTATCTCGACTTTGAGAGCACATCGAATGATTTCCTCATAGTTATTGAAGTCCCTTATGGCTAACGCCCTTCGAAGACATGGTTTTAAGCCACTAAAGAATCGATCGATCTTACTCTCAGGTTGGATAATAATACCAGAAGCGTACGTTGCAAGTCCTATAAAATTTTCTTCATGGGTACCAACAGATTCATCATCCTTTTACTTCAGTTCAAGAAACTCTTTCTTTATCTTTGTTCGGAGAAGACGAGGGAAGTACTTATTGAAAAATAAGTTCTTGAACTTGTCCCATTCCATGGACTCAATTTCATCCCTTTGCCTCTTATTCTTAATAATATTACATCATTGATTAGAATCACCTTCCAAACGATACACTGATGGGATGACTTTATCATGTTCAGAGCATTGAAGAACTGAAAATATCTTTTCAGTAGTACTAATACATTGTTCAGCAACTAATGGATCAGTAGACCCGCTGAAAGAAGGTGGACGCTGCCTCATGAAGGATTCAACAGAATGTTGCTCGTTCCTTTGCTCGTTTGGAAGTCCTGCATGATTCATAGCTTGAGAAAGTTGTGTGAGCATGGCTACAAGATTTTTCATTCCAACTCCCATAACGTTTGGTTCCTCAGGGGGACAATCATTGCATTGCCCGTCGCATTCCGCATTAACACGGTTCCTTCGGGTTCCAGCCATTGACTAAAACCAAGAAGAATAGTGTGAGAAACACTAATTATAATAGGAAAAACACATAATCAAGAATAAAATTTCACACTTAAGGTCTTATCCTTGGTTATTCATGGCCATTTCTAAAACACTAATATTGTGTTCTATGCTTAGACTTATCCTTAGGGTTCTTACTAAGGCTTTCGCATCCTAGTTTCCAAAGGTTGACTATACATTTCCTCTAATACCAACTATAACGACCCATACTTTACATACATTGTTAATACTTCAAAATTGAAGCATACTTATTACAAAATATAACAAAACCACGAAAGGACCATATAGGTATAGTGTCTTTAGAAACTGGGAAACATAAACAACTGGTTCATAAAGCGTCTACATTGTCTCCCATTTATTTCATCATATCTATAGTCCCTTTTGGCATATCTTACTTAATAACCTTCTTCCTGACCTGGGGAAAGAAAACATACAAAAGGGTGATCTCAAATGCTCAGTAAGGGTAAAGAAAATAAATATCAATCACATCATATACATAAGTACATAACTTTTGGAAATCTTAACCTGCAAAAGAGATCATAATTTCATAACATGGGATAAATCATGGTAGTGAAATATAATCACAATAATCATAACTTAAAACATGAAACTTTGTGGCATACACACATAATCATAGAGAATCATTTCTTATTAGTCAAGACTCATTGCCAAGACTATCTTAGTGGACAAAGTCCCTTTCTGAACCGAGTCACCCTCGTTTCAGTCCTATTTCACTGAACCGGTATAACCTACCATTCCAGCCATGTCTATCTCATGAGATATAAAATCTTTACCCAATGCATTGGAGGGAGATATAGGTCCCACCCATCTCATAATGATACCATTCTTATGTGTGCCACAAAATCATAAATCATACATCATTGCATAACCCATGTAATAAAAATGGGAATCATAAACATCGTGACATCATAAAACTATTCATATAAGATAAAGGAATTCATAAAAATATTTCCATCACAACATAATAAAATCATTGTAATATTAGGGATAAAAACAGAACCCTTTATTATCTTAGATGGAAAATAATTTTGATAAAACACTTGAACTCCATTCTTGAGGAAAATATCCTTTCTTCTTCAAAAACATTTTTCCTTTCTTAACATGTCATACAACTTTAAACTAAAAGAAGTTGATTAAAAATAAACTTGAAAACTTGTAAAGGATGATTCTTGGAAATAATGTTTTAAAAATCCATTCATGTCGTATAAGTTAAAAAAACATTCTTCATACTTTTGTCGGAAAAGTCAAAAAAGTACCTCGTACGAAAAACGACAAAAGATTCCTTTCATATCTTTTACTAAAAACTCACCGAAGGGTAAAATTGGATTTAAACAATTGTAGTTGGATGGAAACAATATTACATATTGTGAAAACATGGATGTGGATGATAAAATACACCCCAGTAAATACCAAAGTATAAACAATCTCGGATAAAAATGAGATTGTGATATTTCCCTTACCTTAGGTCCATTTTGCTTTGTAAGTGTCCGAACCTCCTGTATAATGATTTAAATAATGTTATTGACTTATTCCAGAATCATACTTATTTTTATGATATCATATATGGTCATTTTCTTAGCTTCTTAGTAGTAATATTTCATTGCTACTTGTTATTCGGGTGTTTATAACTTTTTGTTCTTATGCGTGTTTTGTCGAATAAATTATTATTCTTATATTTAGGTTATAGATACTTCATTTCCAGAATGTTATTAGTGTAATATATATCATATTCATTCATTCAATTCATTTATATAATCATTATTAAATGAAACTCATGTAGAACGAGTCACATCACATCGTGGAGACGGTATTCCGTACGTACGCACGAGTGATGATATTGTTCCTATGATCGTGGAATTGTATTGGAGTGTATGTATACTATTTAAGAATCAGTATCACTTTATAATAGTCATATATAGTCATTATTTACACCATTATACCCATCCAAGTAAGGTGGTGGTGGAAAATAGATTACACCACGGCGTGGAGACGGTATTCCGTACGTACGCACGTGCAGTGATTTATTTTTCCGTAGGATGGATAGATGGTGAAATAGGGTTGTTTCATACATATAATAACATATCATTATATGAGTGATACTGATGTTATTACTTCATAATGAAACAACAAAGAAGAAGAAGTGGAAGAAGAAATAAAGATGAAACAATCGGTAACGGACATTACCTCTTCTTTGAAGTGCTTCTTTGAGACCTTCTTTTAGGGCACTAAAATTGGTCTTTGAAGAAGACCAGGACCTCTAGGATGTCTCTAGTGAAGTGGAGAGGAGGAATTGGAAGGGTTTTTATGAGCTTTAAGGCTCAAATTGGTGTGAGGAAGAGGGGGAGGAGGTGCCCTTTTATAAGGGAGGAGAGGGGCACCTTTTGGAAAACTAAAAATATTATTTTATTATAAAGTCACGTTCTGTTTTAAATAGCTCCAAATTGATATATTTAGAAGATAAGGTAGGTATGGGTCGAAATCATCTCATCCAATAGAATTTAGACAAGTTTAGGTTCATATTTTAACCTTATCATTTAGATTTAACATTAAGTTAAATAATTTTACTTTTACCGTGTCTTCTTGTGTTCTTATACTATAAGGTTAATAATCTTACTATAATCAGCCAAACGAACCCCAAGTTGTTTATTATTAATATATATAACCTTATCTAAGTCATTTTTCCGAACCTTAGATTTTTAGGAATAAAATAACAATTACTAATATAATATTTGTTTTAAAAACTATTTTATGTCAATTTTGACACTATTTAGTAATTGATTTTTGTAAAAATCATAACAGAATTATTAGTTCCAAAAAAGTTAATTAAATCAATACTAACATGTCATATTAACCTATAAAATTAGTTTAAATCATAAAAAGTCTCAAATTACATTTATTTTTGTGTTTATAACATTAATTATGTCAATATTTCACTAATAAGATAATTACTACATCATCGTTGTGTCATTAATAAATTAAATTATTTAATGTCTAAAAATTACAAATAAAATACCATTATGTAGGAAATATTTTTATCTTTCTAATGAATATTTATAGTCGAATTTATCTTATGTATAACTCCATATTAAAAATGATTTACTTATTAAACTTTGATTTTAACTATTTAACCCTTCTTTAAATAAATTAATAATAAATGTCCTAATCTAATCCAAGTGGGCCTAAATGGTCATATTTTATTTCTAAGTTTGTTTTTGGTCTAATTTCACTTGTCCAACAGAATTAGGACATGTGTTAGGGAAATAATAATATCATTTTTACCCTTAATTACCCTATTTATTTTTAACCGTGGTAAAAAAAGTAAAAAGTTACTATTCGCCAAAAAATTATTTTCATCTCAGTGAACCACATTTTACTCACTGACATCAACCGTGTCTCTCGGATTTTCGAAATTCCACTCACAGAAGCGGTAAAATTAAGTTTTATGAAAAATTCAGTTTTTTAACTACCACTTATTGGTTTCACTATTCATCAAAAATTTAAAGTTTTCAGAAAAATACCAAAATTTCACCCTAGGCTAATTTCGATATTAAAAATACAAAAATGAAGTCCATTTTGAAAAATAAAATTTATAAAATTTCAAAAAGTTGTTATTACTATTTATAAGGGCTAGTTTTAATAATATTTTAATAGCATATTGTTGTTTAGTGAAACTTGGTATTGCGTATGACGCAAGCTATCGAGGAAGGTCGCGATTTCGTGTAAAGAAAGCCAAGAAAGTGTTGTGTAGAAAAAGATTCCTTTGATGATTTATATAACATAAAAGTCTCGGGTGTTACAGGAAAACCCTATTAGTAATCCTAACCTTGGAAGTTGGATAATTTAATGGTGTTTTCCTTAGAAATGGTATTTTGAGATTGGTAACATGAGAATGAGAATTTTGGGAGTGGTAAATTGATTTTTTTTAAATGAAAATGTGGAAATGAGAATTGGTCTTATTTTATTTTGAATTGGAAATGTGGAAATAATAATTTGGTTTAGTTTTTTTAAATGGAAAAGTGAACCATCATTAATGAAATGTGTTTGGTAATTGAATTTTTTATTAATGGAAATAGAAATTTGAATGGTATTTTGGAAATGGTATTTTTCATAATGATTTAGGAAATGGATTTTTGGAAATTATTTTTGAAATGGAATTTTGGAATGGGATCAATGATGGGAATTTAAATGGTTTGGGCAATGGAAACTGAAATTTTTTAGGAACATAAATGTTAAATGATCCCTCATACTTTGTTATTATATATTTTGGTTCTATGTATATGATTTTTTTATATTCTATTATTAAAGTATATGGGGTTTTATGGTTATAATCAGGGTGAACATATCCCCTAGGTGGATTCTTGGATTGATGGTTAAACTTACGGTGACCACGACCCATGAGTAAACATTTGAATTGATGGATAAGATTGGGGTGAACATAAAACCTGGGTGGATTCATGGATTAATGTTTAAAACTAGTGTGAACATATTCCCCTAGTGGATTCATAGATTTATGGTTAATCATAGGGTGAACATGGCCCCCTGGGTGGATGTAGGGCCTCTAGAGATGGGTATATTACCCTAAGATTCTAGTTACTGGCCAAGGATGGATATTTTACCCCAAATGGGAGATGCATTGGAATAATAATCATGGAATTATTAGAGAAACTCTAACACTAGTCAGAGTAGGTATATACCATTCTTGAGGTGAACTAGTCCCATGGGTTTGGTGTATGTTTTATGCCTCTTTATTTAAATTTTTTTAAATGGCTGTGATTTTAAGTGTAAACTTGAGAACTTATTGAAAAACTTTCTTATCATACTATCTGTATTTAGGGACACCATTAGTGGTGGAATAATGAGTTATAATCACACCCTACATAGACCATCATGGCTCTTGGGTTCCAGATAAGACACCGTTATGGTTTGTAGGCTCAGGGTTAGGAAAGGTACCGAGGTTACTGCATGTTGGTTGGCTTCATAGGTTCAAGTTAGATGATGGGAATGAGTAGGACTTAGGACCAGTTGCAGATGGAAATTTGGAAACTATTTTTTTTATCTTTAGTACCACTTGTGCCAATGGGGGATCTAGTTGGGTTTATAGGATACATTCATTATTAATACATATGAGGTTATATTTATATTGTCATCACTTTCCATGTTTGTGATGATTATATGGATGTGTATTTGATTTATTTTACTTATATTATGTTGTTCACTCTATTAATAAGGGAAAAATATCCCAATAGTAACCTGATGGTCCATCTCCACTAGCTGAAAAACTCTGACATATGGGAGGCATGACTAAGGTCCTGTGGAACCTCCGGTTCGGGCACTAGTTAGTGGTCTGGGTCGTGGGACATCACATAATCATGTTATAATAAAGAATATATATCCTCTTCCAAAAATTTATTATATTCAAAATATATATTTTTATAATCTATTATAGTAATTATGAATATCTATTCATTCCCTTTGATCCTATAAATGTACTATTAGTATTCATGGAATAAATGAATCACATTTTTAAAAGGTAACTATACTTCTTTGTTGTGGTATTTTTAGATGAAATTCCAGTGTATTATTTAACTCTAAAAGACCATGAATAAAATTTAGATATTGTGATTATAACCTTGTAAGAGAACCCATTTTATGAAAAATTACCAAAATGATTTTTTTGATACATGAAGTTTACTTCCTTGGGAATGTAATTTTTAAGAAAGGCATATCAGTTGGCCCTGAAAACATAGAATCCATCATCTCCTAGAAACAAAAATAGAACATATTTGAGATAATTTTCTTTTTGGGATTATCAAGTTACTATTTTATCTTCATTTATAACTTCTTACATTTTTCATCTCCCACAATAATGTTAACAATAAAGGGGAATCCATTCCAATAGATTGATGATTATTATCAATCCTTTTTGGAGTATAATTCTAGACTCACTTTGGAATACATTCATATATTTATAGAACTAGGTAAAGTTTATGAGGTCTATTTTGATACATCTGGGTCGGGAATTGGTTGTATTCTCATGCAAGGATTTCATATCTTATGGACCATGACAGTTGTAAATTCATGAAATGAATTACCTGAACCATGAAATAGAATTGGATATGGTGGTTTATGACTTGAAAACATGGTTTCATTATCTCTTTAGTGAGATGTTCACTATGTTCATAGATCATAAAATTTTGACACACATCTTCTCACAAGGGTATTTGAACCTGAGATAAAGACGATGAATGTGATATCCCTAGATGTTTGAATTTGATTTGATTTAGACACCTAGAAAAGAAAATTCAATGGTGAATACTTTAAGATGATATATTTATAACCAAGTTGCTATATAATCTTATGATCTATAGAAATTTATTATCATAATTACTGATATGCATTTGGATTGAACTAACTAGAATGAAGCCATATTATTCTTTTTGGAAACACTTATTCCTGATTTGGTTGTGCATGTCAATGATGCATAATGACTGAATCCGGATTTCCTTACCATTATATCAAAAATCAATGGCGAGGAGACCATTGATGGATAGAAACAAGATGGGAATTCTATTTTTCATTTTTGATATCAGTTAGCCATTCCATCGTCTTGTTAGGAACAACTTCTTTCCGATTATTACAATTTTAAGTAGAAGATTCACCTAGGAATCCAAAAATGTACAATGATATAAGGATCTATTTTTTATAGTTAGGTATTAAATGAAGAGTTAGTAATTAGGTTATGAAATACTTCACATATCACCAGGTAAAGGATAAGAATCAATGATTAAATATTATGTTGCAATATTTACCTATAACCATATGGAAATAGGAACATATCACTATAGACATTGACATGGGTTTACCAGGAACTATTAGGAAGAATGATTTAATCTAGATGATTATAGACTAACTTATAAAGTCAACCCAATTCATTCCGATCTATGAATCCAATATGGAAAATGACTTAGAAAATATCCACATTTAGGAAGTGGTGAAATTTCCTGGAATACCTGTTTCAATTATCTCTGACCAAGATCCTAAAATTACCACTTGATTTTAGAAATATCTTCAGAAAGCTTTGGGTACCCATTTGATCATGAGAATAGTGTATCATCCTCAAATTGATGGGAAATTGGAAGGAATTATTCAGACACTGAAAGACATGGTTAGAGATTTTGTTATGGATTTTGGTGGCTCACGAATGTATTATTTTAACTATGTGTAATTTTTATATAACAATACTTATCAAGAAATGATATATTTGTATCTATTAGTGGAATTATCTGACTATTCATGTAGATCTCCACTTTGTTGTCTAGAAATAGTGAAACTTATCTTATTGGACCAAGTGTAGTTCATAAAATGACTAAGAAGATTCAAATGTCCAAGAATGGATTGTTTTGTACCAAAGCCATCAAAAATATTATGAATATCATCATCTTCACCAATTATCATTTATAGTGTGAGATCATGTATTATTTAAGGCCTCTCCAAGGATAATCTATCGCCATTTAGGTAATAAATTAAAGTTATCTCCTAGGTATGCTTAATCTATTGAGATACTTGAATGAATTGGTGATGTTTCTTATCAATTGGATTTACCAACACAATTTAGTTTGGTTCATAATTCCTTTCATGTATCTCAACTGAAGAAATACCAGCCCTATCCAAGCTATGTGATTTGTTAGGATCAGGTTAATCTAGAACCAAATTCTATATTGGTTAACACACTGATTTATATCGTGGATAGAAAAAATAATTTTTTACCTATAAAATGTATTACTTTGGTTAATGTATTATAGAAACACAGTAAACTACAAAGGAAGACATGAAAATTTGAGAAAGAGATATTCGAGTAATGGTTATAATTCTTCCATAGCACTTTTAATTATCAGCTTTCCAGAGATGGAAAGACCAATGATTGGGAGAATGTAACACCCCTAATTTGAAGTAATTATTATTTTATTATATATTTTTTAGTTATATATTTATTGGTATAAGTATTAGGGAATTTTTAGTTTTTTGAAATGTTTTGGAGATATTTCTTAGGGTTGATTGTTTGATCATAGTTTGGGGAAACCATAACGATTTTATAGGTAACCAAGAAACATCTTGAGAGAGTTTAGGAGGAGGCACATAGTTGGCTCATGATTAGGGTAAACCATGTGGATCACCCTAAAAACCATGTGTCATGGGAAAATGGTGTTTCACTTGGTCGGAACATGGGTTTTCAGTCCCTATGACATGGGGTTTTAGAGAGTGTAATGCCCACATGATCTGTACATGGTTTGGAAAATTGTGTGGGGTAAGAGTGAGAAGTCATAAATTAAATCTGAAAATTAGTTTTTAACCCTGATACTTATCCAAAAACTATCATTATTTCTTCCTTGGACTAGAATCTCAAACCCCATATTTCCATTCAATGATTTTGGTGAATATCGTCCCTCTAGATCCTGATTTCATTGGATCTACATGTGTTAGATCTTGAAGATTTAAGGTAAGAGACCATTACTCTCCTTACTATTCCTTCCTTTATATATCCACTAATTTTACATTGAATAGAACCTTAGATAAAAGTTTCTATATACATATATTTTAGATTACTTAGGTTTTGAAAAAAAAATTAGGTATTTTTTTGAAGGAATGATAAAGAGAGTTCAGATCTACTAGATCATGCCCTGATTGATCACATTGAATGATATTAATAATGAGGTCAGTGATTTCACTCTTTCTCTCTAATCATTATAGAATATAATGTTTTATATTTATCATTTTTTACTTTTAATTTTCAACAAAAATTTATTATTGGAAAAACCCCTTTGGTTTCATGATTCAAATTGTATACCATGGATTAACACATGTAGAATGTTTGATAAGATGAATAAATGAACTATTAGCCTTAAAAATGGATTATTGGAATTATAACCAAGAATATATGAAATTTGGCGTGTTCATTTTCATTGTATAGTCTTTTGTTGATTCATACTTGGTACCTGGTTCCCCTTGGGGAACACATAAGATTATCACTATTGATGAACTTGGTGGATAGATGAGTTACCGCTCATGAGAATTGAGAATTTCATGGAATTAATGTGTATGTTTTTTATACTTGGAGTGGGTATTCCAAGTCGAATAAATAGATAATCCTTTTTTGTTACTTATTTTCATTTGAATTAAATTTGTTAACTTCTTTATATTTCAACTCATTTGTTTTATTTTTGTTTTGAACTATGAGATAACTTGTTCTTGTGTCAGTGGCATGAGTTGGGATATCTATTGGGGAACGACTACTGGGTTTTATACTCACTCCCTACATATACACCTTAATAAGCATACATATATTGTCTATCATGAAATAGGTAAAGTAAAATTCTCTTATTTATCTAGTAAAGCATCATGATTATATGTTTTCAAGATGGTAGTATGACAAACCATATCTTTAATAAAAATTAATTCATGATTTATTATATAAAGTTACACATTACACAATCCAAAAATATCATGAAGCCTAGTGTCTTTAGGAAATTAGGTACATATCATAACAACTTTCAATAAAAATATAATGAAATTATTGAAAACTTACTTAACATGCTCCTAAAATTCCAGTCTTCTTATAAAACTGCATGAGATAACCTTGGGATATATATAAGACTAGGGTGGGATATAAATCCTAATAAGGGATTAATAAAATCATTGCATGAGGTAAAGTAGAACATGTGATCCAAGAGACATATCAGGGTAACAAAATAGGGGTAAAAATCATAATCTTGAACAAAGAGTCATGATATAACATGAAAGCATAAAGGAAATATAGGATTGTGGAAACAACATAAAACATAAAATCATAAACATAAGTCAAGGCTAATATCCCTGAAAACAAAATACAGTGTGCTTAGTATAACATCCTATGCACCATACATGGAATCACATGAGATAAAACCATTACCCAATGCATTAGAGGGATATATATTCACTTGACCTCCTATCACATTAATATCATATACATTCATAAGTGTGACACATAGATCATACAAAATAAGGATGCATTTTATCAATTTTAACCCCAAGATTACGGATTAATGATTTAATTCATGTAAATTGCTAATAAATTAAGGATAGTTATAACTAGGTGAATATCATTGAGTGGAAATTGATATGGGTATTCACTAAAAAAAGTTGGCAAGGAAAATTGTAGGATACTTTTTTCAGCATAACTAGTGTACATAAAGGTTTATATAGGTCTCATGGGAATATTATTATGAAGGGGGGTGGGTGGGAAGGAGATATTCAAACAGGGAGTTTCCTTCAAACCCTAGATTTGGTGCCTTTTTTATGTCTCGTGGATTCCTTCGATCTATAATGGGAGCTTGAAGTGGTGCCTGTGAAGGATGTAAGATCGAAAGTAGATGCAGAAGTGGAGATGGATCATGATCCTTATTCCAAATAAATTTATTTTTCTAATTCATTGTGTGGTTTTAACCAAATAGTAGATCTAGATATTGCACATCCAATCATTACATTTAGGTTGGAGTATGGTATTCTATCATTGGTTGCTAACCCGAAATCCATTAAGCAGCATCTAGATCTTTGAAAGTTCTCCGTACTTGGAAAAATTAATTTGGTTAAAGGTGAAAAACTATAGGGTAATTATGACTTAATATCCAATCAATTTCAATGATGGGACCTAAAGAAATGAAAGATGATCCCGATTGGGAGGGGATATTTTCACAATATATTTAACTTCATGGAGGATGTTTGTAAAATATGGAATTTTGGGATCACTCTTCTTAAGCCATGTGTTTTCAAATTATTAGAATGTGATATAAATTTTAACCAATTTACTCAATGGAAAACGTCTTCACATATTGGGATTATATTTCATGGACTCAATTGGGTTTTTTATAATCTTAAGATTCAAAGTGATTTAGCTTCTTGCATGGTAACTCCTTTGAAGATGGATCAATATACCATTGGGGGTGAGCTTAAATCTGATGCCCACATTCTGATGGAGGTCGATATGAAATCTATGTTACCTGAGATGATTAATTTCATTTTGAATGATGAATGGTTTAAGATTAAGATATAATATGAGCATTGACCTCTTTTTTTTGATTTATTCAAGATAGCAGGACATTCTATTTCTAAATATAGAAACATTCAGTAGAAAGTTAAAATCACCAATGTTGATAGAGGTAGAACCATTAAGGAGGTCCCTGAAAGCAAGAAGGGAATGGGTAATTTGTTTTAGAAAGGTGATCATTCAGGTAAAGATACAATGGTTAATGTTTTGAATGAAGCCTCTAATTCCCCTATTAATGGCGAGGGAATGAAAAAAGATTCTATTTATGAAAAGGATGCCTTAGTTAAGAGGGTGAACATTTGATTTCTATAGATGTGTATGTCTCTAAAAATAAAAATTATGACATGGATTGAGTGGGGGATATTCACTCTTAGGTTGAATCAGATAATAACCTCATTGAATGTGAAGAAAATGTATTGCATATAACCCATCTCTCAACTATGGTGGGTATTATTAAATTAAAAAGTGGAGAGTTTTTCCCTATTATGGATATGGTTAAAAGCATTATATATTCTCCCAATAATCATATTAAAGGATATAGAGGATCAAAATTTTATGTGGATGAGGTTAATCCACATGTTGTGACCAATTCTAATAATTACTTGAGTCAATGTAAATGCACATCTGATGGAAATGGCTCCCTGGAAGGGAAGAAAGAACGAAAGATGATGACTATGGATGACAAGGATCTCCGTGATGCACATGTGGGAAGCATTATTTCATTAAAGGTTGGGAGCATTAAAATTAATGCCTATAAATCCCTAGAATAAGGGGCCTAATATTTGATATCTAATATTGATCCATATTTAATGACATTTTTCTCTCCAAATAAATTATGGAGTTCCATAGTAGAGGAGGAGGAATTTTTTGATGATCCAATTCAAATCCCTAGCTCACAAAGTGCTCCTTCAGTATCTTATGCTAAAGGATCAATTAATGGATGACAAGGAGACCATCATGTGAACTCTTGAAACTTTTAGAGTTAGGGATGGAGCTAGTATTGGTATCATAATGAAAACTAGAAGTGTTAATAAATTGTCTAGTGGTTTAAAAAAATATTTAAGCAAGACTAATGAAAATGGAAGAAAAAGGAAGGGTAATTTTGACTCAAAACCATGCTTCAAATTAATGTCCTATTTTTATAATTTTTTGAAGATTTTATAAATCTGAAACACTCAATACCTTACATATACACATTCAATTTTATAAACCTAAAATTTTGGGAATTTATGAACCAAAGGATTCCTTCTTAGTATGATTTTCTGGTCTACAGAAAATTGGGTATCACTTTATTGGTGATAATAATTATTTATCCTTGGTGGAATCACTTTGGGTCTTTGATCATGTTTCTTTAGACAATGTTAGTGTTATTAGCATTGATGAACATATGATCAAATTAAATTTCTAGCATAATAATATGAAAATGGTTGGATATTTTATCTATGATTAGAAAAATTATCAAGAGAGGATGAATTTATAGAATGGCATAGATAAAATCAAATGTTGTATTTCACTTCCCTGGTTTCTCCTTAGTGATTTCAACACAATTCTCCACCCTAGTGAGAAAATTGGTTCCCTTAAAAAATTGATTTATCTAAGGGATTTAAAAGACTATATTGAAGGTAATGACTTTATTAAAGTTAGTATGGTTGGTGCTAAAAACAGTTGGTACACGAGGACCCTCAATAAAATGTTTTCTGGTAAGACTAATCGATATTTTATTAATGAAAAATATCTTGATAAATGGGACTCAATTTCTAGCATTAATCTTCTAAAAATTAATTCTGATCATCAATTTATCCATGTCAATTTCAAGAGAAAGGAGATGAAAATCACCCTACCTTTTCAATTCAACAATTCATTGGCTCAACATTGTGATCATTGTAATCTTATAAGGGATTTTTCTAACAGAATGTATTATAGAAATGGGGATTCATCATGAAGGTTAAAGTTGGATAATTTAAAATTCAAGATGAATAATTGGGGTAAAGCTACCTATAGTGAGTTGGATAGTGAAATTTACACTCTTGAGACTTCTCTTAAATAGATTCAAGAGGAAACATCTATAGATGACTTTAATATAGACCTATCTAGTATCTCTTCTAGGACCAATTAACTTATAGTAATGAAAGAAATGATTCTTATGGAAACATTCAAAGTTAATTGGCTTTAAGGGGGGATATGAATACTATTTTTAAACTCTTTCCAGAGATTTAGAAAGTATAGTATAACTTTTTCCTTCTTAAAAGTGGTTGATCAAGTCATTGAAAATAGTTATTTCATTTTTGATCATATTGTTTAATATTACTCTAGTCTCTTCAATGGACATAGTTTAGAGGGGTAGTTTATTAATGGTATTATTCCTTCCATTGTTACTCCTAAGGATAATAATATACCAAATAGTGTCACTTTGTAATTTTTAATAAAATTTGTAGTTTTTAGCCTCAATGAAAGTAGTGTTCCTAGTTCATATGGTTTAAAAAATTTATTTTTTCAAAAATATTGGGATGTTATTCAAGTGAATATTTACAAGTTGGTAACTTATTTCTTTATTAAAGGAATTATTCCTTAATGACTCAATTCAAAGTTTATCATTATGATTCCAAAAATTAAAAACTATTTTGTAATACATATTTTATGGATCATTTCCCTAGTTAACACCCTTTGTAAGGTGATTAGTAAGATTCTTCCTCATAGGATTGCTAGTATCACATTTAAAATAATGTCTTGAAATTAGTCTGGCTTCATCAAAGGAAGATCCATATAGGATTGTATAGGAAACAATTTAGGGTGTTTTAATTTTCTCAGAAGATCAAGTATAGAAGGTATGACTTCTTTAAATATTGATATTAAGAAGGAATTTGATACTACGAATAGGAATTTATTATACAATGATCTTAGTATATTTGGAATTATTAACACTTTTTTAGTTGGGTTAAATAATTATATGGTTCTACATAGATTTATATGCTCATAAATGGATCTCCCAAAGGATATTTTATGTGCTCTAGGGGGGTTAGAAAAGGGAAACTCTTTTAGAAATTTTTTTCTCTATTGTAGAAGATTATCTTAGCAGGATTCTATCTCACTCGGTGGAACAAGGAAAACGCATACCTATTCAAGATTCTATGTCCCTCACTTCTCCAACTCATATCTTTTATTATGAAGATATAATAATTTTTCTATAGGTTAGTAATAAGAATAATCAGGTTCTTAAACAAGATTTACTTCATTATGAGAGTATCACTAGGAAAATCATCAGCTGGGAAAAACAATTTATTATCTTTTAGAATAGGTTACCTCTTCCAAGAAAGAACTCCATACATTCAGAGACTGGAATCAGAAAGGGGTCAATGAACATAAACTAACTTGGAGTTAATTTATTCAATGGGAGGATAATGACTTGTTATTTTACTATAATTTCCAATAATATCCAAAATCATCCTTCTTCTTGTAAGGGTAAGAACCTATCTATGGATGGTAGAATATGTTTGGTGAAATTCATAATTGTCTCTAAGATGGTTTACACATTTATGGTTTAAAAATTTCCTAGGGGGTTGATAAAGATTTTGAATGTTAGTATTAAAAATTTTAATTAGAGTGGAAGTGTTCAAGAAATGAAGATGGTCACCATTCCATAGAAAAAAATTGTATAAATATCTATCCAATGTATGTATGGGAATAAAAAATATCAATATTTTTAAGGAATCACTCTAATCCCAGTTTACTTGAAACCTCATTAATATAAATTCAGCCTTTTGGGATTATTTAAAGATTGATTTATTGAAAGGTTCAAGAAGGGGAGTTCTACATATATGGTTTTGTTCATTTGGATAGTTGTAAATGATTATTTTCATAGCATTATGACTTATTCCAGATGGATTGTTAACAAGAGATCCTCTCTAAAATTCTAGCTATAAATCCAGACTAGAGATGCTCTAATTCAAGACTCCAAGCCTTTGTATTATTCTATTGACTCTTATATTACTATGAATTATTTATTTGATACCCTTAAATTAATTTACCAGATTAAGTTAAAAGTATTACAAATGGATACACTTTATAACCTTCCCTTATGTTTTAGTTTGGTAGTTGGCCACAAATAGTGTTTTAAGTAGCATGCTATTCCATAATAATGTTTCCAGTGACTCAAATGGTGAATTAAATTGGATAAAAAAAATCAATAAATCTTGGATCATGCCCTCTCAGATATCTCTTATCTAGCGACTGGCGCACAACAAGTTACCCACTAAGTGCGTGTTACAATTATTTGGTATATATATATATTTAGGTGTTTTATATTAAATCAACATAGAGAAGATAAAAATAATATATTTATTATCTGTGAGAATACCTTGGAATTGTGGAAGGAGGTATTAAATATCTTTGGAATTTAGGATCCACACACCAGCTGTCTATATTCATTTTTTTCAGTTTTTTCATGATCGTTTCTCTCTCTTGCTAGACTCAAAATTTGTTTTAGGTTACTATGGCCAAGATGATACATTCCCAATGGTTTGGATGCAATGAACTACTTCATGGTGGAAAGTCACTATATCTACGCTTACTGATATTGAGGGTTTTGTTTCAATAAAGGATTCAGGTGTGGTGTATAAGGGATATGTCAATAATGATGTTCAATATTTCTTAATTTTAATAATATTGGAAGTTTCTCGGAATTAAAAACTAGATATGGAAATAATTGATGTTTTCTGGAAGCCTCGTCTTCCTAATTATATTAAAATCAATTTTTATGATGCATCGAAAGGTGATATGGTACCCTCTGGGTGTGGTGTAGTATTTCGTGATCATAATGATAAAATTTTGGGATGTTCTTATGGTTTATGTGGAGTGACATCGTCACTTGAAGCAGAGATTCATGGATTCCATAATTCCATCCCTTTTTAGAAAATTAATAGTTGGAATAATGTTTGGTTATATAGTGATTATTCTAATCTTGTAAAGGATATAAGAAATAGTACATTTCATCTATCATGGAGACTCATGGCTTGGTGTATGGAATGTATGAATTCCCTTATGAGTCTTAATTTCATTGTTACACATGTCTTTTGGTAGTAAAACAAGGCCATAAATGTACTTTCTAAAAAATTAGTTTGCATGTATCTCACTAATTCAAATTCTATTCTAGATTATTTGTTGCATCATTATGAAAGATACTGTAATAAACTTACTCTTTATAAGTTTGTGACATTTCTTTTCAACAATAAATACCTTGTCCTTTTATGGATGAGGATCATTTCAAAAAAATAAAGGTTTATAGAAGGGTTGAATGAGAGATAATAGGGTTTATAATTAATTTTTAATCATAAGGATAGTAAGAGGGAAGAATAAAAACGTATCTCAACTTGAACACTTTTAAATAAAAAGGCATGACATAAATAAGGTGCTTGAATAAAGTGGAGAAGGAGAGGATCCCTTACATTGAGAGGATAAATCTGAAAGCTTGGGAGTAGACTCTCAAGTTATTCAGGGCACCTTAGGAGGACTATGGAGAGGTAAAGGTAGATTAATTTCCTGATATAAGGGTTTTTAGTGAAGAATAATGGGAGTTTGGGTGGGTTTATATAGAAAAAGAGACAACAATTCTTTATTAATTTCAAAACATAGTTTTTTTACTCTTTATGATAAAGTAATCAAAACCAAAAACATTACCATAGTATTTAATGATGGTTTATACCAAATATAAGTGGTTTTATTTAATTTATAAGGATAATAACCAAAAAAATTAACGTAATTTCATTGGTTATGTAGAAGCGAGTCATGTTTATTAAGTATTGATTTTAAAACCATAAAATATAATATTGGTTTTGGATGATTCATTAAGGGTTTAAAAAATTGATAAAATAACTTCCAAAACATGTTATTTTAAATAAGAAACATAATTTTGGTCATTTTTAATCTTTATAGTATTTATTGTAGGTTTCGGGCGTAGTGGAAGCACGTTGGTGGATTTTTTTCAACTTTAATTTTAGCGTTAACAACGATCAATCCAAGATCCTTCAAGATGTAAAACGTCAGATCTTTGGAATAGAACAAAGAATGAAAAAAAAGAGGGAGTCCCGGAACCATAGAGATAGTATCATCAAATGTTGGTTATAATTAATTTAATTAATTCACAAGAATTACCTTGGTGGAGTTCCTTCTTCATTAATGTCTCCGGTCACGATCTTTTGATCAGTCGTTGTGTTGTAGAATCCAAGTTTAGGATTCATCTAGAGGTGCTCCACACATGTACCATATATCTCTGGATGTCGCTGAAGGGATATCTGAGTGCTATCATAGGAGAACCTTTGCTTACGATGTCCGCCTTCGATCGCCTTGATCCAATGGAGGAGGATCTCTCTCGGTGTTGAGAACGTTCTTGGAGGAAGGAGTTTTTTCGGCCTTGAAATAATTATCCATAATTTTTGTGCACAACTATTCTCTCTAAAAGTGTTGGGGTTGTGAGGATATTTATAATTGAGTTTGAGGTTATAGAGTCATGACAATAAATAAATGCGTTACGCGTTTTATTTATTTCATTAACTTATATTGAAAACCTCCATGTCGAATCATTAATTCCCTGACATGCGCCCACACTGATTATAATAAATATCATTTAATAAAATGATATTATTTCCTCTAAATACTGAATGAAAAAACCACATGCCATGTAATCATTAATAAACGGCGTGTACTCATTTTCTATAAAACTACACGGCGTGTATATTCAATATACACGGTGTGTACTTTTATTTTTCCAGTTTTCTTTATTTCCTCCACCACATTTATTAGACCTTGAGTAATGGATATTTATTTCTTAAATAAATGTAACTACATTAATCTCTAATAAATATATATTATTTTTCTCACAATATATTCTATCGAATAACTAGTGTTGAAATAAATACGATCAGGCATCCTTAAATAATAATTAAACAACAGTTGGGAATAATATTTATTTAACTTGTTAAATTAATATTTAACTGAGATACATGTACACACATAGTGTGTGACCCTCTAGGCCTCTTTCTCAGTGGCATTAGGCGAAGCCTGCCTAAAGTCCAAGGTTACCATCTAGCAACATGCCAAGGCACCCATAGAGAAAGAACTTAACGCCACAATGACGTGTCACCTCATACAAACGCTTACTATGTAATATAATCCCTTTGTCATGATATCTTGAATCAAGAAGGTTGCATGTTAGTGCCATCAACCCATGTCCTCGATTATTCTTTCTTTGACGTTTCAGAATTGAACTCACCCATTCCTTACCATGGACATGGATTTATTTAGGCTATATCAATTCCATCAAAGGGCCTGAAATATATACTTCTGTTATGGAACAGAAGGGACAAATCCTTTCTCACATTATCTATTAATGAAGTATTACTCATGATGCACCCAACGTATCCTACCTCACTGCAAATAGTGTATCATCATAGTTTTCATCAATACATCTAAGTGTGCGAGTTGTAATACCCATTAATAATAATCTTAAAGTCCAAGGACCAATACACACATCCGCAGATAGAAACATCCAATGACACTATGAAATGTGGATTTCCTATTGGCGGGTCTTGTTCTCATAATATCCTCCTAGATATTACCAAGAGAGCACACCATGAGAAGGTGCCTCAATGTTTTATGAGTCCTCACCCATAATGACCTGTATTATTTGTGTCCCTCAAATAACATCATCCGACCGTAGAACATATATTCAAGAACAGTGTTTTGGAACTTTTGGGTTTTCATCATAGCAGGGATACGCTATGACCCTTTAATGCAACAACTATCCTTGGGACATTATCACATGCATTGTCGCGCAGAAGAATAATCAAGATGTGATAAGGTGTTTATTTAATGAATAAAGTACAAAGTAGTTGGTTTTAGGCCACCAAATCCAATAGAACCCCACTTGGGCTAGAGCCATCTGCTAAAAACGTTTAACCCACTAGCTCTCACATGATATCTATGCTTCTACTGAGATAGGCCTTTAGTCATGGGGTCCACCATGTTCTCTTCCATGGACACTCTGCTCACAGCAACTTCACCCCTTTGATAGAAATCCCTCAAGAGGTGATACGTCCAGAGTATGTGATTTTCCATTGATGTGACCATGGTTCTTTTGCAAGAGCCACCACTACAGTATTATCACAACACAACGCGATATGATCTTTACTACAAGGCACCACATCAAGCTCTTGGAAAAATTTATGAATATAGATGGCTTCCTTGGCTGCATCATAAGCTGCTATATATTCAGACTCCGCTGTAGAATCGGTGACAACTGGCTACTTTGAAATCTTCCAGCTCACAACTCCTCCATTAAGATAGAAAACATATCCAGATTGTGACTTTAGATCATTCTGATCTGTATGAAAACCAATATCCACATACCCTCTGATGACAAGCTCCTCATCTCCTCCATACACCAGGAACATATCCTTAGTTCTTATCAGATACTTAAGGATAGTCTTAACAGTAGTCCAATTCTATTCTCCTGGATCTGCTTGATATATGCTTACCATGCTCAGTGCATAGGCAACATCAAGCCTGGTACATAACATGGAATACATGATGGATCCTATAGCTGAAGAGTACGAGATCTTACTCACTCTATCTTTCCCCTATTGTGTCTGGGAAAACATTTTCTTAAAAGTTGTAAGCCATGTGACACTAGAACCAATCCCCTCTTGGATTGTTATATAATAAATATCTTTAGTATCTGGTCAATGTATATACCATGACTTAGTCCAAGAAGCCTCTTGGATCTATCATGAATGATCTTGATCCCTAGAATGTAGGCTCCTTCACCAAAGTCCTTCATGGAGAAACACTTGTTCAACCAGCCCTTAACTGACTGTAAGACTGGTACATCATTTCCAATAATCAATATGTCATCAACATATACTACTAGGATAAAGATCGCATGTCCATTAAACCTATTATAAACACATGGATGACATTCATTTTTAATGAAACCAAATTCTGTTATGGATTCATCAAATCGAATGTTCCATGACCTAGATGCTTTCTTTAATCCATAAATGGATTTCTACAACTTGTAAATCCGTTTGGATTCACCTGGTGTCACAAACCCTTCAAGTTATGTCATATATACATCTTCCCGAAGGTTCACATTAAGGAATGCCATTTTGACATCCGTCTACCAAATCTAGTTGTCATGGTAAGTAGCTATGGCAAGTATGATTCTTATGGATTTAAGCATGGAAACTGGCAAGAAGGTTTCATCATAGTCAATTCCTTAACACTGTCTGAATCCTTTAGCCACTAGCCTTGATTTATAGGTGCTAACTTTACCTTCCATGTCTATTTTTCTCTTGAATACCCATTTTCATCCAATAGGATTTACATCAACTGGATCAACGACCGGAACCCAGACATGGTTTTGATACATGGAATCCATCTTAGAATTCATAGCTTCTAGCCTTCTTGCAGCTTCTGAGCATTCTAATGCTTCCTTGTAGGCGAGAGATTCATCATTGTCCAACAATAATGATTCACCATCCATGGTGACTAGGAAACCAAATCTCTCTAGTTCCCTTACCTATCTTGAGATCCTACGTAGTAATTGTGTTTTTGGAACCTCTACCATGGGGACCTGTGGAACTTGTTCCTGTACCAACTCTGGTGTATCTTGAGCATCACCATCGCCGAAGTCAATCTTTCTCCTACTATCCCTTTTGAGGATGTGCTCCCTCTTAAGAAATATGGCTTATTTGGTGGCAATCACTTTCTTGTCTTGAGGGTTATATAGGTAATGTCCTTTTGTTTCCTTGGGATATCCTATAAAGATACACCTTGTGCCTTGGGGTGCTAATTTGTTTCCTAAGAAGGCCTTAGCAAATGCCTCACATTCCCATACATGTGTATGAGACAAAATGGGTTTCTTTCCATTCTATAACTCAGAGGGAATTACATTTTCCTTTTTAGTTGGTACTCAGTTTAATGTGTATGCTACAGTTTGTAATGCATATCCCCAAAAGGATAATGTAAGATCTTCATGACTCATCATCAACCTCACTATGTCAAAAAAGTTGTGGTTTCTCCTTTCACTAACACCATTCTACTATGGTGTATAAGGAGGAGTGAGCTGAGATAGAATCCTAGACTCCCGTAGAAGATCAATGAATTCATGGTTCAGATATTCTCCACCTCAATCCAGTCGAAGCTTCTTTATATTCTTACCAAGATGATTCTACACTTCATTCTTGAATTCCTTAAATTTCACTAAGGACTCTAACTTATACCTCATTATGTAGACATATCCATATCTACTTAAATCATCAGTAAAAGTAATGAAGTAAGAATATCCACCTCTAGCTTCTACTAGAAATGGTCTACACACATCCGTGTGCACCAACCCTAGAATATCTATGCCCCTTTCACCATGTCCACCAAAAGGCGGCTTGGTCATTTTACCTTGTAAACAAGCATGACATCTATCAAGTGGTTTTAGCTCAGTAGAGTCTAAATAGACATCTCGGCAGAGCTTTGTCATGTGCTTCTTGTTTACATGACCAAGATGGTGATGCCACAACCGAGTGATGTATGAGTCATGTGATTTTGTTTCATTATCGATTGAAAGAACATGGTTTTCATAATTTAATACACACAAACCATTATTTAAATGTTCCATACCATAACATACATTGTTCTTATAAAGGAGACAACCCTTATTTCCAAACTGGAAAATAAATCCATCTATCTCCAGACAAGATACAAAAATTTTGTTCTTGGTAACACTAGGCACATAATAATAGTTATGTAAAACCAAAATCATCCCAGTCAGCAATGAGAGGTGGTAATTTCCAATGGCCAACACAGCCCGCCTCACGCCATTGGAAGCTCAAAGATCCACCTCTCCTCTTGCAATCTTTCCAAATATACTTGGTTCCTGCATTTGAATACATATGTGAGCCCCATAAGCTGTATCTAATAACCAATGTGTAGAAATAGAAAGATTACACTCAATAATGAATGAAAATTTAGCGTCCCCACGCTTCTGGGTGAAGTTCCTCTTTCAGTGGCTTTTCTTTACACATGCAAAACATACTGCCTCTCGTTACTTTCCCAACCTATGGATCTTCCCCTTCTTGGAAGGATGAAACTCGAGGGATTCAGACCGTTTATAAGTCTTTGGCCCATTTTCCTTGTCCTTCCATTTCTTATTCACCATAAGGATTATGGGTTTTTCATGCCCTATGACCTTATCTACCTGGATAATTAAGGTTAGAAGTTCTGATAGACTCTTCTCATTGTTCCTCATGTTGTAGTTAAATATAAAGCTAGAGAAGGTCTTGGGCAGTGATGATAGGATGAGATCTATACGCAACTCATATGGGAACCTAATCCCTAAGATTTCCTGGCATTCAATGTAGCCAATAAGCTTGACTACATGAGGCCCAGCTGGCAAAAAATATCCAATCGTAGTTGTAAACAAATCATTAGAGATCTCATATCTCTCATGTATCGCCTTCTCTTGGTAGAGATCCTTAAGGTGAGACATCATGCTATACGCGTCCATGTTTTTATATTGCTTCAAGAGCTCATTAGTCATGGAAGATAGCATGAAACACTGGACATATGTGGCATCATCCATTTGTTTCATGTAGAGAGATAGTTCCTCATCACTGGCGTCCTTTCCAGGCACAATTGGAATAGGCTCTTCTAGCACATACAATTTCCTTTCGTGGAAAAGGATGACACGTAAATGCCACTGCCACTCTTGGAAATTGGTGTCAATAAGAAGGTCTTCCTTATAGAGTATGGTTCACAATGATATGTTTAAAGTCATTTTTCTTTCAGTTTCTACAAATTAAGATGAGAAAAGGTTTAGTAATTTATTATAAAACTGAGATAAATAAATAAATTAATACTTATTAGTCTCCCACTATTTTATCGAAATCCAATAGCCCTCACCATTGACTTCGAAATATTCTGTTTCTTGAATATTATAATGGAAAGGACCCATATTTCCCTTCTCATTAACCCAACTAGGGTTGGTCAAGCAAATTGAAGGGTTTTAAGTAGGCATTCCAAATTCCAACTGCATTAACTCACAGCTCCTTGATCTGCTTAGTGGACTCCCCAATCCTAAAATCCTTTTATTTTGGATTTACTCAACGTTTTCCTCTTGGTAACACCAAGTAATGTTGTGTCAGTCAACCCTTGATGCGAACCAAGTCAAGTCAACCCAAAACCTTGAATTAGAATTCCTCGATAATTAAAAGCACCCAAACTGGGGTTAGTCAAGCACTCTGAACTATGGTTCGATTCTAACCAAGATTATGGAAGGCTATACCAAATTAATATTTTTTTGAGGGATTTTATCTTTATATGTAAATTGAAAATTTATTATATTTTATTACATGCTTGTTAATATTAAGTGGGATATACTTAAGTTATTAACCATGTCTAAGATAATATTTACATATAAGCCGGTATTATTTTAGTTCCATCTTGCATGCTTGTTTAATTCATTAATTTTGTGATCGTGACAACACACCCACAATAAATTTAAACCATTCAACTGACAGAAATAAAATAAATGGTATGATCATGAGCTTTTATATTTGTTAGTTTATCTAGCGGTTGATAAACTAACCCAAGACCTAGGGGAGAAACACCTGGAACCTTTCCAGTTTGTGTTTACAGCTTTCCACCTGTTCACCTTTGTATCTCCTTGGATTGGTTTTGCCTTGGCTCCTAACTTGAGCCACCTCTACTAGCTTGGGATCTCCGTCAATTATATATTCATTTATCTCACATGCAGGTGAGGGGTAAAATGGGTTTTACATAAAAGAAACCTTGGGCGCGTAGTCCCTACATATTAATGGGGAGAAGGCTCACATACCAACAAATTTAATTTAAATAAATAAATTAAGAGAAACCATTCACATACAAATGTCTTGGTCTAGTTCATGATCATCCATACATGCAATGATATTTACACATAAATAAAACAACCATTCAATTCTTTAATTGTCATTATTTAAGATAAATCACACTCGAATCAATTAATTATCTTTAATTAGTCAATCATTTTATCTTAAACCCTTTTCTTAATTTCCTTGAGATTATCATCCATCATAATTTTAAACAAATAAATTCATTTAAAATTATCTTTGAACATAACTTGTACCTTGGACGCAACCCGGTGAATTCCCATTCATTACGCAGATGTTAAATTAAACAAATATATATAAAACACCTATCACATGTTGTGCCTCAACTTTACGCCTGCACTATGGTACACATCTCAAGGGTTTGAATAATATAATAATATATTTTAATAAATCCGTGTAATTTGGATGAGTACATGGCATGTGGTTCCAACTACTCGGTGTGAACTTTTGTTCACCATCCATCCGAAGTACAAGCCCAGGGACACGTCAATTCTGATGTACTTCGGAAAATTTCAGAGTACATGGTGTGTTCAGTGGGACACACGTCGTGTAGTTTCCACGTTACACGGTTTCTAGCCAGGCAATCCATGAACGAGGTACACATTCCAACCCTAACCCGAAGGGACTACACACCATGTTCAATTGGACCACACATCGTGTCATCCGGAAACCATGTGCCACCTATTCCTTGTCAACACACGGTGTCATAAATGACTAAGATAGGATCCAATACATGGCTTGATTTGAAGGACCAGTCCAATGAATTTAACCTTGACTACATGGCGTGTAATTCTGAATACACGCCGTGTATTCTGGTGTTGTATGTCCAGGAGCGTTTGGCACCTCCGGATGAGATCCTCTATTTTATTTTAATCAGAATTAAAAGAAAAAATCATTTCTATAAGGTGAACAAGAAAAGACAGGGGAGGAACATATCTCTAGATTTAGATTTTAAAGAATGATTTACTTGAATTGAAACAAATAAATTATTAAATGCATAAATCACAAAAAAAACCAAACAATTATAATCAACGATATAACCTGGCTCTGATACAATTTTTAGGTTCTGGGCGCAACAGAGGTGCGTTGGTGGATTTTCCCAGCTTTGATTTTAGCATTAACAATGATCAATCCGAGATACATCACGATGTAAAACACCGGATCTTCAGAATATAAGGAAGAATGAAAAACAAAATATGGATTCCCAGAACCATAGAGATAGGATCATCATATGTTGGTTATAATTAGTTTAATTAATTAACAAGAATTACCTTGGTAGGATTCCTTCTTCATTGATGTCTCCGGTCACAATCCTATGCTCCGTCATTGCATCGTAGAATCCAAGAGTAGGATTCCTCTAGCGGTGATCCACATGTGTACCATGTATCTCTGGACATCGCCGAAGGTATCTCTGGGTGCTAGCGTTGAATAATCTTCGATCGTCTTGATTCGATGGAGGATGATCTCTCTCGGTCTTGAGAGCATTCTTGGAGGAAGGAGTTCTTTCGGCCTTGAAAGAACTGTCCAGAATTGTTGTGCACAACGATTCTCTCTAAAAGTGTTGGGGTTGTGAGGATATTTATAATTGGGTTTGAGGTTATAGAGTTATGACAATAAATAAACACATTACTTGCTTTATTTATTTCATTAACTCTTATTGAAAACCCCCAGGTCGAATCATTAATTCCTTGACATGTGCCCATGCGGATTATAATAAATATCATTTAATAAAACGATATTATTTCCTCAAAATCCTGACTGGAAAAACTACACACCGTGTAATCATTAATACATGGTGTGTACTCGTTTTACATAAAACTACATGAAGTGTTTATTTAATATACAAGGCATGTGCTTTTATTTATCCATTTTTCTTTATTTCCTCCACCACATTTATTAGACCTTGAGTAATGGCTATTTATTTCTTAAATAAATGTAACTGCATTACTCACTAATAAATATATATAATTTTTACCACAATATATTCTCTCAAATAACTAGTGTCAAAATAAATGCGATCAGGCATCCTTAAATAATTATTAAACCACATTCGGGAGTAATCTTTATTTAACTTGTTAAGTTAATATTTAACTGAGATACATGGACACACTTAGTGTGTGACCCTCTTGGCCTCTTTCTGAGTGGAATTAGGTGAAGCCTGCCTAAAGTCCAAGGTTAGCGTCTAGAAACATGCCAAGGCACCCATAGAGAAAGAAGTTAACACCGCAATGAAGTGTCACCTCATACGAATGCTTACCATGTAATATAATCCCTTGGTCACGATATCTCGAATCAAGCAGGTTGCATGCTAGTGCCATCAACCCATGTGCTCGATTATTCTTTCTTTGACATTCTGGAATTGAACTCACCCATTACATACCTTGGCCATGGATTTATTTAGGCTATATCCATTCCATCAAAGTGCTTGAGATATCTACTTATGTTATGGAATATAAGGGACATATCCTTTCTCACATTATCTATTAATGCAGTATTACTCGTGACGCACCCAACGTATCCTACCTCACTATGAATAGTGTGTCGTAAAAGTTTTCGTCAATACATCTAAGTGTGTGAGTTGTAATACCCATTAATAAAAATCTTAATGTCCATGGACCAATACACAAGTCCGTAGATAGGAACATACAATGACACTATGAAATGTGGATTTCCTATTGGCAGGTCTTGTTCCAATAATATCCTCTTGGATATTACCAAGGGTGCACACCATGAGAAGGTGCCTCAAAGTTTTATGAGTCCTCACCCATAATGGCCTGTATTATTTTTGTCCCTCAAATAACATCATCCATCCATAGAACATATATTCAAGAACAGTGTTATGGCATTTCTAGGTTCTCATCATAGTAGGGATCCGCTATGACCCTTTAATGCAACATCTATCCTTGGGACATTATCACATGAATTGTCACACTAAAGAACAATAAAGATGTGATAAGGTGTTTATTTAATGAATAAATTACAAATTAGTTGGTTCTAGGCCACCAACTCCAACATTTATTACATCACTTTTTGGAATTTATTATGTCATAATAGATACCACATAATTATACAATATTTATTTTTTATTCGAAAATTCAACTATCTCATAATATTGTTTTAAAATAACCATTGGATAATTTCAATGTGAAGATTTCATGAATAATATGTATTTTATAAAAATAATTCTCTAAATATGATACTTTATAATTTTAAATAAAAAATCCCTATTAATTGAAAAATACAGGTTTTTAACAATAACAGTTTTTTGACCCATATAAAAATTATATTTGACTTCATAAAATTATATATACAATTATATCTAATAAATATTATTTAATAATAATATTTTATTAAAATTTTATTTATTTCAAAAGTTTTTGAATTCATAAAAAATAATTTCTTTATTAAAGCTGTATATTTCCCCAAAATATAATATGGTTTTCATCCAATCAAAATCTAATTTTTATCAAACTCATTATTTAATAATTTAAAAATTAATATTAAAAAAGAATCAATATAATTGTTGTTTTAATAAAAATAAAACATAAAAATTCTTATTTTTTATTCCTAGATATATATCTCTTTATTACACTAGTGAACACCCTACGAGTATGGTGTGTGATAGTGAGATTTTCACGGGGAGGTTCAGAAAACATGGTTTGGGTTATTATCTCGATGAGCTTGAAATTCTCTTGTAAATAGTTTCAATTAATCTTTAGTTATTGAACCTTATCTTGGTCTTGGTCAAGGGTAAATACCAATGATTTTATCACCCATGTAAGCTCTAATAAATGGGCTTTATAGGGTGTGATCCTATTGGTCGAGGCCATCGCTTCTTCCATCCATTTCAATTAGAATTTATTGTAACCCTTAATATACTAATCTTAATGGTAATTGTAAAATGGCTATATTATCAACAATTATAATTCTTAGCAGTATTTAAAATCTAAAAAAATAAAACTATCCAATATAAAAAAAGTAATGAATTTTTCTTCTATAACTATATTACATGATAAGGAATTTATTCACTCAAAAGTGGTATTTAATTTTTGAATGTTTAAGTAATTACATTATCCCCCCTTTCAAAATTTTACCCTATTCAATTTAATTTTATACACTAAAATAGGCGATGGTAGTTCTATTTCATCAACCCTTCCTCTTCCCATTTTTGTTCCACAATCATTTTTTTACTACCTATAACTTTGACTAGGTGACTTTTCTTATTTTGTAGAAATTTGTATCTATGATCTAAGATCTTCATCTGCTACTCATCATATGAAAGATATTTCTCCAATGGTTCCACATCAAGATTTAGTACATTTGAGGGGTCTGGTATGTACTTCATCAAGAGGGATACATAGAACACATCATATACTTGAGATAGGTTCGGAGAGAGTGCTAGTCGATAGGCCACTGCTCTAATGCGATCAAGGATATCAAAGGGGATGATGTATCTAAGACTAAGGTTTCCCTTATTCCCAAACATCATGAATTTCATACATGATAATAAAAAAATAAACACTTTACCTTTGACCTAAAACTCAATGTATCATTAAAAATTGTTTGTATATATTTTATATTGACTTTTTGAGGATTTCATATGATTCTGAATGATTTAAACCATCTATATCATCTCTTGGATAACATCAGGTCCCATTTGTTTCCACCCTCCAACTTCTTCCCTACAAGCTAGATTTAGACACTTATTCCCATAGTGATCCTCCAAAGGTTCTATTTGAATACTATAATAGAAAATTTTGTTATATTATAACTCTAATAGGGGAACATGTTGATTCCAACATACATGGAAATCCATTAAACATGATCTTGGAATATTCACCAAAGTTTGAATGGTTCTTTAAGACTGACCATCCTTCTAAGGGTGATAAGAAGTGATGAATCTCAGTTCCATATCAAATGCTTACTAAAGTATTCTTCAGAACCTTAAGGTAAACCTTAGATCTTTATCATATATAATAGGGATTGGAACTCCATGTAGTCTTACCACTTCCCTTATTTTTATCCTGGAGAGCTGGTCGAGAGAGAAATATTACATGATAGTAATGAAATGTTCTAAATTTTTAAGGTGATCAACTACCACCAAAATGGAATTATTTCCTTTAGGTGTCTTAGGGAGTCTTATGAAAAAATACATGGTTATGTTTTCCCATTTGTATATTGGTATGAGAAATGGTTGCATCATACCCTTAGACTTCTATTGTTATTTTTTGACTTATTGGCATATTAAGCATTAAGATACAAACTTGAAAATATCCCACTTCATGTTATCCCACCAGAATTTTTCCTTAAAATATCTATACATATTAGTGCTTCTTGGATGAGTAGAGAATTATGATCTATGAACATCATCCAGATGATCCATATTCAATCATGGTTTTGATGGGACCCATATCCATGATCCAAAACTTAAAACTCTATCTTTAACAAAGTTAAACTCTGGAATATTTGTTAACTTATTATATAGAATCTCATTATCTTTTTGGGCCTCCTTAATCCTCTCAAGAATTGATGGTTGAAAAGTTATTTGAGCATCGTAGGATGGAGATACTTTTATGATTCCCATGGAAATACTTTTAATGTTCAAGAATATTGGATCCCTTGCAATACTCATCATGGATAGGGTTTTTGAATTTTTTCTACTCATAGAATCTTCCACTTAATTTTTTTCCCAGTATGGTAATGAATTGAATAATCATAATTCTTTATAAGCTCTAACCACCATCATTGGTGCATATTAAGATCATTTTTGTGAATATATACTTGAGGTTTTTATGATCCGTACATATGTCACACTTTTCTCCATAGAGATAATGTCCCAATATCAACAAAGTGAAGATCAATACTACCAATTCTAGATCATTCATTAGGCAGTTCTACTCATGGATCCTCAATTAGTGGGAGTCATAGGCTATCTCTTTTTTAGCTTTTATGAGTACTAAACCTAAGACCTTTTTGGATTCATCTCCATTGATCACAAATCCATCACCACTAGGGGTTAATGTGAACAAATGTGTAGTGACTATCCTATTCTTCATATCTTTAAATATTTCTTCACATTCCTCAGTCCAAAAAAACATGACTCCCTTCAAAGAAATATTATTTATTGGGCTTGAAAATCATGAGAAGTATCTCACAAATTGATGATATTACCATGATAATATAAGGAAATTATGTATTTTTTTCACATATGTTGGTCTAGTCCATCCTTTATTTCTTATATTTTTAGGGGTCCAAAGATATCCATTTTTTAGTCACAACATGCTCCAAGAAAGTTACTTTATCCAACCAAAACTCACATTTACTATAATTTTCGTATAAAATTTCCTTCCAAAAGTTATTTAGTATAGTATTTAAATACTCCTCATGTTCCTTCTTAATTTTGGAGTAAATAATAATATAATATATGAATACTACCATTAATTTATTGAGGTAATCCCTAAAGACTCTACTCATTAATTCCATAAATATTTCTAGAGAATTAGTGAATCCAAATAGAATCACTATGAACTCTTAGTTCCTGTAACTTGTACAAAAATTAATCTTGGGGGAATCCTTATTCTTAACATTTACTTGATAATATCCTAACTAAATATCCACTTTAGATAAGTATTTTACTCCATGTAACTGATTAGAAAATCCATAAATCCATGGTAGAGGATACTAGTAATTTATCATGATCTTATTGATCTCATGATAATCAATGTAGAGGTCGATTGAACTATCCTTATTCTTGAAGAAGAGGACTCGTTCACCCTATGATTAATCACTTGGGCATTTAAACCCTTTATCCATATTCTCCTATAATAGTTACTTTAAATACTAAATCTCAACAATGAACATTATATATAGATTATTGGATATTAGAAAAGCTTCAGGTATGAGTTTGATTGAGAACTCAACCTCATGGCTAAGAGGAGGACTAGAATTTTTTTAAGGAAACACATCATTGAATACCCTTACAATGGTAATTTAATCAAGCATGATCTTTTATTTAGTCTCAATCATTTGGTCTATATGATTTTTCTCCCAAGGAAATAATATCCATGCAAGAGATGTTCATACTAAAGAAGATTCACCATTCCCCTTGCACTTTTATAGAATCATAGGGTGATTTGTGTTACAGAGGGTGATTTCAATATCTAGGAAAATCATATTGTCTCTATACATGGAAAGCCAATCCATGCCTAGAATATCATAAAGATATGTGAAGGGGAGTATCAAAAGGTTTTCTAGGAAATTCAGCCAAAAAATTTGGATGGGGGTTGAGTTATATACTTGGGATGTAACAATTGAACAATTTCCATCTTCACCGATAACCCAAATTTCATGTTTTGAGGTGGTGTTTGAATAGTTTGACTAAACATATGTGATATGAAATAATACATAGTACCAGAATCAAGTAGTATGTTCACTATCCTTGAATGAATAACTAGTATATCGATCACCAATTCATTACAGAGATCCACCTCATTAGTTGTGATGGAATGTGATCAACCTTTTTCTCTAGGTCTAGGAGGGTGTTTTCATCAGTTATCATCAACAAACCTTAAATTAGGGAATTTATTCGAACCCTATTCCTTACAGTTGAAACACTGAATGATAGTATGAGGGATGATGGAAATATTACTTTATTCCATCACATTTGTAGGTTTCTTCAAATGGTAATTTCTATCTAGGTGTCCTTACTTCTCACAAATAAAGGATTTTCTTATCCCCTTCAGGTAATTTTCAATATTCTTCTTCCCATACTTTTGAGACTTGGGATGATGGAATTTCTTACCCCATGATATTTTTCCATTGCATCATGAGAATTAAAATTTAATCTCTACTTATTATCTCTAATACTAAGAGACAATTAATATTATCCTATCTATATTTCTATTTTGAGGGAACATAAAATAATTTCCTCATAGTTTTCAAAGTCTCAATTAGACATTAGTTTTTGTAGATTCGAATTTAACCCACCAAAGATGAGGCGAGTTTTACTTTAAAGAGAAATGTTAAATCCGTATTCATATCATTCATGTATTTTGAAATTTTCCTTATACTCCCTAATGGAGTTTTCATCATTGTTATTGAATATAATGAAATACATCTTTATTTTAAGTCAGAGAGTGAGAGGAAAATACTTGGTGATTTTTTATAATTCCTTATACTCCATCGCTTTGATCTCCTCAGCAGGCTTCATATTTTTTGACTAATGAAAACCATTGACCATCTTATCCATCTATATCATAAATATCCAAAAAACCTTATATTTATCAAATAATTGAAGTATAGAGAAGATATTTTCAATGGAGTTCAAACATTACTTTGTGATTAATGAATCATAATATCCATTGAATTTCAGAGACATTTGTCACATAAATGTCTCAATTGAAACTTTCTATTTCTTAGGGGTATTTTGGTGTTCCTTATAATTATGGTTTCTATTTAAAACCTAAGTCAATTGAGAATGGTTTGTCATGATGTTAATGATTACTTATCTCATTGGTTTGGTCATATCATTTTGGTCATCATCACATTGCCCCTTACATTGGTTGTTGAATTAGTTACTCCTATTTCTATCCATTGACTAGAAATAAAGGGAAAATTATGGGAGATATTTTTTTAACTATTAAATACATAAATGGGAAACCAAAAATATTAAATGGATAACAAATAAATGACATTTATTATTTAACCTATGATTTTATCGGTTTCAATCTAAGTCATCCATTATCTGTTTCTTAACAAAACATATTATGGGAATTTTTATTCCTTTCATAATATCTCTTAAAGATATTATATATTTCCCAAATAATATCCCCTAGTAGTGTCAAACTAGGTGTTTATCAAGTCTTGTATTCATGCACCAGGTGATGATCCAGTCTAGATCAATGTTCCCTTTTCATGGTTATTACCCATAGGTACCTCTGTTATAGTGTCACATCCACTTGTAGTATAAAAATAATGATGTATTTTCTTAGAATACACATATTATATACTTCATCAAATTTAGGGAAGTTTTCCTATGTTTAGTCTTATACATAAGAATTTGAATAGTGTTTTCTAATCTTAATCCCAAAAACAATTGGACTCCCTTTGAAACCAACTATGACAAACCTTATTTTTAATACACCATAATTCATGGTTTATTACCTAAAGGTACACATTATACCACCTAGAAGATAATAAATACTTTTATATTTGGGAAATTAGGTACATATCATAACAACATACAATAAAAATACAACAATATTTTTTAAACCTTCATTAACATGCTTTTAAAATTCCACTGTTCTTCGAAAATGACTTGGGATAACCTAGGGATGTTTATAAGAAATGGGAAAGATATAAAGCCCAATAAGGGAATAATAAAATCATATAATGAGGTAAATCAGTACATGTGTTCCAAGAGTCAAATCAATCTAACATAAGAGGGGTGAGAATCATAATCTCAAACAATGATGCATGATATTACATGATAGCCTAAATTTAACATAGAAATTTAACAATAATATAAAACTAGACATCATAAATATAAATAAAGGATAAACACTAAGACAACATAAAATAATGTTTTTATGATAACCTATCATGAAACATATATGGAAACTCCTATGATAAAAACATTACCCAATGCATTTGAGGTCTATATAATTATAGGCCCACCTATCATTTTCATATCATGTACATGCATAAGTGTGCCACATAGATCATATAACATAAGATCGTCTTTAATAAATTTTAATCCCATGATTAAGGAGTTATTTTAAATAAATTTAAATCCCCAATTAGTGAAGTATAGGTAAAATAAGGTGAATATCCTTGAGTGTAAATAGATATCGGTATTCACTACACAAATTTTTTCCATGGAAAATCACAGGATAATTTCAGCAGTATAACAGGTGCATATAAAATTTTATTAAAGGGGTTAATGAGAGTGAAATGGGTATATAATTACTTTCTATTAATAATTATAGTAATATGTATGTATAAAAACATATCCAAACTTGAACAATTTGAAATCAAAATGTATGACTTAAATAAGGTGCTTGAGTAAAGAGAAGAATGAGAGGATACCTTTCCTTGAGAGGATACTTATAAAAGATTGGGGAACCTTGGGAGGAATATATAGAGGTAAAATAAGAGTAATTTAATGCTATGAGGGTTTTTAGTGAATATTAATGTGATCATCGGTGGGTTTATATAGAAAAAGAGAGGATAATTCTTTATTATTTTCCAAACTCAGGTTTTGGACTCTATATGATAGGGTAATCATAACCACAAAACATTCCATGGTTATTTCAAATTTTTTCTTCCAAATAAGATTGGTTTTTATTATTATATAAGGATAAAACAAAAAAAATTAAAATAATCCACTTTTTGTTGTATAACTGATTCATGTTTAAAAATAATTGATTTTAAAACCTTAAAATATAATATATGTTTTGGAGAATTCATTAAGGGTTTATAAAAATAATAAAAAAACTTCAAAAACACATTATTTAAAAGATAAGACATACTTTTTTTCATGGATACTATTTATACTATTTATTATATCACTTTTTGTATTTTATGATGTCATAAGATACCGTATAATTTTATCGTATTTAATTTTTACCCCAAAATTCAACTCTCTCAGAAAATTGAGAAAAAATAATAATTTGATAATTTAAACATTATAATATCAAAAATAATATTTATTTTATCAAAATAATTCTCTAAATATTATAATTTAAACTTTCAAATTAAAAATCCCCATTTATTGAAAAATATTTTTTTTTGATAATAACAGTTTTCTGCCCCTTATAAAAATTAAACTTGACATTGTAAAATTATATTATCATTTATATTTAATAAATATTATTTAATAATAAAATTTTATTAAAATATAATTTATTTTTAAGAGTTATTTAATTCATCAAAAAGAGTGACTTGATTAAAACTATATATTTCCCAAAAATACAAATTGGGATTCAATGTATCAAAATCAAATTTTTATCAAACTCATTATTTAAAATTTTTGAAAGTAATATTAAAAAGGGATAAATATAATCATTATTTTATTAAAAATAAAATATAAAAATTTATACAATTAGGATATTTATATATAGATCTTTATTACACCAGTGAAATCCCTAAGGGTAAGGTGTGAGATGGTGATATTTTCATGTGGTGGGTCGGTGAATATGGTTTGGGACATGATCTCAATGATCTTGAGATTCTCCCATAAATAGTCTCACTCATGCTTTAGTTGTTGAATATTTCATTTGGATTGGTCAATGGAAAATCCCAATGATGTTATATCCATTGTAAGCTCTGATAAATGGACTTCATAGGGTACGATCCTTGTGGTCGAGACCATCGCTTCTTCCATCATTGTCAATTAAAATTTATTATAACCCTTATTATACTAATCTTAATGGTCATTTTACAATGGATATATTATCAATGGTTATGATTATTAATGGTCTTTTAAATATAATAGACTATAAATATCGAAAATAACCAAAGTTGTACATAGGTTTTATATAACCATATTACTGGATATGTTATTTATTCATACAAAAATGGAATTCCATTTATATAATTTCAGGTTGTTATAGGTAGTTGGAGCATGGTTATGTTCAAGTGGAGTGGTTGGAGTGATTCAAAATTGGTTTTTCTCCATCAATATGTCTTTTAGTTTTTGTATGGGACTTTTTTAGACTTTTTTTATACACTCATATTTTTAGTTGTTTGAATTTGAGTTGTATTGTTTACATTTCAGGCATTATATAGTATTGGTTTGATTATTTTTTTGTTAAGATGATAGGTTGTGTAGGTTTAAAGGTTCAATCACCCCCCCAATTATTTAGTAAGATAATTTAATCCATTTCCCTATTTTGGTGTATTGGGAGTGTCACATAAGGTTAGTGGAACCTTATACTTTTCTAAGATAATGGATTGGGTCAGTATGTCACACCACCTTTCAAAAACATGGTAAAGACACACATGTTTGTTCCTAAATTGAAATTATTGAGATTATTAATCTTCAATGTCAAGTTCATAAGACATTAAAAACTAGGAACCTATTAGGACATCATATGATTAATTCAATTTGTCTAACTCTACCTAGAAATCATATTATAACATTTTACAATATGGAATATTTTGATAGGAGGCATGAAATTTAGCTAGGGAAAACAACGATGGTTCATAAATACATGAAACATTTGGAATGAAGTAATGAAACATGATTAACAGCCATTATTATGTAATTGAAGTGAAACACTCAATGAAAACAAGTATTGTAAAATTTAGACCTTATAGAAACCTATTTATTTATAAAACCAAAAGACATAGGTTTAAAGAACAGTTTGAAGACTAAATTGTAACATCACATTAAATTACTATAAAAGTATTATACTAGATATAAAAAAATTTCTTGAAAAAAATTAATTATTAATTTTAAAATATTTTTTAAAATTTATTATTTACTTAGAAAACTATTGGTAGAAATTTTCTAAAAATATATTATAAGTTCAGAATAGGATTAAGAATTCCTTACATCATTCATATGTGAGATTTTGAAAAAAAAAACCAAGGAAAAATCTAATGGTAACTAAACAACCCCTATAAACCATTAGTAAATATTCCATAAACATGAAATAAAAAATATAATTCCACTACAATTAAAGAATTACAAAATTAAATGAAAATATAGGCATAAAACTACCAAAATAGATCAAACACCAACACCATAAAAATACATAAATAACCATACCTTAACAATATCCAAGCCCATTCTAAAATCTGGGAATAATAAGTCTAAATCAGACCCTAACTACCTTGAATCATAATAGTGAAAAAAATAAGAATTCTACTCACTAGGGATTCCTTTAGAAAATAAAATAACAATCCCTTTTATTAGAGATGATTTCACTATGACATGGTGAATTTTGAATCAAAATATCCATCTAAAATAGAAAAAAATCATGAAAAATGAAGGATAAGGGGAGATGATATGAGATGATAGGGGAAGTACGATGATATATTTTTCATAAAAAACAACCCTTAATCCACCTTGATTCATGGGGAATGAAGTACAGGAATATGATTAAAAAATGGAGGAAATAAATTTATTCAAATTATTTAGAGAAAAATGGTTTGAAGGAAGTAATTATTGAATTCTATTGGTGAAGGTAAAATTTAAAAAATTAAATTTTTTATATAAATTTAACCTAGGCCTACTGCATACTTGGTATAGTGCCACCGGGTACCTGATGACACCCCCAAAGTTCCTACTCCTTTACCAGGCTCTTGGGTACCCAATAATACCTTACATGGTACCCAATAACATCTTATGTGAAATGATATGGCTGAAAAATCATTATATACAATCCAAACTCCCAAAAATACCACTAAGCTTTAAGCCTCATCCAAAAAAACCTATAATCCCATCCTCAAAACTCAAATTTCTATCCTAGATCCTAATTCTAAATATGAATTCTCACAAGAAACTAAGAAGTAAAAAAAAATCTACCACTTTAATCACCAAAATACCATAATTCACCCAAGATTCATTATATAAAAAGAATAATTTGGTCATGGATATTAAAATCTCCCCAATATAAAACTTTCCATCCCAAAAAACTAAATTATCCATTTATATAGAGACACAACATCTATCCAAAGTAAAATCTCTGAAGACTATACTAAATAATATATAAATTATCTAATATCAATCCAACAAAATCATTAAAATCATCCAATATATTGAAATTCAAATACCACAAATTCATATCACAATTAAATAGAATATACATACTCTAAATTAATTGTCAGGCTTCTAATGAGTGACTCTCAATTCCAAATCAAATCATATAATACCTCAAAAATATATTGTCTATATGGTATAAAAACTATAAACAGATCAATATATATCCTAAAATATAACTATGTCTCCAATGAAAAACGTCATAAATTCAATTAAAATCACTACATACCCAAAATGATAATATAAGGGCATAGTAAGACTCCTATAATCCTGAAAATTACATCCATCGAACTAACAAATTATCTTTTGATGCTCCCCACCATAAGAATTATCCATGGTCTATATATGCATATCCATCCACTAAATAGTAGTTTGTCAGAAAATTTAAATTTTTAAACAATTTTATAAAAGGATATTTTATTATTTTTAAACTATAAGTCAAGTTTTTTATCAATAATTGTTTTATTAAAAACAATTTCCCTTTCAAAATAAAATATTTATTTTTTTATAATACAATGATTTTTAAAAGACAAATTTGTTGGAACAAATTAATATTTAGATAAAACTTTTTCAGTTTTAACATTATAGTATGGTAACCATTTAAAAAAAATAATTGTTCCTCAAAATAACATTATTTAAAAAATTATATTTAAGAATACACTTATAATTTATTTACCAAAAATAATAATTTTATAAAAAAATAACTTTTCAAAAACCTTCTTACCATTTAAAAAAAATCATAAATTATCTTTCCCCCTATATTGTGATACCAAATGGATTTATAAAACTAATCTTGAATTATAAAAAAACATAACATGGAAACAATGTATAACATGATCACTAGAACAAATAAAAATAGTTTACACATAAATATATAGGAAGACAACACATATCATTCTTGAAAATAGGATAATAATCGGATAAAAGATATATTATTAATAATAAAATACTTATTAAAAGTTGGGAAACATTCCCAAAAGAAAAAAAACTATTTAATAAACAACTATAATTCTCAATAGTAGATTCTAAATAGAGGACATGAAACTTACTCAAGATGTGATATCACATATCAATTATAATTTACATTACTAAGCAAGTATAAAATGATCCTTATTAATACTAGAACATATGTTAGTGATTTTAATTAATTAAATAGCACCTAATATAGTATTTATAATAATCTTGATTACTTTATTAGTTTTTATTTGATAAATTAAGGCCATATATATATGATAATAATAATATAAATTAAATTTATATGTCTTAATGTTCCACTAGACCATATGATTCATAACCCAAAGAAACGAGTGACTCCCGATTTAGTTATATAGTTTCATTCTAATGTTTCCCAAAATTTAATTTTGAGACAGTAAGAAATAAACCTCACATATAACTATAGTTCTGTGACCATACACCTATTTTCCCTTTGTAAAAAATGTTTCCAACATAGTTATGTTGACCAGACATGCATGAAATGTACCCTATATATTAAGAGTCCTACCTCATATCCAAATCACAAAATCCTATATACCAAATTAACTTATTCATTTATTTGATAATATTTTGTAATGAATGATACCGAATTACCCAAATAAAACCTAACCATGTGACTATATGATCTCAAGCAGACCTCTCAGTTTTCAAAAGCTTGTGTAAATTATGGGGGTTAATAAAAATAAATTCATAGGAAAATTTTCCCTTATGTAAAAAAATATGAATACCGAAAACCCACAAAAAATTTGGCGTGACAATAAGAGTTGATGTATATACATACCCAAAATATAGAAACCCACCATTGGTGTATCTATTCATCGAATCATGAGAATAATACCAGATTAAACAACTATATGAAACATAAATACATACCAATGTAGACATAAAAATATCAAATATTCCACAAGGTATGAGAAATACACAAAAAAACCACGATAAAAATAAGGAAAACCAATCATAGACATAATGACTAGGAAGATAATGAACTAAATGTGGAGTTCCCATGAGAAAAACTAAGGATATACCATAAAACTTTGTTCTAGAGGAATCCAAAAGTATCCAGAAGGATCCAACACCCATTTCTCTTGAGACCAACTAGCACACAAACATCACACCTCCAATTACATACCTAAAACATAACTTATAAAGTTATATGTCCCATGAAGTGTTCACACAAGGTGTGTTCATACACATACTCAATAGGAAACCACTAACATACCTCAAAATATTAGTGTATTATCATATATTTTCCTAGATATATCTAATTATTTATATAATTATAGTATAATGTGTTTTATTAATAATTAATGAAATTTTAGAGGTAAAATAATAGTGTAGAAAATCATAGAACCACATCCATTACAACTAGTAAACCCATTTTGTTAAGAACCAAAACATGCATACCTACTTTAAAACTCAACTTTGAATATAAAAATATAATTTGGAGATATAAAAAATGAGATACAATCCATGTACCTATTGATAACTCAAACATGTACATATATTAACCCACATATGTGAGTAGATGTGGTAAAAAAAGTCGAGGTCTAAGAGACCTATCATGAGGTATTGAATTAACCCCATCTAGTTGGGGCTGTCTTGCAACCTATCCCATAGAATAGGGGAATTGGTATAATGAGTCATGGAAATCACGCAACTTATCCCATTTAAGTAATAAATAATGCCTATGTTGTGAACAAGTTATGATACTTTCAACTCCTTCAACCTATTCTATGGAATATGGAGGACATGATTATTCTCAATTCAATGACACACACACACACATTCTATTACACCTAATGAAATGAATAATTAAGTAACATGTTTTCTATAAGGGTGGTATACATGATCTAAATCATTTAAAAGTAATGATATATATATATATGGATGTGGACATGATTTTATATGATATACTTGTTATCATATCATCCTGACATGTCTCTAAGTTACCTATTTACAAGGTATTAAGAATTCATATTCCAAGAACATTAATAAAATAATTCTAATGTGTATACAAGTTACAAGAAAATCATAACACTATGAACTAAACATAATAAGTGTTTCACAAATATCAAACATTAAATTTAGTATGTTTGAGATACATTGTTTTATGGAATCCTTTCCAAACAATTAATTTGGTACAATAGTGACATAAAATATGTGTACAAGGGATAAACCAATTAATAAATTTATTTTAAGATTGGTAATAACCCATGATTAGTGAGATAATCCCTATAGTGGTTATAAAATAGTACAATACTTGAGTTAAAACATTGGTTAGAAAGTAATATTCCATATAAAAAAATACATTCATATTTGAAATCACAATTATGATAATTAAATATTTTTAGAGAAATCATAATTGTTAATTAAGGTTTCAAAACTTATACTTTAACCCATAAAATAGTAATTATCTTCAGAGAAGTATGTTTGTAACTAGTAAAAATAATACCCTTATTTTTTATTAAGTCAATGTAATTCTAATTGTTTATCATTAGAAATATATATTTTTTCTAAACTTCATTAATTTTATGTTTTAAAATAAGAAATTGAATTAAAAAAAACTCATGAGTTAAGGTGTATAAATAAAATACTATAAAATCGTTAATTTAAGGTAAATAATAATTTATTTATCATTTTAAAACTTTATGTTTTTTGTAGAAGAAAACATGGTTTAATATACCATTATTGTATAAGAACCATGTCATTCCCTTCCACCTTACATGACGCATCACCACCTCACCATTAATATAATTCTTAATTGGGGTTATGTTTTGATCATTGAGCTATATCTCATTAAGGAAATAGTGGATAGAAGGGATAACATTTAGAAAACATATCAATAGCATCCAAGAGTGTGCCTAAAAGATATGGTTGAGCTTCTCAAACTTCAATGTCATGGTATTAACATATTCATAACTAGAAACATACGAGGGTATAGCATGGTAAATTACATTTTAATAAATATATCAATAATTAATTTTATAACCTTTTGTGAATTGTATGCATTTGAAAGGATTCATGAAACTATCTAGTGAAAATTAGGAAAGATCCTAAATTCATGAAACATTAGAATAAAATAAATAAAACTTAGAAAAATTTATTAAGGAATTGAATTATATATCTCAATGTAAATAAGGAATTACTTTTTAATTATAACCTTATAAAACCCCATTTATTTATAAAACCACAAATCATAGGATTAAATCATGGTTTGAAGAATATTTTATAACATCTAAGGAAATTACCACAAAATAATTACACTTGATATATTAAAATAACTCTAGAAAACATCAATTAATAATTTCAAAATAATATTTAAAATTTAATATTTAGTTATGAAAACCAGTAGTTGGGATGTTTTAGACATAACCTACAAATTAAAAAAAGGGTTCAGAATTCAATACCTTATTCATATAAGATATTTAGTTATCCAAAAGTCATTAAATAATACACAAATATCAACTAAACATCCCATATAAACCATTGTACATTAATACATGAATGGGTAATATAAAATATAAATCCACCATAATTAAAGAATCTATAAATCTATTGAGAACCAAAGAATATAACTCTAAAAATAAATATAATAGTATCAATATAAAAATCCAAAAATAACCAAACCTCAATAATCCATAATAACAATATAAAATCTTAGAATAAATAGGGAAAATCAAACCAAAAATTACTAACATTAAAATTATGATAAAAAATAAACAGTCAACACACTAGGGATTACTTTAGGAAAGGAAGGAGGAATCCCTATGATGAAAGGTGATTTCACCATGTCAAGGTGAAATAAAAATAAAAATACCTAGATAAAAAAAATAAAAACATGAAGAAGGAAAAAAAGGAGATATGAGATGAGAGGGGAAGTACTGACTTAGATTTGGCTTGAAAAACACCCATTAATCCACCTTGATCCATGGGAAATGAAGGAGGTTAAGTGGAGAACAAAAGGGATCCAAAGACATCCTCCCAATCAGTTGGAGGAAAATAAGTTTTAATAAAGTAAATAAAGGAATAAAAGGGTCAAGTAAAATAAAAGAAAAATTGCACAATTTTAATATAAATTTTGATTAGGAATTTTGGACACATGGTATGACGCCACTAGGTACCTAGTGGTATGCCTCAGTTCCCACCTCATTTGTCTAGCCCCCAGGTACCGAATCTGATCTACAGAGAAATGTTTTAGGTGACGCCTCCTTCCAGCCTACCCAAACTACAAAATATCCTAATGAACCTTAGAAATTATCCAAAACACTTATAATTTCATACTCAAAACTATGAATTCTAAAATGGATCCCAATTTGAAATATGACCACACATACAAAACCCAAAATTCTAACAATCCCTCACATTAATCTCTGAAAAAAATTCACCCATGATTCATTAAATAAAAACCATTATAACATTATGTCTATAACATTCCATATTTATGAAAAATCATACCTAATACTCATAACATTCACATCACCTATCTAAAATCCTTAGAAATGATTCCCATCAAAACAATTCATCCGATATTATGAATTATATACAATATACACACAATCTCTCACATATTACAAAGTATTCAATTTTAGTAAAACTACCTATCGTAAAATCTCATACTTCAAAGTGAATGAAAAATGTCAGGCTGAATGATGTTACTTTAATATATAATTTGATAAGTGAGTAACCAATCTCCAGAAGATATATTCAATGTAATGGATAGTAGACCAATTTTACTAAATATCTGGGATAAATATTATATATTCAAGTTTTTAAATAAAAAATAAAACAGTCCTTAAATGATTCATGAAACTATTCTCAACACATCCCATCTTGGCTTTCAAGATCCATCCTACACTACAACCATGAAACATATAAAAGGAAACCTACTACCATGGTAACTTAAAATAAATATGGGGTTTTAATAAGTTCATAGGAAACCTCAAAATATTTTTTTAATTTAACAATGTTTTTACATGATATTCCACCATGAAACTTCATTACTCCTTTCCATTGAAAATTTAATAATACCCTATTCAATGATTCTTACTTTCATCTCTCCCACCTAGTGTTTTGCTGATGTTTCAATGAATGGTACTAAAATAAAATATCAAACAAGAACAAGGTTAACACATAAAATTAAATCACATTAAAATATCATAAAAAATATTTTATAAAAATATTTTTATCCTCAAATCACACAAAAATCTTGAAAAACTAACCCAAATCCTCATAAAAAATCCACATCCTTACAATTAAACATAATTCAAAATATTCTCCTCACATCATAACTACATCATATAATATATAACATTAAAAAATAAAATATATTACATAAGAAAGAAAACAATATAATTCATATTCCACACAATTTTCATTCTCATAATTTAATCACAAAATATTAAATCCTAAAAATTTCATAGAAATATTACTTTGAAGGAAACAACTATATACATTGAACAATCACTTAGGCATGTTAATGCATACTATTAGGGTCCTTAAATCATATCACAAGTCCCATTATCCATATTATCCTATTTATATTGACAAAATCATATGTTATGATTGAATGGTGTAATCTCTCTACCAAAATAATGCAATTTTCATTAGTTCCCACTCTAAAATCCATACAAAAAGAATCACTAGATCTAATACACCTCTATCATGAACCAACCCAATGAGAACCCCTATTGATCCTTCAGTGAGTTTAGGTGTGACCCCTCGAATCATTCCTTTAATAGGTCATGAGTTGGAAACTAGAACCATGGGTATGAAAATGTAATATAAGAGGAATTAACCGATTTATTCCTATAAATTAAAGAAAAATACTCTAATATAGTCCCAAACATAATTGATAAATAAGACCCAACCATCCAAAAAAGAATAAAATGAAATTCATGTCATAAAAAACCAAAGGAACATTTAAATTTAGAAATCCAATACCAATAAGTTAAATAAATATTATTGAAATAAAAAAATCCAACAATATCCCCAAACCAGTAGTCTATGAGCTAGTAAGGACCAAATTATTCTCTACTATCATCCTTTCATTTTGAAAATTAATATCCAGAAGTATGGGAGATTATATAAATGTTATCAGTAGGTTCCTCTCTAATAACTCTCTTGGAAATGTGAATGAATCATATAAAAGATTCATGGAATAAATAGAAAAATTGAATCAGTAACACTTGAAAAGTTTTTTATAACAAATACTTGGTAAAAAAACTCTAAAATAACTTTTTATAGTATAATTATAAAAAAAACATAAAAATATAATAAGAGGTACCCCATAACCAATTTCCCAAAAATATAGTTTCCTTCCCATCCCAATAATATATTTCGTTTCAATTCAATCCCTTCTAATATCATACACATTATACCATAAAAAAAACTTATAATACCACAACAAAATCCACATCCTCCTCATATCATAACCACATAAAAAATAATAAAACCATATAACTATAACCATAACCATATCCATGACTAGAAGTGAGAGTAGGAGAGGCAGTGTAGTCCCAGATTATGATAAAAAGAGAAAATATGGGTGTAAATATTATAACATAAATTAATCATAGTAAATTAAATAATAAAGTGTAATTTTATGGATAATAAGACTAAACTAATTAAGTATAAACAATTTAGTAGTAATGAGTGAAGAATGTATGATGAATAATAAATAACAATGGGTCATAAGGATTTTTACAGTAATTTGGATCACAAATATTTTGTGTGTACTCTTCACAACCCTTTACTCCTTGATTGGTATGGAAGATACTAAATAATACTCACTTTCTAAGAGTAATGAAAACTATTTACAAAATTTATTTTAAACACCTCGAGACATAAACCCAATTTATACTTTTAGGGGTATTGAAAACCCCAATTTTTAAGGGAATTAGACCCAAAATAGACTATAAATAAGCCTCCCTAAACTGATATCTTTCGTTTTTAAGTGTTGGAATATCTAACCTTTACATTTTTAGGATCAGGAAAAAGTTTTTTCTTGTAATTTTTCCCATTTACCATAACCAACACATACATTTTAATGGTGGTATAACTAGTGAGTAAGTTGTGTTACAACTTAATAAAATTTAACAACACATAATAATATATTCTAATAAAAATAATGAAACAATTAAATTACTAAAAAGATGTTGATATAGTTTTTGGTTAGAAATAATAAGATTTATCCCTTCACATGCAGATAAAAATGTAGCTCAAGAAATATATTAAAGAGAATATGTAATCAATGAGGTTATAAAAAATTCATAATGGGATTTTATCATGTATAGATCATAGATATTAATTCTACCTAAATTGTTGTATTTTATAGAAGTAACAACAACTTCTAGTTAATTCTTGAACAATTTACATGAATTTTATTCAACATTAATATGAATGTGGTATGTTTCCTAAATATATCGATAGATTATAAATCAATAGTTAGAATAATTTAAATAAATTTTAAATCAATACTCAATAATCAATAATAATTGGTATTTAAACACTTATACTAATCCCTATTATCATGTATTTAATACATGTTATTCATAAACACCCCATTTCAAAAACAATTACATAAGGAAAATTTTATTATTTTCTCATACTCATACAACACAAAGTAATGCAACATAAAACTAGGTAATTACATTTACTAAAATGTATAAAAGAATTACCCTAAAATATGTAATGATATGGGGAAACATTGTAACCTTGTACTCTAGTAGATCAAACTTAAAAAGTAAGAATAAATACATAAGATGAATTGTTATTAGAAAAAAACAATAAAAATAGAAATATTAAAGGTGTAGAAGATAAGATAAGGATATAAATGAAAAAATTTAGAATAAATAATATATAGGGGTAATATGACCATTTGGATCTAATAATTATAATAGTATGATAATCATTTCATAAATAAGTATCTAATAAAATATGTAAATCATATTGATAATAATAGTAATAATAATAATAATAAATATTAATAATATATTGATCAATGAGTAGTAATATGAATTTATATATATTACTTATAAAAAAATGATTCTAAAATGATTTTTAAAATTTTGGGGCAAAACACATTGTTTTTAAACATACAATGTGTTTTAATTACATATTAAAATTTAGAATTTTTTTTCATAAAATGGACACCATATATAAAATCATCACCTCAAAATTGGACACTGATGATGTTTCCATAATTTTATAAGATAGTCAATTTTTTGGTAAATAGTAAAATATAGTGTGAATATACGATAAGTATTATAAAATTATAATAAATAAAAAATGATTCAATTATTAATATAAAAAAATTATAGACCCTAAAAAAATATTTTATAAATATTAAGTATTTTAATAAAATAATTAAAATTTTTAACCTACAATATACTTTCCAATGTCTAAGATATAAAATATGGATTTAAAAATAATATTTTTTGGAAAAAATTCATTTCCATGTCCAAAGTAAGATAAAATAATTCATCTAAATTATAAACACATAAAAATATCCAAAATAATTTCTTACATGCTAAAACTAGTAACTAAAACCATGGGCAAGCCAATAGATTTTCATTTGACATAACTTATATTTCTAAGGCCTATGTTTGGAAATTAATAAAAACAATACTAGTAATTTGATATAAATAGTTACACATACATAAATTCCTCTAAAATCTAAAACTTATGAGCATGGTTACCCTCAAATTTTACTTCTCAATAATCCATCCAAGGAGTTTCTACGGTTTTAAGGTTTGCTTCTCATCCTTTAAGAGGTTGCATTGCAAGTAAGGGTTTATAACCTATTATTTTCCTTTATCTTGAAAGAGTTTCAAATTATGTTTAATTTTAATGAGAAATTTCATTTTTCATATTTTTTATGAATTAATTATCATATTTTTAATGATATATCAACATTCCATCCCATTAAACGACATTCAAAGGCCCTTAGAATACTCAAAATTTCTCATAGCCATAAAACCATCAAATTTTTTTTATAAAGTAAGGTGTGTGTTTTTTCCTAGAAATGAAATACCCATATGGATAAAATCATGAGGATAAAATACTATAATACATTCAACTAGGGTTTATAACCCCAAAAATTTCCTTCTTGGGTATTAACCAAAAAAACTCTTTGATGTACGAGTATTGGGTCAGACTACACACATTGGTTGATACTCTTGGAGGATATGCTTAAGATAATTTACTTAACATTTAAAAAATATTATGAATGATTTATATACCATTTCATTGGTCTCATACCATTTCAAATTCATTTATTCATCTACCTAAATACATTTACCATCTTAATCTTTTAAAGTACCCAAAAAATGTAATTTTGTATTCATAACTTGTTTTGGGAACTTATTTGAATGTTACGAAACGCTAGAATTCCTTATATAAGACATGGAAATAATCCCTTTATAAATATTAATTTATTCATTAGATAAAATATGTTCATGTTATATAATCCTATATTCTATATGGGATAATCTTATAAGATAATCCTCATTGATCAATTATGCTAAGTATTTATGTTGTTAATTTCAAGAAAATTATTCTAGGAAATCATTTATTACATGATTGAATTCATTATAATATTATGTGATGGGTGGGTCTTGGAATTATTTACCCCCATAGAGCACCGGTAGGTCCCACGAGAAAACTAAGATTGGGTAATAAGACCATCTTTACCCTTTTTATGTAAGATGTATTTGCATAAGGAACTGAGGATATTTTTAAGATGTTCTACATTATGCAACCCATAACTATGTGATATTTTATTATTATCCATGTATTTATTTATCTTTATTTTATAATGGATATATCTTATACTCTTAGAATAATTTTTAATGGGGTTATTCAACTTATTTATTTATTCAATAATATATATGATGTGATTATGTTATAGTAGCTTTTACTATAAACATATCCTCACTAAGAATTAAAGCTCGCCCCTTTATATTGTTTCCCATTTCTTGAGGAAAACATTAATATTACAACATTTAATATCATTATATTCAATGATAATTAATGTAACGACCTAATATTTTGGACCCTTTAAATTAACAATATATTCTATAGCTTGTGTCACACACAACATCAAACTAACGCAACACCCGACTAAAAAAACCAAGACATATTAAAATTACATGAATAATATAATTATTAGTAGATAAAAATATAATAAACATTTAAAATAAAAATTTATTATTATTTTCTTTATTTAATATTTTTAAGAAAATGTATTTCAAAGAACCATTTTTAAAAAGGGGGTATTGTATTTTTCTATAATAAGTTAAATTTATGATATTTAAAATATTATTATAAAATGAAATATTTATATTTATAAACTAATATATAAATATTAAATTATTTACAAATATATATGAAATAATATTAAAAACACTTGAAGTTTAGAAAGGTTATTTTTTAATAAAATCACTTTTTCTTTATATATAGTATTTTCATTTATAGGATAATTTATGAATTTTAGAGTTTTAATTTGAAAAAAATAACTATATTTTTAAATTTTTAAATTAAATATTTTATTATTATATATAACAACCTATTATTTTTATGAAATATTTCTCTTTAAATAATTTGATTTCTTTGATAGCTTGAGTTATTCACAACACCGGGTATAAACGAATCACATAACATTATTAAAATATTATGTGTTCATTATATTCTAGCCATTGGATTGGTGGGTATGAATAATAATATATAAATTATGAAAAATATATGGTCAAAACATTTCTAAAATAAATTCATTAGTTATCAAATGATTATAATTAAAAACAAAAATTATTTGGAAATAAAAGTGATATTTTTTCTAAAACATTGATTTTATGAACGCAATGTATGTTATATTAATAAATAAAATTAATCCCTATTAGTGAATAATTTTAATTAATTTTATATTTTATTTACCTAATAAAATGTTTTAAACACTAAATAAATATTTTTCTAGTCAATGGATAAGAATAAATTCATTTATATGCATAAAAATGTATTTTTCTAAAAAGTAGTTCTTATCGTATTTTTCATGTTTACATTAAAATTAATTTATTACATTTAAAGGAATTGAATTAGATAAAATTAAATGAATATTTAGAATCTTTATTTTTAAATATGGTAAATTTTCTCCATTTATTTTTGGTCAATATGAATAGTAACTATGGTAAAATTTATCAAATCGTAAAGTGTAAATCATGTTAATATAGATTAAAACTAATTGGTAAGGACATGATTTTTATCCTAATTATTATTTGATAGAGTTAATTATGAACTTATAAACTTAGAGTTTAAATTTAGTTGTTTAGAGTACACTTGTCTATTAAAATGACATATATTATTCAAATTAAACAAAGTTACAAAATGACACTCTAATACTTTTAAATATCCTTTATGTGTTCACATAAGAAAAAAACATTTTATTGATGAATATTAATAGTAATTTTGTGAATAATGAAATTATATTCATTATGGTAGTTTATTTATATTTTTTTCAGATATTACATAATTACCATAAATTCTTATAGAACATAAAAACAATACTTATTCAATTAATAGAAAGATAAAATAAATGATTTTTAAAATACTAAAAGTGATATAATTTTAGTAATTTATAGCATTAAAATAATTTTATTGGTTAATATGACATATTAGTGTTGTGTTAAAATATTATATTCGAATTAAAACTTTTTATTTATATTATTTAAGTCTAATTAAACAAATAGTGTCAAAATTGACAATAATGATATTTTATCAAAATAATATTTTATTAAATTATTTAAAAATCATAAAAATCATGAAATATGACATGGTAATTATAATATAGTCTAAAATTTAATAAATTTTCTATTTATAGTCTAATTATCACTTTATAAGTAAAAATTATTTCCCTTTAATATTAAACAATTTGTTACCATAGCTAAAATTAAAATTAGTAAACTTAGGGTTAATCAAAATGATAAGGTTTAAAATGAAACCAAAAATTGCCTAAATTATATTGTTTGATGATATTAAAACCCTTTACTACATTATATTATAATAAATTTACATTTTCTATAAATTCATTGCGAATGAATTTATTATAATTTAATCTTTTGAGAAATTCCAAAAGTGTCCCTCACCTTAATTATAAAAGGGCATCCCCTAACTTATTTACACTAATTTTTGTCTTCTATATTGACGAAACATTGAAAATTTATCTTATAAAATTTCCTATATACATTATAGAGTTTATTTTCTACCCAAAAGACAAAACCTATATCTCTATAGAGGAGATCTAAAGGACTCGTTTCAAAGAAGAGGCAATTGCCTTACCCAATCACTTTGTTTTCTACTCTTCTTTAACTACTCTAAATCAATGTTATTTATCATAAAATAATAAATGTAGCCCTAAATATTTTTAACTATTATTTTGATTATGTAAAAACCATTATACACCATATTTCCCATCAAATGAGAAGTGAAGGTATTGCTCGTGCGTACACACGACTTACCGTCTCCACGTAGCGATACAATTCTATTTTCATCGCCATATTTTATGGATGAGAATTATGATAGGTTTAATGTTTATATATTATATTTATGACATTATTATAATTTTTAATAATAATATAACATCTATATACTTACCATCAAATCCTTTATAAAATGATAACGTGGTTAATGCATACGAGTGGAGTACTACCTCCGTGAAGCGATGTGATTCATTTTCCATTTATATTTTACTTGGATGGTAATGAGGAAGAATTTGATGAATAAATATGGTATATATGATATAAAAATAATATTATAAATTTGAATTAATATTTACCTTTATTTCTTTCCATCCGTCAAAAAATGAAAACAATGTTCATGCTTACATACGACTTACCATCTCCATGAACAATGCGATTCAATTTTCTATCTATAAATTTTATGGATGAATATTAATTTTTATATAATAAATATATATGATATTTATATCATAATTAATATTATTTATGTGATTTATTAAAGATAAATGTATAAAGAACAATACTTTTTAACTAAAATACCCATGATAACTGAAATAATTAACACCCGGAAATGATGATTTTAATAATGAATTATTGATAAAAAGGTGTTAAAATGTTATAAAGGGATAATATATAATATATAATTATGAAAAAAACTTTTTTATAGAAATAGAATAAATTTAAATTTATTATATATGATTTTATAGTTCTTTATAAGAAATTTTAACTCAAGGTTAGGGTTTTATATCACAATCTCATTGTTTATCAGGATTGATTTTGACTATGTCTCCGATGATGATATATTATGATCTAACACTAAATAAAACTTATGAATTTTCTTCTACTATATATATTTATTTAAGTTAAATGTCTTAGTTTCATTTCCCACATCTTATGTATTCAATAGACTGATAATAAGGTTTTTAGGAAAATCGATCTCATTTCTATTTTTAGTCGAAAAAGTTTTTTCTTTCATAGCCATGTTTTCTAAAAATGTTTTAAAGATGGTTTTTAATATTCTCTTATGATTTTTAATTTCATTTTATATATGTTTTAATTTTTATAAAATCATTTGAAAGGAATATTTTTTTCATTTTCCAAATGAGGAACTTTGTGACTTTTTTGACAAAAGTATAAAAGGAATGTTTTTTTAAATTATACAGTTTGGACTAATTTTATTGTATCCATGATTAATTTTTTATTTTAAGATTCCTTAACACGTTTATAAGGTTCTTTTCAAAGAAAATTATTTATGTTATAATTTAATTGTTTTTTTCATAAGTGATTTCAAAATAGAAATTATATTTTTCTTATTAATGTTTTAATGATCTTTTAATTATATTTATTTTCATCAAAGAAAATAACCCTTGATATCAGTTATGATTTACTGGGGATATGATCCAAGGACACCATAATTATTTTTTCTTTGGATGGTTTATGTTTATGATGAAAATATGTTTATGAATCCCATTTATTTTCCATGAGTTATGCTATGATGAAATGTTTACGAAACCCATTTATTTTTCATCAGTTATGCTATAATGACATATTTATGAAACCCATTTCTTTTCCATGAGTTATGATATGATAAAAGGATTATGAAACCCATTTATTTTCAAGGGTTTAGATTTTATGAAGGTTTTATGATCTTATAGCACACATATGTATTATTTTCATTATGTGATGGGCGACACCTATATCTCCCTCCAATGCATTGGGTAAAGATTGATATCTCATGAGATAAACATGAATAAATTGAGGATTCAACCTAGCTCACTATTTGAATATATACACTATGATAGTCTTGTAAGTGAATCGTTAATACTACAATGGCTAGCGGAGTGAACCTATTCCACTATTATAGCCTTATAAATAAGACTTGAAAATTAATGAAATAATTTTCTATGCTTATGTGTATGCCAAAATTCTATGTCTTATGCCAATTTTATTCTATCATGGGAAATCTTATGTGATTCCTTTATGAATCATGTATTTTGAACTACCATGATTTATTCCATGACTCAATATTATGATATATGATATGTAGGGTGAAATTTTAAAATGTTAAGATCATGTAATTATTACCTTTTTTCTCATGTTATGCTTATATGATCATTGTTATATCCCTTGTTTCCCCTGACTGAGCATCAGATCTCACCCTTTTCTTATGTTTCCTTTCCCTAGTTTATGAATAGAGGTGTTTTGTATGATATGCATAAGAAGGGTTCTAGTGATTATAGAGAACTGTTTTTAACTTGTAAGACTTTGAAATTCTTCTATATATATTTCTAGAGCTAGGTGTTGAGATGACATGTGATTCTAAGGCCCAATGTACCCAGAATTAATTTTATAAAAATATTAAATATATTTTATATTATGCATGCGTGGTTAATTATATAAAATGGTATAACTCTTAAATAGTTCATCAGATCAGAAATCTGAGACCCCAGTTGGGTCCAGACTGTGGTGTTTACCCTCGGTGCAACATAAAATGAGTTGTAATGGGATGTTGAGACCCCTTGCTCCTTGGAAGTGTGTTTAAGTGGATTAATTAAATAATTTAATTAATTAATTAATTAAACCTTGACCTAAACATATATTTATAAATATTTCACTAAGGAGAATTCATAGTGTTGGCTAATAATTTTCCCACTATCAGAAAAACTATCCTCCCCTCTTCTATTGGATAACCCTTTGGAAAATGACAACAAGCCTCTGGATCAAGGAAAATCAAAGCATGAAGAAAGAATTTTCTTCTTCCAATCGTTACGCTAGAACATTCTTCCTCAACGATCGATCCAAAATAGTGGTAGGACTCTTTATATGTGGTTTTACACCCTTATAATTAAAATATTGAGAATGATCCATTTTCTCTCTTTGATCTGCGTTAATTTGAGCCTTTGCATGATCCCATGTATTGAAATAAATTATCCTTTCAATTTGTTTCTTGTTATGCAATGTTTCTCACCCTGATTTCCATACTATTAAATTATTGGCCAAGAATGTTTGGTTAATGATGATTATTACCTTTTTTATTGGCGATTTTACACCACTGTTCTTTACATTCTTCATTATTGGACTATGGGGTCATGATTTAACTTTTCTAAGGTAGGTTTGAATGTGGTTCAACCCCATGATTCATTTTAGTGGAATAAACAACATACAGATAAATAGTTTGGAAATTAATTTATAAATAAGAGGGATTGTGTTTGGTTAACGAATTGGATCGGCACCAAGGGTGATTGTTTGTGATCGAATTTGGTTCAAGATCAGTTTGATAACCCCTTTTTTACTGATTGGAATACAGTAATGACATGCACTGTGATGAGATCGGTTTCAAGTGGATGTCATGTGAGAGATATCATGGCAGAGGCAGTTTGGCATGAATGTGACAATGGCTGAACATATATCTTTGATGAGGTGGTCAGATGTGATCCACAAAATGTGGGTTAACAATAATAATAATTATTAATAATAATATCATTGAGTTAATATAAATTTAAAGAGGGTTTTTTATTTTTTTTAAAGGTTGGGGCCGAAGCCTCATTTATTATTAAAGCAAAGAAAAGGCCTCTTTTAATTGGGTAGAGGGAGACCCATGACATAGCCTAAAGGCCCAGTGGGCATTTATCCCATTACATGGCCCGTAGGCCCATTATTTTGGACCAAAGCCCATTCTGTGAATAGTACTTCTATAGTACCCGCGCAGCTACAGTACTGCACAGAACCCACCACGGCTACAGTACTCTGCCGCTGCTACAGTGACCTGCCTCCACTATAGTGCCTGCCATTGATACAGTGCCGCCACTTCTATAGTGTGCAACCGTACTGCTACAGTACATGCGCTCAATGGGTTTTGAACCCCCATTTTTCATGTAGATTTAAGGGGTGCTTACCACTACACCAAACCCCAACTACATCTATTATTATTATATTAAATAGTAATAATGATGGTGACATAAAAAGCATGGTTAGTCAAATTAAATGGGTTTACTTTAATATGAGGGGATTAATGGAATTTTTTTAATGCAATTAAATAAAAAAACAAATGATGGATAATTATTTTAATTAAATTGAAAAAGGGAAAAAACATTTGAATGGGTGAAGAGGTTCCTAAAGACATGTAGAAAGAGTTTGGAGCACGCCCTCTAATTTTTTGTTTGGTCTTTATTATTCTATTACTATAATATTAATGATGTTGAAAAAAATAGAAAAATAAAACAAATAACATAAAGAAAAATTGTTGCACACTTTTGAAGATATCTTAGAAGGAAACTTGATGTGGTTTAGAAAAAAAGTAATGATAATAAATAAATAATAGTAATATAAAACATTATTATTATTTATTTTGGTTATAAAACCAAAACCTGGTTGTAATTTTTTCATAAGACCTCGAATTGATGAAACATCAGCAATAATGTGATCTTGGAATTGAGAGAGTCATTTTAAGACTGATGTTGTATAGCTTTTTTCAGACTCATTACTTAGGTCAATGAAACTCCCAATAATAATAAAATTATTATTACTATGGGATCTTGTATTTGATATATCTCCCTCAAACAATGTTGGAATGAAGAATCGTCTACAATTATATGACTCTAAAATTAATTCATATGTTACAAGACCAATAAGAAGTATTTAATTTATACATGTGGCTTGGGCTCATGAGAAACCATTCGAGCATAATGTGGTGAAATGTGACTTTTTCAGCAAGGTGTCCAATTAAGGCAAGTGAATAGCCTATCTTGTGCATTTTTCCATGAGGATCACAATGACATGATCTGTTTGGACATTTGGGGCTATTTGAAGAGGTATATCATTGAAATTATATTTTTTTCCCTCAGTTTGATGATGAGCCTCGTGCGTTTGTCAGGATTGTGGCTGAGACGCAATGTGTAGTACCCTTACATGTCATGTAGTTCCATATGGCTTGCAAGTCATGCTATGCAAGGAAACCGCTAGGTAGTAGAGTAATACCACATTCCATGTGGGTCCCTGACATGCAGTGTACCTATTTTTGTGGAAGCTTCAAAGTTTCATATCTCTTTCATTTAGAATCGGATTATGGATAACAAGTACTCTATCTTGAATGTTTTTTCATATAGAACGTGATTGTTCCCTCTAAATAGGATTTTGAGATACAATGTGAGATGTTATGATCATAAATATTCCTTAAGTGGAACTTGATTATGGTGGTGATTGGGAATGATCATTAGAGAGTTCAGATAGAGATGGTAATCCACTGTTGTATCACCGCATAGATTATCTATCCATTGATACGGTACTCCGTTTTCATATCAATGTGCAGGTCCTCCACATTTCATATTGAGGTAGAGATAGTACTATGATGTCATATTAGCGTTCAGGTCATCCATCCATGGAGACGGTACTCCCATATCATATCAGGGTGTGGGTACTCCATAATTGTTCTTCAAAAAGAGATGGAACTCCCTATCACACTAGGATGCATGTCCTCTATCCACGGAGAAAATACTCCCCTTTTGAACTAGGGTAAAAGTCCTCCAAATTTATTATCAAGGAAGATATAGTACTCTGATTTCGTATTACTGTTCAGGTCCTCTATCCATGGATATGGTAATATCCAATTGCATTAGGGTGAGGGTCCTCCATACTCGTTCTACAGATAGAGACGATACTCCCCTATCACACCAGGGAACATATACCCTATCCATGGATACTGTACTCCCTTGTTATACTAGGGTGAAGGTCCTCCACATTTCTTATTGAGGTAGAGATGGTACCCTACTATCGTATCAAAGTGTTGGTCCTCTATACATGGAGATGGTACTCCCCTATCATGTCTGGGTGTGGGTCCTCCATACTCTTTCTACAGATAGAGACAGTACTCCCCTATTACACCACGACACGAGTCCTCTGTCCATGGAGACAACACTTACCTATTATACCAAGGCATGGGTCCTCCATACTTATTATACATACACATAGTGGAATCCCCCTATCGGTATAGGGTGTGGGTCCTCTACTTTTAAATTGTACCCACATCAACTGTGAGGCACAATGATGAGACTTGGTTTGGTGCAATTCTAGACTCATGAGGAAGACGTATGCTTTCCCCACTGAGATGTGTTTTTGTGACATGACCTAAAACCGTGAAGGTGATTCAGTGCTACCCAAAGCGGATAGTATCGAGGTGAGGCGATTGAGTTTCTTAAACTTGTGTGTTCATTGTAGACACATGAGACGCTAGGCATCATAGATGAACCTTCTTTTGGAACTGTTGGCTACTCATCCTCTTGGGCTGAGCTATGAGATGGAGATTCCCTTACCATATCATCTGGGCTTCATTGATTGAGCATATATATATATGTATATATATCCTTCTTCAGTACCCACTCCAATAGTTTTTATTACTCTCCTTCCAAGAGAGGTGAATACGCGTGGGATATGCCACGTGATTTCCATGTCTAGATTATCATGGTTAGATGAGTCTACACTCCTAATATAGGTAGCGAAGGGTCGATGAGAATTTTATCTTCTCACTGGGTCGATCTCCTTGTGTTTGGACAAGTTTACCTTCACTCTGTTATTAGGTTGATTGATACTCTTTTACTCTACCTTGTTCTATTTACTACTTTCCTCTTTAGTTTAATATCTTACTACCCCCCCTTCACCCTTTTGGGGCATTCTATTAGGTATATCTATACTCACCCAAACACGGTCTTTTCCTACACATGTCATGTATTATGAAGATGACATATAGGTTGATTGTGACTTCATAGTAGCTTAGGGATACAAGGTTCTTAGACCGCATACGATTGACATATCTTGGGATCTAGGAGCTGGGCTCTATCAGATGTCTTACTTTTCCAGTTTTCTATGAGGTTGGGACAAATTTCTGGTTTGGTGTGTATTTTTACTCTTTTTTTTCTATTTACACTACCATAATTCATACTATTTATAGGTCCATACATGTTTGGTTTATTTATAGTAGTGTTGTATCTTTTATTTTATTTCCTATGCACTTTTGCATTGAGTTGTCTATGTGCGTGTGTACATGTACTTAGGTAAAGGCCTCCCCAAGTTATTTATTTGTTCGGAACTTGTCACAACCATTGGCCTATAGAGGTGGGTTTGGGGGTGTTATGGCTCACTCCCCATCTTTGGTTGGGTTGTGACAGTTATAGAGAAATAAATGGGAGACGATGTAGATATTTTAGGAACTGGTTTTTTATGTTTCTTAGTTTCCAAATATACTAGACGTAAACGATTTTAACATGGTTCAAAATTATATGTAATGAATATTAATCTTTTAAGATATAATATCTATATATGAAAAGTATGGATATATATAGGATTAATTTTTTTATATTTTTCTAAAAATATTTAATTTAGTTGAATAGTGCAATATACTAATTTTACAAATATCATGATTTTTATGACATTATTAGTTTATTATAATGATATGAAAATTTATAAAAAACTTTCATAGAAATAATATTAAATTTATGGTTTATATAAAAAGTTTAAAAATATTTATTCTTGTTTAGAAACCTATATTTAATGTTTAATAACTTAAGTAATATTTTTCTCCATAATTTTTTTTAATACATTGTATATTTATTATTTTAAAATTAATTTAAATACTTTTTGAAATTGAATAAAATTAAATTGGTTTTAACTTTTTAATAATTGGGTAAAAATTATATAAAAAGGGCTATTTTATTTTTAAGTATAAAGTTTAATTTATTTAGGTAAAAAATAGTTATCGTGATAAAAGCTAAAATGTAAAAATTAGAAATCTAAGAGAATATGACTTCAAAAATGTTTTAAAAATGAGTTGGAATGTATGGTTGAGGATTTTATCAATATAATCACTTATACTCTCCATTATTTCTCAAATTTGGATCCACTTACCCTGATATTGGCTTGCCCTTATTAAAAACGTTATGGATATTTTCAATAATGTCATCCCTTTTCACTTATAAAATAGGCTATCCTCTCCTAATTTACCCTCACACCACAACCCCATATGTTCATCCCAAAATATTCCTAACCCTTTCCCAAACACTCCTATAAAACTTAAATAGGTTTTTATATTATCAAAATACCATCCCTCAAAGGTTTAATCTCATTTTCAAAGTAGATAATCCAAGAAGTGAGGTATAAATTTATAATTTCTCTTTTCTCATTTATATTTATTTATGTGCACTTATTATTTCACAAATTACATTATTAAATTTTAAAATTATAACATAATTATACTTAGTATACAAAATTTTATTATAATTTTGGTAAAATCATTAAATACCTTTTCCCTTTTCTAATAAGAAAAACAGAAATGTGAATCGTGTGTATGTGTAAACTACTTACTACCCGAAGTACCATGTTTGTTATCCTTAAATACCTAACATGGATAGTTAAAAAGTATATTTAATGTATAATTATGATATTTATTACATGTTTAAAAATCTAAAATTATAAAACATATTACAACTCTCTCCCATTCTAAGAAAACAAAATCATCATCCATGTGTATGTGCTGACTACCACCTCTATGGAATAATGTGTTCTATTTTTCATTATCACCATTCATGGAAAGTTATAAGAATGGGTTTAAAGGATAAATATTGTTTTTATGATATGAATAAGTATTTTGAATAGAAATTAAATAAAAAATTAATTATACGAATGATAAATATTTATTCTAAAAATTAATCATTTAAAAAAAGTGAACTAAAAAGGAAAAACAATTTATTTAGACTATGTAACTATTTCATATCCATCAATTGTTCTCCAAATTATTTCTAATTTTTATATTTTAAACTAATTAAAACTAAATAATATCATTATTATATTGGTATATTTATATTTTTACTAGAACTTCTCATAATCACCCATTAATCATGGTATGTTCATGTTTGGGTTGGCTTAACCACATACTTGAACAATGCTATGAAATTATATCATGGATGACTATGGGAACTTAATAACTGATATTAATGTAATGAATCTATTTTTTCCTTATAAAAATTTAGAATATTAAGAGTAATATTTTTTAAGATAGTCACCTAGTTAGTGTAGGTTTCCAGGGCTCAGGGAGGCATGATGTTATTATAATTAAAGTATTAAATATATTATATCACACACATGTAATTTTTTCTAAAATAATAGAATAAATACAAAATGGATTCACTTATGGGGAATCTATGACTACCATTAAATTCAAAAATCATGTTTTAACCTAGTTGTTATGTAACCTTTCTCGGTATCAAGTGTTTTATTAAATAGGTGTCGTGGGTGGATTAATAAACTGATCCATTAATTTATTAATAAATTAATTATTTTTATAGAAATAAAATACTATATTTAATCCCTATTTTGTAAAATACATATTGTTATCCAAATAAAACTAGGGAATTATCGAGGATATGTGGGCAGAGATTTCTTAGATGAACAAAAACAGATCCAAGGTTATCGATTGGTGTGCCAAAGGTGTTCATCGATCACACCCAAAACCAAAAAATGTGGAACCATTCCATGTCAAAGATTTATCCAAAATTTTGGTAATAGGTTTGTTTAATTAACATTAATCCCATTTTTAATCCCATTTTTAATTCGAATCAATTAAAAAAATAATTATTTATTCACGTTTCGTTGGTTGATTACGATTGATTCTTTTATCTTCATAGAATTAGGAATTGTTATTGATTTAATTATTGCTTGTTCTCATAATTTTCTTAATCATTGAATAGAAAACAACAAAAAAAATGGCTATGTTTCATTCCTAATTTTTTTGTAACATATATTTCTTTCTCTATTCTTCTAGAGATCATCATCAATATTAATTTTAGCAAAAAATTTGAAAAACACTCGATGAACGATCATTAAAAAATAATTCTTTGGTGCAATGGATTATTACCACAAGTTTGGGTTTAGAATTGATGGTATGATCAAGGTTAAATGATGATGAAGTGTGATTTTCTTAGAGATTAAAGGATTATGGTTCATGGGGTTGGCATTTTTGTGATGTCGAGTGATGACGAATCATTCTCTAGTAGATTGGGCGGTCAGAATCTGACCACCGATGATGGTAAGGATCAATCAAGACTAGATACATATTTATTAGAAGTTTTGGTGGTGGGAATCAATAGTGTAGGTGGGGTGGATGAGAAGAGTGAATATTTTTTGATTTTATGCTATTGACGCTTCTTCCGTCAAAGAATCTCAAGATTGGAAAAAGGGAAGATCTGAGATTAAAATGGTTCAAACCTTTGAAGAAAACATCAAAAAATCGACAAAGGGACGAACAAGGAGAACTTTACCCATATGTCGCGCATGTTTTCTCATAGTCGCGCAAGTCCACTTGCGCGACGCACCTTGGCGTGCAAGTCACTTGCGCGACCTAAGTGATAAACCACCCGATAACCGCCCAAGGTCTTCTCCTGCCTATAAATAGACCCTATGGGCCCCCCATTCGAGAGGATCTTTTTCCAGAAACTCGGATTGAAGCTCCCGACGCCCAAGTCTCTTCTCAAAGCTTCCAGAACACTTCTAAGGTAATTTATTACCTAGAACGGAAGATCTAAAGAGAGGGAGGAAGGCCTAAGTTTTGAAACTCATCAACACTTGCGCGCCTGATTGGCCAGCCCTTAAGGGATGTGGTCACACTTGCACGATGCCTTACTCCTTCGATAGAACTTGTGTGTCCCTTTTCTGGAAGAACCTCAAGAGGATTCTAAAGGCTTTAATAACGAGTCGCCCAAGTATTTCAATGCTGGTTGAACATCGCGCAAGTACCCCACACATGTCACGCAGGTATACCTGCGCGACCAATACTTGCGCGCCCACACAGTACTTGCGCGTCTTCCAAGACTTGCGCGCCCCTTTTTTTTGGGTGCCCATATTGCCCATTTTATCCCTCTAAAGCCATTACTCCTTTCCTATTTAAGATTCAGTCTTCATGACACTCTTCAAAGCCATTTATGGCATGATTTATTGATTTGAATTCCTTATCTGAAAGGAATTTGGTGGAATATCTCTCAAAACCTAGTGATTTACATATCTTTATGTCATTAAAGATTGAGAGTTCATTCATTCAACCTCATCCTTTAAATCCTTAACCTGGGTCTCCTTTTCAGGAATAATCCCCAGTCTTAAGTCCTCCAAACTTGGGCATCCCCCTCAGGAGTAATCCCCAAATTATTAAAGTTCCCAAATCTAGGCATCCTCCTCAGGAGTAAACCCCAAACCTGAATCCTTATCCTGGGTCTCTTTTTTAGGAATAATCCCCAGTTATAAGTACTTTAATTTGGGCATCCTCCTTTGGAGTAAGCCCCACACCTGAATCCTTAACTTGGGTCTCCTTTTCAGGAATAATCCCCAGTTATAAGTCCTTTAATTTGGGCATCTTCCTCAAGAGTAAGCCCCAAAACTTAATCCATAACCTGGGTCTCCTTTTCAATAATAAGTCCCAGTCATAATTTTGGGCATCCTTTTCAGGAGTAATCCCCAAGTCCCCTAACCTGGGCCTCCTTTTCAGGAATAAGTCCCAGTCATAATTTTGGGCTTCCTTTTTAGGAGTAAGCCCCAAGTCCCATAATTTCTCCTCAACCAGTCCTAATTTACGTTTGATCTGGGATTCCTTATCTTTAGTAAAACCCAGTTATCAATTCTCTCCTAATTTGGGTTTACTTTTCAGAAATAAGTCCCAAGTTAGAGTATTCAAATCTCCATGAAGCACATATACCTTTATGGACCCTATTCCTGGATTTTCTCGCTAAAGTAAATCCAAACCATCATTTATCTGGGCAGTCATAAATAGATAAGTCCCAAAACATTTCTTATGATTACATTTTGTATGGCCCAATTGTCTATTTTATTTCCAATACCTCTTGTTTCTCACACCGATCATGACTCACGTGAGCTTAGAGAGTAAAAGAAATTATGACATCCTTCTTTGAGCCATCAATCATAAACATTATACTCCCTTATTCGAACTACGTGGGTTCTGATTCCTTTTCCAAAACAAAGGATACGTAGGTAGCCCATCTACGGGTTCGATCCCAACTCTGAAATAATTCATGTCCTTCTGAATGACAATAAACTTCAAGTGCCCCACTGAGTGGCTTTAAAACCAGCCTGGTCATCATAATGACCAAGAGACTTTTATATAAATGTTTTGAAGGATACCATTGACCAAGAATCTCTAAATAGAAATAGATGATTCTCTATTGATGAAGAACCTCAAATACATATAAAAGATTCTCTAAATTTCTTACATATTTAATCATTGATTGTCAAAACTCAAGGAAAGCTCATTTTATACTTGGTAATGTAATAAGGATTCACGAACATAACTTAAATCTATAAAGAGAGTATTGTAATAGACAATAATTCCCCTCAAAAATGTGTGATGAGTCCGACCTCCCATCCTCTCGACCAATGCAAATTCCTAATCCTCATCAGTCCACAAGCTAATGAGCGCCTACCTTTGGAAAGTAGGTCCAAATGGATGTGGAATCATTGGATGTTTCCGGTTCTACGAACAAGCCCGTTAGAAACCGATCGGAACGTTTGAATCTCCCATCCAGGAGGTCATCCCCGAATTCTGAGGGAAACAAAAAATGTTGAAACCGACGTGAATCCTTAATCAAGATTAAAATGATATTTTACCTATTTGTTAAGACCATATTTAAAACTCAATAAGAGGGCTAACAAAAAAAATCATTGATATGTGTACTCATCCAAAGGTTGAAGTAGCTGAATTTATCTTGATTACGTCTGTTATATCAAACAGGCACTCTTTTCCAAGATCTTCTGTATTTCCATAATGGCTGCTCTCAAATTCACACCAGTGAATACTACTGCTGCAAATACCACTACTGCTATTCCTACTGGATCGTCATCTGCTCTGAGGATGACATCACCTACTCAGCGTCTTCAACACTGGGTATCAAATGCGCTGGTTAAGAAGTACCGTCAACACGGTACCATCCCAACTCTGGAGGCTGCCCGACAGGCCCTCCAAGTGAACAATTCACACAGGTCGTCCGGACAACGACGACCAGTGATCAATAGGAAGGCGGTGCTGACTACCATCTCCAATCGTTTCGGGTCGTTATCCCCGAAATGCAATTTCCATTCACTCCCTTACTCTGAGGAAGTGAATGAGCAGGTCCCTCAGGTCCTTAATTCAAAAAGACAGGAGTCCTTCCCGAGGGCTCCCATCAATAATCGCCGCCAGACTCATGTGACAATTCACCCTCAACATGATGAGGGTTCCGACTCCAGGCATTCGGCTCAGGTTCCTCGAACCCAAGCAGGAAAGACGAACTGCCAGAGACGGAATCCAGTTAACAATGGGAAGGTTTTCATCCCTGCTATCTCTAGAGAAGTCCACCAACCTAACTTGGTGGCAAACAACGAGCAGGCACACACACCTGTCTGTTTTAATTCTGCTGTCCAGCAGACTCGTCTGGCAGCATCACGCCAATACCGCCAGGCAATTCCGGTGGAGTACTATAGGCAGGAACATACATTTTCTTATACATCATCAGTTAGTCAATAGGCTCGCCTGACTACATATGATGGATCTCGTCAACCGCGTTTGGCGAAGTGTAATCAGCAGGCACACACACCTGCTAGTACTAATCAAGCCTACCAACAGTCTCGCTTGGTAGCGCATGGAGAAGTCAGTCGGAAAGCTCCGACGACAAACAGGAGTCAGACTCAACTCTCTGCCTCCACACTTGAGTACTGTCAGGATTCACTAACAGGAAAAGGAGGACAGGAGCAGGCACATACACCTACTCCAAATCCGAAATGGACATATATCCATGTTCCGAAAGCTGAAGTCACCAAGCATATTTTGTCAATGGTGAAAGAGCAGAAGAAAATTCCTGCTCATATTCTGGATGCTTTCCAGGATATCATAACAGCTTCAGCATCATCTCAGGGAAAGACACATAAATCTATCCCTAGCATTGGAGTTACACATCAATGATTCACTCCGGAACAGACACACACATCTGTTCCAGTCCAAGAGGTTTACTCCTCCATATAATACGGACAACCAAGTCAGGCACATACACCTGATTTGAGTGGAGATCGTCATCCTAACCTGACCATCTTTCCTGATCAGGCACATACACCTGCTCAGTGCAACCACTTTCGTCAACAAATGGTTTCTAAAGAGAGCAAGAAGGCATCTATGAAAAAGATCCGCCCAGCACAGTTAGGAGATCAAAGGCAAATATGTAACAAGGCCTTGCTCGATGCTGGAGTTCTTGAAGCCCTCAGACATTTATCTGTTGGAATTCAAGATTCTACTCCCTCATTTCCCAATAACAGGAACATTAATTCCAAAGGTCTTCAGCAAACACTTCCTCATGAAGGCTTGCTTCATGAAAATTCGGTCAATCTTGAAGTTTAATCTTCAGATTAGAGCCACATGAACCCTCTGTGTGGTCAGAAGACCAAGGAGCAAGAGATCTCATCTTTTGCTGTAACTCATTATGGTGGTCCTCCCCATGATGATGAATTTCACTGCGAAAGTCCTCTCCATAGTAGTGATTCACATTGCCTGAAAAATACTCCAGTGGACAATGTAGTGCCGAGAAAGACCTCTTATCTTGAGGCACATGAAAATGCGAAACCAGTCATGTCTGATGCTTTATCGCTAGCAAGTGAAATAATTTCTCAATCAGAAGATAGCCCAGGGTGTAGGTCATTCTCTGAACCACCCCTAAGTCATGCATCTTCTAGTTTGATCAATGATCTCTCTACCAATCTTGTTGAATCCGATGAAGCAACAAGGAAACACCAACTCTGGTCAAAACAGGTAGAAGAATCTTCATTTAATAATGAAGAGAAAATGCTGAACATGAGGAAAAAACTGGCGAAAAATGAGGTACCAGTCATGTTTTGGCCTTTGGCTGACTCCCAGTATGACGTTCCAAAGATGTTGATGGACGATGGAATCCATGATATTCATCTCAATATATGGAAAACTCTTTTTCAATTGAATAAGAATGTATTATATTATGATGAATATGAAAATCATCTTAAGATAATAGAAGGGCTACAACGTCAGATTGATTTGGCATCTCTATCAGTATCTCGGTATCCGAAGGCTGAAAAGCAACAGAGAACCCTTCAACGTTCATTCCTTAGCGCACTAAGAAAATTGCGTCAGTTAATTGCCAATGCTCCATCTGGTGTTCATATCAGAGGATGGGGTGTTCACGGAGCACTACATTTCACAGTGCTTTCCAGTCAGCAAAGCCCGCCGAAAATGGTCTCATGCAATGTTATTGCCCATGGCCGGCCACAGTCAATGGGCTTTGTTCGTAATCAAAAGCTTGCTCAAGAACAGGCTTCAACTAGTTCCTCTCAAAACCAAGCATATAGAGAACAAGTTGTTGAATTGCTCATACATCAAGCAGGTGAGAATATTGCACAAGCCTCTTTTATAGAGAAAACACATCATTTTTTTTAAAGGTAATGCTTCGGTCAAAAGACCAAAGCACAAGATATATAAGAAAGCAAGAGGATTACAAAGTTCGGAAATATGGGATTTTGTTACAGTCTCTCTCAAAGAGAGGCAATAAGTCAGCTGGAAGATTGTCAAGCCAAGTCATGCTCTGCTGAATACCTTTGTTGGCGAGAGCATCAGCAATAGAATTCGCTTCACGGCAAGCATGAGTAGCAATATAATCTAGCCCGTGAAGCGAGTTCAGACACTTCATCCAGAGAGTGGTAAGCGGCCAAGCAAGATGAGTGTCGCCGTTCCATATGGCCTGAACGATGGTTGTGGAGTCACTTTCAATCCAGAGCTTTCTCCAGCCTCTTTGAATGGCAAAATCAACAGCATGGATGACACCAAGCATCTCAGCCTCGAGCGAAGAAGAAAGACCACAGCCAGTATAAAAACAGCCTTGACAGTGACCATATGAGTCTCTGAAGATGGCACCACAACTAGCAGGACCAGGGTTGCCTTTGGAAGCGCCGTCAACGTTCACTTTAATCCATCCTGACATCGGTGCTTGCCAGAAAACTTCAAAGAAACGCTTGGGTTTTGGATATATGCCCGAGACACCGAGGCGGCGAAGAATAACTAAATCGTTAGCCGAGTTGTTGCAAGAAGCTTTTTGGATTGAAGCGGCTTCATGAATCGCAATAAGGATCCGAGCTTTACCTGCATTGAGACTAAATGAGTGGTTTTTATGAATAAAATCATTACGGGCGTACCAGACCACATGCAGGAGCTCCGCTACTGCTGCAAGGAAGATATTCTTTATCTGCAAAGAGGCATCATATCTGATGCAATATTTAAGAAACATACAAATAGAATCAAAAGTTGGCCATCTGCAATTAAAGAGATCCAGAACATATTTCCATAAAGCAGAGGCTGTCGCACAGGACAAAAAGAGATGGTTGGAATCCTCCCTATGTTGATTACACATGCGACATTTAGAGCAAAGTTGAATGCTAAAGATTTTAAGACAATCATCAGTGGGAATTCTATTGTGAGCTAGACGCCAAATGAGGGTGAGTCTAGAAGGTTTTATCCAAGGCTTATTAAAAAAACTCATCCATTGATAATTGGGATCCTCTCGAGAGAAGCAGTGATTATAGAAGGTTCTAGAATCGAGGATGCCATTTGGAGCAGGTTCCCACACCAGAAAATCACCGCCAGGGGAGAAAGGATGATTATCAATGATCTGAGCAATATTATCTGGGAGGGTGTGACGATGGGATCGCAGGACTTCCTTTATAGAAAGACTAGTATCTCCAGGAGAGGTATTCATAGAAAGCAAGGAAATCAAGGGGTTACCGCGCCAATTGTCACACCAAAAATTAATAGAAGAGTCCGCACTGACCATCCATCTAGAATTCTTCATGATAGAGTGATACGAGTCTCTGATGGCGGGCCAGATCGAGGAGTTGATGTAACAAAAATTCCCTTTAACGAGTTTAGGAAAAAACCTATGCTTCAAGAACTCCGAAGCTTTAGAGGAAACATTAATGATGCGCCAATTAAGGAAGGATTGGAGAGCATTATTGAAAAGCTTTAAATTTTTTATACCAATGCCGCCTTTATCAAGAGGTTTACAACAAGAATTCCAAGGAATAGTGACAAGCTTCCTTTCTAAAGTGCTCCCTATCCAAATAAATTTTTTGATATAGGTATTAATCCTTTTAAAAATGCCGGAAGGCCAATTGTAGATCATGAGTGAGTAGACCATTTTGGAAACAATGGTTGATTTGACCAGACATATCCTGCCGGCCATGGAGAGTAATTTCTCTTTCCAAGTGGAGAGTTGTTTAATAATTTGATCAGTAATGTTGGTGAAATGGCAGGCTTTAGGACGACCCCAAAATAGAGGGACGCCTAAATAATTGAAAGGGAGGAGGCCCTCTTTGATACCAAGAGAAAAAGTGATGCTAGGTTTCCTTCTAACAGGGAAGCTTTTGCCAAAGAAAATATAAGATTTATCCCAGGAAATCTCTTGACCAGAAACCTCTTCATAATGATTAAGGGCTTGTTTTAGAACATGTATATTTTTCTGATCACCTTTGAGAAAAAGGATAATATCATCAGCATAGAAAAGGTGAGTAGGTGTATTGAGATTCCTGGCAGCTTGAATAGGTCTGAGCTTGCCTTGATCAACCAGGTGAATGAGGAGTCTACTTAAGTAGTCTTCAGCGATAACAAAAAGGATAGCGGAGAGAGGGTCACCTTGTCTGACACCCTTAGAACATCTGAAGAAGCCTCTAGGGGAACCATTGATCAGAACAGAAATAAAAGTTGAGTTAAATAAAGTTTTAATCTTTAAGATGAAAGCATCATGAAAGCCAAAAGACGAAAGCACATTGAAAATAAAGTTCCAGTCAATGGTGTCAAAAGCCTTCCTGATATCATGTTTGATGGCCACACATCCCCCTCTAGAACTTTTGTTAAGACAATTAGTACATTCGGAGGCAAGGCAAATACAATCCTGGATGGACCTACCCTTAATAAAACCGAATTGATTCCACAAGACAATTTTGTTGCAAATAGGCATAATTCTGTTCGCAATTATTTTGGTAACGATTTTATAGAGAGTATTGAGCAGGGCAATTGGTCTGAATTGATGGATCTCCGAGGCATTTTCAACCTTGGGAATTAAAGTTAGGAATTGGGCATTTATTCCATGAGGAAGCGAACCATGTATAAATAAATTCTTAACAGTTTTACAAACATCATTGTGGATAATATCCCAGTGTTTTTGAAAAAAACCATTATTGAACCCATCCGGTCCGGGCGCGCTGTCTGGATTCAGACCAAAGACAGTATTTTTAATTTCATGATCTAAAGGAGTACATAGGAGAGAATCATTTTCTCTTTCATTAACCAAGGAAGGAATAATGCCAGATCTGAGATCAGCACTAGTCTTCGTACCATTAAAAATATTATGAAAGTACGAGATGACATGATCCGCTATTGCCTCTTCAGAGTCAAGGATCAAGTATTGATAAGTAAGCTTAGAGAGAGGGCGGTTAGCCTTTCTGACTCTTTGAATGGAGTTATAAAATTTAGTATTGCGATCGCCATCAGTGAGCCATTTAGTCTTAAACATTTGCTTGCAGATGTTTTCTTTGAGGGTAAGAAAATCATTTAGTTTGAGAGAGAGATTAGCTTATAATTGAGGGTCCATATTAAAATCAGATGAGGTACTTTGGGTTTGGACCCGGTGCAGCTCCTCTTCAAGAGAGGAAATATCAAGGTCAATTTGAGAGCTAGCAGTTTTACACCATCCTTTCAGGGCCTGCTTTAAGATTTTCAATTTGTACATACAGGCAAAGGAATCCTTGTGGTAATTCATGGAGGTCCATGTGTTATGAATAAAGGAGACACAGTCGGGTGTAGAAGACCAAGCATTATTAAATTTAAAAGGAAGGGCAAGCTTGCGACTATTCATACTGAAACTGAGGAGGATGGGGTGATGGTCAGAGTTGAGACGAGGTAGAGTAGTACTGGAGATGCAATCCCAAGTATCAAGAGCCTTCATGTTGACAAAAGCCCTGTCAAGCTTACTAGCAACCGTTTTATTATAATGCTTTCTGTACCAAGTATATTTGGCACCAGTATGATTTACTTCAATGAGGTCACAGTCTTCGATAGTAGATCTGAATTCCCTAGAGGATATAGAGAGGTGAGAGGGACCTATTTTCTCACCCGAATTAAGAATGGCATTAAAATCTCCCATCACAACCCAAGGGTCATGAATGGAGGGAGCCATATCAAGAAGGTCCTGCCATAGAGTTCTTCTTTCTTGATACCTATTATTAGCATAAACCATGGTGCAATAGGTATGATGACTATTCCATAAGAAATCGCATGTGAGTTGCTGGTCAGTGATTTTAAAAATGTTAATATTTTGAAGAGAATTGTGATAAAAAAACCACATAGAGTCAGTTTGAGAAGTATTTTTACAGGAGCTTAGAAAACTATAATTAAGGGAACCAAATCTCATGAAGTTCGTCTTATAGTTGACTTTAGGTTTAGAGATAGCAAAGAGATGAGGCTTATGAGTGCTTATAAATCTCTTAAGAGTTGTATAAGTATCGTTATTGGCCAAACCTTGGCAATTCCAGAAGAGAAAATTCATCATTATTTATGTTTTGGGTTAGCACCCTTCTTTTTTTTAGATTTTCCAGAACCTTTCTTCCCTTGGGCACGAGTGACCATAGGTGTGATATGAGGTTTTTGTTTGGAATTGTGGTCAGAAACTGGAGTAGCATGAGAAGAGCTGTCCAGAGGATGGCCTTGTTCAGAAATAAGAACAGGCAGTTGGACTGAGGGCAGGGACTTGTCCAGGTCCTCTGTTCTTGGTGAGTGTTGTTCCTGGCTTAAAGTGAAAGTAGAAGGAGCAGTGGTTGAAGATGCAGTGGCTATGGTGCAAACAGTGCCAAGCGGGGCAGCATTTGCAGGAATTTCAGACGAAATAGGAGGGATAATTTCAGCAGTGTTGGAAAGAAGAATAGCAGGTGTTGGAAGGGTCATAGCAGAATTTTTGTGGACCATGACAGTAGTGGAATATCCTTTCCTGGCACTTGAAAACGGCTGGACTTCAGTGTGTGCAGTGTTGTGAGCACCATTCTCAGCAGCACTAACAAGAGTCACAACATTATTAATCAAAACAGGCAGACAAGGGTCAAGAGAGAGACCTTCTTTTGGTGCTATTTCCATGACATCGTGTGGAACCATGTCAGCAGCAGCAAGGTCTTTAAGCTCCAAAGGAACCAAAGAAGGACACTCTAAATCATTAGAAACCTATAAGTGCAGGGTAGCTGTACCAGAGGTAGAGGCATGATTATCTATACCTTCTGCAACTAAAATACTTTTTCCAGTGTCAGTGATTTCAGGTTTTTTTAAAGGCTTTTCTTCATCAACTAGTTCCCCCCAAGTTTTACCCTCTAGAGATGCAGGAACATAGGATTTTTTTATCCAAGTATTTTGTGTCCTTTTGGGTAGATCAGGTTTATCCAAGTTGGATTGCCCTATTTTACCATAATTGACAACCTTCCAGTCATTAGAGATTGGGGGTTCCATTTGTTTTCTAACCACTCTACAATTTGAGAGGTTATGTCCAACTAGTTTGCATACCTCACAAAAGGGTGGTTTCTTTTCATATTCTATTCTAAGTTCAGTTTTATGGTCAGGAGCATTAAAACCAATACAAAGTGGAGGTTCAGTGGCCAGATTAACTTCCACCATTATTCTAGCATATAGGCCAAGCTCACCATTCAAAGTCCTGTGATCAATTTTAATAGGGGACCCTATGCAGGAGGCAATGTCATTAAGAATTTTTGGGTGCCAGTAATACCAATTAAGTCCATGCACCCGAACCCAAACATGTGCCAAGTGATTTTTGTGTGTGAATGGATTAAAAGCAGCATCCCAATCCATGATTCTAAGAAATCCAGGCTTTAGTTGAAGATTACCTATTTTCCATACCTGGTCTAAATCACTTTGCGAGTTGAAAACGATATGATAATAGCCTTTACCAATTGGCACCATCTTCCATCTGCTTGAACCCCAGCAAATTGGAAGTCGGTTCTTTAAATCAGCAGAAGACCATGGCCGGTCGCCTGTGCTGTAGGAGACCCGACCAAGAATCGAGAATTTACAGTGTTGTTCACGCTGCTTCAGAGCCTCCGGATCCGCATTAACAATGAAACTCCCATCATCGAGCTTTTTGAAGTATTGTTGTTTGTCAACTTTTGCACAGCCAATATCAGCTCCTTGAATTGCATCGCGGAAAGAGACCGGAAGAAGCCGAAGAGGTACATCGAGATTACCCACTTCAATTTTTGATGGATTAGATACCAGAGTAGCAGATGCAGGAGATGGGAGTTCCCACGCCGGATTGAAACCAGCCATCAACGAAGATTTAGGGGGAAACGGCAGTGATAGCTAGGGTTTTGGTTCGCCCGTTGAGGAGCGTTGCGCGAGAGCCATCCATTCCTCCATATATCATAGAGAAAACACATCATCAAATGACATAAGATTCAGAAATCATCCAACGGTCTGTTAAACCAGGTGATAAAAGTGGATACAGGTTAATGCATCTAGCTAGTTTCCGAACTAAGATTCGCAAGATCAAGAGAGATTTTAAGAAGGTCTCAGACATATCATGTCAAGAGCCACCCCAGCTTGTCAGACTGGGGACTACTCTAACCCAACCCTCAGAGTCATCAAATGGGATTCGACGAGTTGAGCGGAAGCAGCAGGAACATCCCCAATTCACGAGACTAGGGACTTTTTCAAATCATCAATCCCGTTCTCAGAGAATATCGGTCTTTTCTCAATTGGGGAAGAATCCCCAAGAGGAACGAAGAGCCAAATTATCAGGAGATTCCCTCCAAGTTATAGCTCACCAAGAAGTTCCTAAAGGATTAAATCAACAAAAGGCAATGTCTCATCAAAGACATGAAAGAAGAAAATATCACAGAAATGTTGATAGAAGGGATGCAATGGATTATGCATCAATCAATGTCATCAATGCCATTGTTGCTAATCCACCAGAGGAGACTCACTCAGGGGACTCAGATGAAGAGCGTCCTGCTCATGAAAATGTAAGAACCGATACAAATGAAGATGGTGTGCATACACGAAGTCAAAGGATTACTTAGAACCTAGGTAATCCACTTCCTTCTCTCCAAAAAGTATCCAAAAAAGGGAGGGGAAAGAATCAGGTTACATATCCTTCCTCTGGAGAAGGTCAATCGCTCTCATTAGAGCAAAGGTTTGCACAACAGGAGGAAGAAATGAAAGAATTAAGAAGGTTGAATGCAGAACTACTTCAGAGTATTCTTCTTCTTAAGAATGCTGAAGTCCGACAGCCGAAAGAATTTGTTGTAGCTACTGAGATGGATCAGGAATATCCTCCTTTATCAGTACACCCTCAGAGGTCTAATCCTACAGGTCAAATGCAACAACAGTTGGCAGTGCTACCATCAGTTGCAGCACCAATCACCACATCTGTCCAAGCTCCATTCATTGCACGTACCCAAGACCAAATTCAACCCGATGTTTCTCAAAAGTTAATAACTACTATTGAGTCATTAACAGCTCAGTTAGAAACTATGGAAGGGAAACGGGTGAAAGTTCAACCAGAAAAGAAAGTTTACCCTTAATGGGTAGATTCAATTTCTCCTCCATTTAGTTTTGGAAACCTTGTTTTCCCTACTTTCAATGGATCAGGTGACCCTGAACAACATTTGACACATTACGTGTCTTGTTGTGATCCTATGATGGGAACTCCAGAGCAGCAAGAAGCAGTGAAACTCAGATGATTCATGTGAACCTTGCATGGACCAGCTTTTGTCTGGTATACAAGCTTGCAATCCCGGTCAATCATCGGATGGGAGGATCTTCGCCAAAAATTCCTTCTTCAGTTTAGCTCAACTTTGCCAAAAACGACAGTTTTCGATCTTACAAACTGCAAGCAAAGGGAGAATGAAAGAGTCTCTGATTTCATTGCTCGCTAGAAGGGATTAACATATTCCCTGAGTTTAGCACTCCCTCGGGAAGAGCTATTGCCAATCTGTGTGGCAAATTTGCATGACGAATTATGCACGCCATTGATCCCTGTGAAATACACAGGAGGGTTTCGAGACCTTACTTCAATCGCTCAGCAGATTGAAGATTCCCTTATACAGGCTAAGGCTAAATCTCGTGTATTTCCATTAGCTCCAGGAAGGAGAATGGTTAAAGCGGAAACTGCTACAGTTATGCTTAAACAAGCACCTGTACCTATCTCTACTTCAAAACCTTCATCTTCTCAAAGGGCTCCGCCTCCTGAACGCCAACAACAAAGGCCGTTTCGTCCAATTAATCAAAGAGATCAATGACGAAAACAATTTGAGGATTTGAAGAGTAAAACATACTCTTTCCAAAATGAACAAGTTCCTGGTTACTTCATTTCAGCTCTGGAAAATAATTTCGTTCAATTACCAGTGCCCAAGAGGCCAAACAAATAAGGAGATGAAGACCGTCCCAATTATTGTCCCTTTCATCAAATGTTGGGGCATCCCATCCAGGATTGTTTTGTCTTTAAAGACCTCCTGCAAAATATGGTCGACTTGGTACAAGTCAAGTTGAAAGGTTCTTCGACTCAGGTAGCATGTGTTACTACTACAGTTCCAGAGGAGGAAGGTGAATGGCAAGAAGTCAAAAGCAGAAATGCAAAAAAGTATGATGATTGGATGGTCAGAAAGAAAATCAATCAGACTCATTCCATTTTGAGAACACAATTAAAGAAACCAATTGTGTCTTCTGACATGAATATTGCGGTAAAACCCTCTTCATCAGAGGGAAAGTCCTCAAAGAAACGGTTTGATTCAAAGAAGGAAAAAGAATCAGAATAAGATGAGTATGTATCAAAACCTAAATTGTCTTTGACTCTGGCAGACTTTATGACATATACTTCAAAACCATGGGCACTGCCCCATCAAACGGCATAGCCTAAACAAGCTAGTCAGGCAGAGTCTTTATTAGACGAAGAGTTAATCTTCGGTTCTGTTAATATGATTCAATTAACAGATCCGTATTCCAGTCGTAATTTCAATTTTGATGAGCCTAAATTCCCTGTATCAAATAAGGGAATCCGAGGAAGTTACAGAGGTTCAGGATACAAGGGAAGACGTGGATCTTTCTAAATCCACTACTCCAATTCTACCCCTGCTAGCACTGTGTATGCAGTAGAAACTCATGGTAGATCCCTTCAGCGAGCTCAAAAAGAACAAGAAAGTTCTTCTTCCAATAGTCAACTCAGTCTTGGCACAATTATTTTGGAAGAACGATTGAAGATTCCATCTTCTTTATCTCAGCAAGTAAATGGATCTAATCGGTCTAATATTCCAAAACCAAGGATGTTGTCAACTTCTATCCCAATACAAGATGCATCAGCTTCCAAAGCATCAGCTTCCAAGGTACCTGCTAAACCGCATATTCCTATTGGGAAACGCAGACCTCTAGATCAAAAGTATGATATATTGAAACACTTGGCCCAAGTACCAGCCAATTTATCAATTTTTGATGCTTTGAATCTGTCAAAAGATCTTTGGGAATCACTCATCGAAGCTTTGTCAAGTCCTTAGGAGTTTGAAGCTGAAATTGTTGCAGCTGAAGTCTATCACATAGAGAATAATCCTGTAGAATTCCATGCAGTGATATCTTTTACTGATAAAGATGAAGATGATGTTGTGCATGGTCAGATAAAACCTCTGTACTTATCTGGGAAAGTCAATGGTGTAGATATCCGAAGAGCTTTTATTGACAATGGTTCAGGAGTCAACCTCATGCCCATTCGTACACTTTGTCGATTGGGCCTCACGGAATCTGATTTATCTCCTTCTACCATGATGTTACAAGGATATGATAAAAATGAACAAGAACAACTAGGCGAAGTTACACTCAAAACTCAGTTTGGAGATCTTGTATCCAATTCAGATTTCATGATTGTTGATCAAGACTCAGATTTCAACGTCTTGCTTGGAAGACCCTGGCTACATCAGCATGCGGCTATCCCTTCATCATACCATCAATGTCTCAAATACTGTTTCAATGGTCAAGTTGGAACAATGTATGGTGATAAGACCCCATTCAAGACATGTGAGTCTCAATACATTGAGGCAGAATTTTATCACATGAAGGGAAGAGAGAAATCTACAATCAAGGAAATTACCAAAGTTAATGCTCCATATGGTTTGTAGAAGATTCCAATAAATCCATTTACACATGTGAGTATAGATTATGTGTTACCTATCAGTCAAATTGAAAAAATAGGCCCAAATCAAAATACTCTTATGGAAAGATCCATAATGTCAATTACGTCAATTGAGCCAGACAACATGGGAGAAATTGGTAACCTACCAAACAGTGATGAAAACACAAGTAGTGACATTTTCATTTCATCTGCTGAAATCCAACAGGTCTATACTTTGCCAATCAGGCCAGAAGAAGTTATTGAAACATCAGAGTTGAATAATGATGTCAATTCTCAATCCATTATCTCCTCTTTATTTCCCAAAGAAGGCCCTTTATCATCAACAGGGTCGGAAATGGAATCTTCTTCTTCAAAATGTGCAAATTTTGACATCTCTTCTGATCATGAAATTTCGTTTTGTCATCTACTATGCAAGTAGAAACGGAATAAATAGCACATGATGAAGAGGAAGAGGAATATCTTAAAGATGATCCTCCATCATTTGAAGAGGGTATCTCTACCACTGTGGATGAACTCAGAGAAATAAATTTGGGTACAGAGAAAGATCCACTCCCCACTTTAATTAGTGCGGCCATGACCCTTGAAGAGCAAGAGATGTATTTTTCTTTTATAAAAAAAAATAAAGATATTTTTGCTTTGAACTATACAAAAGTGACTGGGCTTGATCCTGATGTTGATACTCATCATTTGGGTTTACCAAAAGAACATTGAGGATTTAAGCAAGCCGCGAGAAGAACACACCCAACTTATGCTTCCAAAATTGAAGCTGAAGTGGATAAGTTGGTCAAAGCTAACATCATCAGAGAAGTTTAGTATCCCAAGTGGTTGGATAATATTGTCCCTGTAAAGAAGAAGAACAGACAAATTAGGGTTTGCATCGATTTCAGAGATCTTAATCGGTATTGTCCTAAAGATGATTTCCCAGTTCCGATTACAGAACTCTTAATTGATGCGACAGCTGGCTATGAAGTACTTTCCTTCATGGATGGATATTCCGGATATAATCAGATCCGAATGGCCCCAGAAGATGAGGAATCTATAGCCTTCAGAGCCTCTGAAGGTGTGTTTTGTTACAGGGTGATGCCCTTTGGTTTAAAGAATGCAGGTGCAACATATCAACGCGCCATGCATCGTATCTTCAAACCTTTCTTAGGGAAGTTTGTTGAATGCTATGTAGACGATTTGGTTGTTAAATCCAAACAACGTTCTAATCACTTGGCTGATTTGGAAGTCATATTCCACAAGCTTCGACAACATAATTTGAAGATGAACCCCTTAAAATGTGCTTTTGGGGTAACCTCATGAAAATTCCTAGGCTTTGTTGTACGCCATCGTGGTATTGAAGTCGATACTGAGAAGGCCAAGTCAATCCTTGGTATGTCACCTCCTCAGAATTTGAAAGAATTAAGAGGACTTCAAGGACACTTAGCCTATATTCGACGTTTCATCGCCAATTTGGCAGGAAAAAGTTTACCCTTTACCAAATTATTTAAAAAAGGAGTCACTTACCAGTGGACTGAAGAATGTCAATAAGCGTTTGATGTTCTCAAGAAATACCTCTTGAGTCCACCAGTACTCATGCCACATGTTGAAGGAAGAACACTTATCCTCTATGTGACAGCTCTAGAGTGACCATTGGGTGCCTTTCTTGCTCAAAAGAATGATGCTTGGAATAAAAATAGCCTCTATTATCTCAGTAGAAGTATGCTTGAAGCAGAAACCCGGTATTCAAGTATTGAGAAGTGCTGTCTGGCATTAATCTTTGCAGTTCAGAAACTGAGACACTACATGCAACATCATGAGGTCCAATTGGTATCTCGCAATAATCCACTCAAACTCATCCTTAGTCTTCCAATGCTTACAGGACATCTAGCAAGGTGGGTAGTTATTTTGCAGCAGTTCGACATTCAGTATGTATCTCAAAAGGCCATAAAGGTCCAAGCTATGGCTGATTTCCTGGCTGAACATCCTTCAGTGGAAGACACGTCTTCAGATATTGAACTCCCTGATGAGGAAGTTTTCTCTATTCAAGAGAGTACTCAAACATGGGAAATGTATTTTGATGGTGCTTCCAGAAGTCCAACAGGGAAGAAAATGGAAAATCCTAAATTCAACAAAGTTGGTTTAGGAATTGTACTCATTTCTCCAGATAAGGAATTGTTACCTTATTCCTTTTTATCGTGGGAAGGTGGTACCAATAATGAAGCTGAATACCAAGGTCTTATCACAGTCTTGGATTTAGCACTTCAAGAAAAAGTGAATCACTTAAAGGTGAACGGTGATTCAGACCTGGTAATCAAACAAGTCAATGGGGATTATGCCATCAGAAAAGAAGAATTAATCCCTTTGTATGATTACGTCAGAGAGTTAACAGCGGAATTCCCTTCAGAACCGACATTTTCTTATGTCCCAAGATCACAAAATGCTTAAGCTGATGCGCTGGCTAATATAGCCACAACTCTAGCAGATCCAAATTGGGACGAGACAACCATCAGTATTGCCCACCATCGTGCAATTTCACCTTATGTTCAAGCCATAACAGAGGAAATTAATGAAATTAGTCCCATTCCTGAACCGTATGGTCATACTACAGGATAGATGTCACCTATCAGGGAATACCTTCAAAATGGAACACTTCCACCTGATAGAGCCGAGAAAGAACAAATCCAGCAATGTGTGGTCAATTTTACTCTTTATGATATCCCAAACCACCTAGATAAAATTCCCTACAAACGTGGTTTTGATGGATTTCTCTTCAGTTTCATTGATGGTGAAGAGACAATGGCTATCATGAAAGAAGTTCATGCAGGAGTCTGTGGTTCCCACCAGTCTGGACATAGATTGTCTGATCAAATTCGAAGGCTTGGATACTTTTGGCCTTCAATGATACAAGATTGTGTTAATTTCACAAAGAACTGTCATTCATGTCAAGTACATGCCAACTTCATTCATCAACCTCCAGAGTTGCTTCATATAGCTAAATACTCGTGGCCATTTTCCACATGGGGAATGGATGTGGTGGGACCTTACCCTTCAGCTACGGCCAAGCAGTTTAAGTACATTCTTACTGCTACTGATTTCTTTTCCAAATGGGAAGAGGTAGTACCTCTCAAATAAGTCAGTTCTAAATGCATTGTTAGCTTCATCATGTCTAACATCATTACTAGATTTGGTGTCCCTCATACCATATTGACGGACAACGACACCAACTTTTGTTCTTCTAAGGTGAAGAAATTGTATCAAGAATACAACATTAAATCCAACCATTCATCTCGGTATCATGCGGAGGCCAATGGCCAAATAGAAGCCTTTAACAAGACTCTTTCAAATATACTACAAAAGATGGTGGATAAAGATAAGTGGTCATGGCCTGATAAACTCTTTCATGCTTTATGGGCTTATCGGACTACCACCCGCAATGCAATGTGGTCAACTACATATTCGTTGGTATATGTAACAGAAGCAGTCTTTCCAATTGAAGTTCAATTTCCCTCACTCAGAGTAGCCATTTGTGATCAGTTATCTACTGATGAGCAATACCAAAAGCGATCGAATGAATTGGAATGGTTAGATGAGAAAAGATTGTGCACTTTGCACCACTTGGAAATCTATCAGAATCGAATAACACGAGATTTTAACAAAAAAGTTCGTCTTCATTCATTCATTCAGGGAGAATTGGTATTAGTTCTCCGAACTCCAATGATACCAGGAAAGAAACCTCCCATGCTTGAGCCAAAATGGGAAGGACCTTATTCAATACAAAGGGTCTACTCCAATGGAGCTTATTCATTAATCTCGATGGATGGAGAACTCATTACTACTCCAACTAATGCCAGATTTTTGAAGAAATATTTTGTATAAACTACAAAGTATTCACATCCATGTCCCCGCAACATGACACTAAACTGTGCAACACCAGTTCTTCCTTGCTATATGACGTTAAACTATACAGCAATGGTCCAGTATGACTTTAAACTGCAACTTCGTCCCACACGATGTTAAACTATGAAAAAGTTCCCTAAAAAATTCCTATAAGACCTTAAACTACACCAAAGTCCTGTATGACATTAAACTGCACCATCCATGGTCCATGCATATTACCCTAAACTATTTTAAAGTCCCTTACGTCCGGAAATACGTTATACTACATAATCATCAAAGGTCTTGTAAGACCTTAAACTGTACTTATGTCCAGCATGACATTAAACTGCACCATCCACGGTCCATATATATGACCTTAAACTATTCACCCTTTTGTCCAACATGACACTAAACTATATAAAAAATCCCCAATGCGTCCAACATGACGTAAATAGTGTGTTATTTTGTCCTTACTGCATGTCATTAAACTGCACAGTCCCCCTTTTTGTCCAACATGACGTTAAACTGTATTGTCCCCATCGTCCTAACTACATGACGCTAAACTATACAGAAATTCCTTGATACGTCCTACATGACATTAAACTGTATTATGTCCCCGCAACATGACACTAAACTGTGCAGCACAAATATTCCTAACTGCAAGAATTTAAACTGCATAGTCCCTTTATATGTCCTACATGACATTAAACTATGCATCGTTAAGGTTGTTGTTATCTCTTGTTTCTCACACCGAGTTTGACTCACATGAGCTTAGAGAAAACCTCAACCGTAACACTCTCTTTGGGCCTCTAACCATGTATAAGTCCCAACAACATTTTTTTTAGGTCGTTTTCCCCAAGAACAACTTGATCATTAATTCATTCTTTAATTGAACTACACGGACTTTGATCCTTGCCTTCCATGCTGGGTACATAGGAAACCTCCCAAGGTTCAAGCCGAAAAACAATCTCTTCACTTCGGTTCACCTTCATCTCATACGATGTTGATTTGTGAAACCGCCCTTAGAATCAATATCTTTACATTTGGTTCACTTTCGTCCTTGTTATACGACGTTAAAATATACAACACTTTTTTCCGGTACGACAATAAACTACAATACTCTTTGATTTCCTCATTTGAGAGGGAACCATTATTTAAATTGATTTTTCAATCATGTTTCATTTCAAAAGACTACGTGCATACATGGTAATGCCTAAACTTTTTATCTCGGGTTAAACCATCATTGCACTAAAGTCCCCTTTCACCCTTCACATGTATGAACCAAATTTGTACAAAGGGTAGTTCTATAACTATATAGGATTGATTCCCATCCTTATGGGATATGTAGGAACGTTCGAGTATCCCTTGAATCCAGCCCCAAGTCTTTTTGGGCCTAACCCCAAATTTCACTTTCAGTCCCTTGGCTGAAAAGTCCTCATGAAAACACACACTGTGTATTCATTAATATGGTCCGAACTCTATGACCCTAAACTAAGATCTCTCATACTTTCGTCCTGCATGATGCTAAAATGCATTTCAAGAACTACGTATGGATTGATTCTCATTCTTATGAGATACTTAGTGAAGTCCAAAATTTCAATTCAGGACCCATCCACAACATGATTATGGTTATCATTGACCTATGTATCTCTATATACATAGGAAAATACCCATATTTATGTGTTATAATCCTAACCTTAAATATTTTCAGATCTTCATAACCCTTTTCATGACTGTTAGTCACAAAAATGTCAAACTTCTGAGAATTTTTTTGCCTGACTATGCAGTACGTTCCCATAGGTGGCCTTGCATAAACAGTCCACATAACAGACTTGTTAGCCAAAAGATACTATTTTATTTAACTATGTAGCCAATTCCCTTAAGTGGCCCTGCATAATTCAACCCCCTAACGAGTTTGTTAAATGATGGTAACTTCATTCTTGGGAAGAATGCCTATTTTGTCCTTATTTGTCTTAAATGACAGTACGTAGGGATCCGCAAAAAAATAGCCATCCTTAACATATTTGTCCCATATCCTTTTTCATGATCTGAAAGTATTCAAGTCTATGGTTTATTCTTCTTCCCTACGTTTGGGTCAAACCTTCATAGGAGTGATATTCATCCAGTTCTTTGATAATCTTGTCTGGAAATATCTTCTCCATATTCAAGTACCACTTTCCATACAGCAAACTCTATACTTTAGAAAATTTGAATCTCCATAAACTTTCATTGGCTTTTAGCACTAGGAAAGTAAATTTCTGAGAATTATTTTTGCCTGACTATGCAGCACGTGCCCATAGGTGGCCTTGCATAAACAGTCTACATAACAGACTTGTTAGCCAAAAGATACTATTTTATTTAACTATGCAGCCAATGCCCTTAGGTGGCCCTGCATAATTCAACCCCAAAACGGATTTGTTAAATAATTGTAACTTTATTCTTGGAAACTACTTCTTCTAATGCCTTTTATCTCTTTTTCATATCATTCCTCATATTCAAATATTCTTAAGTCATATCTTACATATTTTCCCTCATACTTGAGTATGGTAGTATGTTTTCAGATGAATGTTCAAGGAATTGTGTCAATTCTAATCCATTTCGGTCAAAGCTATTTCGACCTTAAACATTATCCCCTTTATGTCCGGCATGCATGACTTTAAACTGCCCACAAAAGACAAAGGAACTATGAATAAAAGTCAAGTTCCAACTCACTAAACATACATTCTGTATGATTGAGGTAATATTGAGAAATTAAAAGATTCAAAGTTTATAGGGTTATATGTAATAATCCTAGTAAAAATCAAACTATGCTTACTAGGCCCATTGGTTTAAGTAAATTTGAAGCAGGTAGTGAAAGAATGCAGGTACAAATGATTGAAGATGAAAGTGTTTTTCATTGATACACAAGATATAGAAGGATATCCACACACTAGAGTCTCTTCTCTTCTTCAAGAATTACAAAAGACTATCAACATAAATCTTCATTTGATGTACAACATCCTGAGATTTATCAGCAGTTACTTGAAGCTCGTGCACTTGACCAGCTTCACTCTTTTCAGCTTGATGAAGTGCCTTCTTAGCATCTGTGATGGATTTCATGCTATTCATATGAGTTTCATCCAATGATTTATTAAGCTGATCAAGTTCCCCAATAACAGCATCTAACTGTTGCTGGATTTGCACCTACTAGACGACTTTTTCTTTGATTTGATGCTTCAGCTCCTTCATCTTGGCAGCATAATCAGCTTCAGCTTGGGATACCGCAGCCTCAAATTCACCTATGTTGACTAACAGTTTTACTTTGATCAAATCTTCGTGACTTTTTTGTGCCTGCTCCCTCCTGAAAATGATCTGTTTCACCTTGGCATGGATCTCTTCATATCCAAAACCACCAAGTCCTAGTATAACAAATTGGGATGACAATCAAGGAATTTTCGATGGTAGCTCTTCTAAAGTCACCCCAGATATAATGTTCCATATGTTGTTCCATGCTTTACGTCGTGAAAAGCTGAACGCTTTAAGCATCTCTGGATCTGATTCGACATCATCGTCGGAGGGGGGCATGTAATCTGGAATTAATGAACTTAAGGAAGTGCCCTTTTCTGCTCTTTCCCCCCTGATTTGTGATTCTTCACTTTCAATTCCTATTGGGGCAGAGGTTGAGGCCTCACCTCCGGATTTAGTCATTGAAGATGATGGTCCTGCATGATTAATTGAAATATTTAGTTAGCTTCAAAGGATAACAAAAGAATAAATTGTCTTGCAAATAAAGTACAGTCACAAATATTGTTATCCCTTACCCAAGGATGGTTCAGCAACCTGAGAAGACTTCTCCCCATCTTTCCCAGTCTCAACAGGATTTTCAAGATGGGTCTCAGGAGGGTTTATTGGGTTTAGCTCTACTTGAGCTAATTTTTCTGCAATATTAGGGTTGACATCAATGTCCACACCCTATTTAGGCATTGGCAGTTCAACATGTTATATAGATGAAATTTCATATTATTTTCAGTCATGGTTAGAAGTGTAAATTTTAAAAAAAATTGGGCAAAGGGTAGCACTCACGCCCAAGGTCTTTTAAATCACATGACAACTTAGCATGATCATAAATTTCTTCAAAATTCATTCCTTGATTCATCATTTCATCCACTGATATTTTAGAATCTTGGTTAGTCTCACCAGTGGGAGCATTTTTTACATCTTCTTGCTGACTTACGTCCTACAACCCCTGACCCTGGACAACATCTTTAGCAGCAGGAGGGATAGTGGGAATGGATGCTAGCTCTTCTCCAGGAGCAGCCAAGTCATCTTGGGTCTGTGAATGTTCTACAACACCCTCCACGGCCTTTGAAGGAGGATTGGTCCCATCCCTCAAGGGGGAAATTGAAGAAGCCCCTGCAATCCTCAGAAATATGAGTAACCATGTGATTATGGGTATAAACTCATGATTGTTCGAAGGACTTACCGCTGCTAATAAAGCGTTTAGCTGTGGATTTCCTCCTTCGTTGCCTTTTCTTCTTTTGTTTTTTTGGAGTATCAGTAGTCTCCCTTATAGGCACTTGGATTGGCGAATGGAAGGCTATGTTCAGCGCCTCATTCATGGCCTGCTGGCCTGGAGATATCTCGCCTGGTTCGCGAGGAGAATCAGCGGCAACCCCAATAGCAGTACCACCAGGGCTATACTGTGGTGAAGGAACCCCAGTTCCTTTCTTTCCAAGCTATGAGATGAAGAAAATAACTTCCTTGAGTAACAAAGCTTCAACTGAAATCAAGTTACATAGCAAATAAGGAAAGAAAACTTATATCTTCAGGAGCCACGTACTCTTGCCATTCCTCATCTCCAGAACCACCAGCCCCCTCAGTGGATCCACGATCAATCATTTCCTTCACCCACCTGGTGATAGGAACAGAATCATCAGTGGCATATATGAGCATTTCTAGCTCTCTGATGTAACCTCTCACTTCATTGGGGTTATCTTCATATAGAAGATTTTTAGAAGCCATAATATTTCCTATTCCAGGAAGTTGTAGGCCCTCACACAAATCTAGTCAGGCGGTCTCAGTACCACAGTATAAGCCCTGCCATAGCTGAACAGCCTCTGGTCTTAGATATGAAGGCTTTGAGGAAGGTCCTATAATTTTTGAATTTAATTTCTTCCCAGCTCCTGCAGCTACAAATAGAGAATCAGAAATTAAGACTTATTGCTTTATAAAGTAGCAGTGATTAAAATTACTACAATGAAACAACTCACCAGGAGTTGATGGAGTGGGTATTTTAATTCTTCCAGGAGGATTATATCAGGAACGAAACCGCTTTGCTGCCGGTTTTGCCTCATCATCCCCATCATGATAATCCGGTTAATCAGTTCTAGAAGAAGAGTCTGTTGAATCAATTTTAGGTGAGGAAGCATCACCTTCATGAGGAAGGGTTTCTTTCTCTACAGTCTCTTCCTCTTTCCCACTTGATATACTGTGTGATTCAATATCCCTTTGGGGTATGATTCTATCCAGTGTTCGGAATAATATGTAGTCAAATTATGTGCCGCTTTTTCAACCGGTAGATCAAATACTTCCCCAGTCTTCTCTCTTGATGTCAACAGCCATAGTTGTCGAGCAACCATCGGATGTTTCTCTAACCTGACATGTACCGGAGGGGATACAACAATCTGCTGTAGACATTTGAATTGGCATGCAAATCTATATGGATCATAGGCCTCACATATGATCTCTCCATCAATCCTGGCTACTAACACACCATCCCTACAAGCTAGCATGTATGCCCTCAAATCCAAATGGGTTTCCCATCATCAAAAAACCGCCCGGATAGCGGACTTCCATAGGGAAAGAAGTTGAATTCCTTAAACATGCTCAGCCTCACATTCATGTCATAACCATTAACATCTAATGGAGCAATTCTAGAGAATGCTTGCACTGACGGTCTGAAGGAGCTTCCAGGAATTTGTAATCCATTCTGTACATTGTAAGTCCTGAAGTGAGTGGCGATCCATCCCCACAAAACCTGGAATGGTCCCACTATTCTTAAAGGAGATATACCCATGAAGACATGAAGTAAACTCCTGTGAATCTTTTCTAAAATGGGGGTAGCTAACCCAACCATTTTTCCCTCAGCCAACTTTTCCGCAATGATGAAGGTCCCTGGCCTAACGCCTCCCTTCGAATCCCTGACCGGCAAGAGATAAAGACTGAGCTGCATTGCCAAGAAACCCGCCAGACGAGTTTTCTTTGTAATTCTTTGATTCACTTCATATACCCACTTTTCAAACTCTCCTGCTTCTAGAGTTGGCCAGAATGTGCCAGGAGCTCCTCTCTTCTCCGGTTTTGGACAGGTGGTAGGACGTTTGGGCCTGGTATCCTTGGATTTCTTTTTCTTGGATCCTTTTTCTTTTAGTTCCATCTCTTTCTTCTCAATGAGAAATACATTCATCCATTCTTCCGGATGAATATCTTTTCTAAAAAGAGTTAATGAGGTCTCTGAACTCTTGAGCCTCTGGAATATCTTAAATAATTCTCGAGCTAAAGCAGGAGTCTTCTCTGAAATATTCCCAGTCACCATGGGAGGAATAAATTCATCATACATATCGCCCAAAATTGGAGCCCCTGAGATCTTTTGGACATCCCACAAACTGATACCTACTTCTCCATGAGTCAGATTGAAAGAATTAGTTGCTGGGCTCCAGTGGCTGAGTATCTCTGGCACGAAGTTATCATGTCTGTAAACATATGTTTTCCCAACCCAGACAGCCTCTTATATTGCATCTCTCTTCAGATCCTCGATAAACTCTACGCAGGTCTGTCGCACCCAGTATTCCCACATCCAAGTTGGCTTCACACCTCCCCCAGGACGGAAGTCCCAACTTTTCTTCTAGCCTTTGGATTGATCCATCTGAGCATTTCGGAAGATCGAAGGATGACAATGTGGTTGTAGCTCAGGTGTATGTTTTTTCATATCTACTGTGCAAGGGCTATGATGCATCATATAGGCCTTCTCCACTGTTCCAGCATTTACATATACTCCTCCACCTGAGATATTTGCTGAAGCAAAGTTGGTATAATTCTGAAACCACGAAAATGGAAGATAATTCTTTACTTCTGGAATAGTGACTTCTTGTAGATGACCATAGCCATACAATGGTAGATAAGTGCTTTGAGTAAAGTCGAGATGATATTTCTTCAGATACTTAGCCAAATTCGGAAGAGTGCTATCTTTGACAGTATAATAATCATGGCCAATAATGTTCGTCATATCATCTATCCGCTTGCTATCCAGTTCATCAATTAATCCGGGTCTAAGAGCCATTAATTTTGCACAAGAGTTGAATAAATTAATTCATAAATGGATTGATTTTCCACAAACTTTGTAAAAGAAATCCAAAAAAATGGCTAAGGCATTAAGGCGCGCAAGTATGGAGATATCGCGCAAGTGTTATATGTGCCGTGAAAGTTTTTGTCGCACATGTATCACCGCGCAAGTCCTATTACCTTGAGAGTAGCGCGGCAGTGAGGAAACAGTGGAAAGCCGAGACTTGCGCGGTGAAGATGGCTTTCGCGGTGAGAGCTCAATAAATTCGGGATCAGATGCTCTACAGGGCCAAAAGCTGTGTATTTATAGGCCAGGAAGCCTATCGGTGCGCCGTACAGAGTGCGCTCAAAGCCCGCGCGACGCAAACTTACGCGCCTCCCTCTCCGCCCTGAACACTTGCACGCCACTATTTCTTTGGATGTATTTGATTTCCTCAGAGTCAAATCCTAATTTCTCTCCGGATCCAACTCTGAGGGGGGACTTTCGTTGACGCTCCTTCCGTCACAGAATCTCAAGATTGGAAAAAGGGAAGATCTGAGAATAAAATGGTTCAAACCTTTGAAGAAAACATCAAAAAATCGACAAAGGGATGAACAAGGAGAACTTTTCCCATAGGCCACGCAAGTTTTCTCATAGTCGCGCAAGTCCACTTGCGCGACGCACCTTGGCGCGCAAGTCACTTGTGCGATCTAAGTGATAAACCGCCCGGTAACTGCCCAGGGTCTTCTCTTGCCTATAAATAGACCCTGTGGGCCCCCCATTTGAGAGGATCTTTTTCCAGAAACTCGGATTGAAGCTCCCGATGCCCAAGTCTCTTCTCAAAGATTCCGGAACACTTCTAAGGTAATTTATTACCTAGAACGGAAGATCTAAAGAGAGGGAGGAAGGCCTAAGTGTTGAAACTCATCAACACTTGCGCGCCTGATTGGCTAGCCCTTAAGGGAAGTGGTCACACTTGCGCGCCACCTTACTCCTTCGATAGAACTTGCACGTCCCTTTTCTGGAAGAACCTCAAGAGGATTCTAAAGGCTTTAATAAAGAGTCGCCCAAGTATTTCAATGCTGGTTGAACATCGCACAAGTACCACACACATGTCGCGCAGGTATACCTGTGTGACCAATACTTGTGCGCCCACGCAGTACTTGTGCGTCTTCCAAGACTTGCACGCCCCTTTTTTTGGGTGCCCATCTTGACCATTTTAGCCCTCTTAAGCCATTACTCCTTTCCTATTTAAGATCCAGTCTTCAAGACACTCTTCAAAGCCATTTATGGCATGATTCCTTGATTTGACTTCCTTATCTGAAAGGAATTCGGTGGAATATCTCTCAAAACCTACTGATTTACATATCTTTATGTCATTAAAGATTGAGAGTTCATTCATTCAACCTCATCCTTTAAATCCTTAACCTGGGTCTCCTTTTCAGGAATAATCCCCAGTCCTAAGTCCTCCAAACTTGGGCATCCTCCTCAGGAGTAATCCCCAAATTCTTAAAGTCCCCAAATCTGGGAATCCTCCTCAGGAGTAAACCCAAAACCTGAATCCTTAACTTGGGTCTCCTTTTTAGGAATAATCCCCAGTTATAAGTCCTTTAATTTGGGCATCCTCCTCAGGAGTAAGCCCCAAACCTGAATCCTTAACATGGGTCTCCTTTTCAGGAATAATCCCAAGTTATAAGTCCTTTAATTTGGGCATCTTCCTCAAGAGTAAGCCCCAAACCTTAATCCATAACATGGGTCTCCTTTTCAGGAATAAGTCCCAGTGATAATTTTGGGCTTCCTTTTCAGGAGTAATCCCCAAGTTCCCTAACCTGGGCCTCCTTTTCAGGAATAAGTCCCAGTCATAATTTTGGGCTTCCTTTTTAGGAGTAAGCCCCAAGTCCCTTAATTTCTCTTCAACCAGTCCTAATTTACGTTTGATCTAGGATTCCTTCTCAGGAGTAAAACCCAATTATCAATCCTCTCCTAATTTGGGTTTCCTTTTTAGGAATAAGTCCCAAGTTAGAGTATTCAAATCTCCATGAAGAACATATACCTTTATAGACCCTGTTCCTGGATTTTCTCCCTAAATTAAATCCAAACCTTCATTTATTTGGGCAGTCATACATACATAAGCCCCAAACCATTTCTTATGATTACATTTTTTATGGCCCAATTGTCTATTTTATTACCAATACCTCTTTTTTCTCACACCGATCATGACTCACGTGAGCTTAGAGAGTAAAAGTAATTATGACATCCTTCCTTGAGCCATCATTCATAAAAATTATACTCCCTTATTCGAACTATGTGGGTTCTGATTCCTTTTCAAAAAAAAAGGATACGTAGGTAGCCCATCTACGGGTTCGATCCTAACTCTAAAATAATTCATGTCCTTCTGAATGACAATAAACTTCAAGTGCCCCACTGAGTGGCTTTAAAACCAGCCTGGTCATCATAATGACCAAGAGACTTTTATATAAATGTTATGAAGGATACCATTGACCAAGAATCTCTAAATAGATATAGACGATTCTCTATTGATGAAGAACCTCAAATACATATAAAATATTCTCTAAATTTCTTACATATTTAATCATTGATTGTCAAAACTGAAGGAAAGCTCATTTTATACTTGGTAATGTAATAATGATTCACGAACATAACTTAAATCTATAAAGAGAGTCCCAGAATAGACAATAATTCCCCTCAAAAAGGTGTGATGAGTCCGACCTCCCATACTCTCGACCAATGCAAATTCCTAAGCCTCATCAGTCCACAATCTAATGAGAGCCTACCTTTGGAAAGTAGGTCCAAATGGATGTGGAATCATTGGATGTTTCTAGTTCTACGAACAAACCTGTTAGAAACCGATCGGAACGTTTGAATCTCCCATCCAGGAGGTCATCCCCGAATTCCGAGGGAAACATATTCAAAATATTTATATACAAAGCATATAGTACAAAGAACACACTCTGTGTAGACCATTGGATGCAATGACTAGGGTTTTGGAAAAATAAAATATCACACACCATGTGGAATATACCATATGATGTGATGCCTATTAATAGAAACTCAACTTGTACATATAGTTTACATGGAAATAGACACTACTAGGTATATGGGAATGACCAGAGTACATGAGAATGTCCCGATACTCAGAAACAACCACATTACATGGGCATGACTAGGGTTAATGGTCATGAGCTGCAGTACAAGGGCATGGGATGAGGTACATGGGCATAGGCTGGAGTACACTAGAAGAACTGGGATAGGAAAGACATGATGTGTATACCTAATATACACTTGTACATTTTTCAGGGTAGGTGGAGGTCTGAGTTCTCTCCATTGTGAACCAGTATATCTAGGATGCGTCCCCTCGGTCCACCCCTATGAGGGTATAGTGAGGAATCACATTATGATCATATAATGTGATCCCCTGTAAGGGTTAATCTCAGATAGAGTTTAGGAATCTATTTGTGTGGTCTAGGGCATGATCCCATATCATCTTTATTACATAGGTTGGGTAAGGAATCTTGTACCGACTTCTTGGGCATGTGATCCCAATCCTTGAAGGTTTACTCCAGGTAGTATCAGGATCCCCCATAAGCCTTGGGTGAGATCCCCTATCTATGAATCAAAATATTTTAAGATATAATGTTTACTACTTCATAGAATGGATTGATAATAATGGACTCTCGTATGAGCATTAATAGTGTTATTATACTCATGAGTGAGTTATCCTAGACGGAGGTTACCTTGAAGCTTTGATCATAATCTTGGGTTGGTTGTATTATTGTGACATTACAATGATACTTGGAGTCTATCTTGTGTATATATGGGTTATTATTGTGGCTACTCTCTTGATGATTTACTTTTAGTGAATTTGGGTTTTCTTATTGGGTATGTATATACTCATTCCTATATGGGATCTACCCACACATGTATTATTATATTAATATTAAATTACTTTTGATGAAGTCCTAGGTAGACTAGTAGTTAGAATAGAATAGTGATCTAGATTGACCATGGTTCATGCCAGGTGTTTCATTTGACAATAGTCCCCTCCTTCCCAGCAGGTTTAACTCTTTTTATAGCTTTGGTGGGTCTATATTTGGACCTTATTCTTTCCAGTACTAGTAAAATACTATAATGTGATATATATATATGAATGAATTATGGTATCATTTGTATTTTAACTTTCATAATTTGTGGGTATATGGATATGTGTGCATGTGTACAGGTTTCTTAGGTTAGGGTCTCCCATTTGTGTGATATTCCTACTTAGCACTGGTTAGCTACCCCTATCATATTAAAGGGGGGATTGGGTGGTCACATTTGGATTACAACTGAATAATTGAGACCATGTGGTTCAAACCATGACAGAGTAGTATCATAGGAGGTTTTATTAGGAATGAAGATTGATGATTTTTTAGATGTGAGATTTAGTTTTGAATTTAGGGAAAAAATGATAGTGTTTTGAGTTTGAATCCCAAGATATGGAATCCATTATTGGAGTACTAGCTGATGCATCCATTAACAGAAAATATTATAACTTACTTGTTGACTCTACACATGTAGGCATTAGTTTCAAGTAAAACATCAGTACATGCATCATATATGAATGGGTTTTGGTTTCTATTCCTTTTTTATTTCATCTACCCATATATATTATTTGACTGTGGTGAATCTTACATATTTAAGGATACCAACACAATGATATCTATCTAGGATCCCACAATAGGATCATGAAGACGATCCACCTTATGACCAGGCTTCTTTACAAGGTCATTTATAGGAGTTGATACCTCCAGGTGGTTTTCCAGCCTTACCACCACTCGTTGAGCAATAGGTTTTACTGGAAGTACTAGCTAAGGATGTACGTAGGTTAATCACACTTCATGAATTTAAGAGATAGAAACCTCTTAGATTTTGGGGTGATTTAGTATCCCAGGTAGTTGATGAATGGATCAAGGTAATTAAGTGGGTATTCTACATAGTCAGGTACCCTATAGATCAGTTAGTGGTCATAGAAGCATGTATCCTACATGGATCCACTGAAAGATGGTGGAGTATCATGATATAGACTAATGACAAAGTCAATACATCTTGTACTAAGTTTTAGAATATCTTTAGAGATAATTTCTATCTAGCCACATTATGATTAGTTCACATCTAAGAGATTTAGGAGATTCAAAAAGGAAGCATGATCATGTAAAAATGTTCATTGAGGTTCACTAACTTCTCATGATACTCCATTGATATGGTTTGAGATACGTTATTCTAAAAAAACATCAAAAAATTCCTATATAGAGAAATCTGGGTAGGTATGTAACTCTTTTCATTCCAAACTATACTAAATTACTTAAGTGAACTTTAGTTGTGAAGATCTACTTAGTATAATGGTCACCAATGGTTGGTGATAGCATTGGGAACTCTGGATTGGATACTTTAGTAGATGGATTCCAACATAAGACTCTGGGTTCCAAGAATACAAAGAAATTTCATAGATAGTCTTAGGTCCAAGGGTTTTTAGTTCAGGACTCACAGGATGGATCTAGTTATTTGGGAGAGATGTGGTGTTTCTTCTTTGATTATAGGGGATATCTTTAGTGGGATTTTTTGAAGCGATGTGTAGCTGATAGGGAGATGGACGATGGACTACCTAAGAAGAGGTAACAACTTGAATAAAGAGGTTTATAGGGTTTAAGACATGGAAGATGAACTGGGAGACCATTAGGAGGTATTTGATGGTTTGATCTATTACCATCAATACCCCTAGGTGGTACACGTTAGGCTTAGGGAGCTGGTGGGTAAGGACAAGGGTAGTTATAGGATTTAGAGGGTTATGACCTAGAGTCTTTAGGTATTATTTGGCGTATGATATAATTTTATCTACCTTAATTTTAGTATTGGTAGACATAGGCATTAACCATTCATTTATTTCAACATCCCTTGTTTAAGATCTATAGATTCTATTTGAGCCTTTGGATCAACCCTTTCACTTAGAGACTCACACTAGATGGGATTCAACAATCAAACACTTCTACCAATAGTATGACCTAACTCTTTGAGGTGAGAGATTCCTTTTGGATATCTTCATGGAGATGATTATTCCTTACAATGACATTCTTCACATGAACTAGATATCTATAGTTCATTCATAAGTTAAATATTTCAGTAAGTGGATGTGGTGTTTCCATGTTGATGTGATTAGGTTCTACTTCATCGTTGAGAAGGAAGTCTAGGAAATGTAGGATGTACTAATGCATAGTGGGATACAACCGATTACTCATCAGTTGGATGGTATGAACCTGGGAGCAGTGAATGTTTTGAGTTACTAGTTTCTAATAGTGTTGGTGAAGTATACAGATTTATTCCTTGAGGAAATTTTGGGCTTAACTCCTCACAAATAGATATACATTTATATATAATTTCATCTAGGTATTAATTTGATATCTGTGATAGCATTTCAGATGGATCCCATAGAGCTTCATGAGATGAAAGTGTATTTGGAATAGTTTTAGATAAATGAATCTATCAGACACAATGTCTCCCCCTTGGTATTCAAAATGTTTTTTACTAAGAAATAGGATGAGTGCTTTAGGTTATGTGTGCATTAATTTCACTTGAACTAGGTGAACATGAACAATAAGTATATTCTATTGAGAATCAATGACCTCTTCTACCAGTTTGGGGGGGGGATGGTTCTCAAAGATTGACCCTATTTCAGGCTATCACCAACTCCAATTTTGGGATCAGGATATACTAAATATAGTATTCTAATGTTGTTACAGCTACTAAGAGTACTTAGTGATTCATTTTGGCATAAAGAATGTACCAACAATGTCAATGGGACTCATAAAATAGATATTTCATCACTTTTTAGACAAGTTCAAAGTAGACTTTATTGATGAAATCCTAGTATACTCAGAATCAGAGGGGGATCACATGATAAAATTGAGGATGATCCTAGATATACTCTGAGAGAATTATCTATATAGGAATATCTCAATGTTTTGGTTTTAGTTTTGAGAAGTACAATTCCTGGGACATGTTTTCTCAAAAGAGGGAATAATAGTGGACCTGATGAAGGTTGAGGAAATACTAGATTAGCATCCACCCAAGAGTTTCATTGAGGCTCAGAGCTTCCTTGGATTGGGTAGATACTTTCAGATATTTGTACCCAATTTCTCTAGAATTACGATTCCCATGACTTTTTTGCAAGAAAAGGGACAACCTTTTGTGTTCAATAAGAGGTTCAAATTGGCTTTTTAGGAGTTGCGATAGAGGTTGATGGGAACCCCCATCATGAGACTACCAGAGGATGGTTTTGAGTAAGTAGTGTTCTTTGATGACTCAAAAGATAGGCTTGGATGTGTTCTAATGTAGAGGAAGGAAATGAATTCCTATAGGTCCCAACAGTTAAGACCACATGACCCAAACTATGAAACCCATGATATTGAGTTATTAGTAATGTTATTTTCCATAAATATGTGATGAAAATATCATATGGGTGAGATATTTATCATCTATTATAATCACAAGTGTCTCAAGCATTTATTTTTGCAGGAGGGTTTTAACTTGAGATATTGGCGATACCAATAGTTTCTACAAAATTTTGACTTTGAGATAGTCTATACTCCCGGGAAGGTGAGCATGGTGGAAAATGATCTTATAAAAAGATCTTGTTTATAGTTGTTAAGCTAGAAATTAGTTCATTCATCCTCATTACAGTTTTCTTTAGTAGATGAGGATGGTACATCTCGCCTACAGTAAATGGTTGTTACCCCTCAACTCCTATTTCATTTCCAGGAGGATCAACATAGAGATACCAACTATGAGACATTATGTGTTCAAATATACACTAGACATTCTCCAGATGGATTTTATGAATTTGAGGAGCATGTAATGCTTTTCTATGGTCAGGACATGGTACTAGTGATGCTACAAGAGGAGGTTTTGATGTAGTTTTATATTTACCCCTTGTTGGTACATCTAGGTGTGGAAAAGATAAATAGGGATCTTCAAAATCAGTTCTAGTGACCAGGAATGAACAAATTTATAGATGAGTTTATCTCTTGATGCCTCACTTGTCAGCAAGTGAAGGATGAGCACTATGTTCAAGAAGTTTTGTTTTAACATTTGAAGTGCTAGAGTGGATGTGGAATTGTTTATATATAGATTTTTTTATGGGGATTCCATGAACATATAGAGGACACAATGAAATCTAGGTGAAAGTAGACCAACTAACCAATTTGGCCTACTTCCTAGCTATCTGAGATCATATTTCAATAGATCTATTGGTACGCCTTTACATGTAGGATATAATATGGCTTTAAAAAGTTCCCTTGATGATAATTTTAAATCTTAATACTCACTTAACTTCATGATTATGGAGAGGGTTGTAGAAAGCCTTTGGGAACCATTTTCATTTGAGTATAGTGTTTCACCCCAAAATAGATGGCCAGATTGAGTAGACCATTCATGTTCTAGAGTAAATTATTTAGGAATACGTGTTACACTTTATCCATAGTTATGATGGTCACCTAACCTTGGTGTATTTTTTGTAAAAAAAATCTACCATTCCACCACTAATATGGCACAATTAGAGGCATTTTATGTGATTCCTTTCTGGTCATTACTATGCTAGTTTGATCTAGTAGAGTCAGCACTCATGGGAATATTATTGGTGTTGGTGATGACAAAGAAGATGAAGATCTTCCATGAGTGGATTAAAAATACCAAAATCAGTCATAATACTTATATGGATTAATGATAGAGGTCCTTGGAATTTGATTAGGGAGACCGTGTGTTTTTGAAGGTATCACCTTGGAAAGGATTGTAGTGATTTTTATGGGGTGACATGTCATCTCGGAGGATCATTATCCTTTTATTTATACTCCACAGGGTTGGTGAGGTGGTGTATCACTTAACACTACTATTGTAGTCAGACCTGGTACATGATGTCTTCCATGTTCCATAACTAAGGAGGTATGTGCATGATCAATCACTTCTTATCGAATGGGGAGAGCTAGAAATTGGGAAAGGAGATACCTTTGCAGAGTACCCATTAGATATCAAGGATCAAAATTAGAAGATAATTTATAGGTGTGATATTTCCTTGCTACGTGTCCAGTGGTAGCATTATAGTCTTTAGGAGATTACATGGGAGCTTGAGAACTAGATGTAGGCCCAATATCCTCATCTTCTTGAGAAGAATTCTTTATTTTTAGGATGAAAATCCCTAAGGTGGGGAGAATTTAACAACTCTTTGTTTTCTCTATAATTTTTTTTAATATTCAAAGGAATATTTTTAAAACTAGGTTCTAAGTAAGAGTTGGATTTTTTGGCCTAGGGAGGCTCGATGTTGATATAATAAAAATATTAAATTTATTATATCATGTATACATAGTTTTTCTAAAATAATATAATAACTGATAAATGGAGTCTCAGATGGGAAATCTGATACTTCCATGAAATCAATAATATGGGTTTTACAGTAGGTGCAACATAACCATCGTCAGTGTTAGGTGTTTTGTTAAAGAGTTGTCATTGGTGGATTAATAAACAAACAAACAAACAAATAAATAAATAAATTTATGGTTTAGTTTATTTTAAAGACATACACTCCTCTATTTATTCCTCATTATGGAAAATACCTAGGGTTTTATATATAACCCTAGGGAATTGGATAGGATCTGTTGGGAGGCGATTTATTGGACGAATGAAAATGGGAGAAACATTGTTGTTTGGTACACCAAAGGAGTTCGTGGATCTCTCCAATTATAAACAATGTGGAAATGTTCTTCATTAGTGATTGATACAATCATAAGGTAGGATGTTTGTTTTATTTGGATTAATCCTTTTTTTTCTTATGTTTAATGTGAATAAATTAACATAAAAATAATTAATTCCCAAATCATTTTGTGATTGTGGTCAATGTTTTAATCTTACAGTAATTTGGAATCTTTATCACTTTAATTATTCTCTGTTCTCATCATTTTATTTTTCAATGAATGAAAGAAACCATGAAAAATGGACTGGGTTCATTCCTAATGTTTTTGTTTCAGGGATTATTCTATCCCCCATTATTCATGCATTCATTTTTAGTATTCCTTTTGTCCATTGATTCAAAAAATACTCGATGAATGATTGATGAACAATAGTTATTTGTTCCAAACAAATGTTACAATGGGTTCAAATTCATGATCGATGTTACGATTTAGGTTTAATAATGATGTTGGATGATCTGATGATAGATCATAGGAGGATGGGTTTCAGGATTTGAGTTTTCATAATGTAGAGAAATATATGATAATTTTTGAGTAGATTGGGTGTCCAGAATCTTACCTCCAGTGATAGTAAGGCTTTGTCAAGCCCATATCCCTTTTTATCAGTGGATTTAGTGGCAGAAATGTTATCTAATATTATGTGGGTGATATGGACGAATAATTTTTTATTTTCTGAGAAATACTGAGATAAAAATTGTGTAGTTTGAAGAAAACACTCAGTGTAGTCCCCTGGCTATAATGGCTAGGGTTTTAGAAAAATAAAATATCACAAACCCTGTGGGAGTTACCACATCCCCTGTAACCCATGACGGGAGACTCAGAGTGTACCCATGAGGTACATATTTACAGAAATATCCAAGTACATGGGTATTACCAGAGTATATGAGCATGGACCAATACTTAGACACAACCATAGTGCATAGGCATGGATGAAGACATGGGCATGGGATAAAGTACATGGACATGGGATGAAGTACATGGTAATTGGATGAAGTACATGAGCATGATTTAAAGTACATATAAAATACTAGGGAAATCATGGAATGTTGTTCATACCCAGTACATGCTACGTACTTTTCACAGGGTAGGTTGGGGCCCTCGTTTTATTCAGTGTAGACTGATATCTCTACGGTGTGCCCACTCAGTCAACCCCTACAAGGGTACAATGAGGTATCATGTCTTGATCATAGTATGTTATTACCTCTATGGTGTTAGTCTTGGATAGAGTTTAGGAATACATCTATGTGGTATTGGGCATGATCCTCTATCATGTTTCTTCCTTAGGTTGGGTTAGAAATCCCATACCAACTTCTAGGGAATGTGATCCCCATCTTTACAGGTTTACTCTGGGTAGGGTTAAGAATCCCCCATAGGACCTAAGCAAGATCCCCTAACTGGGTATTATAATATTCTTTGATCTAGTGTGTACTACATCATGGTGAGGCCTAATGAGAACAACCTCTCAGATGAGAACCATTAGTGTTATCTAACTCATGGTGTGAGTTATTTTTGATGAGCGTTACCTTGATGCCTCAAGCATAATCCTAGAGTGGACTTATAGTTGTGACATTACCATGTGACATGGAGTACATCTTGTGTATATATGGGTTATTATTGTTATGTATCATATTTTTAATGACATTTCTATGTGATGATGAGTTTATTACTCACTTTATGCATTGTGTTTAGTGATTTTTGGGTGTCCTACAAGGTATTTATATACTCACCACCACATAGGATATTCCGAAAAATTTCATGTCTTATCTAGACAAAAAGTCCTTTGATGGAGTCATATTTTGACCTGGAGAAGGCAGAGCAGAGTGATCTTGCTATACCATGGTTTATACCAATTATTAAATTTGGAAGCATTCCCCTCCTTCATAGCAGTTTGGACTCTTTTTATAATTTTGGTGGGCTTGTATTTTACCCTTATGCTTTCCAGTTCTTATGTCATACTCTAATGTGGGATATCGATGTATGAATGCATTATGGTATTAGTATTATTTTTTTTACTTTCATAATTGTGTGATTATTTTGAGATTCATATGGGTACATGTACCATATTCTAAGGCCTCCCATGTGTGTGATATGGTTACTCGAGGCAAGTTGCCATCCCTTGGACAATTGGAGATGGGATTGGGGTGTAAAATTCATCTTATTTTCCACCATGTGGGCCTCAGTGGGTCAATTAATCACATATAATAAATATAAATATGAAAATAATTATTTATTTTTTCTCTTTAATGATTATATCAATATTTAACATATTAATTAAGAAAGCACCCTTCATTGGTTATGAATCACCAAAATATACTCGTTGTCAATTTTGTATTCAAGGATAAATAATGAAACACTCATGAAAGGTAGTTAAATCCTCCTAAATCATTATAATTCAACACTTATAATATCTTTAACGATATTTGAATGTTAAAATTTTAGGAGAATAATGAATATCAATACCACTATTGCAAAACCAGTTTGAAACGATCAATATTATGTACAACATATATTAAAAATAGGTATAAACTAACTATATTTATATAAAGATTATAAATGAATAGTTTAAATATTTATAGTTATGAATAATATCCCTAGGTATGTATTTAATAAAATTAATTTAATTATTCAGGATGTTTTATGCAAGTTCACTATAAATCTGGACCAAGTTATGGGGTTTTCATCTTATATACATTTCTTTTTTTGTATGTTTTTAATTATGAACCTAATTTCATTTATAAAGTGTATTTAATACCTATATGATATATAATATAATTAATTATATTTTAGTCATGTAATTTGAAGCCTAATTATAATCCCTTATTTCAAAGGGTTTTTTATTAAAATTTTACTCGATCCATAAGCATTATTTGTCTCAAATTTTGATTCCTTGGGACATGTTTATATTAAATTCCATGTTTTTCATTGTATTGTTTACTTACTACCCATGGATGTATCTCTGCAACATAATTTTATTTATCCATGGGAAATACTTATCCAAATTAGTTCCATTTCTTCAGATGGATTTTTACTTAATTTTTACAACAATTGCAAGACTTTTTGGTAACTCAAAATTCATTCACTGAGTTATGATAATTATGTGGAACTTATTTCATATAACTTGTGTAAACTTTACCCATTTATTGAATTATTTGGTATTCAATATTTTTTATAGGGGAAATGGAATTTTTAGTTCAAATATTCTTCCATAGAGAATTCCCCTATCAAAAAAGTATAATGTTATTATGAATAATCCCTAGTCTCTTAAATGGATCTTTTTTAAAGTACATATTGTCACATATTACCAATGTTCTAACTTCATGTTTTGAAATCCATTTATCAATTTATGTTAACTTCATAATTTTATTTATCACTTTTGAATTTTTTTATTACTCTATTTACGATATGTGTTTTCAATAAAGGTACTTTAAAAATTGGAAAATGATTTCCCTTTCAAAGGAAAATATTTTATGTTCAACACCACACTTCCTTGGACACATTTATGTTGTATTTCAGTTTACATTATTGAGTTTATTTTATGTAAAAGTTCTCAAAATCCTTCAATTCACCCTTTTTAATAAAATAATTTTGAATGGGACTACATTACTACATTTTATGAAAAAGTTTAAAAAGTTCTTAGAGAAGGAATCTTTTTTACAAGTTGGATTACATTTTTACTATTTATCTCAAGGGATAACTTTTCAATGATATTATGTTTTATAAATAACCCTATATACGATTTTATTATGTTCCTCTTTTGGGTGTTTGAATTTGGTATCAATTGATCTGGTTTATATGGTATCTATGTGATACCTTTGGGAATGTAATGAGAAAACCATTATTATTACATAGTTTTAAAGATGTGATTATTAGATATTTTATTGTGGAAAATATATGTGAGGTTAATCCTTAAGTTATAGTTTGACCCTATATATCCCTCTAATAAATTGGGTAAAGATTTACATCTCATGAGATAATGGTGAAATGAGTATTGATGCTCGATCCAAAATGGGAAGTAGGCTATGATTATTGATCCATTATGAGAAACAATTAGTGATACTAGATCCACTATGGGAAATAAATACACTATTATGTGTTTCTATTTTTATGTTTTCCCCAAAATCCTTTAATATTTTACAATGCTATGGTCACTTTATCATGATTTATGTTTTGTATTTTTACAGTATTTATTCCATGTAATATGTTTTTTCATATGGGATTACTAGTTCTATTATAATTACATATGATCTATTTTTATGATTCCATGTTCTTTTAAAAATATATTTCCCTCATATTTATGTTTTCTCATATTCTTATGATCTGACCTTGGGTAACATTTTTCTATGTTAGTTTTTCCATTACTGTGCATTTCAATACACCAAATTCTTCGGTTTCAATTTCCTTGATATATGAAGGAATGTAATATATATGTTGTGTCCAGAAGAGTATATTATGTAGATATTTTTTTGTAAGAAGCTTAAGAATTATTAGTAATTTATAATTTTTCTATATAGTGGAAAAAATGTGTATTTGTTTAAAAAATGTGTTTTTTAGTTAATGTTTTTTTTAAATTCTCTTAAACTCTTAACCTAACCAATCATAGAAATGTATTGTAATGAATTATTTTCTTTATTTATTTTAATTATTAGATCACATTCATGGGTCTCTACAATTGGTATCTAATCAAGGTTTAGATAACATTGGATATTAGAATGTTATCGGTTGAAGATAATTTAAGAGTTAGAAATTTCATCAAATGTTGATAAGTTATAGTTGTTCATAATTTCAAATGTATAGATAATACTTTAGTTTTGTTGAATTAATATTTAATATTTTAAGGATTAGGATAAGATAAAATTAGTTAAAACCTAGGATAAGGTTAAGGTATAATTCTAATAATAGGATAAAATTATGAAATGCCAGTACAATAGATTTTTTGTGATTATAAAAGAAATTAAATACCTATATGAATACTGGAAAGTGGATGTGGATATGATACAGATGTACCTAGGGGTAATGAGACTAAAAAGGATGGTCATGTATTGACTCAATATTTACTCTGGTGCATGATGTGTGGCCATAAGACTGTACACCTGTCTAGTCACTCCCAAGTGATTTTCTTTGGTTAATGAAATTCTCTTTACAATCCATTTCAAAGGATTTATTTCCTAATTACATTAATTCATTAAGTTAATAAGTATAGGATAACCTAACTAAATAAAAATCATATTGAAATGAAATTATAAAAGGATGAAATGAAGGTTCCATTAGAGAAAACAGATTATTCTTTACTTTTCATATTCTTATGATCATTTAATCCAATTATATGAGATATTATCCTTATCATTTTATATTTTGTATTTGGTTGAAACATGATCATGAAAATGAAGTTGTCAAAGGTATACATCTAAAAACTAATATGAAATATAATAGAATAAGGAAGCATACTTAAATTGTTAGGAATATTATTTTAGTAATGTTATGATAGAAATGGTGAGTATCCTTATCTTATCTAGTGTAGTGAGGATGATATCTTAGTGGAAATTTATTCTTAATACTTTTATATAATTTCATTAAAGAGTGATATTTATCAATGATATTATGGTATATTAAAAAATTAATGAGGGTTATGTGATACCACTAATGATTTATACTCAATAGTTACTATTTGAAGGTTTTTAAAAATTTATTAAATGGTATCAATAAACTTGAAAACTTATTTTATGATAATGTTACACTTTTATGGACAACTTTTAAAGAACACATGATTTAGGAATGAATAAATATGATGTTTAATATATTATTGATGTCAATATAGTAGATGTTTGATTAATTTTTAGAAAATTGAGTTAAATTGTATGGATATAATTGGAAATGATTTTTTATTTATTTAAAAGTTATCCATAATATTTTTTGTAAACCCTATCTCATTTTCAGGATTATGATATATATAGACTGGTGTGTAACTTTATGAATTAGTGGTTAAAGATATGAGTTATTTTTTATAGATTATATGATTTTTATATGATTTAATATCTTGTAGATTCAGATGGTTTTGTGAAGGTATATAATATAGAATATATTATTAAAGTATATAAATACCAGGGTGCATGCTTTTCTAAATAATTAATTATGTTTAAGGAAAGATAATAACTTTGTATAGCCTAAGTGAGTAAAGTAGATTTAATATTAGAATTTATATCTCAAATGATGGATATGTAGTCATTACCCTCACCTAATTTCATGGATAATTAATAATTAAAACTATGAGGATTCAATTTATTTAAGGGGGATAGAATGTAACAACTCAAGATTTTGGACCCTTTAAATTATTATAATAATCAATAACCTGTGTCACATGAAACACCAAACTAACACAACACCCAACTAAAACAAACCATGAAATAATTAAATTATATTAATAATATAATTATTAGTAGATAAGAAAGATAATAATGAATTAAATTAATTTTATATTATTTTATATTATAAAAAAGTAAACCATAACACTTCTCTCTCTTATTCTACGAAAAATATTCATCATCCATGCATACGTGCAGACTACCGCCTCTATGGATCGACGTGTTTTGTTTTTCAATACTAAACTTTGTAGATGGTTCTAAATTTTTTTTAAGGGATAAATTATAATTTTATTATTTAAATAATATACTAGTAATACAAATTGAAAAAACAATTAATGATATAAATGATAAACATTCATTATAAAATCCACCATCTTAGACAAGTGAACTAATAAGGATGAAAAATTTCTTCATACTATGTAATTATTCTGTATAAAATAATTATTCTCCTACATGTTTTAAATTTTGATATATCACATAAATAAACACTAAATTGGATCATTTTAGACTATTATAATGATCTTTCAACTATAATATCTAACAATCCCCCAATAATCATGGTATGTACATGTTTAGGTTGGTCTAACCACCTACTTGAACAATGTTATGAATTTATATATTGGAAGACTATGGGAACTAAATAACCAATATAATATGATAAAAATATGTAGATAATTATTTATTTTTCATTCTGGAAATGTTATATAAATATTTAACTAATTAATTAATAAAACTCCCTTCATTGGTTAAGAATCAATGAAATATGCTTGTTGTTGATGTCATCTTTAACGATAAATAATGATTCAAAGGAATTAAAAAATTCATAAATCATTATAATTAACCCCATATTGTAACCTTAATGATTTTTTAATGATTATATTTGGAATCAAATTGAATAATAACACTATAATTACCAAACTAGTTTGAAATGATCAAGATTACTTACACTAAATATTAAAATTAAGTAAAAACTAACTAACTAACTATATATATATACATATATAATGATTATAAATGTGGGGAATAAATATTTTAAATTACAAATATGGTTTTTAGGCATGTATTTAATAAAATTAATTTAATTATTTAGGATGTTTGGTGGAAGTGTAGAGTGAATTCAGACCAGGTTAAGGGTTTTTCATCTCAAGTCCATTTCTTCGAGACATGTTTTGTATTATGAACAAAATTTCATTTATAAGGTTTATATAAATTCAATTTGATATGTTATATCATTAATTTTATTTTAATCATGATATTTTAAGTCCAATTATAATTTCTCCCTTTCTAGGGGCTTTTATTAAAATGATATCCAAGCAAGAAAGGTTCTTTATCTCAAATTGTACTTCCTTGAGACATATTTATATTAAACACCATGTTTATATTTTTATGGTGTATTTAATTCCCATATATGTATCACTATAATATTTTTTTTCTATCAATGGTAAATAATAATCAAAATAAATTCCATTTTGTCAAATGAATTTGGATTCAATCTTTACCCTAGTTGTAATCCTCTTTGGTAAATCAATTATTATTCATTGAGTTATGATCAACATCGTGAACTTATTTCATATAATTTTTTTAAATTATAATCATTGATTAAAATATGTGGTATTCTCTCTTTTTTTTCTTATGAAATTTCATTGTCAGTTCGAATCGTCTTCCTCGTTGAATTCCCATCTCACATAATTATAATTTTATTATGAATAATTCATGATATATTAAAAGTAACTTTCTTTCAAGTCTATGTATTCACATACTGAAAATTTTCCCCCTTAATTTTTTAAATAAAGTATTAATTTATGAGAACTTCATACATTCCTTTATCACCTTTTAAAGATATGTTTCATTACTATTTTTATGATGCGGGTTTTCAACAAAGGCACTTCAAAATATTGAAAATGATTTTCATTTCAAATTAAATTGTTTTATCATTATTATGAAATTTCCTTGAATACCTTTATGTTTTATTTAAGGAAATATTATGGAGTTTTTTGGTAAAGGATTTCAAAATCCTTTACTTCAAATTTTTCAAAAAATTTCTTTTTAAAGGGATCAAATATTCTTATTTTATGAAGAATTTAATACTATTTTTGGAAAAGGAATATCTTTTACATGTTGGATTCAATTTATTATATTTATCTAAATGAATATATTTTATATGATATTATATTTTAAAAATAACACTCTAAATGAATTTATGACATTCCTATTTTGGGTGATTAAATTTTGTATTAATTGATTTAGTTTATGTGGTTATCTATGTGGTAAAATTTTAAATGTAATGTGAAAACCATTTTTTTGGGTATTAATTATGTGATTACTAGATGTTTTTTATGGAACACATGATTATAGTTAATCTTTATGTTATGGTGGGACCTATATAACCCTCCAATGTATTAGGTAAATATTTATATCTCATCAGATAATGGTAAAATGAGTTGTGTATATTTATCCAAAATGGGAAAACGTTATGATGCCTGGTCCATTATGGGAAATTGGTTATAGTACTAGATATGATATAAGAAAAATTTGGTGATATTTGATCTACTATGATTTTTTTCTATGTTTATGTTGGCACCACACTCTTTTGATATTTGACTATTCTATGATTCATGGATCATGATTTATGTGTCATGTTTTTGCAGTATTTACACAATGTTATATGTTGGTTAAATGGGATTACTTGTGTCATGGCCCGAATCGCTGAGGTCTAACCCGTGACCACACCAAGCCCACCTCTAATAGGCCAAGGGTTGGCAACTAGCGCCGAGTATGCATATACCACAAATGGGAGGCATTATCCTAAAGTACCTAGACACACACACACACATGCATCTCCAAACCCACAAAATGCTAAAATATAAAACAACTAAAATAATACATGGATACATATAAGATACCAAAAAAGAGTAAAATAGTAAAAGTATTTAAAGTAGAAAAGTGGAAAAAATACAAGTCCAACTAAAAACTATTAAAGTCCAACCTGCTCCAAGGGTGAGGACTAAGGAAAATGAAAGATTCTAGAACTCACCTGAGTCTAACAAGCTTTAGATACACTCCACCCACTTCTTGTCCTCCCTGGACACCTTTAAAAGGACCTTCATCACTATAAGACCTAACACATACAGGAAAACCCATGCAGGGGTGAGTATAACAATACTCAATAGAAGACCCTAAAAACACTAAACATGAAGCACCAAATAAATTCAGCTCAATACAATATATAATAATAAATGTATAACATAAACACACAAATATAATCAGAAAAGGTACCACACCATCAGTCAGTCATAATCATATTCTAGTCATATGATGATGCTTGAAGTAATGATTATTCTTGGAGAAACCACTCCATGAGCCATGATATCATCAGATAATGTTGACAATAGATCTAGCATATTAGTCCCCACCCATAAAATTTCAACAGTCTAAAAATACTCTGATACACTGATAGGGTTCCATGTCTAGAACTATCAGGGGAAACTGAAAACCCAATTTGGATCAACCCACTATATAAGGGATCATATGTCAATGATTCCACAAACCCTACTGATACAACATCCTAGATGGAGGATGAACACCCTTCTCAGGTAGGTCATGTTGATTCCAGAAAATCCAATAAGGGAACCAAGGAGATAGAGTATCGCACTCCAGTATCATGGAGGGACACCACAAATCTATTCAGGGCTTGACCTCTAGAGGGGATCAAAATCCAGTGATATGGATGTAATGCTTTTCTATATACTCTAAGAAAAGGTCCAAAATAATATAATCAACCTATTATTATCCAAAATAAGAAATTCAAGATCCAAAACCACTCTTGAAGGGGGGACATGGCTTATACCATGGGGTACCTAATGTGTCAAGCTATCCCCATGCATGCATGTGTGGAATATACTCACACGACATGTAGTATCCAAATACATGGTGTGTTGAATAATTACATGATGTGTAGGGACATAAAATATCCTTTCATTGTCACCTTGTCATATATATATCTAGGTGTCCATGTTCATGTAGTAGTAAATGATGTGCGGTGCCTGTGTACTGTACTTGTGTACCACTAAATGGGTAAGACAATGTACACCGACCAAGTATTCTCTGTTTGAGAGTACATGATGTGTCATATAGTCATGTACTTCAACCCATGTTTGTGTGACCACTGGGGCACATGACAAGTCAACTATAGAGGGACACACGCTGCATGTCATGGGTCAGACATCATGTGATCCTTAACTTTGGACGAAACCCTAACATTTTAGGTAGGTGGGCCACAAGCTGTGTAACACCATATTACATGTTGTATTTCTCATGATTTCCCAGATTCACTCCATGTCATCCCATGCATCATCAGAGCTTCCAACCATGCCATAACTTATAGATCATGTTTAGTTCAGACATTTTGAACATTGATATATAAAAAACAAGGCATGAATCTGATCAAGAAATTATATCTACACATCGTTCCTTATTGTGTGCTGAACAACGTCGAAGAATACAAAATTTGGTATCCAAAACAATCTAATTTTCCTCTACCTCCATCATCACACCACTATTGTGTCATTCCAATACCAAATCTAAGATATTTGACTGTTGTTCCAAGAAACAAGTGTACAACGATCGATTGATCGAGATATGTTGAACCCCGAGCCAAATGAGGAACACCTATGGTGAATAAAGAACCAAGGGAGAAAAGCACAAGAATAAATGAGAGTAACAAACCTTGATTGATATTAATGTTGATATCTATTCGTCTCCATGAGAATAACAATGAATAAATCAATAATTCACTGTAAATCACCCAAAAATTACCCCATAATAAACCCATATCGAAAATACGCATGATCCACAAATCAATACATTGGCCGATTAATCTGTGTTCATTATAAGAATCAAGAACAGGGAAAGGAAACCATTCAAAAAACCACCTTACCTTTATTTGGATCAATCGATGATGAATAATGTTGTGACGTTGTTGTCATTATATAGATCCTTAAATTCCATTCTATTCCATCCATTGATCCTCGATCCAGTCATCGTTCACCAATGGGATCTCGTTCCACACTCTCCAAAGGCTCTTCATTGATTTTCAAGGGAATGAGGCTAACACTATTTTTTTCCACAAACACTTATTTAAAGAGGGGAAATTAGGTTGCCGCATCACCATGTTAAATAAAAAAATAAAGTGATTTAAATAATTATTTTATTCATTTAATGCCTGTGATTAATTTTCCATAAACAACCTGTTCTGAATTAGGTTAACTCTTTACTAGGGTAAACCTCATGTTCTAAACTCAATGGTGCCCTCATATTTGGGATTCAGTCATCTGTTTAGGAGTTATTCCCCATTGTGAGGAAAAATTCATGGACATTCTATTTAATATATTCCATATATTTCAAACATTTATTCTGGGAACATGGGGCCTCAGAATTGAATGTCGTCTCAATGCCTAATCTTCAAAATAATCCATATAATATCCAAAAACAATACATGGAAAATATGAGATGCTAAATTCTCCCCACATTAGGTATTTTCTCCTCAATATCCAAAACAAGGGCTACACAAAGAGATGTGGGTACTGAGCATGGATCTAATCCTCCAACTCCAATGCGCTCTCTTAAAGATTCACATGCTGACACCTGAAAAATAAAAGGGGAATCAATTTCCCCCAAAGGATCCTCTCATACCAATCCTCAATCACTACTGGGTACTCTACAAAGATTTTTGTATCCTCGATGTACAACTCTCCCCATTCGATGATGTGTGATGGGTTATGCATGTACCTCCTCAATTGTAACACATGGATGAAGTCATGTTCCTGGTCCAACTGCGGTAATAGAGTTAAGCAGTACGCCAAATTTCCAACTCTAATGAGTATATATAAGGGACCAATGAATCTCAAAGATAAGATCCCACCATAAGAAAATAACCTCAATAGACATCAAGGTGAAAACCTCTAGAATACATGGCGTCCTTCCTCAAAATTTAGAGGTCATCATCATTTGTCCACATAAGACTTATGATGGATCTGTGCTATCTTCATCCACTCCAAGATGATCTGCACCATCAATGTAGAATATCTCACCATCTCCAGGCCCATGAGTGTTGAATTTATAGGATCAATCCAACAATGTGGTGACTTAAAGTGTCTCCCATAAAAGTACTTGAATAGAACCCTACCAATGGTGTAATGGTAGCCTTTTTTGTATGAAAACTCCACCAGGGGTAGGTGATCTTCCCAACTAAGGCCAAAGTCTGACATAAAATGCCACAACATGTCCTAAAAGACCTGGATGGCCTAATCTATTTGGCCATCAGTCTGGGGACGAAATAATGTACTCAAACATAGCTGAGTCCCAAAAGCTTCATGTAATCCTCTCCATAACTAGGATATGAATCAAGCATAATGGTCTGAAATGACCTTCAAGGGGACTCCATGGATTCAGAAAATCTCTGGTATATAGAGGCATCCTAATCTCTCTATTGAACTATACTCTCTGATAGTTAGTAAGTGGGACAACTTGGTGAGTTGATCTTTGATCACCCAGATGGAGTTGTGTCCCCCAAAAATATGTGCTAATACCAGCACAAAGTCCATGGAAATACCATCCCACTTTCACTTTGGCATATTAAGTGGTTGGGCTAAACAAACTTGAACTTGATGCTTAGCCTTCACTTGTTGACAAGTAAGGCATCGAGAAACAAACTTTGAAACTCCCTTATTCATACTTTTCCACTAAAACTATTATTGGAGGTACTAATACATATTTTCAAAAACGATATGTAACCCCAAATGGGATGTATGAAACTCCCACAACAACTCCTCCAATAATGTCAAAGGTACCATAATCCATCCTTTGAAAAGGATAACATGCTCCCCAACTTTGGAATATCCATCAAGAGCATATCCAGTGGATATATGAGCACTTATGGTCTCACAGTCAGCATCCCCATTCTGATCATCCTGGAAATGCTAGAAAAATGGAAGGGTAAAAACCATCCATAGAAGATATGAAGCACTATCCTTTTCCATAAAGGACAGTTGAAACATGGAGAACAGTTCTGATGCCTCAGCCAACAAACGAGGACAAGATCTCGGGATGAGATCATCTTCCACCATGCTCCCCTTTCCAAGAGTATATACAATCCTTAAATCATAGTCCTAGATGAAATCTAACCATCACCTATATCTCAAGTTTAGATCCTTATGAGAGAATATAAAATTTATACTATTGTGGTCAGAGTAAACGATTAACTGCTCTCCCATCAGGTAGTGTCACGACATCTTCAAGGGGAAGATTACTTCTACTAACTCAAGATTGTGGGACACATAGTTATTCTAATGCAGTCTCAACTGGAAAGAAACATCGGTAATAACCGCCTACCTCTTTAGCAACACACAACCAAGTCTGGTTCTTAATGCATCACAAAACACTATGTACTCGACACCCTCCTCTGTTAGTATCAATATGGGAGTGCTCATCAACCAAGGTCTTGGCTCTTGAAATTCCTGAAGGTACCAATACATCCACATGAAAGGATACCCATTCCATGTCAAGGTTTTCATGGGTGCTGCAGCACTAGATAAGTTAGGTAAAAACCTTAGATATTACTCTACCAAACCTAGGAAACTCCATATCTCAGTTACACACTTGGGAGGCTCCCAAGAAAACACTACCTCAACCTTTACTTGATCCACTAAAACTCCATCCTCTGAGATGGAATTTTTTAGATATTGGACCTCTAGAATACAAAAATAAAACATCAAGAGCTTCCCATATATCTAATTCCCTTGGAGTGTTTCTAGGACCATCCTTAAGTGTTTCTCATGCTCCTCACCAGACGTCGAATACACTAGGATTTCATCGATGAATACCACCAGGAACTGGTCTAAGAAAGGATGAAAGATTTAGTTCAGAAGTCCCATGAAAACTTATGGGGTGTTATTCATGCTGAATGACATCACCAAGTACTCATAGTGATCATAATGACATCATAATACCATCATTTTTATATCCTAATACCGTACTCGTAGCTGGTGATAACATGATCTGAGGTCAATCTTCAAGAACCATCGTACCCCTATCAAAGGATCAAAGATGTCATAAATCATCATTAGTGGATACTTATTCTTCATGGTAACTTGATGTAAGATCCAATAATTGATACATATCCTAAAACACCCATCTGAATTCTTGGAAAACAACACTAGGGCTACCTAGGGGGAAATAATGGGTCCCACAAAGCCCTTCTCCTATAAGTCCTCCAATAGCATCCTTAGATCTCAAAGATATATGAGATCCATTTGATATACTAGTGAATATATCTATGCTATATAGGTATGAAAGTTGATTAATAAGTCTACCTCTTGGTGGGAAGGTAAACCTGGTATGTCCTCAGGAAATATGTCCTCATAATCTGTCAACACTACATGGAACTAATAGACTAATGAATCCACTACTCCAAGAGTAATGATAGACAAATAATGATTAATTGTATAAATTATCCTATTAATGAGATTTTCCTACTCATCCAAGGTCTCTTAATCATCTACAAAGGAAAGCCTCATCCCATAAATATGGACACACCACATCCTCCACCTAAAGCAGTCAATCTGGACCTGAATTATGGATAACCAGTCTATTAATAAGATGAAATCATAAGGCATCATTACTGAAAAAATAGATCCCATTCAAAAATCTCTCCTCTAAGCATCAGGTCACACGGTTGGCAAAAGTGCGTGACTGCTGAGTCGCCGTCGGTCAGAGTCTCTAACCACAGTGTTCAAGCTTATGGATCAAGTAGAATATTTATGTCTTGAATAAGAGAAGTGGAAAGAGAGGAATGTATAGACCTTATGTCTATAAATACCATATATAATTTAGAAAAAATTGATTGTATCTCATATCATCCCTGGAGCCTTGGGGTCATAGGCCTCCACAACCCGCAGTTTTCCTCGTCCCTTCCCACCAGCTCCCAGAGCATGGTGGGGACCACCTGGGGGTGGTGGTGGTAATAGGTCAATCCTAAAACTACCTCAAACATACCTACTAGCCCCTCTACCACATATACCACCATGAATACCACCAGGATCCTGCCTCCATCCTTGCCTTAGTGGTCCCTTGACCATCTCACGATTAACTGTATGATGGGTCTGTGAATCTCGAGCTAGATGTCCCCACCCATTATAGGAGAAACACCACCTATCCTTCAGTTGATCTGAGCCACCCTGGTAAACCTAAACTACTAGCCCGAGGTCTTGGGATCACCTCCTGAAGTGTCTAACATTCTTGGATCCCTGTTACTGTCATTAGCTACCTACTGCTGAGGTCTCAGCTACCAGGTTCCCACTGTTAGCTCCCACTACTAGTGTCTTCTCTTCTAGAAGATCTCCACTAACAATTATCTATAGAGAAATCCAACATAGGTGGAAATTAAAAGTTATAGTATCGATCCCCTAATTTATAGGTAAAATCCCCGCTTAAAGGTCTTATCTTTGAAGAACTATTCCCACACCAAATCCATGGAGTAACATGAGAGATTAGTAAGACTTACTGAATACTTCACCATGGCTATACATCCCTATTTTAGATGAAGAATATCATATATGCATACTGATCACAACATGGATATATAGAAATCCTATGAAAAGAAACTCTCAAAGTCTATCCAGGTGTGAGATATCTCATTGTGTGAATAAGTCACCAAGCTCCACCATAGCCCAACAGAGCCCAGAAGAAGACTCACCGTGAGGAATTCCATATCAACTGTCAATGTCCTCAGAAGGTGGAAAATGTGGGTAACTTCCTCTATCAAGATATCAGCCACCTATGGGTCTATCTCACCTCAAAACCTAGAACGTTTTTTGCCTCTAAAACTTGTTCAATGAACACAACATACATGCATCCTCAACTGGTATTTCCTTCTCTAGCTACTATTCAAAGAGTGGTGGTATAGATGAAAAACCACCTAAAGGTGCTAACATTGGTACATACCCATGTATTGATTCCTCATCACTAGGCATATCATCCTCATGATCATGTAGTGGAATTTTGGATGGTTGTCTACATGGAGGAATCCTAAAATTTAAATAATATATACCATGATCAAAAGAGTATATCTGGGGAGATAACATAAGAAGGACATGGAAAACACAAACATTAATATATGATTCATGTACCCATTTTTTTCGTTAAACAAATGTTTATATGTACTGAGTTGAAAGGAATGTGATCAGAGTTCATGATGTATGGATACGTTAGCTACCGCCCCAACACTGGAATCCCTAGCCTGAAATCCAAACTCAAAACTCAAAACACTTTTTCCTCAAAAAAACTTCCGCAATCTATTCCTAAGGTAAAATTTCTCTGATACCACTCTGTTACGACCCAACCCCTAAGGTCTGACCCATGACTACCCTAGGCCTGCCTCCAATAATCCCAGGGCTGGAAACCAATGCCATGTGGACATATCCCACAAAGGGGAGGCATTAAACTAAAGTATCTATACACACATACATAGCCAATCCCACACAATGCAAATATTTAAAATAACTAAAACAATTCATGCCTACATATAAGATCCCACAACAGAGTATGACGATAAAAGTACTAAAAGAAGAAAATGGGGCCAAATAAAAGACCAAGAAGTTTTTTTAAAAGCACAACCTACTCTAAGGGTGAGGACTAAGTCAAATTGAAGCTCTCAAAACACACCTTGGTATGACAAGCTCTATTTATACTCCACACACTCCTAGTCCTCCTAGGATACCTCTAAAAGGTATGTTTTCTACCTAACACACAACATGTTTGGGAAAAGCCCATGTATGGGTGAGTATAATAATACTTAGTTGTACAGCCAAAAAACTCTAAACACAAAGTACCAAGTATATTAATCTCAATAAAATATATAACACTCAATGTATAAAAAAACACAAAGATATACTCAGGAAATTTACCACACCACCAGACAGTCATAAACCAATGTTAGCCACAAAATTCTACTCTAAGAAATGATCATTCTAAGAGAATCTACTCAAAAAGTCATTCTATCATCATAGTAACTCAACAAATAGTTCTAGCTCATTGGGAACCACCCAAGAAATATCACTAGTCTGAAGGAATCTGATACATAGATAAGGGTCACCCCCATAAATGTCAGGGGACACCACAAACCCAATATGGGTCAACCCACTATGTAGGGAATCGTATGTCAGTGATTCCATAAACCCTACTAATATGACCTGATAGATGGAGGAAAAACACCCTATTAAGGGAGGTTATTCCAATTCCATAAACTCCAACTAGGGAAAAAAGGTGATAGAGGTTCACACTCCATTCTCACAAAGGGAAACCACAATTATATATTAGACTCGACATCTATAAGGGATCAAAATCTAGTGATATAGATGTAATGTCACACTGTAACTTTTAGGAAAAGGACCAATAGAACATACTCAACCTATACTAGTCCAAAATAAGAAAACAAAGAGCCACAAACACTCTCGAAGTGGGAAACAATGTGCACTAGGGGGTACATGATGTGTCTAGATATCTCCATGGATGCCCATATTGAAGAGCCTCACACAACATGTAGACTTCAAATACATGATGTGTAGAAGAAGTACATAGAATGTAGAGACACACAGTATCCCAACCATGGTTGTGTTCGTGTCCAGGTGGCATGTCTGTGTAGTAGTACATGGTGTGTGATTGGACATGAATTCTACCTGTGTATCGATACATGGGTAAGTCCATGTACAAATGACCAAGTCGTGTCCATGTGGGTGTTCACAACGTGACAATGGCCATGTACTTTATCCCATGTCTATGTTCCCACCATGGTACACGCTGAGTCAATCGGGGAGGTCCACATGTCATTTAAAAAGTTTCACATGCCGTGGGATCCTAAAATTTTACCGGAACCGTAGCGGCACTACTAGGGGGGGTCCACATGGTGTGTAATTCCAAATTTCATGTTGTGTTGCTTTCAATTTTCTGTATTCACTCCACATCATCTCGAGCCTCACCGAAGACACATCACTTGATGGAACATATAGATTGGGGTTCATCTAGACCATTCCAACATTGATCTATGGAAAAAGAGCCTGAATTTACTTAAAAAAAGGATCAACATGTCATTCTTCATCAAACAATGAAGAACGTAGAATAATGAAAAATCGAGTATCCAAAACTGTATGATTTTACACCGCTTCCATCATTGCACAACTACTATGTCATGCAAATACCATATCTGTGATATTAGATTGCCGTACCAAGAAATGGTGTGCAATGATCAATTGATTGTGATATGTAAAACCCTGGACCAATTGATGAATGGTCGTGGTGAATGAAGAACCAGGGGAGAAAAGAATAAGAAAAATTGAGAGGAATGAACCTTAATTGATGTTCATGTTTATTTAGATTCATTTCTATGTTAATAATGATGAATAATTCAAGAATCTTTAGTAAATATCACAAAATATCCCCATAATAAACCCATCCCATAAATAAGCATGATCCTTGGATCAACGCATTGGTCGATTGACCCATGTTAGTTTTAGGAATCAAGAATGGGGAAAAGGAAACAATTCAAACAACCAACTTACCTTGATTTGAAACAATCACTGATGAAGAATGATGTGGTGTTATAGTCATTGGTGAAATCCTTCGATTACATACTATTCCATCCATCGATCATCAATTCGATCTTCGTCAGCTAATGGGATCTTGTTCAATGTGCACCAAAGTATCTCCATTGATTTGTAGGGTTATGTGGATAACCCTGAAAACATTCCATAATCTCTTATTTAAATAGGGGAAATTAGGTAGCTACGTCTCCTCGTAAACAAAAAAATAATTTAATTTAATTAATTATTTTATTCATTTTATGCCCATGGTGACTTTTACACCAACGATTCACACTGACTTAGGTTAAGTTTTACCCAGGGTAAACCTTGCATTCTGAACTCAACGGTTCCCTCTAATTTCTAATACAGGTTTCCATTTAGGATTTATTACTATTTTTATGAAAACTACATGTGTGTGATATTTAATATATTTCATATGTTACAAAATTTTATTCTGGGAACACCGGGCCTTATAATCTCACGCCCTCTTAGCGCTTGGTATAAAAAATAATATATATAATATCCAAAAATAATACATATAACATAAAAGAAATTAAAACTTGTTCTCCCATAATACTCTATGAATTATCTTTATGATTCTATTTTTTAATCAGATATTTATCTCCTACTTGTGTTTTCTTATATGCTTATGATCTCACCCTAGGGAACATGTTGATATGTTAATTTTTCCATTACTAAGGGTTTGAGATAACCCCTCTCTTATATTTACTTTTCCAAATATTATTAAGTAATAAAATATGTTTGTAATATCAATAAATTTATCTTATTTAGATAATTTTATAGGAGATGTTGGAGACTAGCTCTGGATTAATTTTTTTTATACACTAGGGAAAATCTCAATTGGTTGAAAAGAAATGGGTTTTTTAGTTAATGTTATGTCCTAATTCTTTAAAACTATAAACCTAAAAATTATAGGAATGTATTGTAATGTAATATTTTCTTTTTGTTATGTAATTAGATGGTAACATCTACATGTATCTATAATTAATAATGTTTTCATGTATTCATATGATATATTTTATTATTCAATTTACTATAACATTCATTTATGTATCTAGTTTAAAGACACTAATAATCTATTGGATATTTTTTATAGTGATATATGTAATATATAACATTGTAATAAAATAAGCTCAAGATCTAGAGTACTAGAGATGGGTTTGTTACAGTTGGTATCCCAACAAGTTAAGTAGAAACCATTGGAACTGGATTTAGAAGAACATTGTTGGAGGAGATGACCATATAAAAAACCCTTTATATATAAAATAAAAATTTCTTGATTATATGTACATAATTAATAGTTTTATTAATTAACTAGTTAAGTATATACAAATTTCTAGAGATAATTTCTAATGGATGGAACAAAATCTAGGTCAACAACTATAACCAATAATGGGATTTTCCTCTAGAGAAAGTTAATGAGGCTTGGGTTGGATCAGAGCATATTATAATAGTATTAGGTAATTTTTCTTAGGTTATGAAAAATAATCATGACCATATAGAAAAACATATTTTTCCATATAATAGTGTAAAAATGTTGGACCACTTCATCTGGGTATAACCTTCATCCTTCGATGGGAGGAAAAAACCATTAGTAACTGAACAATAGATCAATCCCCTATAAAAGGTTATTCCTTTCATTGGGATCTAGTGAGAAGGATAAGGTTATCCTGGAAGTATATCATCCAAAGGGATATGTTTATGGTGGGAATTGATTCATAATACTGAGAAGGAAGATGAAATAGAGGATATTTACTTGAAGTCTTTTAAAGTGATATTATTTGAAAAGTGCTTTCCTTGGGAGCAGTGATGTTACATTAAAAGAAAACTCATAAATTTATGAAAATTGGGGAGGAATCTATGGATGATTATAGAGATAACTTTACAAGGTTGGTGAGATAGGTTGTGAACTATGTAAAGAACACAAAAATAAATATCTAACACTTATTTAATGGGCTGATACCATGTATTTAAAGGGAGTTAGTCTCTCGACCATTTTACTCCTATGAGAAGATTTTGGCTTGTTCTATCAAGACTTACAAGGAGTTCTCCAAGTATTCAATTTTCAAAGGTAATAATGATATTAAAAGTATGTTTAGGTGTTATCATTGAAAGTATTTGGAAAAATAGAAAAAAGGAAGGGTGGAATTCCAAAAAAAACAATAAACATGGAAAAACACCCTAGGCATACTTGAAAGACCTGTGAGTTTTCTACAAGTGCAGAGATAAGCGATATCATGGTCATGAGAGAAAGGGAAAGAGATAATATTACAATGTACATTACTTCAATTGAAAGGATATGGGACATTATTCAAATAAATTCCCTAAAAATCAAGGTAATTTACCCCAAAATAGGACAATGGATGAAGTCTAGGATTATGAAATCACCAAAAAATAATTTTAAGTCCAAATTGATATTATAAGAGGTACATCTATTGTAAACTCACTGATATCTAATTTATTATTTGATTATGAATCTACAAAATATTTCATATCCTGTTTGTTTTCTATGAACATCAAATCATCCATTGATGAAATAATAAAGGAGTTGTTAGTTAAAAATCCTAGTGGAAATATTATAGCAATGAATGCATATTTTTCTATCATAATTAAAATTAATGAACATTCCTTAGTAGAAAAATTGGTTGTTATACCAATGGTTGAATTTTATACAATACATAGGATGTATTATATCTAAAATTATATTTGAAGAATTTATTTTCAAGTGAAGGATGTTATTTTCTCTTAGGATGGAATAGAGTCCCATGTTTGTTAAGTAAAGACTTCATTTCCTGAGTATTTCTTGGAACCACCTCCAGTGGCCCATTTAAATGAAATTATTGGAGAATAAGAATCAATGAAAAAAGATATTATAAGAATTGAATATGTATCAATTGTTTGGGAATATATTGATGATTCGTGGAGGAATTATCTATAAAACCTCTTGACAATGTTGAATAATTCTCCATTGATATTATTCATAATGCAAAGCCTTTATCAATTCCTCCCTATAAAATGGATCTAGAGGAATTAATAGAATTAAAGAAAAAACTACTAGAGTTTTATGATAATGGTATTACATGACATAACATTTCACCATGGGTATAACCTATCTTATTTGTGAATAAGAAGGATGGATCTATGAGGTTATGTATTTAATATAGAGAAATAAATTTCATAACTATTAAAAATAAGTATCTTCGACCTCACATTGATGATTTGTTTTATAAAATTCAATGGGTATCAATACTTCACCAAAATTGATCTTTGTTCTGGTTATCATAAATTGAAAGTAAATAGTCATGACATTCAAAAGATGAATTTTTGTACAAGGAATGAGCATTATGAGTTCATAGGAATTTCATTTGGGTAACCTAATTCATCTTCTATGTTTATAGATATGATGGATAGAGTATTCATGGATTATATAGATAATTTTTAGTGGTTTTTATTGATAACATCTTAATATACTATAATTTCTATAATAAAAATGGATACCTTTTACAATTCATCCTTATTACCCTAATGGGGAAAGAGATATATGGGAAATCAAATAAGTGCAAATTTTGGCTTCAAAATGTGACTTTTCTAGGGAATATTTTATCAAAAGTTAGAATATTAGTTAACCTTATAATATAGGCGACTTTTAAATAATGACCCAAAATTATAAACATAACTGAGATATGAATTTCAACTACTTTATCTGGTCACTATCAATGATTTGTTGAAAATTTTCACCAATTAGATAACCCATTAACCAAGTTTACATGAAAATGTGTTAAATTCACATGATCAAAGAAATGTAGCAATTATTCGGGAAAATATAGAATATACTAATCAATTCACTAGTGTTGACATTACCATTATTAAAGGAATGGTTTTAATATATAGTGATGCATTGAAAAAGGTACTAGGGTGTATCCTTATGTATAATGATAGAGTTATTTCATATTCATCAAGGAAACTGAAGAGCATTGAGTAGAAAAATCCAACTCAAGATCTTGAGATGGAAGTTGTAATATTTTATTTTAAAATATAGAGGCACTACCTTTATGATAAAATATGTGACATATATACTGATTAAAAAAGATTTAAGAATGTATTTACTATTGAAAAAATCCCTTTTGATGGTGATTTGGGGTTGATTTTGTTTCTTGATAAGGTTTGACATTGTTATCAAAGGTTGGTTTTCAAAGGAGGCATTAAGAGTTGATTTGAAGGTCCTAAAGGATCATGGTGAACAAAAATGTTCATAAAGATCCCACTAATATAGATGGTATGAACTGATCATGTGAATGGATTACGTGAATTAATGAAGTATAAAATGATCACATGAAGGGATTACATGATCACATAAAGTAAAAACTAATCATGTGAAGGGATACCATGATAGTATATTTACAAACTGATCTTGTGATAAGATCATGAAAAGCAATGAAGGATACCGTATTATTTTCAGGGGATCTAATTAATAGATCCTAAAAAGAGTTTAAATACACTACATGATTGTCAAGGGATATCAGGAAGATATTTTTCAAAACACATGATGTCAGATAGGATAGAAATAATAGAGATATCTCATGGTCATTTCATATAACATGGCCGAATGATTATCATTGGATCACATTATGAGATCATGTGAAGCTCTTAATGATAATGTCAACGACCCCATGATTTTTTTTGGATCTCATGATGGGATAGCACAAAGTATGCAAGATTGTCTTTGGATATTGTAATGGGATCACATGAAGCACTAAAAGAAAAGGTCTCTAACCACATGATTGTAATTGGATCACGTGATGGGATCATGTGAAGCACTGTAAGAAAATGGCGCCGACCACCACATGATTATATTTCTATCATTCGATGAGATCAAAAAAACATGTTATATCGATTAATTAGGTGGTGGAAGAGATGGTTAACCAGGATTTGGTATGTTAAGGTGGTGGAATTATAACTATAAATACCCTTTAACCCATCCATAAGATGTTAATGAGTTTTCTAATGCGGTTGGATCCGAATAAAAATATTTCTCATGAGAAGAATGAGGTCATTGTTAGGATGGAACGGGTAATGGAAGATCATCTAGAGGGGGGGTGAATAGAACAGATTAATAATTTAAACAAATAAATTGATTACTTAAATTAATTATCATAGTTAATTATATGCAGAAAACGTAAATAACACATTGATGTTTTTTAGAGTAGTTTAGTCCCAAGTGGTCCAACTCTACTCTTAAACCTCTCTACATGGTGAGATATATGCGTGCACTAAAAATGATTTTATGAGGGAATCAAAACCCAATAAAAAATCCTTTTCATGAGGAGGGATAAACATGAAACTGAATTTTGTATGAGGAGTCACTACCCTTCTAACCTGACTTTAGACACTGGGAGTCACAACCCGGACAGTACTGACTTTCGATATAGGGAGTCACAACCCTTAGATCCTGAATTTAGAATCTGGGAGTCACTACTTGAGAAAAAGAATTAAAAATAATTATTTTGTTAGTAAAATAATAAATAGAAAAAAAGAGTGTGTGTGAGATATAGGAAATATTGTTACCAACTCACAACTAGAAGAACGAGAAGATAAAATATTAAAGAAAATGTACTGATTGTTGAGGATTATATTGGATCGTCTTTTCAAGGAAAATGCAGTCAAAGATAAACTGATTCTTCCCTTGAGAGATCACGCAAGTGAATAAATAGAGTGTCATAGGACATTACATATTACATAGTTGGTTCAAAGTTCACAACTCTTCCTATTTGAAAAAAGAGTATCAAAAATTTTAAAGTGTGTCTTGAAATTTTGTACCATTATATTCTATGTCCACTTTCTTGTAAAAGAGAAAAATATATATAGAGTATTTATTCAGCAGTTACAATAGCTCCTCTACCTTAAGATATTCAAAATAAATTGAGTCAATAGTGTTTATAAATATCTCCATAAAAATCGTAGCACTATTTCTTTTTTATTCCTATAGAATAAATCTCTAATAAAAGAATTCAAAATAACATGAATAAGTCTTCCAAAAATATGTCAAAAAATATTGTAGTGTTGAATGATTTAAAATAAAAATTTAAATAAATTCAAACTTCATTAAATTTAGACAAAAAAATTCCTAAAAACTAGCAGCACAATCCGTAAGTAAATTAAAAAAATTAAATTTAATCAATTTTAAAACCTCTAAATTAATGGAAAAAAAGCATTGGAAAATTATTAAATTTTTTCTCTAAATATTCCACCAAAAATATTAAAACCTATTCAATTATAAATATTATATTTAATGAGGATTTTCTAGCAGAAAAACCTTTAAAAAATAATCCATATATATGTAAAACATAAATTAAAAAAAATGCACGAAATGAACAATAACTTCAGAATGAACAGTAACATAGCATATGGATAAACTATACTTTGCACAATTCATGAACAGTAACATAGGGTATAGACCATACTTTTTGGAATGAACAGTAATGTAGGGTATGAACCATACTTTACGGAATGAACAGTAACGTATGGTATGAACCGTACTTTTCCTATTCATGAACAATAACATATGGTATAAACCATACTTTTCACTATTCATGAATAATAACACAGGGTTGAGGAACCATAATTTTCACTATTCATGAATAGTTTTGTAAGGTTGATGAACCATACTTTCCATTATTCATGAACAATATGTACCGTATGGATGATGAACAATAACGTAGGGTTGATGAACCATACTTTCAACTATTTTTTAATAGTACATAGTGTATAGATGATGAATAATAACATAGGGTTGATCAAACATAAGTTATACTATTCAAAAAAAATTAGTGTATAAATAATGAATAATAATATAGGTTGATGAACCATACTTTTCACTGTTGCGAAAGTAGGGTTGCCCATACTTTGTGAAAAACTGGACAACATACTTTAACAAACGTCAAAGAATTTTTAAGGGATCTAAATAGAAAATTAAAACTTTGGTCAAAATGAATTATTTGTAGAAAAACATATTATATTTCCAACTAATCAAGAATAAAATAAATTCATTATATACTATTCCAAATATCATAAAAAATAGAACCGATAACATTCTGGAAAACAAGAGTTTTGAAAAATCAATGCAGAACTTTAAGAAATTTAATCATCATTCAAACAAACATTTTATACATAAATGTAAACTAATGAAATCAATATAAACATTTTGTAATTCTATAAAATTATGTTTAATGTAAATATTATATCTGAAGAAGTAACAGTAAAATAAATACATAAATGTTTTGAAATTGTTTCCTGTAGAGTTTCTAAAACTACATCAGCAAATTAATAGAATTTTTAGAGTAATAAAGAAGGATTTTCAGACATCCTCATAAACTAATTAAATTTAGATAAATCTATTATCTATCCAACTTGATAATAATCACATATATCCATACACTTTAGTTTAATAAATCATCAAAATATAGAAAGTATTTTAAAGGAAAATCACATGCAATCAAACAAAAGAAAACATGAACATAGAATAAAATCTCCCAAAGTAATACAATAAGTAATAAAAAAAGAGAATAAAAATGAACAAAAAATCTCCCCCATTTTTTGATTAAAAAAACAAAACTTTTAAACAATTGAAACCAATTTCAAAAAAATTAAAAACCAATTTATTTCCCCCATTTATTTCACCTGATTTTCTCCCAAAATGTATCTCCCAAAACCAATGTTTTAAAAAAATTAAAACCAAGTTATTTCTCACTCATTTTGTTAATAAACAAAAATTGAAAATAAAATCCCCCTAAAAAATTGTAGTAAAAATTAAAATTCCAACATACAAAGTTTAAATTTACTTTTTTCAAACCGAGCAAAGTTTAAAGGATTTATAAAAATATCTACTTTCTAATTTTCATATTGTATAAGTTATAAAAAAATAACACCCATTTTCACATAATCTCTAATAAAATGAAATATAAGATCAATAATATTTTTTCTAGAACGCTTTACAGGGATTTTAGAAATATAAATTGAAGAAGTATTATCACAAAAAATAGGCAGTTTATCTAGATAAACACCAAAATCACATAATGTTTGCTTAATATATAAACTTTGAGCACAACTACAAGTAACATAGATATACTAATCTTTTTAGAATATAAAAAAACAGATATTTGTTTCTTAGAAGACCAGGAAATTAAACTTTTTCCCATAAAATGAAACATATCCGATGTGATTTTTCTTTCAATTCTACATCCTCCAAAATCAGAATTAGAATATGATGTTAAATAAAACTAGTTATGTTTTAGATAAAATAAACTAGAATAAATGGTTCCATTAACATATATAATTGTTCTTTTGAAATAATTAATATGACTTTCTTTAGGATCTAATTAAAATCTATCACATGAAAAAACACTAAAAATGATAACGGGACTAGGTGCAGTTAAATATATCAAGATACCTATCATGCCTCTATAAACTTTAAAATCAACAGATTTACTAGAAGTGTAAATATATAATTTATAATTAGTACCCATAGGAGTTATCATATATTTACCAAAATTAAGACAAAATATTTTAGCTAAATCTTTTGTATACATAGTTTGATTAAGAAAAATTCTATCTTTTCTTTGAAAACGTTAATGTCCAAGAAAGAATTTTAATTCTCCCCTTAACTCATATCAAATTGAGAAGACATCAAAGAAAAAAAATCATTGAAAATAATTTCACTAGAGGAACCAAAAACTATATTATAAAAATAAATTTAAAAAACTAAAATATCATCATAAGATCTTTTAATAAAAATATTTGGATCCGCTTTTCCATTCATGAAACAACTATTTAATAAAAACAAAGAATGTCTTTCATACCAAGCACGAGGTTATTTTTAAAACCATACAGTCTGTTATAATATTGAAAAACATGGTTAGGAATTTATTCACTTTAAAAACCAGGGGGTTGAGAAACATAAATTTCGTTAGTTATAAAACCATTTAAGAAATTAATTTTTACATCAATTTGATATAATTTAAAACCTTGAAAATAAGAAAAATCCAATAAAATTCTAATTACCTTTAACGTATAAATAGGTGAAAAATAATCTTCAAAGTCTAAACCCTCTTCTTGATAGTATCCTTGAGAAACAAGACTTAATTTATTTTTGAAAATTTGTCTAGATTTATCCAGCTTGTTTCTAAATATACACTTAGTTCCAATTACCTGATTATCCTCAGGAAATTCTACTAAAGTCCAAACATGATTTCAAACAAACTGATTTAATTCATCTAGCATAGAAAAAAAATCCAATTTTCATTTTTAAATACATAATTAACATTAAAAGGGACAAAATCAGAAATAAAAGAAGAATTGACAGAAAAATTTAAAATAGCTTATTTAGTTTTAACACCAAAATCAACATGACCAATTAAATTTTCAACAAGACGATCTTTGTGAATATTCCATGATTTTGGATCTGGTTGAGAAGGTGTATACTTCCCCACAATTGATTCATTCTTATCTTGAGAAAATTAATCATATAAAATAAATTCTCTAAACTCTTTATCAATAACATTAGGATCTGACACTTATTTTAAATTATTTTCATCAATCATAACGTGAACATATTCTTCAATAATCATAGTTCTATTATTATAACCTCCATAATCTTTGATATTATTAGAATACACAAGAAAAATAACTTCATCACTCTTATAATCAAATTTATCTAAATTATCCTTTTAATTTAAAATAAACACTTTATAGGAAAAAACTCTAAACTTACTTTAGGTTTTTAATTTTTGAATAATTTATATAAATTTCTCTCATAAAAGGTCTAATAATAATTCTATTTGAAAAATAACATGCAACAAAAATAGCCTCAACCAAAAAATATCTAGGAAAATTATATTCACTTAACATTGTTTGAGCCATTTAATAAGAGTTCTATTTTTCTATTTTATAACACAATTTTCAGTGGTGTTCAAGGAAAAAAAATTAGGAAAATAAACACTCTTTATAAAAATTTCCAAAATCTGAATTATGAAATTCACCTCTTTTATTAATATGAATAGAAATAATCATACAACCTTTTTCATTTTTAACTAATTTAAAAAAAGAATTAAATCTAGAAAATGTATCATTTCTGTGAGAAAAAAAGTATACCCATGTAAATCAACTATAATCATCAACAATAACTAAATTATATTTCTTTCCACCAAGGCTATAAATTTGAGTGTGACCAAATAAATCAAGATGTAATAAATTTAAAGGTATATTAGTGCATATCTAATAGATGGGTCTAAAAGAAATTTTGTGTAGCTTCTCTTTCATGCAAGCATCACAAACATGAATATGTTCTTTCATCAAGGAAGGTAGTTATAACACATTTTTGTATTTTGAGAGATTATGAAACAATATGAAATTAACATGTTCTAAGAATAGATGTCGAAAGATTATTTCATTCTATACAACATTTAAACACTTTATATGTTAAATAGTCTGTTCTGAAAAATCAATAGTAAAAATATTATCTTTTCAATTAGCATAAAACAATAATGAATCTTCTTTAAAAACTAAATTTTAATCATTTTGAAATTTAGCTTCCATTCTATTATCACATAATTTTTATATAATAATTAAATTATTTATTAAACCTTCAATATATAAAACTCTATAAATAAAAGTAGAATTTTAAATACCAACTTTACCAAAACCTTTTACTTTGCCTTTGGAGTTGTCTCCAAATGTAATAGTACATCCATTACATGTGTTTCAAGTAGTAAAATTTGATGGTTCTCCCGTCATATTACTAGAGAATCAACTGTACATATACCAGATGTCATTATTGCGACATCAATGGGATTTTTCCTACAAAAATCAATTACTTGAAAATTTTGGTACCCAAGCTACTTTGGGTCCAATTGGATTAGTTATGAAATTTTTAGGTACACTGTAACGACCCATAAAATTCAAGGAATTTTTTTTTTCTTAATTTTCTTTGGGATTTTACAAGAACGCAGTTTCTGACGGCACATGATTCTGAGGCCCGGTGTTCCCGGAATCAATTTCTAAAGTTTAGCTCGGGTACGTTCAGTGAACGAATGGACGGGTTTTCCTAACTTTTGAATCGTTGCTCAGAATTGAATTCTGAGGGCCCCAATGGAATCGCAGTGCCTGTAATTGCTTAAGAACACCTTTTTCGGAGTTGCGTTTGCTCGGGTGAGGTTATTAATTAATTGGGTTAACTAAAGAATAAAAATAAAATATTGTGCTACAATTTTATTTTTATTCTAAGTAATGATAACCTATGCTTGGTGGTTGGAGTGGGACCCACTAATATCATAACTCCACTAGGTAGGATATTAGTGAGGTTGGGCCCACACGAGCCCCACCCCCTTTATTTCCTTTTACCTCCTTCGTGCATTTAATTTGGTAACTCACCCACACCCCCTCTTTAATTCCAAGTCAACTCTTGCGTTTAATTGGATTATTAAACGCCTCATTAATGGGTCAATGCACGTTAATTAAATCAGGATATTTGTTTTGATTTTCAATTAATGGCATGCATGAGTAATAAAATAAGGCAACACCCTATTTTATTATTATTTTTTCGTTGTGCGTGAAGGATTGGAGAGGAACCTTGGGATCCTCAGCTTCCTCCTTGAAGAACACGAAGAATGCACCGTCACTGACGAAGAACGCCGGCCTCTGACGAAGGACGACGAAGAACAGAGGATCCTCGGAGATTGATAACGCAACTCCGTGTACCACGACGCCGAAGATTCTCTTCTCCATGACGTCGTGTACCACGATTCCGATGACCCTTCATCTGTGACGTCCTTTTTCCGACGATGAACCTTCGTTCAACAACGCTTGAGGTAGGGGTTATTTGTTTTTGCCTGTGAATTTTTCTTTTGCCGTTCATCGACTTCTATTTGGGCTGTCTGTTATCGTAATAACGAGAGGAGGTCAGACCGCATGAACACGACCGACCCTCCTCCCCTTTTGATGATTGTGTTTGTTGCGGTGTGAAAGAAGGCGGCGCGGTGCAACAGCACTGTGTGGAAACATGGGGAAATGTGGCGAAGAGGCGCCGCGCCGTCGCGCCGCGCCGTTGAGGCGAAACGAACCCACGGCCGGAGTCGAGCCACAGATAAGGGGCACAGTGCCGTCGCGCCGTGCTAGAGAACCACGAAGACACCACGGCCAGAGCGGAGCCGCGGTGGAGGGGCGCGACGTCGTCACGCCGCTCCTGTAGGACAAGGCCGCGGTGGTGCAAGGTCGGGCAGCCAGAACCGCCGGCCACCGGCACCTCGGAGGGGCGGGACCCCTGCGGTCCTGCGGCAGCAGCACCGGCCGACTAGACTGGGCTGACCGGCTTCCAAGAAACCGAGGGTCATAACCCCCAGTTGGCCGAAGGAGCGGCCCCCCACGTGGGGGCCGCGGTTTCTCAAACAGGGGGGCAGCGCCCCCCCCCCCCCCCTTCTGCTCAGCTCGGCGTGGCCGAGCTGGACACACAGGCCGCGCACGCGTGCCAGGCTAGACCGGGCCACACCCTAATGGGCCGGACCCGGACCCGGTTCGAGCCGACCCGGGGGGGGGGGGTCTCGGGCCGGGTCGGTCCGGGCCCAAAACCCCCTAAAAAAGGACAGGTACATTCTTTCACCCATATCTTGGGCTACAGACCTCCGATCGATGCACCGTCAGCTATGATGTGATCCTTGGATTGAGATGTTCGTTCCAGTATATTACACTCAAGGTTTCAGAGAACATTGGGTATGGACGGGTTGGTTCGAACATGAAACCAACAGGGCCCTCAGAGCGGAAACACTTATAACTTGAGCTTCAGACATCCGATTGATGTGACGTCAACTTTGTTGGATTCCGATTAGTGAGATGGAACTTTTTACTTACTATGATTGAGGTTTGGATGCAGTTGGAGTGCGGTTGGGTTGGTTTTGACTTAAAAACCAACTGGGTCCCTAGAACAAAAAAGCCAATAACTCTCAGACCGGGCGTCCGATTGACGCGCGGTCTGTCACGTTGAGTTCCTCTTGTCGAGAAGGAACTTTGAGATACATCAAATCCGGACTACGTGTTAGTTGATGTATCTAACCCTTGGATCGTGGAGTGGACCCTCCCGAAAATGAGCATGTTGTGTGCGGGAACCCTAGAGCTGGTTGCGACTGCGACTGTGACGACTGCACTAAAATCCTAAGTGGGTTCGGAAACGATGAAGACCATACTCAAATCCTTCGTGGGTTCGACAGCAATGAAGACTTCACTGAAATCCAATGTGGGTTTGGCAGCTTGGCTGGTTTAGTATCCTACGTGTGTCTTAGCATAGATGAATTAGTGGCTATATCTAATCATCTCTGTCACCTTACGAAGAAGTATACCTGTGTGAGATGAGTCTTGACTTTCAATCAATATCTTCGATATGATTGACTTGCTTTCCTATGTGGATTGGGTTGTGTTATCCTGTGTGTATTGGGTTGTACCTCTTTGTGGATGTGATCGAACTTGGGCTCAGATGTTGGAACCAAACGGGAATTGATGACTTAGGTATATGTATGGGAATATACCTAAGTAGTGTTGGATGTTATTTCGTGATTGTATCTTTCATATGTGGATTATCCTTTGTGGATTTTGAGAGACCTTCAGGGGTCTCAGGGTCCCTACTGAGTAGCGTATACTCACCCCTGCATGGGCTATGCTCTCACTACGTTGTGTTGGTTGCAGACGACGGACAACACTGATCTTGGTTGAGGCTTGTGGAGCAAGTCGGTACCTGGAGGTGGACCACTGGGCGGGATGTACTCGGAGCGGATGGCTGGACCCGAGGAGCCGAGGAGGCTATTTGTACCCACCCTTTAGGTGGGACTTCTAGTGGATGGCTCAACGTTGCTGCTTTATTTTCAGTTGCTATACATTCTTTACAGTTGTACGTTACTTTCAGTTTGGGTTTGTATTCTAGCCCACTTACTTTTCCACACTACTTTTGTACCCAGTTTTATTTATTTTTTACTTCTGCTTGCTTACTCTGTGGTGTTTGTTTGTTTTATAAAGGAAATGACTTCCCATTTTGTCAGGATTTACGCCTTGGTGCTAGTTGCCAGCCCCTGGCCTATGGGAGGCGGGCTTGGGGTAGTCACGACACGGGTACCGAGGATGGATCGTGACAATTTGGTATCAGAGGAGTTCAGTTCTACCGCAGAACTCTGGAATCTGATATTTCTTCTATGTGAAGCAATAGTGTTATGGGTATTGAGTGTGGTTATCAGTCCAAGGAGTCCAGTGTTGGTGCGGCGGCCGACGTATCCGTACACCAGGACCCTGACTTCTGATTTCTGACTCAATGCACGAAAACATTGATTGTATGTGTGTTTCAAAAGTTTTCTTTGTGATTACTTTGTGTCTGCTCACCAGGTATACTGTTTGACCATGGCGCACCTGTTTCTTTTCAGGATGGCCCCACGATGACATCCATCTAGGGTTCCGAGTTTTGTGGGAGCCGACAGCCCACCGAACAACGAGGCCTCGGTGCAGGGCCCTTTTTCAATGGAGGCCCCAGCGGTACCTCTACCCACCGAGCCACCAATGCTACCAGCCCCAGCCGCTGATAGTGCACGTCGCCTTAGTGCATTGCACGAGTTTCAGCGTTAGAGACCGCCCATGTTCTGTGGGGAGATGGACCCTCAAGAAGACGAGGATTTGCTGGTGGCTGTTGTGCGAGTTTTCAGGTTAGTGCGGACACCAGCTGACCTCATCGTGATCCTCGCAGTGAGCCTCCTGCACGTTGCAGCAGGCAGATGGTGGAGCTTGATGCTCCAGGTGCACGATGAGGCATCACTCTTTTGGACGGAATTTGAGAGCCTCTTTCGCTCGATGTTCGTCCCAGCCACCCTCCGTGCGGTGCGCATCCAGGATCTTCTATAGCTGTGGCAGGGCAGCATGGCGGTCGCCCAGTACTCTATGAGATTTACAGATCTCTCGTGCTATTCGACCGACATGGTATGGGACCCATTCTTCCGGGCCCGGACCTTCGAGCAGGGACTGAGGCATGAGATCAGGGCATCGATGATCTCCCTCAGCATTCCGACACAGGCAGGAGTACTGGAGCGAGCTCTTCTCATAGAGAGATTTCTTACTGAGCCAACGCCAGCAGCGAGACCTACCGCAAGATGACATGTAGCAGAGTCGTCTTCAGCTGGCAGTCGACGGATGTCACAGGGGTCCAGGCAGACCAGACCATCAGGCAGACGAATTCAGGACACTGGCTCAGAGGTGCGGGGCATAGGGCACAGAGCCAACCTACCGAGGTGTAGGCAGTGCTACACATGCGGTGGGCAGGGCCACATGGCTCGTGACTGCTCGACCCACCGTGCGGAGGAGCAGCAGATAGTTGAGGGGCCACCCAGGTTGAGGCAGAGGGTCGACCGTGGTGGCCCTCCGAGAGCAGGTGGATGAGGCAGGGGAGCTGGCCGAGCAGCAGGTGGTGGGATATGCTTTGAGGCTTTACCACCACCACCACCAGGAGGTCGACCTCGACCACAGGGAGCTGGCTGGAAGAGACAGGCTCAGTTTCAGGCCGTAGAGGCCTATGACCACGGCACGCCAGAGATGATTTCAGGTACTATCTGTGTCTACTCCACCCTTGTTGCAGTTCTTAAAGACACAGGATCGAGTCATTCTTTTATTACCACTGCCCTTGTTCGGAGCTCAGAGATTCCGACAGAGCCATTGGCTTGATCTTTACGGCTAGAGACTCCTACGGGAGCAGACTCGATGATTACGCATTGGTTCCGGCAGTGTGAGATTACTATAGGAGGAGAGAGATTCGGCTGTGATCTTTTTGTAGCGGCGTCGAGGCCTTATGACATCATCTTGGGCATTGATTGGTTATCCACAGTCCATGCTCAGATCGACTGTATTAGGCGCATGGTGCAGTGTGTTCGCACAAATGGGAGCAGGTTCACCTTCACCGGCGAGAAGGGAACCTTTGCAGCACAGGATGGACTCTTGTAGAGGAGAGGACAACCCATCACTCATCAGTTGGCTAGCCTCATCCTAGGAGCAGTTGACATGCAGAGACCTAGTTTTCCTGTAGTGGTGGATCAGTATGCAGACGTTTTCCCTAAAGACGTTCCGGGATTACCTCCTCGCAGAGAGGTAGACTTTTATATTGACCTGTACCCCGAGACAGCCCCGATATCCACTCCAGCATATCGGATGGCCCTCACTGAGCTTCGAGAGCTACGGGTATAGTTGGAGGACTTACAGGGCAAGAGATTCATTCGACCCGGTGTTTCACCCTGGGCTTCCCCGATATTTTTCACCAAGAAGGTGGACAGGAGCTTGCGACTTTGTGTCTACTATCGTCGCCTGAACTAGGTGACCGTGAGAAACAAGTATCCGCTACCGAGGATTGACAGCCTCTTCGATCAGCTCAAGGGAGCATGGTGGTTCTCAAAGATAGACCTTAGATCAGGCTATCATCAGCTCAGAGTTCGAGATGAGGACGTGTAGAAGACGGCCTTCAGATGTTGGTATGGACACTATGAGTTCTTGGTTATGCCATTCGGCGTAACCAACGAACCAACAGTGTTCATGGGTCTCATGAATAGTATCATTCAGCCATACCTCGATCGATTTGTCATGGTCTTCATGGATGACATATTAATATACTCGGCCACTGAGGAGGAGCACGCCTACCACTTACGGGTTGTACTAGACACACTCCGAGAGAACCATCTTTATGGTAAGCTCTCGAAGTGTCAGTTCTGGTTACATGAGGTCCACTTCTTGGGACACGTCATCTCTGAGGCGGGAGTTGCGGTGGATCCTGTGAAGATCAAGGCAGTGCTAGCTTGGGAGCCACCCAGGAGCGTGATGGAGGTATGGAGTTTCTTGAGGCTAGCTGGGTACTACCGGAGGTTTGTGCTAGACTTCTCCAGAGTTGCGGCACCACTTTCAACTTTGACGAAGAATGGTAAACCTTTCGTGTGGTCAGACAGATGTCAGCAGAGCTTCCAGGAGCTGATACAGAGATTGACCAGCACACCTATCTTGAGGCTGCCAGAGGAGGGAGTAGGGTACGTAGTCTACTGCGATGCATCAGGGACTAGGCTCAGATGTGTCCTGATGCAGGAGATGGCAGTGATCGCCTATGGATCACGTCAGTTGAGGCAGCATGAACAAAACTACGCTACCCATGACTTGGAGTTAGCAGCAGTGGTCTTCGATCTGAATATGTGGCGACACTATCTGATGGGCGAGCGCTTTACAGTCTACTCTGACCACCAGAGTCTCAGGTACATCTTCTCGCAGAAGGACCTGAATCTGAGACAACGGTGATGGATCGAGTTCCTCCAAGACTATGACTTTGAGATAGTCTATACTCCTGGAAAGGGGAAAGTAGTAGCCGATGCTCTCAGTAAGAGGATGGGAATCCAGTTACTCGGGGAGGCGACAAAGTAGCTAGCCACTTTGCAGATATCTTTCATGGATAGAGATGGTGTAGCCTTTTTTCAGTCACTGACAGTCACTCCTCCACTACTGTATCGGGTCAGAGAGGCACAGCGTGGGGACGCTGACTGTGAGACGCGGCGTGCATAGATATCTTCAGGGCAGGGACCTGATGGATTTTCTTTAGGAGGAGAGTACGTTGTCCTTTTCAAAGGACGTACCATGGTACCAGTTGCTTTACAAGAGGTGGTTCTGAGAGAGTTTCACACTTCCCCTTTAGCGGTACATCCAGGAGTGGCAAAGATGTACCAGGATCTCAGACGACAGCACTGGTGACTGGGTATGAAGAAGGCTGTGGCAGAGTTCGTTTCTGGATGCCTCATCTATCTGCAGGTGAAGGCGGAGCACCAAGTACCAACAGGCTTGGTGCAACCCTTGGAGGTCCCGGAGTGGAAGTGGGACATGATATATATGGATTTCGTGACTGGACTTCCACGTACTTCCAGAGGTCACGACTCCATTTGGGTGATTTTCGACCAACTCACCAAGTCGGCTCACTTCTTATCCATCAGAGAGCGGGGCTAAGTAGAGAGCTTGGGATGCCTCTACATTCAGGAGATTGTATGGATTCATGGTGTGCCATCATCTATCGTCTCCGATCGAGATTCTCTCTTTACTTCCCATCTTTGGAAGGGGTTGCAGGGGGAATTAGGGACGCAACTACGTCTGAGCACCGCCTTTCACCCTCAGACGGATGGTCAGACAGAGAGAACCATTCAGACTCTCGAGGACATGATCCCTGCATGTATCCTCAACTTTGGTCGCAGCTGGGAGGACCACCTACCCTTGGTGGAGTTCGCGTACAACAACAGCTATCACTCAACCATCAGGATGGCCCCATACGAGGCATTGTACGACCGACCTTGCAGATCACCTCTATGCTGGACAGATCCTGGGGAGTCAGCACTTGTGGGACCGGAGATGGTCCAGGCCATGATAGAGAAGGTCCAGGTCATCCAGGAGTGGATGAGGACATCTCAGAGCTGGCAGAAGTCTTATGCTGACATGAGGTGGAGGCCACTGGAGTTCGAGGATGGAGACCACATCTTCTTGCGGGTCTCACCTCGATGTCGATTACAGAGATTTGGCCGAGGCGGCAAGTTATCTCCGTGCTTCATCGGACCATTCCAGGTCCTCAGCAGGATAGGCAAGGTGGATTATCGCCTGGCTCTACCACCTCAGTTGCACCGGGTGCACGACGTCTTTCAAGTATCTCAGCTAAGGAGATACGTACATGACCCGAAGCATATCATCGACCATGGGGAGTTGGACTTTGATGATGGGGAGACTTTTGCGGAGGTCCCGGTGGAGATTGAGGATCGACATGAGTGGGTCCTGTGTGGATGGTCGATACCTCTAGTGCGCATCAGATGGAAGCACGTGAACCTCCAGGAGAGCACTTGGGAGTGGGAGGCTCAGATGCGTGCTTAATACCCACATTTGTTCCCCTAGTTTATGATGTATCTTTTCGGGGATGTAAAGACCCGAGGTGGGAGTAATGTAAAGACCCGTAAAATTCAAGGGAATTTCTTTCTCTCTTAATTTTCTTTGGGATTTTACAAGAACGCAGTTTCTGATGGCACCTGATTCCGAGGCCCGGTGTGCTCGGAATCAATTTCCAAAGTTTATCTCAGGTACGTTCAGCGAACGAACGAGCGAGTTTTCCTAACTTTTGAACCGGTGCTCGGAATCGAATTCTGAGGGCACCGATGGAATCGCAGTGCTGGTAATTTCTTAAGAACACCTTTTCTGGAGTTGCGTTTTCTCGGGTGAGGTTATTAATTAATTGGGTTAACTAAAGAAAAAAAATAAAATCTTGTGCTACAATTTTATTTTTATTCTAAGTAATGATAACCTATGCTTGGTGGTTGGATTGGGACCCACTAATATCCTAACTCCACTAGGTAGGATATTAGTGATGTGGGGCCCACACGAGCCCCACACCCATTATTTCCCTTTACCTCCCTTGTGCATTTAATTTTGTAACTCACCCACACCCCCTCTCTAATGCCAACTCAACTCTTGCGTTTAATTGGATTATTAAACGCCTCATTAATGGGTCAATGCACGTTAATTAAATCATGAGATTTTTGTTTGATTTTTAATTAATGGCATTCATGAGTAATAAAATAAGGCAAAACCTTATTTTATTATTGTTGTTTCGTTGTGCGAGAAGGATTGGAGAGGAACCTTGGGATCCTCATCTTCCTTCTTGAAGAACACGAAGAACGCACCGTCGCCGACGAAGAACGCCGACCTCCGACGAAGGATGACAAAGAACTCCGGATCCTCAGAGATCGACGATGCGACGTCGTGTACTGCGACACCGACGATTCTCTTCTCCGTGACGCCATGTACCGCAATACTGACGACCCTTCATCCGCGATTTCCTTTTTCCCATGACGAACCTTCGTTCAACAACGCTTGAGGTGGGGGTTATTTGTTTTTACTCGTGAATTTTTACTTTTTCATTCATCGACTTTTATTTGGGCCACCAGTTATCGTAATAACGGGAGGAGGTTGGACCGCATGAACAGGACCGACCCTCCTCCCTCTTTGATGATTGTGTTTGTTGCGGTGCAAAAGAAGGCGGCGCGGTGCAACAACACCGTGCATAATCATGGGGAAATGTGGCGAAGATGCGCGGTGCCGTCGCGCCGCGCCGTTGAGGCCAAACGAACCCGCGGCTGGAGTCGGGCCACAGCGAAGGGGCGTGGTGCCGTCGCGCAGCGCCGTACCAGCACGAAGACACCGCAGCCGGAGCAGGGCCGCGGCGGAGGGGCGCGACGCCGTCGCGCCGCGCCGGTCAGACAAGGTCGTGGCTTAAAGCCGCGGCAGTGCAAGGGCAGGTGGCAAGAACTGCCAGTCGTCGGCACCTCAGAGGGGCGGGACCCCGGTGGTCCCGCGACAATAGCACTGTCCGGTCCGACCGGTTCAGCTGGCTTCCACGAAACCGGGGGTCGTAACCCCAGGCTGGCCGAAGGAGTGGCCCCCCACATTGGGGTCACGGTTTCTCAAACAGGGGGGGGGGGGCAGCGCCCCCCCCCCCCCTCTGCTCAGCTCGGCGTGGCCAAGCAGGCCACGCGGGCTGCGCCCAGGCCGCACCCTAATGGGCCGGACCCGGACCCGGTTCAGGCCGACCCGGGGGGGGGGGTCTCGGGTCGGGTCGGTCCGGGCCCAAAACCCCCTAAAACGGATAGGTACATTCTTTCGCCCATATCTTGGGTTGCTAACCTCCGATCGACATACCGTTAGCTGTGATGCGATCCTTGGATCGAGACGGCTGTTTAGGTATATTACACTCAAGGTTTTGGAGAACATTGGGTATGGCCGGGTTGGTTCGAACACGAAACCAACCAGGCGCTCGGAGCGGAAACACATATAACTTGAGCTCCAGATGTCCGATTGGCGTGCCGTCGACTTTGTTGGATTCCTATTAGTGAAAAGGACCTTTTGGCTTACTCCGCTCGAGGTTTGGATGTAGTTGGAGTGCGGTCGGGTTGGTTTTGACTTAAAAACCAACCGGGCCCCGGGAATGAAAAAGCCAATAACTCTCAGACCGGGCGTCCGATTGACGCGCCGTCTGTCACATTGAGTTCCTCTTGTTGAGACGAAACATTGAGATACATCAAATCCGGAATATGTGTCAGTTTATGTATCAAACCCTTGGCTTGTGGAGTGGACCCTTCTAGAAACGAGCATGTTGTGTGTGGGAACCCTAGAGCTGGCTGCGACTGCGACTGTGACGACTGCACTGAAATCCTATGTGGGTTCAGTAGCGATGAAGACCGTACTGAAATCCTCCGTGGGTTCGACGACAATGAAGACTGCACTGAAATCCTATGTGGGTTCGGCAGCATGGCTGGTTTAGTATCTTATGTGGGTCCCAACATAGATGAATCAGTGGCTATATCTGATCATCTCTATCACCTTACGAAGAAGTATACCTGTTTGAGCTGAGTCTTGACTTTCAATCATTATCTTCGATATGATTGACTTGCTTTGGTATGTGGATTGGGTTGTGTTATCCTGTGTGGATTGGGTTGAACTTCTTTGTGGACGTGATCGAACTTGGGCTCGAATGTTGGAATCGAACGGGAATTGATGACTTAGGTATATGTATGGGAATATACCTAAGTAGTGTTGGATGTTACTTCGTGATTGTATCTTTACTTTGTGGATTATCCTTTGTGGATTTTGGGATACCTTCGGGGGTCTCGGGGTCCCTACTGAGTAGCGTATACTCAACCCTACATGGGCTATGCCCGCACTACATTGTGTTGGTTGCAAACGACAGACAACGCTGATCGTGGTTGAGGCTTGTGGAGCATGTCGGTACCTGGAGGTGGACCACTGGGCGGGACGTACTCGGAGCGGACGGCTGGACCTGAGGAGCTGAGGAGGCTATCTGTACCCACCCTTCAGGTGGGACTTCCAGTGGATGGCTTGACGTTGCTACTTTATTTTCAGTTGCTATAATTTCTTTCCAGTTGTACCTTACTTTCAGTTTGGGTTTGTATTCTGCCCCACTTACTTTTCCGCACTACTTTTGTACCCAGTTTTACTTAGTGTTTACTTCTGCATTCTTACTCTGTGGGGTTTGTTTGTTTTATAAAGGCAATGCCTTCCCCTTTTGTCGAGATTTACGCCTTGGTGTTAGTCGCCAGCCCCTGGCCTATGGGAGGTGGGCTTGGGGTAGTCACGGCACGGGTCTCAATTATGGGTCATGACATACACATATATAATTTAAACATGTATTTTAAGGTGCTTTAGATAATAAAGATTTTAAAATATTAGTTTTTTAAATACCAAGATTTTTTAAATCTAACCGAACAATCATTTTCATAGGGACCTTTCATTACATATTTAAAACAATTAATAGTTGAAGTACAACCATTTTTACTTTTAACAAAATGAGTTTTTTACATTTGGGTAATCTCTTGTCATAGCCAAAACCATCTTTATTTTTATAAGTTTTTTCAAAGACATCATCTCATAATATTTTTCAAGACCTTGAATAGAAGAAGATAAACATTATTTAATACTTTCAATATCCTTTTTCATATTTTCATTCAAATTTTGAGCAAATTAAAATTTTTCATAAACTTTTGAATGAGAAGAAGAATAAGTAGTGTTACATAGTTTTTCATTTTTCTACAAAAGTATTTTATTTTTAGAAACAAGTTTCAATTTTTTTTCTTTAAACTTATAATGTAAATCATATTCTTTGAATATATATTTTATTAATATATAAATTTCATTATTTAATTCAAAAACATTGGGCTCTTTAGAATCACATTAAGAATCAGAACATTTAGAATAAAAATAAGAATTACTAACCTTGTCTAGTGATGACATAAAGCACAATTTAGTAGTTTCCTTTTCTTATCCAGATTGTTCACTGGAATCATATTTTTCAATAAAACTCCAAATAGTGGTCAATTACTTTTTCCCCTTTTAGTATTTATCTTTATTCTTTGGTTTGGGAAAATTGGGTTGATGTGCCCTTTCTTTCAACACTCATGACAAGTTACATATGAAGTATTATAATCCATATCACCTTTCTTATCTCCTTTATATTTTTCTTTTTGAGGGTTTCTTTTAAACCAATTATTGAATCCTTTATTTTTCATTATTTTGTAAAATTCAGTCACAATCTGAGTCATATATTCTTTATCAATATCTTGTAGATCAGAATCAAAAGATTCAGTAGAAACAAAATTCACAGATTTAAAGGCTACAAGTTTTATTTTTATTATCTCTTTAGTAGCTATGTTATTCAGTTCAATTTCACATTGAAGGAGTGATCCAATCAATTCATCTAGGGTGTATTCTTTGAAATTATTTCATATATCAATGGAATCCTTCTTTTCATGACATTTATTTGGTAAGGCTTATAGGAGTCTTTCAACAAGTACTGGGGTTTTTTCAGATCTTCTCCAAGAGAATTCATTCCATTCACAATACTTGTGAATATATGGAACATTTGGTTTACTATTTCATCTTCACCCATTTGAAGTCTTGGAACTAAACATGAAGCCTTCCAAGTTTGTTATGGATTAGTTTGTTAGAGCCAAGGGGAGTTACTTGTATAATCATCTATATTTCATGAGTTATATTATAATAAGGAACATTAATAAAAACACTTCTGTTAACAGAATAATATAAAATATTAAAAAAATTAATTTAAAATATATATACCAAAATCATTTCTAGTAATAGTATCTGGGTTAGCTTCAGGAAGTTTATATTGTTTGGACATGATAGACCAGTGATCAATGCTGAACTATTTGAGGTAATACTCCATCCGGGATCTCTAGTAGCCATAATCATTTCCATCAAAGTGAGGTGGATTTTGAGGTATCCAAACATCATTTGGGTACAATCCTGCCATCTTATAAGATCTTATCCTTAATCTGTGAGGTCTAGGAAAATGTTATCACAAATAAAATCAAAGTAGAATATAGAGAGGTATTTGATAATTCCAAAAGGAACAATATCTTGATACAGATTGAAGGGTATTAGAAAGAGAATAACAGATCTAATCAGTTCTAAAGAGGATTTCCCTTTGATACCAATTGTTAGGCATCTTAAGGAGATGATGATATGGATAAACTATTCTTAAGAAGGTAAACATCTGATATGAATTTTTAGGATAGAACGGGTAATGGAAAATGGTCTGGGGGGGGGGGGGGTGGTGAATAGACTGGATTAAAAATTTGCAAAAATAAGTTTATTAATTAAATTAATTACCAAAGATAATTATTAAGGTTAATTAGTATCGAAAAATTAAATAAATTAAGGATGTTATTATAGTATTTTAGTCCAAAGTGGGCCTACTCTACTCTTATACCTCTCTACTCAGTGAGAGATACATGCGCACTAAAAATGATTTTTGGGGGAATCATAACCCAATTACAAAATCCTTTTCTAGTGAAGGGATAACCATGAAACTTAATTTTGTATGGGGATCCACAACACTTAAAACATGACTTTAGACACTAGGAGTCACAAAATTAATAGTCTTGACTTTAGTTACAGGGAGTCACAAACCTTGGATCTAAACTTTAGAATGTAGGAGTTACAACCTGAGAAAAAGAATAATAAATAATTATTTTATGAGTAAAAGAATAAAAAAAAATAGAGTGCATGTGAGAGATAGGAAATAGTGTTACAGACTCACAACCAGATGAATGAGAAGATAAAATATTAAAGAAAAGGTACTAGTTATAGAGGATTACATTGGATCTTATCTTCAAGTAAAATATAGTCGAAGAAAAATTAATTATTCCTTTGAGAGATCAGGGAAGTGATGAAATAGAGTGTCATATGACATTGTAGATTTCATAGTAGGTTAAAAGTTCACAACTCTCTCTTTGAAAAAACAAATTATCAAAAATGTTAATGTGAATCTTTCAATTTTGTATCTTACTATTCAATATCCACATTCTTGAAAAAGAGAATAATATATAGATTATATATTCAACTCTTATTGTAGCTCCACTTCCTTAGGGTATTCAAAATAAATTGAGGTAAGAGCATTTATAAATATATCCATAAAAATATCAGCACCATTTCCTCTTTATTCCTATAGAATAAATATCTAATAAAATCATTAAAAACAATTTTAATAAGTCTTACAAAAATATATATAGAAATATAGTAGTGTTTAATTATTTAAAACAATAATTTTAATCCATTAAAACTTCTTTAAATTTAGGCAAAATAGTTCTTGAAAACTAACCACACAATCCATAAGTAAATTAAAATTTTAGAATTTATAATATTTTGAAAACTCCAAATTAATGGGAAAAAGACATTAAAAAATTCTTAAATTTTCTTTCTAAATATTCGACCAAACATATTAAAAACTCTCCAATTATAATTCTTATATTTATGAGAATATTTCTAATAGAAAAAACCTATAAAAAATAATCTATATGTATGCAGAAAATCAATTAAAAAATTCATGGAATGAGAAGTAACTTCAGAATGAACAAAAACATAGTTTAGGGTTGAACCATACTTTTTACTATTCATGAACAGTAACATAAGGTGTGGACCATACTTTGTGGAATGAACAGTAACATAGGGTATAAACCATACTTTTCAAAATGAACAAAAATGCATGGTATAAACCATACTTTGCACTATTCATGAATTGTAATGTAGGGTATGAACCATACTTTGCACTATTCATAAAAAGTTATGTAAGGTTAATGAACTATACTTTTCACTATTCATTAATAGTAACACAACGTATGGATAATGAACAGTAACATAGGGTTGATGAACCATACTTTCCACTATTCATGAAAATTACGTAGCATATGGATGTTGAATAGTAACATAGGGTTGATGAACCATACCTTCCACCATTAATGAATAGTAACATAGTATATGGATGATGAATAGTAAATTATGGATGATGATACTTACTTTTCACTATTATGAAACTTGGGTTTCCCATACTTTGTGAAAAACAAGAGAACACACTTTAACAAAATTTAACTAATTTTTAATGTCTCTAAACAGTAGATTCATACATTGGTCAAAAATACTTATTTGTATAAAAACTTATTATATTTCCAATTAATTAAGAAGAAAATAAAATGGATATCTATTATTCCAAATATAATAAAAAAAAGAACCAATAACATTCTCGAAAATAGAAGTTCTGAAAAATCAAAACAGAACTTCAAGAAATTCAATTGCCATTCAATCAACCTTTATAGACTTCAATGTAAACTAATGAAATCAAGATAAATGGTTTTTAATTCTATAAAATGATGTTTCACATGAATATGATATTTTTAGAATTTTAATTAAAATAAATACAATTTTTTTTAAAACTATCTTCTATAGAGTTTTTAAAACTACATCATCAAATTAATTGAATTTTTAGAGTAATAAAAAAGAATTTTTAGACATCCTCATAAACTAACAAAATGTAGATAAATATCTTATCTATGAAATTTTAAAATAATAAAAGATATTCATACACTTTAGTTTAATAAATCCTCAAAATATAGAAAGGTTTTTAAACAAAAATCACATGTAATCAAACAAAAGAAAACATAAACATGAGAAAACAATCTCCCCATGTACTCAAACAAGTAATCAAACAAAATAGAATACACATAAATCAATAGTATTTTAATGGAATTATGAAATCCATGTAAATATAAAAAGTCTCATGAAGGGAAACCATGAAGGAGTCTCAAAAATGAATCTTTTGGATGGATATAAGCTCTTGGTGTTTCACAAATTGGCTTACATATTATAATTTCATGATTTTCATAAACTGAACAAAGGTCTCACGTAAGTGTCACATGATCTAGATGAACTAAATACGGTATTTTAGAGAGGTCATGTGGATAGGTCTCATGGAGATGTTTCAAATAGGGGTATCATAGAGTTGTCTTGTGGAGGAGTCTCATGGAGGGGTATCATGGAGGAGCCTCACATAGAAGTCTTGAAGAGGGGTTTTCTAGGGGGTCTTGTGTAGGGGTCGCACAATCCAAGATGAAAAGTCTTGCAAAAAGTTAATTGTCATCTCATTTTTGAAATGAGTACATAAATATGCGCACAAGTATGAATCAACCCAAAATTAATATTAATATATTTTTACTGGAGGATCAATGTGTCTACTTCAGTAGATAGAGAAGAACGATCTTTAAAATTGTGAATGGTTGTAAACCAGGAGGGATAGTGAGTCTACTATAAACCTTATAATAACAGTGTTCTTTATTGGATCCAATACATCAACACACTGATTTTTTTTACTCCTTAGACATATCGTAGTGAGGGTGAACCAATTAAAATTGTGGTGACCTATATATGTTTTTCATTCCATTTATTATATGTTATGGGAAGGAGAGAGAAGAGAGTTATGTTTAATGACAAAACAAGATCCAAAGTGGACAATTATTGTAATATATCATTCCATGATTCACCCCCTCTTAGTGTATTTATCCTAGTTGGACTAAAAAATGTTATTAGAGAAAAGGTTTAATGTTATAGTTTCTCTCTCATTAGAATAAATGAAATTTGTTAATCATAAAGGGATTCTAATCTTTGATGGAATTTATTTTAATATTTGGAATAATTGAATACAAAAACAATTCCAAAAATTAGTTATGGATATTTTTATAGCGTAAATACATGTTATTTAAACTATAATGGATATTTGATCATTGTCAAAAGCAGAATTATTAGAATTATATTCCAATTATAGAGAAATTAATTCCTTAGGAAGGGATTTATCCAAAAAATATACACAATGGTGATTTCATGTACGTCATCAAATTTCATGTGAGAAAAGTTTCTATATATATCCATTAAGGTGATAAAAAATTATAAGATGACAAATTTTAGGTTTGGTGGAGAAAATATATGGGCTTGAGAATACACCCCAAAGAGTCTGTCAATGCATTCTTTGACAGAGTGAATGTTGTCATGGAAGACATGCATTGTCTCAGAGGGATTCTAAAAGATGTAAATATTTTTAATCACATCTTTATAATACTTAAAACTCTGTTTAATCATAATCTTTCTACACCAGAAGATAAAGATCCAAAGGAAATGACATTGAATATCTTACCCAGTACTGTTGTCACATATGAGATGATAAATGATGATAATGAGTCCATGGGAATTGGGAAGTCTAAAAGGGTGGAATTAAAATGCATGAAGAAGATAAATATAGAATATAGATATAAATAAGACATTTTGGATGGGGTTATTTCCATTATTTCCTCAAAACCACAAAAGTAAAAATTAAATTTTAAAGGGAAACTTCTTCTTGTATGATTTCATTATGTAGAGGTTGAAAATATTACAGAAAAGCATCCCCAGAAGTATCAAGATAATATTTAGGATTATGATGGAACTCCCAAGAAGAACCCATTATCTAGTGAGGAAATTTGTAAAAATAAATAATGATATCTCTTAAGAATGAATAATATGATTTCATAAGAAAATGATATTTCATAAGAATATGTGGTAGAATAGATAGAAGACTACAATGATCATGGAGAAACTGGTATAGTTTTAGTTGTGGGAAATTAACTAACAAGGGAATAAAGTGACAATTATTAAGGAGATGTTGAAGGAAGAGTTCATCTCCAAGTTGAATTAGAATCCACACTTAAAGAGATAGATGTTTGGAGAGAGAAAAAATAAATCCAATATGATGGTTCATGAAGACAAACTCTATAGGAATTAGTAGGAAGATGATAAGTCTAATATGAAGGATAAAATTGAAAATATCACATTGGAAAAACCAAATAACTCAGATAAAGTCATTTAGTCTAATATCAAGGTTTAATAATAGACCAAGATTATCGATATTATGACTAACACAATAAAAGATCAATTCAAATGTATCAATGAACTTAAGGAGAATGTTTTCAGACTGTGAATAAAGGTAAAAAATATAGATAAACACTTGAATCTTGATATGATATTGGAACATTAGGTTTCAGAGGTGATTGAAAAAGATATATTATATTTAATAGGTCTAGAATAATAATCAAATGAATGTCTAGAAAAGAAAATGGCACATCAAATTGACATAATTGGTAAAGAAATTGATTGAAATGATAACGTACTAATGGTTTATGTCACACCAAAATTTCCTACTATGAGGTTGAATATTGATTTGGGTGTGAATTTGAATCAGAATATTAAGATATCCCAAGGGACAATCAATAGTTAAAAAATGATACATAGGAATAAACCTCGTATCAGGTGTTATTTCTATAGAAAGATGAGTAATTACCAAAATTGTTATTCCTTTCCAAGTGGTATCAAGGAGAGTAATAGAAATAGAGGTATCCAAAAATAGTTTAGAATTATAGGAATGCCATAAAGGATTATTATTTTTGGTGTGAATGTTTTAGATACGTGACCAGAAATTGCTCATCGATAATGCATACAAATATTCTAAAGAAGACCCAAAATGGAAGCACAAAGCATCTGAATTTATCATTGAATGAGAAGAGAATTAAAAATAAATTTATATATTTTTAAAATTTGGTTGGACCATCATACACTAAGGTAGATCAATAATATCGGTTAGCATCATGTATAAAGTCAAATACATAGATCAGATAAAAAAGAGCTGATCTAGAAGTGGTTGTAGATATTACCTTCAAGGCATCAGATCACATCAGAATATGGATCATTGATAGTTTATGCTCCTATAATATGATAGGAAATAAGAATATGGTTATAAGAATTAGGTACAAAAAAATGCTTTCATAATATTTGGAAATAATGTAGGCCTGAAGATTATTGTGTTGGGAAAAGGGCATGTTTGGGGGAAAATACCTGAGACATGAATATGTCTTGGTTGTTGAAGGTCTCAGTTAAAACTTATTATGTGTTAGACAACTATGTGACTTAGGACATGCTATATGATTTACCAATAATCTATGTATCGTCAAGGTAAAATATGGTGGAATTTTTTCAAGGAAAGTTCCCAGATGGGAATCTCTACCCTATTAATGGAGAATAAGACATGTGTTTTCTATTCAAGGAATAAGATAATAGGTTGTGGCATAAACATATTGGTTATCTCATCCAAACATAATTGGGAGATCTATTGAAATTTTATTCTACTCAAGATCAACCTAAATTATCATGTGACCCTACTCATACATGTCATGCTTTCCAAAAATGTATGAGTACTCAAAAGACGTATAAGATGAAATATCAAAGGTCAATAAGAGTTCTTGAACTAGTGCATATTGTTTAATGTGATACTATTCCACCAATATCTATTGTTGGGATGAGATGTTATGTTCTTTTAATTTATTATTACAGTAGAATGGAAAGGGTTTTGACTATCACTCACATGTATGAGGTGTTCAGTTACATAACAAATTATTTGATTCGTGTTGAAAAGATGCTAGGTCAGAAAATTCAGAAGCTTCGAACTGATAATGAAATAGACATTAAAAATATACCAATGGAGGATTACCTTGATAAACATAGGATAAGGAACCATGTTTTAATATTATTAACACTATATAAAAATGGGGAGGTTGAGAGAATAAATTAGATTATTTACAACATGGCTAGAAAAATGATTATTAAGAAAGACCTTCAAGAGATGTTTTGGAATCAAGCAGTATTGAAATTAGTCTACATTTCAAATATAACCTTATTATTTAAAAAGTAAGATAAGACTCCATATAATCTTTGGTATGGAATGAATCTAATATTGAAGTGATTTTGATTCTTTAGAAGTATGTTTTTCATTCTTAATAAGGATAAATACAAAAAATTTGAATCCTATGGATATTAAGGGATATTTCTTAGTGAATTCGGAAAAATAAAATCATATAAATTATTTGTTAATAGGTTGGAAAAATTTGTAGAGAGTAATGATATTGTTGTGGTGTAAAATGAGCAGAATGTTTAGCAAATCCATGAATAGTATTAGGAGGATAGTTATGAAGAGGTGAGAAGATCAGGAGAGTGCAAGTACCTAAGGAAAATTTAGAAGATGATTTATACAATGAGACCGATGAACTTATACCTATTTCTATATAGAAACCAGAGCACTATGGTAAAATTTGTAGGAAGAATATAATTGGTGATCATAAAATTCCAGTATAGAAAATAAGGATGAATAATATAAATCAATCATATTACCTATCATAGGTTGAGACATAGTGTTTTAAAGAAGCTACATAGGATAAGAATTGGGTTTAGGAAATGAACAAAGAAGTTAACAAATAGAAATGAATTAGACCTGAGATATTGTTCTATAGCCAACGGATAAGAATGTCATAAAGACGAAATGGTTTTCCTATAATAATCTAAATAATGATGATATAATAACCCAAAATGAAACATGATTAGTGTGAAAGGGATTTTACTAGATAGAGGGTACCAATGTTGATGAAACATTCACACTTGATTCAAGGATGAAGACAATTCAATTATTCTTGGCCATAGTAGTGAAAATGAAATTCAAATTTTTGCAGATGAATATAAATTTAGTATTAATGAATGGGGGTTTGAAGAATATGTTTATATTAAAAAACTATATGGGTTTCATATTAATGAATATGAGAAAAAAATTTTGTTAAAGAATGTATTGTACAGGTTGATGCAGGCACCAAGAGCATGATATTCATGAATTGATCAATTTTTAAAAAAGCTCAGTTTATAGCATGGTGAAATTTATTATAAAAACTATGTTAATAGTGATAGTAATCAAAGTATTATGGTGATGGTATATGTTAATGACATTCTATTTTTTGGATCAAATAAAGCACAATGAAAATAGTTTACAGAATTCATGAAATATGAGTTAGAAATGTCAATAATTGGTGAGCTAACATTTTTTCTTGGTTTACCGGTAATGTAAGGAATACATAAAACAATTATTTCCCTACTAAAATCTTCTTAAGAGGTTGTAATAAGATTCAGAATGGAAAATTTCAAATAGATGAAAACTCCATTTTTTATATAGATGAAATTCTCAAGGGATGGTGAAGGAAATATTGTTAATATCACAAAATACAGACAAATCATTAGTAGTATATTGTAATTAATAGTGAAACTAACTGATATTGTTTTTCCAAATCATATGGGGAACAATATACAATCAATACCAAATAAATAATCTTAATTATAATCAAAATAATACTTTTTTTATATTATAGGCATGGTGCATCTCAGTTTACTATATAATGAAAAATCTAAAAAATATTTACTTGGTTTTACTCATATAGATTAGTCCGGTTCAACAAGAAATGGAAATTAAATATCAGGTGGTGCATTTTATTTTAGTGTAATGAGTATTTGTTATCTTTTTAAGAAACAATATTTTATTTATCTGAGCACTGCATGATCTGAATATGTTGTGGCTACTCAAGCTTTCATACAGTTACTATAGATAAAGCAGCAAGTTGAAGATATGAGAGTTGATGTGAAGTCTCTGATCATAATCCATTGTGATAATTCATGTTCTCTAAATATCTACAAAAATATAGTAAATTACTCAAGGAAAAAATAACATTAAAATCAAATATCACTTTATCAAATAGAAATTGGAGCATGTACTTGTGTAGATAGAGCATGCTCTTACTGAAATACAGGTTGTAGACATCCTGATGAAGGAAATATCTAAAAAATCTTTTGAATGACATCAGATAGTTCTTGGATTTCATTCAAATCCTCACACTTTAATAGTGTGTATGTGGAACCTCCTCTCCCTGAGGTATGGTGTGTTTTTCCCATATGTGTTTATTTGTGTTCTTTACCATGTTGCGGACCACAAAGGTGTAACCTTTGGGTTTGTTGAAAAAGGGGGATAAAATCTATTAATGATGAAAATGTGATTAGATGATAGGGGAGTAGAAAAATAGGGGGAGTGATGGGTTCATGATGAAATAATTTGACATGTATATGTTAATATGTTATCTTTAATGCTGATATTCTTCTATATTTTGGGGTCAAGAAGGTTTCCAGTGAAACGTTTAGAAACAAAGTGATTCATCAATGAACTTTACATGCTACTATTATTTCTTTGGCCGAGTATGGCTCATGTGGGATTAGTGTATGTGTTGAGGAATTCCTTGATAACTATATGAGTTTTCATAAGTAAAATTACATCGTATGTTTAGGATTTTTCAATAAGTCTATTCTTGAAGTTTTAAAGTGTTTTCAACAAACCCAAAATTGGATATTTTTGAAGAAATAAATCTTCATGGTGATTTTGGGTTTATTTTGTTTGTTGAAAAGGTTTGATGTTGTTGAAAAAGGATGGTTATCAAATGAGGCATGAAGAGTTGATACGAATGTTCTAAAGTATCATGCAAAGCATGAATGTCATGAAGTATCATGCAGAGTGTGAATGTTTTAACTAATAAAAAAAAGGGATTATGAAATTTCATGAAGTATAAAACAATTACATGAATGGATTATGTGATATCATGAAGTACCAACTGATAACATAAAGGTACCATGTGATCAAATATTTTCAAATTGATCTTGTGATGGGACAATGCAAAGCACTTAAATATACAACCTGAACTTCAAGGGATATCACAAAGAGATCATGTGATGCACTTGAAGACACCATATTATTTTTATTGGATATCTCAATGAGATTATTCGAAGTTCATAAATTAAGATAGGATAGAAATAATGTATATATCATAATGTTATTTAAAATCATGTGAACTTATGATTTTCATGGGATCATGTGATGAGATCAAGCGAAGAACTAGAAGATAATGTCACTGACCAGATGATTGTCATATAATATCAAGATGGGATCACATGAAGCACACATGATTTCATTTAGATCTAGGGATGGGATCATGTAAAGCATTGGAAGAAAATGTTTCTAAGAACAAGTTTATCATTGGATATCATGATGGGTTCACATGAAGTGCTGGAAGACAATGTCACTAAACACCACATGATTGTCTTTGTATCTTGTAACGAGACCATGAAAAGAATGATATGAAGATTACTAAGGTATTAGAATGGACATATAACCATGATTTATGGAATTAATGTGGAGTACTTACTGTTATAAATTCCCCTTCACCCATCCTTAAGAAGTAGATGAGTTTGATCGAGTGGTTTTATCTGAATAAAATTATTTCACATGAACAGAATAAAGCCTTGCGACAAAATCACATGATTCTTGTAGAATAATAAATTATTATAAATAACTGATGTGAAGGAATCTCATGAAGGTATCTTTGAAATTGAGATATTAATAGGGTGTTTCATAAATAGACAGAACTATTTTTATCACACGATCCTAGTATCATGAAAAAATGTCTTGTGCTAGAGTCATGTGATCTGTGTGAATAGAAGAAGGTCTTGCAGATGGGTCACTTGAAGAGGTCTCATAGAGAGGTCTCGTGGAGGGGTTTAATAGAGAGGTCTTGTAGATGAGTCTTGTAGAGAGGCCTTATGGAGGAGTCTCTTGAATAATTCTCACATAGTGGTCTTTTGAAGGGGTCTTTTATAGGGGTTACATGCTCCAAGAGGTTAAGTCTCATGGAGATTTGACTTTCATCTCCTTGATGAAATTACTATATAAAGACACAAACAAGTGAGAATCAACCCAGAACTGATTATTTGAAGTTTATACTAGAGGAGCAGTGTGTTCACTTCAAAAAAGAGTGTAACATCCTGTGTTTTTAAAAAAGTAAAGACTTTGTTTGATAACATACATGATATTCCACATTAAACTTAAATTAACAAATAAATATGATTATTTAAATTTTACCATTAAACAAGCTGTTACAAAGGTTGTAATGAATAGTATTTGCATTCACTTTCACCTCTCCATTGGTGAGTAGGTTGATAATTTTGAAAAAAATGCGAATATTACATGTGGAGACAGAAAGCACACAGATGAAAAGAGAATTGTATATAATATAGAAAATTATATTATTTTAATATTAATAATAAAATATACAAATAATGTACTAATGTTATTATTCGTAAATATTGGTAATTATTCCAAATTATTGGTAATTATTTCTAATTATTGGTAATTATTTCTAATTATTGGTAATTATTTCTAATTATTGGTAATTATTTCTAATTATTGTTAAATATTGGTAAATATTGGTAAATATTGGTAAATATTGGTAATTATTGGTAAATATTGGTAACTATTGGTAATTATTGGTAACTATTGGTAATTATTGGTAATTATTACTAATTATTGCTAATTATTACTAATTATTGGCAATTATTACTAATTATTGGTAATTAAAACTAATTATTGGTAATTATTACAAATTATTGTTAATTATTACTAATTATTGGTAATTATTACTACTTATTGGTAATTATTACTAATTATTGGTAATTATTACTAATTATTGGTAATTATTACTAATTATTGGTAATTATTACTAATTATTACTAATTATTGGTAATTATTACTAATTATTACCAATTATTGGTAATTATTGGTAGTTATTACTAATTATTGGTAATTATTGGTAATTATTGGTAATTATTGGTAATTATTGGTAAATATTGTTAATTATTACTAATTATTGGTAATTATTACTAATTATTGGTAATTAATACTAATTATTGGTAATTAATACTAATTATTGGTAATTAATACAAATTATTGGTAATTAATAATAATTATTACTAATTATTGGTAATTATTACTAATTACTGGTAATTATTACTAATTATTGTTAATTAATACTAATTATTGGTAATTAATACTAATTATTCCTAATTATTACTAATTATTACTAATTATTACTAATTATTAGTAATTATTGTTAATTATTGTTAATTATTACTAATTATTACTAATTATTGATATTTATTACTAATTATTGATAATTATTAGTAATTATTACTAATTATTAGTAATTATTACTAATTATTAGTACTTATTACTAATTATTAGTAATTATTACTAATTATTGGTAATTATTACTAATTATTAGTAATTATTACTAATTATGAGTAATTATTACTAATTATTAACAATTATTACTAATTATTGGTAATTATTAATATTTATTATTAATTATTACTAATTATTGGGAATTATTAGTAATTATTACTAATTATTGGTAATTATTGACAATTATTACCAATTATTGGCAATTATTACTAATTATTAGCAATTATTGGTAATTATTGGTAAGTATTGTTAATTATTACTAATTATTGGGAATTAATGGTAATTATTACTAATTATTGGTAATTAATACTAATTATTGGTAATTAATACTAATTATTGGTAATTAATACTAATTATTACTGATTATTGGTAATTATTACTAATTATTGGTAATTATTACTAATTATTACTAATTATTGGTAATTATTACTAATTATTACCAATTATTTGTAATTAATACCAATTATTTGTAATTATTGGTAATTATTGGTAATTATTGGTAAATATTCCTAATTATTGGTAATTATTACTAATTATTGGTAATTAATACTAATTATTGGTAATTAATACTAATTATTGGTAATTAATACTAATTATTGGTAATTAATAATAATTATTACTAATTATTGGTAATTAATAATAATTATTACTAATTACTGGTAATTATTAATAATTATTTTTAATTAATACTAATTATTGTTAATTAATACTAATTATTGATAATTAATACTAATTATTCCTAATTATTACTAATTATTACTAATTATTACTAATTATTAGTAATTATTGTTAATTATTGTTAATTATTGTTAATTATTACTAATTATTACTAATTATTGATATTTATTACTAATTATTGATAATTATTACTAATTATTACTAATTATTAGTAATTATTACTAATTATTAGTGCTTATTACTAATTATTAGTAATTATTACAAATTATTAGTAATTATTACTAATTATTAGTAATTATTACTAATTATGAGTAATTATTTCTAATTATGAGTAATTATTACTAATTATTACTAATTATTACTAATTATTGGTAATTATTAATATTTATTATTAATTATTACTAATTATTGGGAATTATTAGTAATTATTACTAATTATTGGTAATTATTGGCAATTATTACTTATTATTGGCAATTATTACCAATTATTGGCAATTATTACCAATTATTGGCAATTATTGGTAATTATTGGCAATTATTGTTAATTATTACTAATTATTGGTAATTATTGGTAATTATTACTAATTATTGCTAATTATTACTAATCATTGCTAATTATTGGTAATTATTACGAATTATTGGTAATTATTACTAATTATTGGTAATTATTACTAATTATTGGTAATTATTCCTAATTATTACTAATTATTGGTAATTATTACTAATTATTGTTAATTATTCCTAATTATTGTTAATTATTCCTATTTATTACTAATTATTGGTAATTAATACTAATTATTGGTAATTAATACTAATTATTGGTAATTAATACTAATTATTCCTAATTATTCCTAATTTTTGCTAATTATTGGTAATTATTGCTAATTATTGGTAATTATTGCTAATTATTGGTAATTATTGGTAATTATTTGTAATTATTGGTAATTATTGGTAATTATTGGTAATTATTCCTAATTATTCCTAATTATTCCTAATTATTCCTAATTATTACTAATTTTTACTAATTATTACTAATTATTACTAATTATTACTAATTATTACTAATTATTACTAATTATTCCTAATTATTCCTAATTATTACTAATTATTTCTAATTATTACTAATTATTTCTAATTATTACTAATTATTACTAATTATTGGTAATTATTGGTAATTATTACTAATTATTACTAATTATTGGTAATTATTTTTAATTATTGGTAATTATTACTAATTATTACTAATTATTGTTAATTATTGGTAATTATTCAAAATTATTGGTAAGTATTACTAATTATTGGTAATTATTACTACTTATTGGTAATTATTACTAATTATTGGTAATTATTACTAATTATTACTAATTATTCTTAATTATTGATAATTAGTGATAATTGTTCCTAATTATTAGTAATTAAATGAATAATTATCAATAATTAGAAATAATTACCAATAATTACAAATAATAACATTATTAATATATTTTATTATTAATATTAAAATAATATAATTTTCTAATTTATATACAATTCTCCTTTCATATGTGTGTTTTCTATCTCCACATACAAATAATACATGTGAAGACAGCAAACACACAGATGAAAAGAGAATTGTATATATATTAAAAATTATATTATTTTAATATTAATAATAAAATAGACTAATAATGTAATGATGTTATTATTCCTAATTATTGGTATTTATTACTAATTATTAATATTTATTCTTAATTATTAAAAATTATTACTAATTATTCCTAATTACCATTAACTATGAACAATACTAATAATTTAAATTTATTAAGTAATAAAACAATGTAAACATAATTAAATTACAACTAATTAAGAATAATTGAAACTAATAAAAAATTAAAAATAAATATTAAATTAAAATGAACATAAATACCTTGAAAATTGATCTGCTCTGATCGTTCTTCAAAACTTTAATATCCGCTCCGGAGAAAAAAATTAAACTGAAGAAAAACGGAACTCTAGAAATATAATTTTGAGAGAAGGAGAAGATGGAGAATAAGAATGAAATGAAAAAAACGGATGGGGGTATTTATAGGTTAGATTATTTGCGACGGGCCCATTTGCAATGGGTATCCCGTCGCAAATAGTATTATTTGCGACGGTACCCATCGCAAATACCTTCGCCAACTTTTATTACGGTCTACGGGTAAATAGTTATTTGCGACGGGACCCGTCGCAAATAACCACCTGCCGACATACTATTTGCGACGGGGGAATATTCTCGTCGCAAATACCTTTTACCGCCGCCGGTTATTTGCGACGGGAATATTCCCCCGCCGCAAATAAGTTTCCCGCGATTTGGCGCGCAAACCGCGCCAGTCCTTTTGCGACGGGGAAAGATATCCCGTCGCAAAAGGCTACTTATTTGCGACGGGCAAATAACCCCATCGCAAATAAGTTTTTCACGGGACTATTTGCGACGGGAATAAATCCTGTCGCAAATAACCCGTCACAAATGCCCTTTTTCCCGTAGTGACACATGTATATGTAGTTAATTCTTTGGTAACCAATTAATTTTAAATTAATACCATTTAATACTTATTAATATATATGACTTAGATATTAATTTTACCTTAATGGGGGGGGGGGTGATATGTTCAATAGTGCACCTAAAACACAATAATGATTTTCTCCAAAATCATACGTTCCATGCAATACTGTGTTATACCAAAAAATAATATAATGTTAACATTATTATTTTTAGTGGAAGTTATAACCTAGACATTGTATCAGTGAGAATAGATAGAACTAAATATATTATTTTTACACATGTTTATTAAATGTTTTTAAATTCATCTAATAAATTTTATAGGATTAAGATAATAATAAATCGAACTTTAAGCATAAAAAGCTCTAATGTTTTTGAAAGTTAGTTTTACCACCTTTTAATGGAGAATCAACTTAAAATCTATTTTCTGATAAATTTATAATTTAAATATGAAAAATAAAACTTAATATTTGAAATTGAAACATAAAAACTATGTTAGGGTAAATCATTTTTATTTTTCTGAGAACTTTCATATTTTGATAAATAGTCAATAATACAAAATATTTGTTCAAAACTTATTTTTCATACAATTTATTTATATAGTTATAGTATATTTTAAATTATATTTAAAGAATAATTAGTTCAATTATATATCAATAAAATCAATTTAAGTCATTGGAATCAATTTCACATTGAAATTGGATATAAAAACAATGTGAACTTTTGGACTTTTCACTTTTAAAACCCGTTTTTTTCATTTTATATTCGAAATTAATATTAAATTTAATTCTTAAAATTATTTAAATTTAATTAGGTAAAATGGATTCAATATTTTTAATCAGAAGGTCCAAATTAATTTTTAATTTCCATTAATTTTTTAGGTATAAAAAAACTTACCCTGTTAACAAATTATTTACCGTCGTATAGGTAAAAAATTAAACATGTTAAAGTCAAAAAGGGTAAAGGATTAAAATACACAGAATCTACAACATTTCAGGGCTTTTGAGGTTTGGATCGACCCTAACCAGACTGTACAACATAAATTTAAAATTTAATTCATTTAAATTAATTCCACCTCAATGTGTTTTGATTTAAATATAAAAAAATTAATAATTTAGTCACTTAAACCCACCTCTACTCAAGTATAAATACCAACCCTCACAACCGTAGTTTTATAAAAAAAGCCTTTTAGCTCCTCACATATATACCCAAACCTATCCTCCTCACAATCCCCACATCCAAGTACTTATGGTATCACCAAAAGTCCAAATCCAAGGTCCTCAAGGGTCTCTCAAAGAGGTGACATTCAAGAGGTAAATTTCCAAATATACATCTCATAATTTTTTTCTACTTTCTCCTCACCTCATTTATATATAAATTCATGATAAATATAGAACAATTCATATAATGGAGTTTTACATTTCTAATTTAATATCTCATATCCTCTTAATCAATGAAATGGAATTATTGTCCATGTTATGTCGGTTAGTCACCTTCGTGAATAACGTTTTTGTTATTTTTCCATTACCTTTCATGGATGGTCATAAAAATATTTTTATCTTTAAATAATATTTTAATATTTATAATATAACCAATTTAATATTCTAGAAATTTTATATTAAACATACATTCATGCTTTCTATATTGTGGATATATGATAATTTCGTTTGTAGACGTGTGGACTATCGCCTCCTCAAAGCGATGTGATTCATTCACACATCACATGGAATGTATTAAGGATTGTTTTAGTAAAAATATATTATATAAATGACATATTAATTCTAATTTAATGATATTATATATATATATATATATATATATATTCATATACATCATTTAATTTCCTTCTTTCAATACAACAAGAAAACAAAAATAACATTCATTCATACGTACGACCTACCGTCTCCATAAATGGTGTTTCCGTTTATCTTCAAAGATTATTATAAATAATTATATACTGAATATATATGATATTTATATCATTTTTTATATTATATAAATAATTAAATCTTGAGAATCAAGAATAAAAAGTCAAAACATGTATGATTAACAAAGAAAGTATCACCCAACACATAACTTAAACATGGTGTTAATAATAAAAGATTAATATAATGTCTTTAGTAAATAATATATGGTATTATATATATAAATATGGTTATGTGATAGATGAATAATAAACTTATACTTATTATATAGGATTTTTTTATGTGTATGAATTGAGTCAAAACATAAGGTAAGAGAATATCTTAACTCAATTTCAATTCTTTGGGGTAAACGTCTAAATCATGATAATGTCATGATAAGATTATATGATAATTTAATGTTGGTTATATTAACTTATATTTATAATTTTATTATGTGGATTTATATTGAATACATGTAATCTATATATTTTATTAATAAAATTATCTTTGTAATGAATTTCGTCTCAATCTCTATTCATTGAGGCATATCTTGATGTTACACACCTTTATTATCATATAAGGTGTATACACAACCATTTTGAAATCTTAAATCATTAATTACTATACTATCATGATATTTAATTTTTGTTTTAATTTTATTATTTAATTATTTTTATTCATGTGTTTCTCAAGAGGTAAGGGACTCTTTAACTAAAACATCATTTTAAATATTTTGAAGCTTTATTCTACTAAATATTTCTCATTCATGTCCATGTTTTCAAAATGGTTTAATGGATTTATTTATATGGACATGAATGATTTAAAATTTTAATTTCTTTAAAATGTTTCAAAGTGGTACGGGACACTTTTATTCAAAAACCTATTTATTAAATGTTTGAAATTGATTTTTAAAAATGGATTCATTATTTCAATTTCATGAAATGATTTTTTATGATTGAAAATGAAATTATATGTGTGAAGATTTGAAAAATGAAATCTTAATGTTTTAGGATTGTATAATGGTACTTGTACATTTGATGGTTTTTATGTGATAAACTAAGTATGGGTGGTTATATGATAAACTAAAGATGAGAAATCACATTATAATATTAAATGCATTGGGTATGGAAGTAGACCATATGGATATTCCATTTGTAAGGGTGACGTGTATGGAATTTTGTTGTATGGTTATTCCATTTAAGTATAATTATGCACCCAATTACCTTAATGTATTTTCTGTGCTTGATATGTGTTTTATGGTAATATCATGATCATAAAAAAGTTATGAAATGCGTTTATTTTCAAAATATATTATTTACTACTTATTAAGGGTGAAATGTATTACCTTATGATAATGTTCTAATGTGTTTCGATGTTTATTGGTGTACTAATGGTTTCATAAATTTTTATATCCCTTACTGAGATTTTGTGTTCATCCCATGTTTTGAAATTCTTTTATAGGGAATAATGATTGGTAAGAGAAAGGAGAAAGTCACGATTAATTTTATGTAGATTTTATTGAATAAGAAATCATGTTTGGTTTTAAAAGATTTATATTTTGGAAAAAATGGATACTATTCAGAAGTGTCAACTTTGTATTTTATGGTTTTTGTGTATGAGTTATGGCCTAATTCTCTAAAAATATAAACCTAAAAAGATCCTCAATGTGTAATAAAGTAAAATTATTTATCTAAATAAATATTATGTGATGTTTATGGTTGGGGGCTTATAATTGGTATAAAAGGAAAGATTTATAAAACTTTAGGGATTATGACTTTTGTTTACACATAGGTTAAATTTCTATGTATATTTTGTTAGTTAAATAATTATTCTATAACTTTTTTAGATTGAAGAAATTCAGTTACAAATGGAAGGAGGATGATATCAAAAAACATTCCTATCCCTTCTTAATGACTTGATTGAAATAATAATTTCTTAGTCTTGTACTGATGATTTTGAAACTTTTTTTTAACATTGTAATATCTTGAAAATAGTTTTATGAGACATCAAACACATCCTCTATATCTCGATTCCATCATGGATCATGTTTTTTTAATCAAATCCTATTTCCTCAATATTCTCATATTTTCAGAAAAGGTAAATATTATCAAGACATTTTTTTAGATATTTTATCTTATCACAATATTTTGAAGAATATTATGATTTTGATAAATCTACTAAAGAAGAAGACCCTTTCACAACATATTTATAGTTTCTTTTAACTTAGAGTCTTTGAATACATACTTATAGTTTTTTAAAAGAACATTTGATTAAATGTTTAAAATCAAACTTAGTCTAAATGTTTTTTAAAAATCATTTTTTATCAGATGTTTTGAAACTATATGTCATACATGATTATTTTATAAAACTATTTCTCTGAAAACACCCATATGACCCAAGTTGTACTAGGTGGATTTGGATAAAGGAATGAAGTGATTTTTAATAATCTCTAAATCATTGTTGAAATTCCTGGAACTTATATCGACATGAACAAAATGAAAATAAAACAAGGTGGACACCATGATCAAGGTACAATGTTCTTTATTTTTGGAATAGTTTTATTAAATCATAGGGAGATGAAATGAAAAATATCAATATATAAAAGAATTCATGGATTAAGATGTTGAGTTAAATATGTGTAGATATAAAAATGAGAGGTATAAGATAACCATTGAAGTTAAATAATTATATTAAAGGATAAAACTCCACTTTTCAAGTAAGTATGTTTCCTTATGATCATAGCCCACGTAATAAAATAATTCATCAACTTTATGAAAATGATCTTACTAAAAAATGTTATCCATTTAATTTTCATACTAAGGAATCAATGAACATTTAACCAATCACATATTTATGTTTTTTTGATTGTTGAATTTCTCCTGACTATGTTTTCTATCACTCTCTATCAGAACATGATGGTTAGCATATTATTCCATGTAAATGTTTTCCTTCATGGAACCTTTAGTATATTTTATATTAGGTGACCATCATATTTCAATTTCTTTATTTTAAAGTGTATGTTTTATTAAACATTATTCCAATGTGGGATTTCAATAAGGGTATTTTGAAAAGTAAAACCCATAATTTTTTATTTGGATTTCAAAATTGCGAGGATGAAATTTCCAAAAGGGGGGATAATGTAACATCCAAAGTTTAAAAAAAGGAAATACTATGTTTAATAGAGTAAATGATATTCCAAGTCAAACTTAAATGAAAAAATAAATATTTTTATTTAAATGTAACCATCAAACTAGCCTTTATAATGGTGGGAATGAACAATATTAATTGAATTATTAAAATATGGGTTACACATGTATATATAGTTAATTATTTTGTGACCAATTAATTATAAAATAAGAGATTTTCATAATTATTAATATTTATGAATTAGATAGTAATTTTACCTTAAAGGGGGTGCTATGTTCAATAGTGTACCCGAGACACAATAAATAGTTTTTCTAAACTCATATGTTCCATGCTAGACTGTTTTTAAAATTTAATGAGATATGGGTTGGCCACCCAGCCCAAAAATCTAAATATTTATTGAATAAATAAATATGTACAGTTTACACATGAGGTGTAATGAGTTTACACCATAAAAAATGGAATAAAAAATATACGTTCTTTCCAACATTAATAATACAATGGATGGTTCCCACAAATTCATGAGCTAAGTCATCAATTTCTCTAGTTTAACCCACACTGAAACTTCAATTTATATTTCTAAATGTCAACAGTATCTCATCCTAGTAGACAAAGAACTTTATAAGATGAGTATCCATGAATTGATTAACCAGACATAGTATAGATCAAATCCAATGCATCTAGAGTACCAAAACAATAGTCCCCAAAGTGATTATTGTACTAGATAGTTCAATGTTGAATCCAATAAGACAATGAAAAAAATAGAAACTATAGGCTTAAAAGAAACTTAAGAATCAATAAAACCCCATACATCTGATTCAAATAGCATGAAGGATATAAAAACATCATCATAATCTCCCAACATACTTCATTTATGGATCCATAAGTGAATTTTTTTGAATGAGATATCCCAATTATAGAGTAAAAATCATAAAATAGTGATATAATCCTAGAAATGATGACTATTTGAGAGATAAGCAATCAAATGTTGTACCGAGAAGTAGGATAAAGTAACAATGTCAAACAAGGGAAGCCAAGTAGGAAAAGAAACCACTAAACACATGGAACAACATCATGTTGAAAACATTCCAGTGGATTCTGTCTAAGTTCAATAAGGCTACACTCTATTAAATAAGGAATCCATAAAACACTAAATCTCAAAGGATCAAACAACAGACTGAGTATAAAAAACTATGATAGGAAATCAATATAGTAAATAATTGGAGTAGGTAAAAGATAATTCCCAATGTACATCTTTAAATTTGAACTCGATATTTTTTATATTCTTCTAGTATCCTAATGAACATATGTTTTCTGATTTCAAGGTATTTATCAATAGTAATATCACCATTATAGAACTTTTGGATTGTAATCGAATCTTGTTCATCTATCCATCGATCAACTACTTCCCCCACCTCCTCCTCATTCAAAAATGATTATGTGTACACATGATGTTTTTTTCCATCATCATATTCCGATTCTAAAATAGAGGTTGCAATCATTTGATCAACCACAATTGGATGTGTTGAAGGTTTAGTGTTTTACTTCAAATAGGCATATAAATATCGTGCAACAATTGTTTTTTCTATGATATATTAGTCCATACGCTTCTTCTTTCTTCTAGTATTTGGGGTAATGAATCCACTAACATCCACCTTTAGTTCTTCCCCTTCATAGAACCTAATTTTAAGTAGGATTCATCACTTTGATTAGTTTGACCATTAGCCTCATATATAAATTCTATAGATTCTGAGAGGTCATCGTGATCCTTATCTTGTGTATCATGAGTTTCAATGTGCATCTCTTGATCCTCCATCAAGGTGGAAAGGCCAGTAATGGAACTTGTGGTAGCGAGAAAAGCATAAAAAACCCCTTACATTCCATTAGTATCAATATAATTGAATGTAGGTCACACAAGATGGTCATTGTCTGCCAAAATATCCTTATTATCATAATTCCTTTTCCTTATAGTAGGTTCCATAACATCAGAGGGTGAAACATCAACTATGTGAGAAGTATTAATCTTTTCCAGGACAATTTTCTACTTCCCTTTTTCAAACCAAGTTACTTTCAAATCATCATGATGTTAAATATTATAGTCACCTTCCTTTGAATCATGTCAAAGATCAAGGAAAAATGACCATAAATGGGGAATTTTTCATGCAAAACATCCTAAAAGAGTCTATAGTCCCTATTCTGAATCCAGATTTGAGAAGGAAGAGCATGAGGTGTGGCTCAAAACTAACCAACCTACACAAAATTAATTGGAAATATAATTTTTTTAAATTAATTCCACCTCAATGTGGTTGTATTTAAATATAAAATAACAAATAATTTAATCACTTAAACCCACCTGTCCTCAAGTATAAATGCCACCCATCACCACCACATTTGGACCTAAAAATACCTTTTTATACTTAAATATCTACCCAAAAATATTCTCCACACTCTCCCCACATCCAAGGGATTTTGGTCTCACCAAAAGAAAAAATCCAAGGTCCTCAAGGGTCTCTCAAGGAGGTGATATTCAAGAGGTAATTTTATCAAAGTACATCTCTTAATTTCTTTTATTTTTCTACTTTCTTCTCACCTACTTCATCCATCAATTCATGATAACTCCAAAATCACGTACATAATGTTTTTCTAGGTTTCTAATGTAATATCTAATATCTGTTTGATTTATCATATCCTATTATTCAAATAATGGGAATTATTGTCCAAGTTATGTTGGTTAATCACCTTCGTGAATAATTTTTTTGTTCTTTTTCAATTACCGACTTCATGGATGGTATTGAAACTATTGTTATGATTAAATAATATTTTAATATGTATATTATAACCTATTTCATATTCTAGAAATTTTATATTAAGAATAAATTCATGCTTTTTATATCATGGATATTCAATAACTTCATTTGTGGACGTGTGGACTACTACATCCTCAAAGCGATGTGATTCGTTCACACATCACATGAAATGTATTAAGGATTTTTTAGTAAAAATATATGATATACATAAAATATTAATTCTACTATAAGGATATTATATATATATATATATATATGTTCATATTTATATACATGACATTTACTTTCGTTGTCTCAATACGATAAGAAAACAAAAATAGCGTTCATGCATACGTACGTCCTACCGTCTCCATGAATGAGGTTTTTTCATTTATACATAAATATTATTATTAATACTTATATATTTAATATATAGGATATTTATATAATGTTTTATATTTTGTAAATAATTAAATCTTTAGTATCAATAATAACACATCAAAACATGTAAGATTAACAAATAAAATATCACCCAAAACAAAACTTAAAGATGAAGTTAATAATAAAAAGGTAATATAATGAATTAAGTATATCATATATGGTATTATACATATGAATATGGTTGTATTATAGATGAATAATAAACTTATACTTATTATATAGTATGTTTTTGTGAGTATGAATAGATTCAAGACATACGGTAACAAAATTTATTATCCTAATTTCAATTATTTATGTTTAAGTTCTACTACATGATTATGTTGTGCTAATATTATGTGATAAATGAGTTTTGGTTATATTATATTATATTTAAATTTTTTTGGGGATTTATAGTTAATAGATATAATCAATCTATTTGATTAAAAAATGATCTTTGTAAGGGATTTCATCTCAATATTCTTTCATTGAGGCATATCTTGATGTTATGAACCTTTATTATCATATAAGGTGTATTTAAAACCATTTTTACATGGTATATCATGAATTAATATAATATCATGATATTTAATATTTTTTAATGTTATTACTTAATTATTTTTATTCAATTGTTTCTCAAGTGGTAAGGGACCCTTTAACTAAATCATCATTTTAAATGTTTTAAAGATTTATTATTCTAAATATTTCTCATTCATTTCCATGTTCTAAAAAATGGTTTTATATATTTATTTATATGGAAATGAATGTTTTTAAAATGTTAATTTATTTTAAAAGTATCAATGTGATATGGGAAACCTAGATTCAAAAATATCTTTATTAAATGTTTTAATTTTTTTTAAAATGGATTGATTATTTCAATATTGTGAAATTTTTTCTTAGGATTGAAAATGAAATTTTATTTGCGAAATGATGAAAGTTGAAATATTTTTGTGTTTTTATTATATAATGGTACTTGGAAATTTTATGGGTGGTTACATGATAAACTAATGATCGGTGGTTACATTATAACCTCCATTGCATTGGGTATGTAAGTCGACCGTATGGATATTCCATTTGTAAGATTGAAATTTATGTAAGTCAACCACATGGTTATTTCATTTAATTATAATTATGTACCAAGTTACCTTTATGCATTTTCTGTTCTTGATATGGGTTTTATAGTAATATTTTTATTATAAAAAAGTTATGAAATGAGTTTATTTTCAAAATATAGTATTTAATATGTATTAATGTTGAAATTTATTACTTTATAACAATGTTTTCATGGGTTTTTATGTTTATTAATTTACTAACAATGTCCTTATTTTATATACCTTACTAAGGTTTTATGCTCATACTAGGTCTTGAAATGTTTTTCACATGGTTTAAGGATGGTAAAGAGAAAATAGTAAGTCAAGATGAATGTTATGAAGATTTTCATGAATAAGATATCATGTTTTCTATTAAAATATTTATATTTTAGAAAAAATGGATATTGTTTGGAAGTATACACTTTTTATTTTATGGTTTTGTTATGTATGAGATATGGCTTAATTATTTAAAACTATAAACCAAAAAAGACCCTCAATGTGGAATAAAGTAAAATTATTGACTTATCCCAATATTATGTAATGTATAAGGCCAAAGACTTATAAAGAGATAGAAATAGAGTATCCATCTTTCAAATTGTGAACGTCTATAAACTAGGAGATATTGCGAGTACACTCCAAGCCTTGTAATATAAGTTCCCTTTTTTGGATTTGGTACGTTGGAACATTTATGTTATATACTCCACGGATTTATCCTAGGGAAGGTGAACCAAGTAAAATTTCTATTTCCTATGAATGTTTTAATTTAAATTTATTCTATACTAAGGGATGGATAAAGAAGAGTGTTTTGTTTAATGATGAAACAAGATCCAAAAGGGATAATTATTTTAATCTTTCATACGCCGATTCACCCCAATCTTAGTGTATTTAATAGGTTTTGGGTAAAATTCATAAATAATTATCTTAATTCTAGGTAGAGGAGATTTTTGAATTTACTCAAGTTCTATGACTCTTAAATACACTACCACCTAGGGAATGAAAACAAGGTGGAAAATTTATTGAGTAGAAAGGATCATGGAGTTCTATCCATGATGAAGATAGAAAAGGATCCTATATTCATAGAGGTAGTAATATTGATTGTATAAATTATTAGGTAATAGGAAACATGATTTCCTATTTAAGTAATTTTCAATCTATCTTTACTAGACAAGTCAAATAAGTATCAGCAATATGAAAAGGGTATACAGTGGAAAATAAAATCAATAGAAGATGTAAAATTGATATATTTCATTTGTGAAGATAGTGTGTCGAGGTTTTGAAAGATAATTTTTATCCTATAAGTAACTGAGATGAAGAGGTAATTTCTATATAAAGCTCATAACTCAAAATTTTCTATACTCTTTGGTAGTGCTAAGATGTATAGGGATCTAAGGGATCATTTTTGGTGGAATAACATGAAATGGGAAATTCATGACTATGTGTCCATATTCTTGGTGTACCAATATTTATAGTCTAAGAGAAAACATACTAATGGTGTCATTAAAGATCTCCCTATACCTATGTGGAAGCTAAAAAATATCACAATAGATATTTTCACTCGGTATCCTAAGACATCCAATAGAAATTATGTAATATGGGTCATTGTGGAACACCTTAACAATCCTATAAACTTCCTTGAAATAAGTTTAGACCTATGCCTTGAACATATTTCTCATCTCTATATCAATGAATTTGTGAGACTTCATGTTTCAAATTTATCAATTGTATCTAATTTTGAACCTCAATTTATATATAGATTTTGGAGGAATCTTAAAAAGTATTTGAAGACCTTGGTACATTTGAGCACCTCCTATCATTCTCAAATTGATGGGTAGTCTGAAAGGACCATCCAAACCTTATAGGATATGTTAAGGTCATGATAACTTGATTTCCGAGGATCATCGGACTATTACATACCTCTAGTGAAAATTTAATACAATAATAGCTTCCATTAAATCATTCAAATGGTATCTTATGAGGCCTTGTATAGGAAAAGATTTTGTACTACAAATTTATAGGATGAAGTTGGGGAAAGGAATCTTGTTGGTATAAGATTCATTCAAGATAAAACTAAGAAGGTTAGAGATATCTAGAATCATATTAAGAAAACTTATATAATATATAAAATCTATGATGATAATTAGATTAAGGACTTGGAATTATAAGTAGGTGATCTCATCTCCTTAAAAGTACTTCCGTAGAAGGGTTTTATACGACTTATAAATAGAGGGAAGTAATGTATGAGGTACATTGGGAAATTTTAGATATTAGATATAATTTTAAATATAGATAACCATTTAGACATATAACCCAACCTCTTTAAAGTTCATGGAGTCTTCCATGTCTTGATGCTAAGGAAGTGCATGACATAACCTATGCATGAATTCACCACTAATGAAAAACCAATAATGAAATAGATTTGGAACATGAATTATCCTTTAATTAAGATCCTATCCATATTATTGACATTAATGATAAATTAATATGAAATCAAATAACCTATCTGTTGAAATTAAAATGGAGAAATAACAAGTTGGATGAAGAAAAATGGGAGTCTAAAGAAGAAATGAGGAATAATTATTCCCATTTATTCATGTATTATTATATACCCAATTTCATGAGGAATAAATTATTTAAGTGGAAGAAAGTAATTCGATAAATTCAAAATGATCCATCAAAAAAATACTACATAAGGAACATTTTATTATTTCATAATAATGAAACAACATATAGAAATAAAATAGAAAATTAGGTAATTACAATTATTAAAATGGTAAAAACAAGTAAGGTAAAATATTTTTAGATAGAGGGAAACATCAAAACCTTGTACTTTAGTTCATAATACTTGAAAAATAATAAAAAGTAAAAGATATATAGAGCTATTAAGAATAAAAATACAAATATGGAAATAAACATCTTGTAGAAGATAAGATAAAGATATGAATGAATGAATTTAGAATGATATATATAATGGGTAACATGCCTATTGGAGTCTAACCATTTGGAATCTAACCATTTTAATATTAAGATAACCATTATATAAAAAAGTTTCCAATAAAATATAAAAAACCATTTTAAAATAATAAAAAGGAATATTAATAATTTATATTGATCAATGAATAGTAATATAAATTCATATATATGTCATATAAGAAAGATAACAGAAACGAAATAGAATTTTAAAATTTTGTTGTAAAATGAATTATTTTAAAATATTATAAGTGTTTTAATAAATAATTTAAATCATTATATATAGAAAATTATTTTACTAATAGGAATTTTTATTTTAAATTAACATTTCAAAATTTTATTATGATGTTTTTTTCAAAATATTATAAGATAGAAATTTTTTTAGTAAGTATAAAATTCAGTTTGATATACAATAAGTAGTATGAAATTAAAATGAATCAAAAATTCTGTTAATATTAATCAAAATAAATCCACAAACAAAAATATATTATTTTATCAATATTAATTTTTTAATATAATGAAATCAATTTTTATACATATAAAACACTTTACAAAGTCTAAAATATAAATTAAGTACATAAAAGTAATATTTAGTTAAAAAAATTCAATTCCAAGTTTATTATAATATAAAATGATAAATCTTTATTCTAAACACTTTAAAAAATAAAAAATAATATCTTACTTTTCAAAACCATAACTAAAACCATTGGTATGCCAATGGTTTTTTATTTTTCACAACTTATATTTTTAAGGCCTACCATTTGAAATTAATAAACAAATACCTCTCATTTTCTATAAATATCCACCCATCTAACCATTCATATTCACTAAAGAATGTCATAGTATAGTTATACTCTCATTTTCCCTCTTAATAATCCCTTAAAGGGGTTTTTAAGGATATATGGTTCCATTTTCATGCCTTAAGAAGCTGTTTTACAAGTAAGGGTTCAAAATATCTTCTCTTCCTTTCTTTTTCAAGACTTTTAAATTATACTTCATTCTAATGAGATATTTTATTATTTTACATTGTTATTAATTCCTTTTATATTATCAATGATTGATCCAAATTCCCTCTCATTAAAGCACCTTTATAAGTCATTATAATTCTCTAAAAATACTATAGTCATAAAACCATCCCAAAAAATTTAGTAAAGTTAGGTAAGTGTAGTCTTCCTATCAGTCATGTACCTGCATGGATATAGAAAAGTGGAGATATAATAGTATATATTCACTAAGGGGTGGAAACCCTGAAAACAACTCGCTGAGTATTAACCCAATCTTCTCTCTGGTGCACATATAGTGGGCCTGACTATACACTTAGTTTGATGCTCTTGAGGGAAATGCTTTGGATGATTTACATGATCTTTAGAAAGAATTATGAAGTATATATCTATCACTAAATTAGTTTCTTACCTATCCAAATACATGTATTTAGCTACCTCAATTCATTAAACATAATAGTCCTTAAAAGTAACCAATATCTGCAATTCATTATTCATCACTTATTTTTGGGTATGCATTTGAACATTGTGAATCCCTAGTTATTCCATATACAAGATAAGGAATTCTACCACGTTATCAATATTAATTCATTTTTTCGGAAAAAATATCATCATTTCATATATTCCTATGTTTTATATCATATAATATTATAATATAAGACTCATTGAGGAATTATTCCAAGTATTTATGTTTATTTATTTTAAATTATTCATTCTAATAATTTATTATATGATTGAATACATAGGAATTTTATATGATGCGTGTGGCCTAAAATTATATATCCTCTCATCACACTGGTAGGCTTTATGATACAACTAAAATAGGATAATGGTAGTGTCCTTAACCATCCATGTAATATTTCTTAGAGTAAGGCCTTAATGACATGTTTAAGATGTATGGTGTTATGAATCCCATCACTATGTGACTAGTTATTATTATCTATGCATTTATTTATTGTTATGATTAGTATAGATATATTTTATTCTATAAGAATAATTTTTATGGCATTATTCAACTTATTTATCCATTCCATGATATTTATACCTTGATTATATTTTGATATATTATTTTGTATGTTTCTCCTTACTGAAAATCTTACCTCACCCCTTTATACTATTTCCCATTTCCCCAAGAAACCATGAAGATTACTACATGTGGTATAAAGATACACACGAAGATTTCATAATTTTTCCTTGCATCCAGATAATGTATTTTATGATTCAATGTAATGTAATTTTCATTTATGCATCTAGTTTCCAAAGACTACTAAAATACAAGATCATATTTATTGGATTTTTTAATCTATACCATTTTAAAATAATAACCTCCCACTCCATGGTACTGTAGGTGGGGTTGTTATAATAAAAAAATATCACATTTAAAAATTCTAAAAAATTTAATTTTTTGAAAATCGTAACCCAAATTATAAACCATAAAATAAAATTGATAATATAATTATAAATAGTGATAAATAATTCTCTAGTATTAGTGTCATAAATATTATTTTTCCCTTAGAAAAATTATTTATGTTTATTTTTTTAACTTATAAACCTTTAAAATCTAAAACCTTCACTGAACATAACTTTTAAACCACTAACATTTAAATCACTTATGAACTATAATGCGTAAATTTAATCACATTTTCTTTTAAACATAACTTCTAAAATACCTCACTGATATATATTTTTTGAATTCATACATTTTCAAATTTAGGAAATCTAAGGTTTTTAACATAAAAAATACATATGAATAGATATTATGATATAAAAAGGCTTATCAATTATCTAAAATAGTTAAACACTCAATACCTAAGAGTTATTGACAATATTATACTAAGACAAAAATCCATATATAAAGGATAATTTCACTTCTCCCAACATTTATAAAAGTAACTTCATTTCTTTAAATATTATCTTCCACTGTATATATAAGAATAATTTCTTAATATGGAAGGGTTAAATACTTTAATAAATATATAATTCTCTATAATAAATAATTGTTATAACATTAATATTGAAAGGTATATTCCTTTAAAAAATTACAATATATTAAATAAAATTCAAACCAATATTTTAATATGTAAAGGTTATTTACTTTTAGAAAAATCCATACCTTTAATATATAAATATCATGTACTACATATGTGAGGTTTTTTTAAATTGGACATAATTCGAAACTTCTAATACATAAGTGTCACTTCCTAGTAAATAAGAAATTATACATTGGAAAAATTTTCAATATAGAATATGATAAAATAATAATAATTTAGAGAAAAAATTTGTTAATAAATTAATAAGAACAAATTAATGGAAAATAATAACAAACAATGACAAACACTAAATATCAAAAGATGAGAGATTTATATAATTATAAAAAAATAATAAATAGAGGTAAAGGAGACAATCATTAGTTGACCACCCTTTTTCATTACATCCTAATTGTTGGGGGTATACCCAATACAAAAAATCTCATATGGGCATCAGTTAAGTTTTCATAATTGGGTTATGGTACATAATATTGGTGAATCCAAAAACATCCAACACTTAAATAAAAAAATATAAAATTATATTTATTTAAAAAGACCCCATCATATGTTTTATATCTAATCAAGGTACACACAACAATTATGTAATCACACAAATCCTCACTAACACATAACTAAAATCTCTACATATAACCATATAAAAGAATTAAATAAATCAGCTACAAAATTTAGCTTAATGTGTTTCCTTATCATCTTACTCCTCATAATTATTTATTGAAATACCACATAGTTCTCTTACCATATAACTAGTTTAGTTTTATCATCATATAAATTCATTTCATATGATATAACCCATTTATTTGTTTTAATTTATGTTAAATTACCAAATAATCTATTAACTAAATTAAATAGTCATTCAAAAAATCATAAATTCATTCATAAAAAATATAAATTCCCATTTATCTTCATTATTTAATTCATTCCATGTATCGTAACAACTACCCTCGTCAATAAACTAAGAAAAACTGACCACTTGACCACATAAAACATATAATATTAGATATTTAATATCATTTTCTTTTGACTATAATAATTATTATATCATAAAAATATTGAAATTGTAATGTTAATAAATCACATATACTATAATAAAATCATATCATTCATTGATTTACAAATTAATATTTATAGTTAAATTAATTTGAATCATAAACTTAATGAATATAAAGCATGATAATTCCTTAATAATATGAAATTATAAAAGAGATATTTAATAAATCAACTCCCTCAAATATAAATATTAAATCATCATGAAATGAAAGAATAAGTTTTAATAGTCCATTATTACAATAACCTATTCATAAAAAGGTATGAATTATCATATTTTGAGTTATTTTGATGTGTATTTTACTATTTTTTAGCTATAGGAGTTACTAGTGGATTCCCTAAGAGAAAGTTTAAGGGAAAATGGTTTATGGTAAAATGCATACAAAATATAATATACAACACTAATCGCTTGGTGGACAAGTATAGGGTAATCTATGAGGGTGTAATAAAGGATGTAGGCCCTATGGAACTACTAGACACTCAATGGGAATGTACCATGTACTGTGTGTATTCAATTTTTTAAAGGTAAATTATTTATTATAAAAAACTTATAACCCACTTCCTCCCCACCTTGATATCCCACAAGTCCCTAGTTCCTATCCCCTATAATTTTCTACATCTGAGGTGGGATTAATCCTCTATCTAAGTTAAAATGTGCATAAAATATGTTCTGTTAGATAATTTATAGTAAATATAACCTTTTCCCTTCCTCAATTAAGGGTTTCTATTTCCATTATGAATTTCTTCATAAAAAATCCATAATTTTGATTTTCCTTTTAGTTTTTTTCTTTCTTAAAAATGATTCAAAATAAATAATGATTTTAAATAAGTTAAATTTTTATATTATAAGGTTTTTGGTCCCTAAATATCCTCTTGGTTTAATATTACTTTTTTTGTCACGTGGAAGGTGAGTAATAGTGGGATAGTGTGAATGAACTACAATAGAGCCATTATTGGTTTTTGTGGTTATTGGGAAGTGAGTAATGAATATCTTACCCATGTTGGGTCCATAAATCCATTTGATTTGATCCCATGGACATTGATGTTCATGTCATTGAGGGAATGTTTTTAGATGACATGTATTTGTATCCTTCAAGGGGTAACCCATTAAAATACTTGTGTTAATAGAACTTCTGAGGTGTTCCAAAGAATTAATTTTCTATAAGAACCATATATGCGGAGTTTACTAGTGGTGGGTTAGTTTTTTTGGTTTTAGAAACATTATTTCCCAATATAGACGATATCTATGAGATGGTTTGTTGTGGAGTGACAAAATCTATGTTAATAGTAGCATAGTTGGAGAAGATTATGTATAGGCGTATGATGTAAATTGATCAGGTACCTTATTAATTTTTTTGATGTGTTTAGGTTTGGGATGCAAGAAATTTATGGTGATATAAATAAATAATTAGAGTATATGATTTAGATAAGGTCATCCTAGGATCTTAATAATTATGTCTATGGTTTGGTTTGAAGATCCCAATATATGATCCTATAAATGATTAATATTGATAGATTGATAGATGCTACTCTAATACATATGGAATGATGTTTATAGATAGATTAGTGGAGGGGAAACTATAATCCTTAAAGGGTTATGGTGTTATTGGAAGATAAGAATCAATTCCACCTATACATAATATGTTCAACCTTGACACCAGTACTGTAAAAAGCAGGTATGATCATTCACTTGGAGGCGTTTTTATAAATCAATGATATGATATATAATTTTTGTTATAATTCTCCTTCTATATCATGTTTTGTATGATTCTATGTATAATGAATGTATTTTACAACATTCATAATGTGGACTAAAAATTATACTTTTAAAACTCCTTATGTGTACTTCAATGTGCATGAAAACTTCATGGTCTTTAATTTAGGCAAGCATGGGGTTTTGATGTGTGAGGGATAAGTTTGATATGGTTAATTAGGATTCATAGGTGGGATCAGGTGAGTTTTAAGAGACACGTTTTTTTATGTCACCATTATATTATATATTTTATATGATTGATATTTTCCCAGATATATAAGTCATAAAAACAAAACATAAGGGGTGACTTGTAGTCTTAAACCTGAATTAAAATTTTTATCCAACTTAAGGTATAGGTTGATCTAAAACTCAATATCAATACTCCTAGTTGTGGCTTATTGAGTATATTTGTAATAAACAATATGTGTACCTTGCTGTGCATGAAAACTTTATGGTCAATAATATAGAAAAGCATGAGGCTTTGGTGTCTAAGGGATAAGTTGGGGATGGTCAATAAGGATTGGGATCAGGTGAGGTCTATGACCCAAATTTTGTTTATGGAACCATTATATTATATATTTTATATTATGTTTTATATATTAATGATATTTTAATATATACATAGGGTATATAAACTAAAAGTAATAGGGGATTTTTTGTATAAACATGAATTACATTTTTTATCCACCTTAAGTTATAGGTTGTTCTAAAATTCAATATTATGATTAAATCACAATTTATTAGATTATATATTGAAAAAAATAAAATTTACAAAATATTAAAACAACACGACTAAAATAATATTAAAAACATAAATTTAGTTTTTTTAGAATTTCAAAAGAAACAAAAAAATTAATGAACATAGTGGAAATTTATAAAACATGATAGTTTTGAAAAATAATGCATGGTGTAAGGATACAAATCCATGAACTCTTAAGTAATTTTTATTATAAAACCAAACTTGTATCTAAAGTGTAAACACGATATTTAAACATGATCCAAGGTATCTCGTCTTCCTATACCAGCAACACCTTGACTGAGACCCTTAAGAAGGCATATCTATCTTCTTATCCACAAAATTCTTCGATCATGCCAATTGAAATATGATCTGTCTTCATATCCCTAGAAGACCTCTACCGCACAAGTCTAAAAAAATCTTTTTCTTACAATACCTAAAATACATCAATAAATGAAGATTAGAAATATGTAAATAGAATTAAAAAATTCTAAAAATATTTATGACGGAAAACCTTACATGGTGGCATCTATAATAAAAAACACCATAAAGTAAAATTTAAAATAATTATAAGTTCTTTATGAAATAATAAAATTCAAAATATAAAAAAACTTGAAATTTATAGGATTCATGATGTTCCTTATTTATCCTTATTCTTTATTATCCTTAATGTTGTGGCCCTATTTTTAGAATAACCTTCAATAGTCATATTCTATGTTATCTAGTGTCTATTGTAACTATATTGGAAGCATCATCGTTATATTTTGATGAATTTATCATATAATATATTCTTTTGTTGAAGTGAATCCCACACTTCTAACATGATTTTACACCCCATGAAATTAATCTAGGAATTAAATGTTAGTTCATTGTATTTTCATCCCGCAACAAAAAAACTACAAAATCACATTTAAAGATTACTCAAACTCACTAAAAATGTTACTGTGATTCCTAAAACAAAGGATAAAAATAATTAATTGACCTAAAAATATCCCCCACTTCTAGAATGAATAAAACATGAAAATAAATGTACATTTATGACTTAAATATAAAATAATATACTTTCTGATTTTAATTAGTAAAAAATTCCATTTTTATAATAAACTTAATGAAATACATCATAATTCTTCCTCAAAAATTTGAAATAAAAAAATCATAAACAAAAAATTCACTCTTCATCTTTTAAAATAAATGTACGGAAAAATACATAGGATATACATCCTCAAACTTTTAAATGATATGCAAGGAAAAATTCATAGGATCCTCACACCATATATATTTAGAAAAGAAATCATTTCTTAAAAAAATCAATATTTGGAAAACATATCATCTATCATTTACTAAACTTCAAGAATATTTAAGAATAAAAAACATTTCTAAAACTTATCTAATTTTGTGATTTTAAAAAATAAACATATATTATTATGAATATTGAATATCTCCCGTTTATGATTTTTTAAATATCTCCCCTTTGAGATAAAATAAAGTAATAAACTATGTTTAAAAAATTTCTCCTTCTTAATAAGAAATAAAAAAATATTTTCTGAAATTTATCCCTTTAATAAGAGACTATGTTTATCAAAATAACTAAAAAAATAAAAAAATAAACTTCAAGTTAATTTCATTTGTCAAAAATTGAAACTTTTACAAGTCTTATAGATATTAAATCCCTTAAATGTAAAAAACTCTCCCACTTAGAATATTTATTATTCTATTAAAAAATATAAATAGAGAAATCCTTTCTATACTTATAGAAATAATTACTCCTTTATAAAATTCATTAAGAAAAAAAAATAAAAATTGAACTTTTCCTATATTTTATCTTCTAATACAAAAATATGATCTTATTATTTTGAAGGTGATTCTATTGAATATTAAAATCATAAAATCTAATAATCCCCATGTATTTAAACTTTTCACAAACATGCATGAAAATTATTTATTTTTATCACAACTTAAACAAGGATTTAATTAGAACTCAATAAAATTTAAAACATTATAATAGTTATATTTGAGTTAAATTTTAATGTATTAAGTTCAATGATAATATTAAATTCTACTAGATTTATTATCGATTAAGGTAAATTTTAATTTCTAAAATCCTTGTAAAAATATATTTAAATAACCTAAAAAAATATTATAACATATATTAAAAATAATCAATGTTATTCAATTTTTAAGGATTTTTTAATCTTAGTATATAAATTAAATAAGAAGTGAATTGATGATCAATTTAAAACAATCATTCTCAAATTATGTTTAATTTAATCAAATATATCAGAATTTAAAGGTTTAGTGAAGATATCAGTGAGATGATATTCGGTTTCAATAAATTCATGATAAATATATCCTTTTATATGTTGAGAATAACCAATTTCAATGTACCACTTCCTCTTTCCATTTTTACTTTTCATCCCTTATTAAAAATGTTAAGACCATGTTCTCAGAATCCAAACTTCCTTGGGTCCAGAAATGTTAGTGAAAGAAAATTATAATAGAACATATTTGTCTAACTATTTCAAACCAAATAACTATTAGTTCTTTGGAAATAATATCATTATAAAATCCAAAATATTGAACATGATTCAAAGAAAAAAAATTTCCCCCTAAACCTCTATTTTGGAATTTGTTCAAATGGGTTCAATTTTAGGTAAAACTTAATTTGAATGAAAAGTATTTCTATAAAAAGTTTAAAATATTCAATTATTAGTTTTAGATGGTTTTATTTGTTTCTATATATTAAAAAAAGTATCTACCAAAATTAAAAATTAATAAGAGTTTCATCATACCCATAATTTCATATGTATATTTAATTACTAAATATTGATCATTGGAAGTTTAACATAAACTAGATTTAGATTCTAATTGTGATAGAATTTTAGAAATTTCAGTTGTATGTTTTGAGATTATATTATTACAATTTTCATGATCCACTTTATCATTTTCATAGTATTGTTAAATATTTTATTCTCTTTTCCATGAGAGTCACAGATCTCACCATTTCTTAATATATAGGAAAATTTTTCCCATTATCTAATGAATTAAAATTTTCATCTCCTATTGAATTATATTCTAATGAATTTAGTTTTTCAGCATCTAAAGGAGTTTAATAGTTATCACCATAAGTATTAGAAAACTTATAATTTAGTGTGAAGTTTATAATAGATTTTACAGTCACCTTTACCATGAGATATATCTCATTGTTAGTAATAGTTTTTATAAACCAAAAATAATTTAACAATAACTACACCTTTCTTATAATGAACTATAATATGTTCTATCACCTCTACATGTGATCTATGTACCCATGGTTTTGAAACATTTCTTCCATTTTAATTTAGCAGTTATTCTTAACTTTCTTTTTTTTCCTTTTTAATATCTGGAAATCTAGTCTAATATGACTAGTTATATTAAATTCATAACAAATAACATCTAAATATCCTTTATTCTCATTTTTCTTTATTATATATTTATTAAAATCACTCCAAAAGTTCTTATTTTGGAAAATATTACACATTCTTCTTGCTAGTTGATCAATTTCACCTTTACTAGATTTAGAATTTCCAGTATCTGATGAAGATTTCGATTTATTATTTTTAATATTTACTCAATAATTTATAAAATTGGAAGAAAATAATATATAAGTAAAAGTAAAAAATAAACACCATTCTTTCTATTATACTTCTCAGTATCTCTCTTTAATCTACTTTCACACTGCCTAATAGTTCCAATAAAATCATAAAGACTCAACTTATTCAAATATTTTTTATTATAAATATTTTTACATTTAGATTCCCACTATTTTAGATGTATATATAAAACTTTCTCCACTATCTAATCATCTAATAAATAATTCTCACAAAGTGATTTAAATTTATGTACAGTAGAGATAATGCGCTGATGTAACCGAGAAAAATAAATTTAGGTAGAAAATCAAAGGATTGGTTGTTCAAATAAAACATGGTTCTTTTGGTTTAGAGAACTTTAGATGTTTCAAAATGAGTAATCTCCATATTTATAAAATTTAATTAATAGTTTGACAAAAATATATTGGAATGTAAATGTTCCTAAAATATGATCATTAAAAAGTGATTCACACTTTATAGCTAGCTCAAAACTCATGCTCCTCATATATGGAAACCCTATAAAGTTCCTCATCTTGATTTTTATAATTTTTTGTCATCATTAAATAATTATTAACTTCAATATTCTTAAAAAAATTATTTATATGATCATATACGTACTCAAAATAATTTCCATGAAAGACCAGAGGATAATTAGGATTCATGTTGTTCATAAATCCAATAGGTATTCCTTTTGTTATAAAAAATATTTTATCCACCATAGAGTTAGTTTAATGAAACTAAGATATTTCTGATAAACAAATAGAAAATCATAAATAATTTGAAATATAAATGAAGGGTTATTAGAAAATAATCAAGTTAGGATTTGATACTAATGTTAGTTAGAGGTGGAAGAGTCATTAGCGGTTGGGATGAGTCATATGTAAAGAAAAAAAGTGTAAGATATTTATCTAAAAGGGTATGGAGATCACGAAAATTAAGAAGAAAACATAAGTAAAAAAACAATAATAACTTCTTTAGTTTGACCTGGGAGATCTTGTTTGTATCACTTAATAATGTGATCATTACTAAGAGGGGGTGAAGAAGTGTTGATACCTTTTCTTTTAAAATCACACACTTCCCCTTTCGTGTGACGTAATAATATCTTGAACTCTAAATTAGGTTATAAATAACATATGACACAATAGATATGTTAACATGTTTATCCTCTAATATGGATGACTATATTCCTATTTTATGGTGTTTTTATCTCACACAAAAAAAAATCTTTTTATAATCATATTGAATATATATGAAAGGGAATATTATTGAAACCACTATAATCACTGGCACCAATGAGTCTGAAACAAGAACCAACTTGTTACTCAAATAAATAATATAAACCTTTTTATAGAATGATCACCTGTGTAAAATAAATCTACCAATAAAATATTTGATCCTAATCTTATTCCTCCACTAAATGAATAAAAATGCATGTTGAAAAGTCTATTCTCTCATTTTATATTCATCATTTTTACATCATCAATCAATCTTAACTATTTTTCTTTTTCTTTAGATTCTCCCACAATCACTTGAATTTACTTTCCATATTTTCTATATAAAGAACCCTTCAATATTGATACTTTAATTATTAATGATTGTTATTTTTCAAAACGCATCCAAATTGATCACATATAATACCTATCATAAGTCTCACTCTTTATTCTTCTTATGAAACACTAAAATGATCACATCATTCTTTCTATTAAGTTTTCCACAAAACCTATATTATTCTCTCCATGTTTTCTTGAACACATGAAATAATTTTCACTATGATGTGATATTATATTTCGTTATAAATATATGTTATTTTTCTTCAAAATTCATCTCTGAATGGATTGAATTGTGATTATAACTATAACCATGATAATTAAATAACTGAAGAATCACGAAAGAATCATTTGGATTAAATCTCTTGAAACCTTTCAACTTTTCAATATAAAAAACCTTACATAAGAAATTAAACATTTTTTATATTATTGAACTGATAAAAAATATTTCACATATCCTTAAGAATATTTTATACATTCTTCAAAATATATTACATATCATAATGTTATAATGCCTTTTCTACATTTTATTCTGATCCTGAAGACATAAATTTAGTAGGAATTGAATTATCATATGTATGATTTGAAAATATTATGTATCAATTTGAATATATTCAATATCATAAAATATTTTATTTATCCAATTTAGTGATTTTTCTTTACTGATTATACAACCTTAATACCCAAGGAATGGCTTTTTAAAAATCAAAACTCTACCATATAATTCCAAAAACTACTTTAGATCAGCTTTAAACACCTCTAACCCTTCTCTGAACATCTCCACCAACATCATCTCATCTCAATTTAATAAAATATTTATCCATAAGTATTGAATATAAATAAAACATTATCTTCGAATAAGATCAATAATCCATCCCTTTATAGTTTCTTTCAATAACATATATTTCTCTCTTATTTAATTGTAAAATTTGAAGCCTAATCCCCTTCAACTTTTGAAATGAATGTGAAATATGGAATCCATTTTCTCTCCATTTTTAAAAATTCATACAAGAATTTATGTAAAAGGGTTGGTGTCAACCTATTTAATATAGTATACCATGAACTAATAAAATTTAATTATACATGTTCTAGATTAGTGTAGAAAATATTATTTATCAATTCAGGATTTAATGTTATCCATAATAACATCAAGAATATATACCAACACAAAATTTCAATTAGGAACATAAAAACTGATTCCCATCAACTTTAATACACTCACTCAAAAAAGATATTAAAAACACTCAAGGGAAAGAATGTTTATCCAATTAAATATTATGTATAAACATTTACTGTAATGAAAACACAATTAAAAGAGGGCAAGATATTCATTGAAAATCATACCATAGTGTTGGGTCATGGGTCTCACTCCTATATGATCCTTCAACTTTTCTAAAGATTTGTTGGAAGTGTTTTTGAAATAATATTAGTAATAAACTCCTTATATGGAACAAATTACATCTTTGATATTCCTTCATTCACCCTCTCCATCATAAATTGGTACTTAATATCAATTTTCTTTAATCATGACTATTTTAATAGATTATTGGGTATATTTATAGTTATTTGGTTGTCATAACCAATAATCAGTGGTTATTCAGTAACAACATACATATCCTTAAGTTGAGTTTTCACCCATATAATTTGTGTAAATACCAATTATGTTTACACTTATTCAGTTTCTGTGGTGATTAATGTGATCGATTATTTATCCTTATAAAGTCATGTTATACATATTTTACTAATAAAAAATTGTCCTCTTAAAGTGGAATTTCTATCATCAGCATTTCCAACCCAGTTAACATCTATGAATCCCGTTAAGTCTATCTCACCATTATTATTAAACAAAATAGAATAATTATAAGTATTTTTGACATGTTGAAAATCTTATTAACTTCCATTAGATATAATTTTTCTGGATTGAATTGATACCTATCAAAAAATAGTAAAAAAACACAATTTATGTCCTTGAGGAAGTCAAATAAAAAAGGGATAAAAATCAACTTTATAAATTCTATTTCATTAATAACCTTCCCCTCATCATCCTTTCTCAATTTTAGGCTAAAATTAAATGGTGTACACAATCTTAGAGACTCCTAAGTTACAAATATTATCAATAACTTCATGAAATAATTCTATTAATAAATAAAGATGTCATAAGTAGATTGAGTGATTTGAAAACCCAATAAAAATTTCATCTAACTAATAAATTATATCTTAAATTTATTCTTTATTTGTATGGAAAATTCTTCAAAGAAATTCTCTTCATTACTTTTAATGAAAATTTACTCAATTTAATCAATAAAAATGATTTTTGAGGTGTTGGTATTTATTATATAGGTTATTGTCTGCATATCATTTTCTATATTACATTCTTATCGAGTATTCATCCAACATCAAATTCCAAGATCTTCAGAAATTCCTCAATCCATAAAGATTCTTATTTAAATTTCATAACTTTATTCCCTATTTATCAAGTATAAAACCCTATAGTTTATCCATATAAACCTCTTTATTTATCTCACCATTATAAAATGCAGCTTCTATACCATTTTAAAGCCTTGATTCTACTTTTAACACTAATTGTAGTCAAATTTTTATAGTCTCAAGCATATAAATAGTGTAAAATGTTTCATCAAAATCAATGAATTCGGTTTTTGAGTTCCCCTTAAAAATAATACATTCTTTGTTTCTTGTAACTTCAACCTTCTCATATTTTTATTCCTTAATACCTATTTTGTGCTAATGATGTTCCTGTACTTATACCTCAGCATAAAATCCCATTATAAATTCTGTTAACTTTGATTAAATAATTTATTTATGGATTGAATGTATTCATTGTGTTCAAAATATTGAAAGAAAATTTGAGGTTCAATCTTTAAAAACAAGATAGTGTGGTTATTTTACATATTTTTTCTTCTTGGTTATACCCCTGTTTTCAAATCCTTAAGGATATAATCCATATAAACATGCCTTATAAGTATTTAATTGATATCCATGGTTCTCAAATCCATAGCCTCGTCACTTGAATAATGTGAATATTCCTCATCATCTATAATTTCTATAGTTTCTAAAAATTGTGTTGTAGGTTCGCTGTGACAATGTTACACTCATCAATATTTATGATTGGTTTCCTGAGATTATAATCATTTTAAAATACTACCTCATCATAATACACAACTATCATTTACTAATTGTTTTTGTAACATCAATATCAACTTGAATTATTGTATATAAAAGAAAAAAATACATCTTTAAATTTTTCTTAAAACCTTCCACAACCCATTCCTTTATTCTTGATCAAGTATGGACTCCCAAATAGTCAAAAGTGTTTTAGATTTGGATTCTTATTGAACCAGATTTCATATGGATTCAAGTAAAAAAATTTACCCAATACGAAGATATTTTGATTAATTAAAATTATAATGATATCTTATAACAATAAATATCTTGAAGTGTCATGTTCAGTTTGCATGGTTTTGGATATATAAAAAATAATTACATTTTTTGTTCAGGAACTCAATTTTATTAAGGAGTGTAAGGAGAAATAAAATCAATTATTATTTAATTCTTATTATGGGTCCCTAATGATCAAAGTGAAGTAACTCTAATTTCCTTTAATTTTGTATCTCAACACCCTTGTGAATTTTAATCACTATCTTCCATTTTTTACATGAATTGAAAGTATTGATAGTGTCTTATTTATTAATTTTAATGTCTATCATATCCAATTCTTTGATGAATTTCTTTATTCTCTTTTATTTAAGAAAAATAATTATTTTTAGTGACAAATTATTCTCTGCTAACATATTCTTGTAACATTTTACAAACTGAAATAAATTAACTTGTCTTGTCAAACCTCTAATTATCATAACTCCATTATTCATTATCTTAACCAAAAAATGACTATTAAATTTTTTTTACAAATTTACATAATCAAAATTTTATGATACATTGAACATATAATCGTTTAACCTAATAAAAACAAAATATTATTGAGGTTTATCTATTTTTTATAAAATTTATCTAATAAAACACATTTTATTTTGAATAAATTATAATTTTTAAAGTTAATATATCTTCCTAAATATCATTCTTCATTCATAATTTTAATCAAATAAATTTTCATGTGGGATAAAAAAGAACTATATATAATCCATGGATTCTAAAATTTTCATACCTTAAAAGAAACTTCAACAATATTTTCTTGTATCTCAAATTTATTTTATTTATATATATAATAAATTGTCCAAAATTGATCTATTTTAGATGTTATGATTTCAAGACACTCATTTGAGATATATGTTTCTTGATCACACCTTTTTATATATTATTTAAACTCTCAAAACTTATTTCACATTAATTTTTTCTCAAATTGTTTCCCCAAATGATTTTTTCTATACTATTATTTTCTTCAACATGGTTTGGGCGTTGTTATTTAGCTAAGTAAATACATGTTGTGCCATATTTTATAATTTCCTTAACAAACACACCACAACACCAATATTATCCTTCAAACATCATTTTTTATAGAAATTATTTTGTTTCGTGGGTTGTTTTCCAGATTCATTTCAATAAATCAAATGAGTTGATTTTACGAAACCCTTTTATTCATATATTCTTTGAGAAGCTGAGGGCGAATTTCACTTTTTTTTTTGAAATTTTCACATTATAGATATGATTAAGATTTTATATTTCTTTATATTTCATAGCAAATAAATGTTATTATTTTTAATTGGATTCTTTTGAAAATAACATTTTTTGTGTTATAACACTAGAAGACTTCGCTTATTCATGTCCATAATCTTTTGAAACAAATATTTTTGGTTTTTATTGATTGAAAATCTATTTAACTTCCAAGTATAATTTATATTCTTATCATATTTCCTCTAACTTTAAACCTCTCCTAGGATAACTTTATTGTAATCATAATGGAATTTTTCTTTTTTGCTACCCAACTTCAATGATTTTCATTTTTAAATTGCAATTATCCTTATCCATAAGGATGATAGTGGTATTCGTATCATCAATAATATTCCTTTTCTCAACATTATCATGTTTTAAATTTCTATCTCCTTTGAAAATTTTATTCTAAATATTTATTCTAATATTTTTATCAGGGTTATTTTTGAGATGTGAATTTTCATAAATTATATTTCTAATCATCTTCTTGCATCTCCTAAACTACATTCCCATGGTGTAACCTTTGGTTGATCCTCCTTTTTCTATAGTGGAACACCCATCACAATGCATGTGAAAATAATATTTATTTTCCTAGTGTTTCATAGTTTCTAATCATGGTCGTCTCTCTTCAAGAGAATTTGGATAAAAAATAAATGACTAGATAATAAAAACAATTATTATAATTTTTTTCTGTTTTATGAATTTGAAAGAAAAAGAATAAAATAGGGGTCTGGGAATTGGAATAGAAAATAAAAATTTAAATATATAAAGAAAAATGAAATAAAAATGAATTCAGAAAGAAGGAATATACTCCCAAGGGAATCACCCAATGTAAAACTTTATTATCTCATTATTAGTCTCATATCTACATAATGAAAACATTCCATTTTATATCATTATCTTATTACCAAATTTTTTATATACAGTATACCTAAAAGTTTCAAAGAATAATACACATACACCACCTCCTTGGTCAACAAGTTAAAGGGATCCTCAATTTAGAACACCTCCTAACTCACCTACCTAGAATTAAATCACACCCATTCAATAATAAATCATCAAGAATCCATCATATGTATTTATGATATTTAAAGGTCAGGATCATAGTGTAGAAGAAGAATTTAAACATAAGAAATATTTATTGGGGACATATTGTCACTTTTAACCTCTGTTAATTATCCTAGGAATAACCCTATGTAGATAAAATACATTAAATATTAATGTGCAATGACTTTGGTTCAACAAGACACTCATCCCCCAGGAGACCCCTCATGTTAGTCACTCACTATCGTGAGTGTTAGAGATGATATTGAAGAAATAATTTAAATGAAAACTATAAAATAGATAGTGAGACAAAGAAAACTTATATTAAGAATATATATAATGTGATTACAAAATTAAAATATTTTAGAAACCATAATTTATCATCATAAGAATAAAATAAATTTTATAACTTATAAAAATACCACTCTTTAAAAATAAATTCCTTTTATAGTGTAGGGAATATAATTTAAATTAGCAAAGTTGAGAAACAATCCTCAACAATGGTCTCCAATATAGTTCAGCTCGCATATACATAGTTTTCTCTTATATAAAGTGCATGCACAATTATATTTTTCAATTTGTGTGGAATTCATTTAATATCTTTCCAATATATTCTATAGTCTTTACCTTTTTATCTTCACTTTTAATGATAGCACATGATCCAATAAAGTTTTAGAAACACAATAAATAGTGAAGAGTATGGTGTGTTAGAAAAAATTTAAAAACCATTTTCACACTATGGTTCTTAATAATTTATAGGACTTAAATTTATTTTATCCACTTTCAATATAATTGATATTACCATGAAATTATAAAATCTAAATAAATTGGTCAAATTAATTTTCACCCAAACATTTCATAGTGCAATAATAATATTTATGGTGTTGGATTTTTGTTCTTTAATATTTCACAAGGGATAAAATATTACGTGAGACCTTTTTTTGGAATTCCTTAATTTCAAAATACTATGTATCAATGTTATACTTTAATAATATATTATATAACAACTTTTAAAATAACCATGTGTATAATCTTATCCAACTCGTTTCACCTCCGAAAATATATTATGTATCCACTAAAATCTTCTTAACAATATTATGCTCCAATAGATAAGTAAAAAATATTTCATATTAATATAACTTTGGGAAAAAGACACATATCAACTCAATTATTTTAGACATCATAGGGGATATATGAAAATTCATATCCAACAACAAAATATAAAATATTATGTACCATTCGAAATATATTACTCTTGAGAAAAGTCTGTTACATATCCCAAAAGTTTCCATTTTCCACTGATCTTTAAAAATACCACATATAACTTCCAAGAAGGATATATAGAACTTATTTAAGCAAGAATTTGTAATGTTTTCTAGTACTCCACATAAAATATATTATAAATGAAGGTCCTTTTAAAAAATTCTAAGTAGATTAATCAAAAACCATAAAAAGGCATATTTAGATGCTTTAATATTCCACATTATTTCAAAAATGAAGAAAAACAATTGAAGATCAAGAATTAATCTATTTTCAAAATAAAATATAAAATTTTCCTATAATCTAAATATGTGATAATTTCACCTAAAATGATAAAATATTGGATATTAATTCCCTATAATGAAAAGTGAAATTTATTAAAACATTAGATTTATCAATTCCCCCACACTTAAACATTTCACCCATAGGAAATCATATAATACTACAGTAAAAACATATTTACAATGATATTTCCATCAATACTACTCAATTCCAAATCCTAATGAAATATCATGCTACCTAATTTGATTTAAACTCTCTCTTTCCTTACTGAATATAAAATTTTATCTAATCTCTTAGTAATCCATGTGTTCATTTTGTAATTAACTCCCTAGAAATATATTTCTTTTCACTCAGTGATTTTAAAAGAGATATTTCATCATTCTCAACATAATGAATAATCTACAATTTTTTTTACTTCCAAGAATGTACAATTCATAGAGTCATAAAAATATTTCAATCATGAGGGATTGGCATGGGTTGTTTTTTATAGGTTGAAAGGATTTAAAATGTGAAACAAATTTGAGAAATAATGGGGTTGTTTTGATATAATATAAAGGAAAATGTATTGTAGTAATTTTCCAAAAGAATGGTGTCCTTGATCACTCTCCTTGAAAATTTTTACCACATAAAGGATTTTGATTATCATTAGAAGTCCAAACTTCAAGACATTTAGTAGCATAATTTTTTTATTTTTCTTATCTCTCTTCATCTTTAATTATAGTGATGTTTTCAAAATTTTAGACTTTTAATTAAGCATAGATTGGTATATTTTTTATATTTAGATGGAATAGAAGCATAATTTTATCCTGATAATATAGTTTCAACTACCATATAAAAATTGAATAGTATTGTTTCCATCCTTCCATATTTACAACATTGATGTTTCTTATCAAAAATAGTTGTAAAAGATTCCATACTATTCAAATTATCTCTTAAATAGATTCTTCTTGGGTAGAATAGAAAAAACACTAAATAGCTCCATTATACTTTATTTCAACCATGATCATGTAACTACATCTATAAAAAGTTTTAAAGGGATCAAAGTTCTATAATAAAACTTCCTAATAAGGTATTTTATGGATACAAAGGGCTTAAAAAGGTCTAATGTACATGGAAGTATCAAAATAAAAGTTAAATGTAATAATGGGAATTCAAAATGATTTCTCAATCATATTTAACATAATTTCATGAACTATAACAATTTTAAATAAAATAAAAATATAAATTTCCAGATCTCATAACATACCTCAAGACTTTCAAGAAGAAGGTTGAGTTGATGAATGGGTAAAAAAGGTTTAAAAGCCTCTCAATTTGGGAAATATATTCATTGGAAGTCAATTTTACACATGATTTTCACATTCAATAAAACTTAATTAAATTAAAATAAAGGAAATTAAGAAAAACCCCATTTTATTTATCATTTGAATCCGTATATATTTAAATTAATTAATTTAAAAATATAATATTATAGTCTAAATCTTACAAAGAATTTATTGAGGCTTAAGAATCCTAAAAATACTCAAAAATTAAAAATATGATCATAACATATAGAAAATATCCAAAATCTAGTTATACCAAATCTCCCACTATAACGACCAAATCTTTTATTAATGAAAATTCAACTTGATCAAATTAAATGTCTTATTATGTAAAACATATGAATTTACATGGTTTTGTGTTTTTGGATTTCAAAATATCGTCAATAATTTTTACCAATGATAATATAGCTGTTGAACAGTGATCACATGATTAATATAAATATAGGGTCTTAAAATTTTCAATTTACTTAGACAAAGGAAGCGATGGCCTCATCTGGTAGAATTGATCCATAAAAATCCCATTTTTCAGATCTTGTAAAATAGGTATCATCATTTGGATTGTCTCTTGACCAAGACCAAGATGAGATTCAACATGTTATTCTTGAATGGAAGCGCCTACAGGAGAAGTGGAAGTTAGTAGAGATTACCACCCGAGCAATGTTGTACAAGCTGCCCAAAGAGTCTGTCACCATCACACACCTTACCATTATGTATTATACGGGTGTTATAAGGGGTTATGTAATAGGACCCTAGAACTATGATTATGTGCATTATTTTTTTATAAATAATATACATTCATTTTATTATTGTTATATTGTAAGTGATTTTTAAATCACAAATAGAATTTTTTTTAATATTAAAATTCAATTGAGAAATATGTTTTGATGAATTAATATATTTTTGAGTTAAATAAAATTTTAATAAAATATTATTACTAAAATAATTTTTTTAAATATAAATTATTGTACAATTTTTATGAATACAATTGTAATTTTTAAGGTTCGAAAACTGTTTTTTGTCAAAACCCATGAATTTTCAATAAATGTCATTTTTTATTTTAAAAGTGAAAATGAACATATTTAGAAAATTATTTAGATAAAATGAAAATTATTTTTGGAATTAGGATTTAAAAATTATCCAATAGTGAATTTTTCATAATTTTCTTAGACAGTCGAATTTGTGGGTAAAAATTAAATATCATTTAAATATATAATGCGTTTTTTGAAATCATGATAACCCAATAGTGATGTAATAAAATACTATAAAAGGAATATTTGGAAAAAATATCTTTTAAATTTAAAATAATGTGATTTTATATTTTTTGATTTATTTTATGGTGCCTTATTGGACCCTCCAAGACTTATAAAATATTTTTACCTTTTAAAATTATTTCCTTGTGGGTGTGACTCACCTCTACATAAGCAAGCCTAATATTTTAATAATTTCGGCCATTCAACTTATAAAATAATTTTTCATATCCCCTTTGGAAGACAACATATTCAAAAACTATTGGATGGTTTGTGGTTTTGATTAGTTTAATGTGTGGAGTCCAAAACCTAAATAATAAAGAATTCCCTCTCATTTCCTATATGAACCCACTTAATCTCCCATTACTCTTTAATATAAACATTTAGAGCTCAACCAACCTCTACCATCCTCTCCCTAGAATCTTTTTAAGGTGCCCCAATCTTCCAAGAAGCCTCTCTCAAGCCTCTCCCAAGACTTTGGGATTACACTTCCAAGTAAGGGATCCCCACTTTCCTTCCTTTCTTATTTATGTCCAAGTTTCATTATATTGTTATGCCCATTTATTTTTAATTAAAAATGTTTGGGTATGATTTTAAACCTCAGCTATACTAACATCCTCTTTTTAATGATGATAGAATCCTTTCTGTCTCATTAATTCCTCTCAAGAACACTCGTTACCATACCGAAATTCTGTATGGGATTTCTCTATCTTCATTTACATTCAAGAAATTATTTTATATTATGCATCTAAATTCCATTACATATGTTGGTACATGTATATATTTTACCCCATTACTTTCTATTTCATGTAAATATTAAGAGATACCCCTTTTTCTCTCATCAACCATTATTATGAATTCATATGTCACGCCGTTATGCTGCCGAAATTGCACTGCGATTTTCCAAGACAAAGTCATTGTGTAGTGAATACCATGACCATTTCCCTATCAAGGGTATTCACCTTTATGAAAATTTAATTATTCATTATATAGTATCATGTATTAATTACCCATTCCTTTATCATGGAATAAATGTTGATGTTTAAGGAATCCATGTTGTATGATCTATGTGGAACACTTATGCATAAAATGAAATGATTAAGATGGGAGCACCCTGATAGCACTCCAATTAATTGGGTAAAGATTAATATCATGATACATCAAGTTCAATGAGGGTTTAATCATGATAATTCAAGTTCAATGAGGGTTTACTCATGATCCAAGTGCAATGAGCCTTGACTCATGCTAATATCATGTAAAATGTTGTTTCCATATTTCCATGTTATGGTAATCATGCTATATCATGCCTTTAAGTTCACGTTTCTCTTATGATCCATTGATATGCCTATTGCCTAACATGTACTATATTATTCATGTTTTAACTTTTTTACTCCCGTACTGGGTATTATAGCTCACCATTTTTTATGCATTTCCTCAGGTTATCCCATGTAATGCTAAGTACGAAGGAATGTTGTGGTCATGTAAAATAATTTTCAAATAAAGACATTGTGTTTTATGTTCGAAGTTTTTATGTAATGTTACTAACTTCCCAAGACACTAGACCTATCGATCCTCAGAGTTTTATTAAGTTAATATTTATGAAATAAATCATGTTTAATTGTGTAATAAAGACAAGGGTTGATATAGTTAGTATTAGAGGATAGGTTATGTTATTTTCAGGATTTGGATTAGAAAACCCTAGTGAAATACTTTGGGATAAGACTAATTATAATAAAAACATCCCTAAATTTGGGTGAGTATAGAGTTAGTGGTCTATCAATAAAATATATCCCCGTATGTATACAAACAAGTAGATGTGGCTTTAGAAGAGATATATCTAGGGTTAAAACCTAAAAACACCCCTTTGAGCTAGACCCGAACAGGAACTGCTGCACAAAAATGGGCCTTGCTGCACTCGTGGTTTGACAATCCTAGGGGATATTCTTTGGTAAATTCATAATCATAGTATGAACCATTATTAAAGGATTAAAAAATACACCTAAGAATGTATGTTGGAATGTAGATCATGGATAACATATATTGAAACCTATAAATTCATAAGTTATGGAAATAAATGTAATTCATAATTTATCCATTTTTATCTTTGGATTGAACTTTATATGTTACCCCTAACATTCCTTTTATTCCAGAAAATGGACGATAATAGGAGAACTCAGGCTAACAACCGATGTGAAGATCAATGTGATGACTGTTCTAATGATAAACCCAATCCGATGGGAGAAGGAATCACAAACTTTGTGACGATACTCTCTTAGTTAACTCATGTTTTGAATAGAAACATGGGTCAAGAGGAACATAACCCCCCGAAGAAATAACAAGATGAAATCAAGAGCTTCATGATACAAAGACCACCTACTTTAAATGGATCACCAGATCCCTCAATTTCTGAACAATAGATCAACACTATTGAAAAGATCATTTCCATCCTTCAATGTTCCAAAAAAGAGAAGGTTCATCTGGTTGCTTATCATATATAGGGTGAAGCTGGGAAATGGTGGACATTGATAAAAAATATGAAGCTATAAGAAGACATCGAGGCATTGGAATGGAAGGATTTACAGAAAATGTTTTTTGATAAATATTTTCCTCCCACCATCCAACTTAAGATGGAAAGATAATTCCTTGACCTTAAGAGAAAAGATGAAAAATCCATCAGAGCGTATGAGGAAAACATCACAAGGATTTCATGATACACCTTCAACTTTTTTTGTTACCCATGAATTAAAGGTTGACCACTTCTTTGGTGGGATAAAACCTATCCTACAGAAAGCCCTGGAGATCCGTGACTTCAATAGCTATGAGGAAACTGTCTGATGTGCCCTAAAAGTTGAAATGGAGATTGGAGAGTCTCAGGGGTATCATGGGGATAAGAAAAAGAAATTGTAATATAATTCTAGTAGTCCAATGGATAAATCAAATGGTGCTATGAAATTCCAGCACTGCACTTGACAAAATTGTGGAAAGAAGCACCCCGGAAATTGTCTGAAGGGGACGAGGAAATGATTTAAGTGTGGAAGAGAAGGGCACCTTGTAATGATGCAAACATTAATTAATGGAAATTCCTATTGATCTAATTAAATTTTTATTATTGTTATTTAAAATGTGAACTTAATTGGTTTTATGTTTCTGGATTTTAAAATACCATTATGAATTGTGACAGTTTCTAATATAGCCGTTGAATAGTGGTCACATGATTTGTATAAATATTGGACTTTAAAAAATCTAATTTACTTAGACAAAGGAAGAGATTGCCTTATCCAGTAGACATGCCCCGTACAATTCCAATTTGTTAGATCTCGGAAAGGATGTGTCGTCATTGGGCTTCGCTCTTGACCAATCCCAATTCAAGCTTGAACACATTAATCTTGAGCAGAACCGACTATGGGATAAGTGGAAGTTAATAGAGATTACCACCCAAGAGATATTATCTGATCCACCCCAAGAGTCTGTCACCATCGCACCCCATACCCTTCGGTCTTATAAGGGTGTTATAAGGGGTTACTTAACAAAACCCTAGAACTATGACTATGTAAATTATTTTTGTTTAAAGAATATGCATTCATTTTATTTTTGTTACTTTGTAAATATTTTTTAATGCACCAATAGTATTTTTAGTTAATATTCAACATAGAAATATATTTAGATGAATTAATGGGTTTTTTAATTAAATAATATTTTAATAAAATATTATTATAATTAAATTAATTTTTATTAAATATAATTGATCATATAATTTTATGAATGCAATTGTAATTTTTATTATGGTTTGAAGGCTGTTTTTGTCAAAACCCATGAATTTTTGATATATCTAATTTTTTATTTTAAAAGTAAAAATTCAAATATTTATAAGATTATTTATATAAAATGAATATTATTTTTGGAATCAGGACATCAAAATTATCCAAAGGTGAATTTTTCATAATTTTCTGAGACAGTCAAATTTGTGGGTAAAAATTAAATACCATTTAAATATATAATTTGTTTTATGACATCATAATGACCCAATAGTGATGTAATAAAATAATATAAACATTATGTTAGTAAAATATATGTTTTAACCTTAAAAAATGTGATTTTGGGTTTGTTTGATTTGTTTTAAAAAGTTTTAGTGGACCCTTCAAGGCTTATAAAACATTTTGCCTTTTTAAATTATTTTTGTTGAGAGTGTGACTCACCTCTACATAAGCAAACCTATTATTTTAAGAATTTATGCCATTGGGCTTATAAAATATTATTTTCCACTCCCCTTTGGAAAAAACCATGATAACAAACCATGGTATTATTTGTGTTTTTGATTAGTTTAATGTGAGGTGTCCCAAACATAAATAATAAATAATTCCCTCTCCTTTCCTATATAAACCCACCCAAGATCCCACTTCCTCTTCACTCAAAGTCTTTGAATTTAGATTAAACCATGACCTCCTCTCTCTAGTATCCTCCCAATGTGCCCCAATCTCCCAAGAAACCTCTCTCAAGCCTCTCTCAAGCCTTTGGGATCACACTTCCATGTAAGAGATTTCTTCCTTTCTCATTTTTGTCCAATTTTCTTTAAGTTGTTATTCCCTTTTGTTTTCAATTAAAAATTTTGGGGTATGATTTTGAATCTCCCCCATACTTTCATATTTATTTTTGTATGATGGTAGTCCCATTTATCTCTCATTAATTTCTCCCATGTACACCCGTTACCATGCTAAAATTCCTCTAGGGATTTCTCTCTCCTATGTTACATCCAAGTAATTATTCTGTATTATGAATCTAAATTCCATTAAGTTTTTTGGGAAATGTATCTATATTACCCCTTACTTTACATTTCATGAATATATGATGAGACACCATTTTCTCTCTCATAAACCGTTTTCATGAATCCTTATGTCACGCCGTTATGCTGTCGAAATTGCACCACGTTTTTCCAATCCAAGATCATTGTGTAGGGAATACCATACCCATGTATCTTTCAAGGGTAGTCACCTTTATACACATATAAATATTGAATGTTAATTTCATGTATTTATTACACATTAATTATTCATGGAATAAATTATGATGTTTATTGATTCCATGATCCATGTGTCACACTTATGCATGAAATGAAAAGTTTAAGAAGGGTGAGCCCTGATAGCACTCTAATGTATTGGGTCAACTATAGTATCATGATATGTCATGTGCAATGGGTGTTGGATCATTATAATTCAAGTCAAACTAGGTTTTACTCGTGCTTCAGGTGCAATGAGGTTTTACTCATGTACTATGTGCAATGTGCCTTGGCTCATGCTAATTCCATGTTAAGTGTTGTTGCCACATTTTCATGTTATGATTATCATGCTTTATCATGACTCTATGTTCATGTTTCTCTTGTGCTCCATTTATATGCATATTTTATAACATGTATTGTATTCATCATGTTATTCCATGTTTATTCCCTTACTAGGATTTATAGCTCACCATTTTCTTATGCATGTCCTCAGGTTTTCCAATGCAATGTTAAGTATGAGGGAATGTAGTAATCATGTATAGGATGTTTTCAATAAATATGTTGTGTGTTTTATGTTCTAATATGTTATGTAATGTTCCTAATCCCCAAATATAGTAGACCTCTCAATCTTATATGTTGTATCAAGTGAAGATTTTATGTAATAAATCAGGTTTAAGTGTGTAATAAAGAGAAGGGTTGTTATACACAAGGCCATTAGACGTCTATAAGAAAAACCTGATACTGCGATAGAGTAGAGGAATGCTCCATTAGACCATAAACACACTATATATTGCCTCAACTATAAATAACTAGGGCACTTTGCAAACCATTTCCCTAAGAATTGGGTTTTCATAGGCAAAAAACAACTTCCAAGGCAGCAAGAGTGAGCTTTACCATCACTACCACCGAAAATAACCCTAAAAATGAAGTGGTGATAAGTACACTAGTTATTAATTCAAGAATAGCTAACATACATATTTTATTCTCGTTCTACGCATTCTTTTATATCATGAATTTTTAGTAGAACAATCCCAACACCACCACAAATCAATGAAGTAAAGATTTCTTTGAGAATAGAAAATGGGGAAATCATTGCGTCCCAGGAATATAACTTCTCCCCTTTCATAATTTTTGGATCGAAATTCTCAGTGAACCTCATCACAATACCTTTGGTGGAATTTGATGCAATTCGTAGCATGGATCAGCTTTCCCTATATAGAGCTACCATAAATTTCCATGAGAGGAAAATCACTCTCCATATGGAGAATCGACCCACAATTCTATTAAAGTACAAGGAGGAGGATGAATCTTCTTTAGCACCATCATCTCAAGGATGGATATTACTACCCTATGAGAATGTGTATCTTGATTAGATGATTGATTCTAAGGAATAATCCATCCTTGAAGGAATTCCTATTATGAGGGAATTCACTGAAGTGTATCCTGAGGAATTTCCTAGTCTTCCTCCTAGAAGAGATGTTGAATTCTCGATTGATTTTATACCTGGGCCATTTCCAATATCAAAGAATCCATATAGAATGGCTATTTTGGAGCTTGATGAGATGAAGAAACAAATGCAGGAGAATCTAGATATGGGGTTTATAAACCCAAGTGCTTCACAATGGGGTGCACCAGTCCTCTTCATTAAGAAGAAGAATGGGTCAATGCGCCATTTCATTGATTATCGTGACCTCCACAAAATCATGATAAAGAAAAAGTATTCTATACCATGAATTGATGACTAATTCTATCAAATAAATTGATCAAAATACTTCTCCATGATTGATCAATGGTTAGGTTATTCCCAAGTAAGGGTGAAGAAGCAGGATATCCCCATGACTGCTTTTCGTATAAGATACAGGCACTATGAATTTATAGTAATTCCTTTTGGATTCACTAATCCTCCAAAAATATTTATGGAATTTATGAATAGAGTCTTTAGAGATTACCTAGAATTTTTTTTGGTTGTATGTATAGATAATATTATAATATACCAAAAAACCAAGGAGGAGAACGAGGAGCATCTAAGCAATGTACTAGAGACCTTGTGAAAGGATAAACTCTATGAAAAGTACAAAAAGTTCAAGTTCTGGTTGAAGGATGTATCATTATTGGGTCATATCATCACATGAAATGAGATATCTTTGGATCCATCCAAGGAAATAGAAATTTAGGGATGGTCGATGCCAACATCGGTGATGGATATCCCTAGCTTCCTAGGATTAGTTGGATATTATCACCGATTTGTGAGAAATTTTTATTGATTGTCCAACCCTCTTACCAAGCTAAATCTGAAGGGATTAAAGTTTTATTGGAGTGATGAATGCTAATATAGATTCAAGGATTTGAAAAAGAGAATTATTACTATGCTCGTGCTCACACTACCCACATGTGGAGTAATTTTTGTGGTATTTAGTGATGCTTAGAATATAGGCTTGGGCTATGTGTTGATGTGAAATGACAAAGTCATTACATATGCTTCAAGAAAATTGAAAGTTCATGAGAAAAACAATCCAACAAATGATCTAGAATTGGTTTTAGTAATATTCGCTTTGAATGTTTGGCGGCATTAGCTCTTTGGGGAGTAGTGTGAAATATATATGGATCACAAAATCCTCTTGTCTATATTCACACAAAAAGAGATGAATATGTGCCAACAAAGATGGTTAGAGATGATCAAATACTATGACTACTCAATCCATTACCACCCTAGGAAAGAGAAAAATGTGGTATATGTCATATGTAGAAAGGACCCAGTGATTCTATCATTGGTGAGAATAAAAAAGGATCAAATATTATTATATTTGATGAATATGGACATTGGAATGATAAATAATGGAGCATTATTAGTCCTTTTAGAAATTATTTCTCAACTATATCTTTTTTAATGGTTAAAGGAAGCTCAAAATGATGATGTGGGGATTCAGAAGAAAGTTGAAACTATCAGAAAAGGGAAATCCTCTGATTTCAATGTTAATGAACAAGGAATTATGATATTTGGGTCAAGACTATGCGTTCCCTCAAATCCAGAGTTAAATAAAGAACTTTTGGATGATGCACATAGTTAGAATTTATCCATTCACCCACGAAACACAAAGATGTATCGAGATATATGAGAGCATTATTTGTGGGATAACATGAAGAAGGAGATCACTGAGTATACATAAAATTACTTGGTGTGTTTGTATGTGAAGGCTGAGAGGCATAAATCTAAGGGGATGATGCAACCATTACCCATACCAACATGGAAATGGGAAAACATCACCAAGGACTTTGTCACTAGGCTTCCGAAGAATTACAGATGAAACAATTCTCTTAGGGTTGTTGTGGATCGTCTAACAAAGACTGCACACTTCATTTCAATTAAAGAGGATTTCTCATTGGATAAAATGGAATAGTTATCCATCAGAGAAGTGGTAAGGCTGCATGGAGTTCCACTATCGATTGTATCCGATCAAGATCCAAGATTCAACTCTATTTTTTGGAAGAGTCTACAACATGTTCGGAATAATAAGCTAAACTTTAGTATGGATTATCATCCTCAAACTTATGAACAATCTGAAAAGACTATCTAAAAACTTGAGGACATGTTGAGATCATTTTCAATGGTATTCAAAAGAGGATGGGATCAACATCTTCCTCTGGATGAGTTCTCTTACAATAACAATTTCAAATCAAGAATCCAAATAGCTCCTTATGAAGTCCTTTATGGGAAGAGGTGCAAAACACTGTCATGTTGGGATGAAGTTGGGGAGAGAAAATTTCTAGGTCCAGAAATAGTCTAAGAAATGGTGGAGAACATTAAGACCATCCATCCACACATTAAATCTTCTTAGAGTCAAGAAAAGAGCTATGATGACAATCATCTACGAGACCTAGAGTTTTTATGTTTGATACATGGTATTCCTCCAAAAATTACCATGGAAGAGGGTTATGATATTTGGGAAGAAGTGAAATATTAGTCCAAGGTAAATTGGTCCTTTTGAGATCCTTGATCGTATTAGAGCAGTGTACTATCAACTAGAACTCCCACTAAACCTATCTCAAGTCTATTATGTATTCCATGTATCACTCTTGAGGAAGTACATAGCATAAACTTTTCATGTACTCAATCCAGAGGTGGTACCATTGGAGAATGGTCTCTCATATGAAGAGAAGCTGGTAAATATCATAGATTATAGGGAAAAATTTATATAACGTAATAAAATTCCCCTCCTCAAGGTGTTGTGGAGAAACCAAAAGATTGAAGAAGAAATGTGGGAATCATAGGAAGTGATGAAGCAGATCCCCCTCATCTATTTTTGTGTTGGAAAAATAAATTTCAAGGGAGAAATTTGTTAAGGGGGGAGATTGTAACGACCCAAAATTTACTAATGAAAATTTCTCTTGATCTAATTAAATGTATTATTTTTTAAAACATATGTACTTAATTGGTTTTGTGGTTTTGAATTTTAAAATACCATTAAGAATTTTTTCCATTGAAAATATAGTTGTTGTATAGTGATCACTTGATTCCTGTAAATATAGGGCCTTAACAAATCCAATTTACACAGAAAAAGGATGTGATGGCCTTATCCAGTGTAATTTCTCTATATGAAGCCCATTTATCGGAGCTAAAAAATGGGTTAACATCAGTGGGCTTCGCTCTTGACCAATCCCAAGCCGAGCTTTAACATGTTAATCTTGAACAAAACCGCCAATGGGAGAAGCGGAAGTTAATAGAGATTACCACCTGAGCAATGTTATCCAATCCATCCCAAGAGTCTATCACCATCGCACACCTTAACCTTATGTATTATGTGGGTGTTATAAGGTGTTATGTAACAGTACCCTAACACTATGATTATGTGCATTATATTTTGTATAAATAAAATACATTCATTTTATTATTGTTACTTTGTAATTGATTTTTAAATCACAAATAGTATTTTTAGTTAATATTAAAATTCAGTTGAGAAATATATTTTGATGAATTAATGTATTTTTTAATTAAATAATATTTTAATAAAATATTATTACTTTATTACTCTTTATTAAATATAAATTATTGAACAATTTTTATGAATACAATTGTAAATTTTATGGTTTAACAACTATTTTTATCAAAACCCAAGAATTTTAAATAAATGTTGGTTTTTATTTTAAAATTAAAAATGAAAATATCCATAAAATAATTTAGATAAAATGAATATTATTTTTAGAATTAGTACATCGAAATTATCTAATGGTGAATTTTTCATAATTTTCTGAGAGAGTTAAATTTTTTGGTAGAAATTAAATACTGTTTAAATATATAATGTGTTTTATGACATCATAATGACCCAATAGTGATGTAACAAAATACTATAAAAGTGATATTGGGACAAAATATTTTTTAACTTTAAAATAATTTTATTTTATATTTTTTTTATTTATTTTGTGGTGCCTTAGTGGACCCTCTAAGACTTATAAAACATTTAATCTTTTTAAAATGTTTTCCTTGAGAGTGTGACTCACTTCCACATAATAAATCCTAATATTTTAATATGTTCGGCCATTGGCCTTATATATTATTGTTTTCCACTCCACTTTTTGAAAAACCATGGGAAAAAACCATGGGATGGTTTGTGGTTTTATTAGTTTAATGTGTGGTGTCCATAAACTAAATAACAAAGAATTTCATCTGCTTTCCTATATAAACCCACTCAATCTTTCATTCTTGTTCACTAAAACCATTTGTAGATCGACCAACCTCTTCCCACCTCTCTCTATAATCCTCCCAAAGTGGGCCAATCTCACAATAATCCTCTCTAAAACCAGTCCAATTCCTTTGGGATCACAGTTCCATGTAAGGGATCCTCACTTTTCTTCCTTTCTTATTTTTGTCCAAGTTTCCATATATTGTTATTCCATTTTATTTTCTATTAAAAATGTTGAGGTATGATTTATCACCTGCCCTATAATGCCCTACTTCTATTTTAATTATGATATACCGCTTTATCTCCCATCAATTTGTCTCATACACACCCACTGCAATGCCAAAATTTCGTAAGGGATTTCTCTCTCCTCATTTACATTCAAGAAATTCATTTATATTATGAAACTAAATTCCATTACATATGTTGGGACATGTATATATATGAACTCCTTACTATACATTTCATGTAAATATTATGAGATATCCCTTTCTCTCTCATCAACCAGTTTTATGAATTCTTATATCACATCGTTATGCAGTTGAAATTGCACCGAGATTTTCCAAAACGAAGTCATTGTATAGTGAATACCATGCCCATTTCACTATCAAGGGTATTCAAATTTTTGCGCAATAACATATTGATTATATAATTTCATGTATTAATTCCACATTCCTTAATCGTGGAATAAATTGTGATATTTAATGAATCCATGTTGTATGATCTATGTGGCACACTTATGCATAAAATGAAATTATTATGAATGGTGTGCCCTGATAGCACTCAAATGCCATGGTTGAAGATTAGTATCATGATATATTAAGTGAAATGAGGTTTTAATCATTATAATTCAAGTTTAGTGAGGGTTTAATCATGCTCCATGGGTAATTATCCTTGGATCAGTCTAGTAACATGTAAAATATTGTTCCCACATTTCCATGTTATGATAATCATGCTATACCATGCGTTTATGTTCATGTTTCTCTTATACTACGTTGATATGCCTATTTCATAACATGTACTATATTTTTCTTGTTGAGCCTTTTTACTCCATTATTGGGATTTATATCTCATCATTTTCTTATGAATATTCTCAGGTTATCCCATCCATTGTGAAGTATGAAGGAATGATGTGGTTATGTAAACGAAGTTTTCAATAAAGACATTGTGTTTTATGTTCTAAGTTGTTATGTAATGTTACTAATTTCCTATGACACTTGACCTCTCAATCCTCATAGTTTTCTGAAGTGAACTTTTATGTAATAAATCATGTTTAAGTGTGTAATAAATAGTAGGGCTTTATACCCACACTTAGACAATTTCTAACCACATTATTATTAAAAATGATCACATATTTACAAACATAATTTTAAAATATAGTAAAAAAATAAAGGGATAAAGGGTAAATAAAAACTGAATTATTTTTAGTGAAATCTTTGAGTAATTCTCATTTAATATTCCCACTATAAACCTATATTTTAAAAAATAAAAATAATAAAATTATTCAAAGAAAAATTATTAAAAATAAAAATAAAATAAAGAAAATATATGCTTGGTTTAGACCCCATGTTGGTATTGGGTTTTGGATATTGGTTTTTTCTAGAAAGGTAGTTCCAATGGTCTCCCAAAATCTAATAATGGGTGGGGTTTCTCTGACATAAAAGACCACATATTTTTTCTTATAGTGTGTATCCCTATGAAAAAGTTATTTAGGGATCCAAAAAGATATTATAGCAGGTCCACCCCGTTATCTATTCGATATAGCTTTCATGGTGGGGATAAGATAATGTATGGTTCATATTATACTTCAGTCACTACTTGTATATCCTCCACAAAAATTTAGAGGTCCTCCTATATGTGTGTTGTGTTGACATATTTTTTAAAGGGTAAGATAGTGAAATGTAAAGTCTAAATAAAATTAAAACTACTTGAATTTATATTAAATCATCCCCTATTAAAGTGGAAAGCATGTGTTTGCTTTCATCATTCCAATCCACTAGGAACTACTTATGTAATCAATTTAATAAATTATAAATGGCTATGGAGAGTTAATTTATTACTCATTAGGTTCATATTATTCTTCTTCATACACCAATCTAATCCATTTTTTGGATGAATATAAAACTTATAAGTAGTGGGAGGTAAGATTTAATTTATTTTTTAAAGAAATTAATGAAAATGATATTAAGAAAATATTATTTACATATATTTCCTCAACTATAAATTATTATTTAATATAAATTTTCTATTTGAGTTGGGTTTTAATGGATGAAGTCTTGTAATTAATACGATCTATATTATCTTTAAATCCCATCACTCAGGTGGTGTCTTCTACCAAATCTATAGAAATATAGAGTGGTGTTACTTGTTCTTAAAATATGGGAGATTAATTCTTCTAGTAACCTTCTAAAAAGTGATTCCAAAATTCATCAAAAAGATATTAATATCCCAAATGTGTATCAAAATGGATGTGTTCTTGCTGAATATCCTCTATAAATGGATAAGAATGGTCTAGTAGTATAAATATAAGTACTCACTTCCCAGCCTCCTTGGGTTCGCTAATTTTAAAATGAGTGTAGAAAGCTCTCCCTCTATTTGTTCTAGTTATTAAGGCTCAAGTTACTACTCATTGAATGAAAGGAGATATCTCGTTAAACAATTTACTCAATTATTCATCTCTTATAATTATTGACTAATATTTTTCAACTAATATTCTCTTATATTATAAAATTATTTCTATTATTGAACCTAATATTAGTAAGTTTGTTCATAATAATCACAGTTGAAATTATTCATAAAAAGACATTTTTTATGTTTTTTTTAAATACCAAATAAAAAATAATTGAAAATTTTAAAGGCACATATAGTGATAAAATATCTTTACTTCATGTAAATGGTGAAATATTCTTAACACACTCATCACAATGTTCACAAAAATAACATTTGTTTTCCAAATGCATCATAGTGGAAAACTATAGTCCACTCTAATAAGAAGACATTGTATGAAAAAACAATGAATAATAAATCCAAACCCTTATTTATTTTTCGGTGTTTATATTTAAAATAAAAACAAAAAAATGGGGTGTGGATTGAGTGTTGAAATAAAAAATTTAAAACTAAATATGATATGGAAAAGGTTAACAAAATTGAGAAAGTAAGATATTCCCAAAATTATCACCCATAGTGAACCTTCATCATCTCATTATTAGTCTCATGACTACTTATTAAAAAAAATCCATTATATATATGATCATCCTATTCTTACCTAGCTTTTAATATATTTTATTCATAATATTTTCCAAGTATACTACAGATCCACCACCTCCGTAGTTAGTAAGTTAAAGTTATCCTCTATAGAGAACACCCCCTAAATCACCTTTCTAATATGAAATCACACCCATTTATCACTAAATCATCATGTCTTCATCATATTCCATAATGATTATGCAATAGAAATAAAATAGTGGATAATAAGTATATTAACCTAAGAAAATCATAGTTATGACAAATTTCCACCATTCCCCAATACTAATTATCCACAAAATAATCGTAAACTTATAAAATACGTTAAACATGTATGTGGAAATATTTGGGTTCAAAAATGGATTCATCCATTTGGACACCCCTCATGTTATTCACTCACCATTGCAAGTTTTGGAGATCACCGTGATGAGATATGGTGAAAGAAAACTATACAAGAGAGATAAAGTCAAAGAACACTAAAAATGTAGACAATGAAATTCTAGAATAAAAATAAATTATAAACCTAAATCTATTGTTGTAATCTAAAAGGAGAAATTGTGAATTTTAAAAATATAACTCTAAAATAATAAATCCCTTTTATATCAGAGAGAAACTAATTAAAATATGAAAATAGAAGCATAAAAAATCAACAATGGGGTATATTAAGGTTTATCTCATGCACGGATAGTTTCATTTTGAATGAAGTTATCTAGAAGAGATATTTTTTCCAAGTGGGAAGAATGAATTTAATCTTCATTTAATTTCTAACATGGTCTTCAATTTTTGATCATAAATTAACATTAAAAACTAATGATATATAAATATAATAAATATAGATGACTTGTGATATTATCCAGGAAGAACAAACCACTTCACACCATGGTTCCGAACAATTTTATCTTTAGTTTATTTCATCCCCCTGTGGAAGAACTAATTTTTTTATTACATAAGAATCTCAAAATAGGTAGGCAAAAAATTTACCCAATCTTTTCATATTGCAATAAATATATTCATGGCATGGCCTTATGGTTCTTAAATATTTTAAAAAGGATAGAATATTATACATGATATGTTTTAAAATTCTATAAGTAAAAAATAGTATGTCACCCTATGTTGTTTAAATAATATATTACGTAAGAGATTGGCCAAAATTTTTCCAAGTAAAAAATCTTATGAAAATCCTTCTACCTCCAAAAAGATATTATGTATCCCTTAATAGTTTCCAAAAATCTTAATTATTCTCTATAGTTTCTATTTATATTAAATTTTATATCTTTTAAACTCTACAAAAAAGTTACATATTAGTAAAAATATTTTCAGAATCACAGGGGATCTATGAAACTTCATCTCTGGTAGAAAAGTTTAAAATTCTACATACTGGTTGAAATATCATTTTCATGTGAAAAAGAAGTTATGTATCCCATAATTTTCCATTTATACACTTCAATTCATAAAATATCTTACATAACATTCTAAAATGTTAAATATCACCTTTAGACTCAATATATTTAAAAATTTCTTGATCAACTACCTTGAATATATTTTTTTTAAGGAAATTTTCTAAATTTTTGAGTAGTTTTTTTAAAAAAAATGGTAGATTTAATATGTTTTTTTACCTTGAATTCAAAAATGGATAATAAATATTAATGATAAATAATTAAACCATTTTCACTTTGAACTAACAAATATTCCTATAATATAAGTATGTGATAATTACCCTTAAAATACTAAATGGTAGGATTTAAATCAGAAAAATAAAATTAAAAAATATTAGGGAACAATAGATTTTTTTGGTAGAAAACTCACTAATTATTTATTTGGGATTAATCCTTTTATTATTTACTATTGTCTTCTTCTTGATACATAATGAATTTTTGATATGTCTCCTTAAGATTTTACTCACTACAATATCTCTTATCACTATTATAAATATCTTCTATAATGGATATACAAGTCATCCTAATGAATTTGGATACTATATTCTTATCACCTTTTGATAAATTTTGATTTATCTAGAAAAAATATCTTCTCTTAAAGGATACATTAACAAATTCATCATCTTTATTTTTATCTAAAATTCTTATAGGATATTAGGTAGATAAATGAATTTTTTTCCCTTGTTAAAACTTATAAAAGTTAATTTCCATAAATACTTAGATTTTCTTTTTAAGCGTCTTGACATATGGTAGAGGGTTTTGGAAAAGCCTCATATATTTTATTCTTCATTAGAATCAATATTCTCATCTTAAATATTTAAATTCTTAAATTATTTAAAATAAATTTATTTCTTTTTCTTGGACTTGATTTTAATATCCCATCCTCTTCTCATATTATAATTAATTAATATTCTACATAATTCATTAATTGTAAAGTCACCAAGATCACTATTTTTAGTGTTGAAATCATTGCATCAAATTTTTATGAAATAATTATCTAGAAGTTATTGACCAATATGGAGTATTTGGGAGTTTCTCTATAACCTCTAATAATATTTATAATTATGTTAAATCTGATAAATAAATCACTAGTAGATTCATCTTATTTCATTTTTATATCTTATAATTGGATCATACTAAATTATAACATAACTTCCTTCAATTTCATATCACTTTAATAGAAGATAAGATATTTTTCCTATATTTATTTAGAAGGTTTACAAACCATGAATTTTTGGAACTTGTTTTTAGATAATATGAAAATCATTTAATTTATTAAATTCACAACACTCTAAACATTTTTATTATCAATTAGAGACCAGGTTATGGTTTCCTTTAGAATTTTGAAACCCTGAAAGAAAGAATTTGAACATCAGGACCATGTGATAGAAGATAGGGCACTGATTATCCATTGATATAAGATAATATTCATTGTTTATTATTGAATTTTTATGTGATTCACTATTCATGAACACCAACATTAGTGAAATTTAAAATTTTAACCATATTTCCCACCATGTTTTCAATTCATACATAAAATTCACTAATAATCAAAATAATTTTCAATAATTTAAAATGTACCTAATGGACTTGATTTGAATATTAAATTGTATGATCATGTTACAAAGGTTATGGGAATATTTTTTCTATCTAGATCAATGGGAGATTCATTGGGGAAGATAATATTTTTGGCCATGAATTATGAATTTTATTCCAAATGTGATCTTGAAAACACTATATTAATATTAATGCATTAGAAATGTTACATTTACAATGAATCTAAAATTTATAAAATAGATAGAGGAAATAAGTTAGACAATTTCATTAAAATGTGATCCAATCAAACTCTATGTATTAAAAGGTGATCCAGGTGGCCCCAATTAAAGATAAAAGTCTCGGCTATATTATATAGCCTAGAATAACAACACAATATATATATTATCAAATTGAAATGGAATATCTAAATGGGATGAAATTTCAATAGAAATTACAATAAATATTTGGTCAAATTTTATTCTTTTATAACATACCCATATTTCTTTATATATAATATCAATTTGTTGCATAAAGGGTAGAAAAAAACTCACAATGATTTTGGGTCAAGGTTAGAAAAGTATAAATTTCAAAAATATTCCACACACCTATTCCAACTTAAATAAAGTGTTAAAACATTAAAAAATTGGGGTTCCAACCAAGTATCCAAAAATTATTATTTAGGGTAAATAAATATAATTAAAGGATAAGAGTTTGGTGATTATATTTCAATTTATAATGTTAAACTATCATTTTTACTATGCATGTTGCTTCCTCTTTTATATTGATCAAATCAGTCTATTTTCTAAAAACAATGATCATTCTTCTTCTTATATTATGCCATTTTAATAACATGTTGGTATTTTTAATTGAATGAGTGAATTTATTCACACCAATAATGTAAAATGCTTCAGAAAATATTTGAGTGTTTTTTATATTCATGTTTTATCCAATATAATTCCACTTAAGTGAATCATGTTTTATCTTCTACTATGAGAGTTTCATTAATAGAGGGATAATCCACTTATGGGTAAAAATTGAGGTTTCATCGATATAGATTTAATGTTATATGTTATTCTATAAATTTTAAATCATTTATTTTAGTTAATATTTTATTTTATTATTTTCATTACCTAGAATCCTTGCTAAATTTCAAGGCCACAAAATTTATGTTTTAATGTGATACTATACTATAGAGATCCCATGAATATGATCCTAAAAATTTATTGGTGATTGGAATTATATTTATTATGTATTAAACATGGAAGTGATGGGGGTTGTTTTAATACATTTGAATGTATATGTCATCAGTTAAACAAAGAAACTTTTTTAAAAAAATCTAATCAATCTACCACAAAAAATAACACAAGATCAAACCATTGAAATTAAAAAATATTACCAATATACAATACTATTATAGGAACGCAAATTAAATAAACACAAAATTTAGGCACTATATAAATAAATGAATCTAAATAAAATTAATGTTCCTTTAGGTTTATTATTAAGTTTCTGAGTATTTGATAACTGTAACTATGATGTAAGTGACCGCTTCCACCCACTGTGTGAATTTGGATGAAATAAATTTTAGAACCATTTCTAAGGACCCAAGTAAGTGATCGTAGACACTCCCAAAATATTCTCACCCCATATATTTATTCTCCCCTCCATTAATCTTTTATCTTACCCATTCTATCCTTCCATGTATTTCATCCTATATTTATGACCTATCAAAATAACTAGTTATGGTGGATAATTTCATGGGTGGGGAATCAAGTGTACCTTGCTGTCTTTTTCCATTATATAATGCACTTAATAAGACTCTAGATTCTGAATTTGAGTCCAATACAATTAAAGGCTTTCCATTAAACCCATTTATAAGCCCAATAGGGAACCAAAATAGAAATCCAAATGTGGAAACCCTTAACATGGAAAATGTGGTTTATAAAAAAATGAATGAATACCTCACACCTACCAAGACCAATGAACCATATTTCATTAGAAATTACACCCTATGAGATGAACACAATTTATTCGCACTCAATGTCATAAAAACCCTTCTCTCATTTCATGGGAAAAAGAATAATATACCTTACATTCATTTTAATGAATTAAATAATATTATTTAGACCATGTGAACAACACATAAAATTGAGTCCTCTAAGATGAGGCTCTTTTATTTTTCCCTAAATGATCATGAAATTAAATCATTAATTTGTTTGACTAGCATCCATACATTCTTGGGGAAAATTATTTTTTTTTATAAAAAATACTTTCCCCAACATAAAAACATCACACATAAAAATATAATTCAAAATATTTTTGAAAAATATGCAGAGTAATTTTACGAAACATAGGAATAGTTTAAAGAAATTATAAACATAGTATCTCACCATTTTTTCCAATCCCTGAATTTTTTTTGAATATTTTACGATGGATTAGAACCCAAAAACAAACAATTCAATGAAAGGATGTGTAATAGGACCTTTTGAAGAAAATTCCAAAATAATTCTTATAAGTATCTTGAAGGTCATCGGGAACAAAAACAAACTTGAAATACCTCATCTTATAATGGGAATACACCCAAATCTAAAACTATCCACACAATTATGGAAGATTAATGTCTTAGGGATAAAATCATAGCCCTTACTAGGAATTTTAAGGAGATTAATCTTGGGAAAGTATAATAAATTCAATATGTTGACCCAGTTTTTAAAATTTGTGAAAAACATGAACATAAGAATACCAATTTTCTAACTACTCCATCTATTAATGATCTACTTTTTAGAGGACCACCATCAGTGGTAAATTATCTAAATATTAAAAATCCACACCACCAAAATTCATTCAATCAAAGGAAAAATGGCCATAGGGATTTTATTGGAAAGATAATCAATAACACAATTATCTAAAATGTCTAAATCCCTAACATCTATTTTTTTTCCAAACCCTTCCCAATTTCAATCCCAATGGGTCCAATTAAAACATACCTCAATCAGATTCTGACAACCCATCTAAAAGGTTAAATATATTCTTATGATAAACCAACTAACTTCAAACCAATCACAATATTTCATCTCCTATTACCTGATCAATGGTTTAAATAATAGCGAAAATGAATTATAAAGTTTTATGCCTAAAAAAATAAATATTATCCATTAAAACTAGTAAGGAACCCATGCAAACTCAGTTTTTCTCTTCCCTAAACTTGAGGCAAGGAAATAATTTCACATAATACCATCTAAAATAACTCAAAGATATTATTGTCTTGAGAAGTGGGAAATCCATTGAAAAACATGAATAAAAAAATTCCAAAAACATTTTATGATTTATTCTCCCATGATAATGATAAAAATCCTCCCAAAAAAATCCACCAAAAAAACCAAGCAAGCTACTACATTCTTTCATAGATGAAGAGGAAAACCTAATACATAGATAAATAAAAAATCAAGGGAAATATTTTCACTGAATAATATTAATATCCAACAGATAAATTTTATCCAAATCATACTTTTATAATCCAAGTACCCAAAGTAAATTTTCACTTTTAAAAGGAAATTTTCTCAAAAAAACCATGCCCTTTTTCTTAATAATGTGTACACAAATATCATGGGAACCATGTCTCCTAATTTGAAACACTAATATTGTCTATAAATTAGTGTGGATATTGGAATGAAAAAGGTTATCAAGAAATTATGTGATCTTTTATATGAGGTTATCCTCCTTCTATATGTCATATATTATCAATTAGGCCTTCAGGAGATCAAACCCATATTTGTCACTATAAAAATTATTGATCCTAGTGTTTAAGTTCCTAAGTGTATCTGAAAGGAATTTCTTGTAAAATCTGAAAAAAATTACAATGTCGATTTTAATATCCTTCAAAACCATAAAAATGTTGGTTCTGGTAAGAAAAATCATATCATCCTTGGTCATCCCTTCTAATAAACAATCAACTCATCCATACTAGTTAGGAATAGTAATATGATCATAACCATTGAGACCATGAGTTGTGATTTAAACATTTAAAATGAAAGCTCTTAAATTTAGGATAATAGGGGGTACATGAGTTCAATTGGATATGATGTGTTAAAAGTGATCTAGTGGAACATAAAGGATTTTTTAAGGATTTTTAATTCAATAACAGATTGATTTACTTTGTTTAGATGAGTTAAATTGTACCCAAAAGATTTAGTCCCTTTTATACAGCTTTAATGATTCTTTTTTTAGGATCATCTATTAGTGATCCCTTTATATAAATCACTAACTTTGAGAATATTTCCATTTATAACACAAATATATCCAACTTTGGGGTTTGAAAAATCTATTATAAAGGAACTAATAATGTATGATATTCTAAAAAACAAACCAAGTTTGACTAAAATTCTCAATTTTCTCCAAATTTATTTAACCATATCGAGAATAATTTTATGGTACTATCTACCTCACTCAAGTATGCATTATTTTGGGACAAAATCCCCTTATTTTCATCTCTTATTCATTTTAATCAAACTAAGAGTGGACGTTTTGAGATATCTTAAACAAGAAAAATAAAGCATTTAGATAGAACATTTATGATATTCCTAGGATTAACCCAATAAATGGGGCCCATAATATTATTTTAGAAGCCAATTATAATCATGTTTAAAACCCCAGTGGAGACTAAATCCCAATATCAAGGATGTGGTATGGAAGGAAATTCTTATGTTGTTCAAAGTTGGTATTATCTACCCTAATATAGAGAGTGAGTGGGTAAGCCCAATTCATGAGGGTTGTTAAAATCCTATATTTACTATTATTTCTACAGAGGATAATAATATTCTTCTTATAAGGGATGGTATTTCTTGGAAATTTTGTAGTGACTATAAAAATTTGAACTTATACTCTAATATTGATCATTTTATTTTTCCATGCACTGATCAAGTCCTTGAGTGAGTAGTGGGACATGAGTTTTAATAATTTATAGATGACTGTTTAAGGAAAAATTAAATTGAGTTTTCCTTAAAATATCAAGGAAAAAATACCATTCACCTATCCATTTTCAACCATTTTATTCATGTTCATTCCATTTAAGTTATTTAATTCCCCTAGTACCTTCCAACAGTGAATTATGGGAGTTTTCTATGACCAAGTGTGGGTGTCTAGAAATCATTATGGATGAATTATACACGTTTAGTGACATATATTAGAGATTCATATGAAATAATGAGAGGTTTTTGTCAAGATTCAAGTAATATAATCACTTATTAAATTTATAAAATTTTCATTTCATGTTAATGTATAGACTAGGAAATGTGTTCCTTCTTAGGACATGTTGGTTTCTAAATAATGTTCATTAGTATTTTCTCCCCTATTGAATGACCCCTTTATACTCTAATTATGAACAATCATAATTTTGTATGGATAAAAATATGCGAGGAATCCTTCTCAACACTGAAGACATATAATATATCTCCATCCATTTAGGAAGCTCATTTTGGAAATATCATTTTGAACTCTTGTGTGATTGAAGTGAATTTTTTATAGGACATTCCTTAGTAAATTGATTTAATAAAACTCCATTTTTCATTTATTATTTATGAAAACATTTAATTATGAACAAATCTGTTGAACCAACACTACTAAACAATTGCTTATTTTTTTTTATTTTTTATATAGTAGTTTATATATTATCTATTAAGATCCCCAATCAATTTTTTCACTGATCATTAAATATTGGGACACCTTTTTCAAAAAAAAATATCCTATTAAAAAATTGATTATTTATTACCTTATCTTGATAGAATTTGATATAATAATTAATGAAAAAAGGTTGCTGAAAATGGGGTAGTAGATCACTTTTCAAGGTGGAAATTCAAGGATAATTTATCACATCATTATATGAGTGGTTCATCTTTTGATTATTACCTCTATTTTGTAAGTTATTTCATATGGTATGATGATATAGAAATCTAAAAGGTTACGAGAATCATTCCAAAATTACTAGGGAATCAAGATACAAGGAAATTAATTTCTTAGGCCAAACACTGTGTGTTCAATTATCACCACCACTATAAGTTTTATCATGATATAGTCATTATGAAATGTGTCTTAGAGGAAAATAAATATGTCATTCTAAAATTCAATTATATAGAGGCATGTCATGTACAATTTTACACAAGAAGACCAATATAATAGATTTTTAGAGTTTTTTATAGCTAATCCAATTCAAGTATTCTTTCTCATTCTATAATTTTTTTTCTCTATATTAATAACTATGATACACCACTAAAGGGAATTAAATACCCTTTAATCCCATTCTGATTATTGAAAATCCTTTATTATTATGGAATCCATTTTAGGGTCCCATTTCTATACTTTTTGGGATATATATACACACTCTTAGTTTTTAATTATGTCTCTAAATTGGTTGAGGATATTCCAACCAACTCCATCGATCATAATTATTTGATTTTCTTCCTTAAAGAAAAATAACTTTCCTATATTTATAATTACTAGGGTTATCATCAGTGAATATGGACCCCATTTTTTAAAATCATCCATTTCATCACTTATACCCATGTATGAGATCTCTCACAAATTTTTCACATCATACCACTCAAATCCAATGGTCTTGATGAGATGGAGAATAAAATAAAATTCCTAAAAAAATTTCAACCCCTGTAGAAAATATTGGTTATGGATTCTCTTAGATTCCCTTTATTTATGTTTGAATAAATACAAAATCATCCTTAATATAAAACCATTTCAATTAGTTCATGGTAATGCTTTTCATTTACTAGTTGAAATTGATCACGAGGATTTTTTTCAATCATGAAGCAAAATTTTAACATTTCCTTAGCTGAAACAATGATGAAATTAGACTTTAATAAACTTGTGTAACATATAATGGAAGATTTTCAAAATCCATGGATAAAAAAAGTGAGAGTTTAAAACCTATTAATCTTATAATATAAAGTTCAAACACTTTGAATCGTCAAAATATATGGTCCTATAGTTTCTTGAATTTCATTTTCTCCAGAGGATGGTATGTTCAAGGTGGTGAATTCCGAAAATTATTGATCATGTGTACCCTCATGGGGAAGTTCAGATTTAAGATCGCATTGTTGGTTATATCATTAAGGATAATGGTCATAGGGTAAAACATTTCATTGAATAATTCCATGAAAATGAAACTAGGAATGAGTTAAATGATCCAACATATGATCCAAAGAACACATGAAATGTTTGGGGGCATAAGCTAATCTAACAACTTAAAACTAAGTACATATCGGGAGTGTACATGAATTCTTTAAATCTTTTATTTTATTTTCTTTAATTATTGTGTGTTCTTGTATTTAAAAAAACTTATTAAATAAAACTGATAATAAATTGGCATTTAAGAAAAATATTCTTTGAAAAAAGGGAATCCCATAGGTCAGGAAATAAGCCATCTGGTCTTGTAAGGGTGTGAGGCTCAAATCGATGGATGAAGGGAGGTAGGAGAAGTACACCTACCACTGGCCTATGTGCAGTCTGAATTCCATTTTATATCCCTTATATATATAGTTATATTTTAAATTTATTATATATATATATATTATATAAATATTTTTTTTATGTTTTATTTTTTATTTTAACCTGTTGACACCACCTAGTCATGGGGTGTAGAAAAAGCTATTTGTTCCCCCTTAAGGGTGTAGAAGTTGGTTTGACCTAAGTCATCTCCCAAGAGTGGTGTTTTGAATCAACATTTCACCAATGAAATATATAAATTAAAAATAAATAATTTAAATGAATTTTATGAAAGGGACATGGTTTTTGAAGATAATTTGATAGAATATTGACTCGGTTTTAGGTTTGGATTCCATTTTTTAATTCTATAATGTCCAGTTAAAAATTAATTTTTTTGATTAATTAGTTTAATGAATGGATTAATAATAATATATCCTTTTCCACCCTTGATTAAAAACTTATTAACAGTGAGATTAATCCTCCCAATTTCCTTGGTTGGACTATTCTCTTTCTAATTGTGTAAGTGACAATGTATATCCCCTGTATTACCTAGGAAATTAGAAATTAAGAATTGAGTACCCTAGGTGCTCGATTATCACATTGTGTCTTACCCAAGTGTTTATAAATCACTATGAAATTCTCTCCATAACACTAGATCACCCAATAAAAGTGATATAGTACAAAGAAGAGGGAGAATAAAATTATTTAATCAAGGAAATTTAATAATGTTCAGTTTTGAAACAAAACACAATCACATCTTATTAAATGTTTAAATTTATAAATTGAAAACCATTTATTAAATAAAAATAGATAGAAGAGTTTTTTAAAAAACTAAGACACCAACATTAAAAAAGGTCACCTACCCTTCAACCAGTCACAATAAAGTTTTACCCCTCCCTTACGAAGGAAATAATGGAGGTAGATGAGGCAGAAGACCGAATGGAAGAAGAAATAAAACTAAGTAGTAAAATAGAGCAGTAATATGTGTTTCTTTATTTGGGACTCAGAACTAACTCTTGATGGAAAGACCCTATATTTATTGATAATTTTTATCTTTTTTCTCAATTTCTGCAAATCAATTCCAGTATTTTTAAAAATATACCTGAGATACATTTGGTGTTTCATAATAGATACAACTGAGTATATCTAGTGTTTCCTTATTTGGGGAGGAAATGTGGCATGATTGATTATTTTTTTGTGAGCAACTCATGAATGGATTATAGATAAGTGGAAAAATTTATTGGGGGTACCATGGGCCTTATGAAATTATAGCTTTATAGAGTGAAATGGGTGTATGGAGAACGTGACAACGACCACCAGACCTCATCCAACCTTCACTGTGGATAAAGGCTTGAGAACTTCATCTTGGTGAACTAGAAATGGGCTATTAGTGGATCAATAAAGGTTAAAATACAAGAAATTCATTTAACATTATCCGGACATAATAATGGCTAGATGAGTTGAGGAGTTTAAACAAGGCTGAAGGTTGTCAGAATAAATGATCCCCATCTAAATAGTTGTAGTGGATGATGGAACTATAGTGATGTAAAATGGGTTCAAATATAGTTCCTATAATGGATTACATGAATTTAACCTGGTATTTTGGAGGATTAAGAGAAATATTGGTTTTCCAGTGGTGGAAATAGATCAATGGTTGATTATAAGTCACTGCCAACTCAACAGTGGCTCACGAGTCACCGTAGGTTCTAACGGTGGATCATTAGATTCAATTGAAAAAATTTACAATAGTGGACCACGAGTCACCATTCGGTCATGAGGAACCATTGGACCTAAAATGTGGATTGTGAGCCACTATTGATAAAAATATATAATGAAGGATCATGAGTCAACATTGGAAAAAATTTCCAATGGTGGATCTAGTGCACTTAGTGGAGTTAATTGGAGGAATGATCCTTTCTGGTGTGGTGGGTAAAGTAGAGCACTGATAGTGGCGAATCCTCATAATCCAACCTTATCGGTGGGAATATGAGCATTGAATTTGATCATGGAAGTAGTTTAGGGTGTAGGAGATGATCCCTCGAGTTTGGGTTCTTTGACAGTGGTGGAAGATACGGCCCTGAGCTTTGAAGACGTCGACCATGGAGTTCTCTGGGAGTCGAAGTGTCCGACGGTTAGGATGAGCGACAGAGATGGTGGACCACAGTGTTCATACGGGTCATAGGGAGAATTTTAGTAGGGGTGTGTGCATTTATTTGGAAAGTGAATAGTACCTTTAAAAATGAAACCCCACATCGAAACTTGGTTGTGGGGGTGCACTCCTTTATAGGAAAAGTCATGGGGATCCCACTGTAATCTTGAATCTTGGGAGTCGGAGGACTCCTGCCTACCACTATGCATTTCCCTATACCAGTGACCCCTTCCTCTTGTTGCTCCATGTATTTCACCAATATGGGTAGGTGCTCCTTGGGATTTAAACCAACTATGTATTTCCAACAGAATTGATCCCCGCAGGCCTTCAATGGTCTTAATGCCCCTATGTGACCTCTTCCAGCCCATATAGGTTCTCCCCAGGACCTGTATGGATGGCCATCGCCTTTATGGAGTGGGTTAAGTGGGTTTGAATTAATGGTTGAGGGACTTATAGGCTTGGGACCATTTTTTACCTAAAAAATATAAAAACTTTGATATGTTTTAAACAAAATATAGAAAATAAATTCCCAATTTCCACTCCTAATAAATTTATTATTTTTAAATAATTTTAATTCCACACTTCAAACTTCCCATAATTTAATAAAACACTAAAATTCATTGTCATTTACATTAAAAACCATTACAAATTCAATGAATTTTTTTAAAAACTATGTAGGGAATTTGTATTGTAAAATACCCCCACACTTAAACAATGATTTTCCTCAATCAGTAAATATCAACAAGGAATTAAGAGGCTTTTAGTGTTACAAATATTAAAATTCCAATGTAATAATATTAAAGAATTATCAATGTCAAATAAAACGTTCAAATTATATATAAAACATTAATTCAATTTACCAAATTCCAATGAAACAATCAACTCAAGGATTTTACTCTTCACCTTTTGAAAATCATGGAACTTCTTCTTTCATCTATTTAAGATCCTTGATTTATTATTATCAAACATGAAAAATCATGATTTACCTCTCCTTTTGAATCTTTTCACTCATCTATCATGATACAATTCAAGTAGAGTTATGATCATATCATGAGAACATGATCCTTTTCTATAATATTGTAAAGTAATAACTTTATCAACTTTATAAAGAAATAAAGTCACATAAAATCATGATGTATTTCATTAAAGGATCAAATGAATATAAGGATTAATGTTGGTATGAATTGATGTTTTTAATTAAGGCTCAATGAGGAGGATTATCTCTTATGTAAAAAGAATTATATCAAAATTGAAAGTGTAATGACATCCCCCCTTTAATTTTTAAAAAATACAACTTCACACAAAACTCAAAGTAAATGTCATGATCAAATAAATCATAATTAATGATTTATTGACCCTCTTGAATTTTTCTCTACTTTTAAACTCATTTTTTTATCTTCAAATAAAATTTTTATTCATTTTTTTATTTTTTGAAAGTTATTCTTAGAATAAACCTCACATACACCACCTAATCACATTTGATAAAAATCATAGGTCTCAAAATGGTTATTTTTTATTTCTCCAAATCACAACCCATTTTCTTCATATTTTGGTATTTTTGGTCATTTTATATTTTTTTATTCAAGAAGGGAAAACAATAAAGTACAATGTATGAATAAAAAACCTTCCTTAACACCCAAAAAATAGCACCCCAAAACATTTTACTTACAATGCATTTCATATATTTATTTATTATTCCATTAACCACCACATTTCAACATTAAAATAACATAAGAATACTATGAGTAGGGAAGGAATGGGTACAATAATGGATTGAAACATGACTAATCCCAATAAATGTTATTAATGGTCTCTATGGGATACAAAATGATTAATTTAAAGGTGGTGTTCAAGGATAAAGGATTTTAAAAAGATGTATCAGTCATTTTAAATGTGTTTTTAAATAGTCATACCTTTTAAATATTTGAATGAATGTTTTGGTAAGAGGAATGTCCCAATATCACTAATGAAATATGCTTAAGAATTAAATATGAAGTACTTCATCATGAAATCCTCTCAGTAATGGAACAATTTATTTTGGAAAAACACTGAAGTCATGGTTAATAATAATAAATAAATTTATATAAATTTAATAAATTAAAATCATGAAAAATAATAGAGAAATTTATTTTATATGAATTAACTAACCCCCTCAAAGAATGATTATTCAGATCAATACCAATTCTTTATTTTAATCATCAATTTTTCCATTTGAATCATTTAATTTCATTAACATTGAAATCTAAAAAAGATAATAACAGTGTCAATCAGAACTCAGGTTTCCTAGATAAGTTGAATAATGCATAAATTTAGGAATGGGCATGCAATTTATAGTTTAACACAGCTTTTTTAATTTTTAAATAATAAAATATTTTTAGAAACATGTAGTAAGTTCCCTTTTTAGGAATGTGACAATAATATTCCATTTAATATATTTGTAATATACAAAAGGGTAGAAATTTCTTTTACATATTAAAGGGGAATGGAATAATATTCTTGGAATCTCTTTTTAGAAAACATTGATTTTGGACCGAAGAGAGGGTAATATCAGGCTTTATTAAAAACACTTTCTCAACTATATTATGTACAAAAGAGTTGAAAATGGTTCCAATAAATGAGTATGTCATGATATAACATATTATAAGGAAATTTTTTAATATTATTGAGAGATAGATCATAATATTTCACCAAAGGAAGCATAAACATAGAAAATCTTGAAAAGTAATGAGATTATCTTAATAAACTATTATAACATGGTATATTGGGATCACAATATCCATGTAAGTAAAGGAAATCAAATGAAGCATATAATATAATTAAAATATTTATATTCATGATATCGAATATACAATTGAAGTATATGCACATAAAGTTTTACCATATATGATAACTACAATCGTTTTGTGAGGCAGTTGTTTACCATGCACAAAAATGGTATGTTCGACATCAATTAGATGGAGGTTTGTGTATGTTTAGGTTAAAAAAATTGAATAAAAAAATCAAAGTATATGGAGGAAACTGGTTTTTTCACACAATAAGAGAATAAAGTGGTTTTTTGGGGTCGAGGAGGAAAATAAACGAAAGGAGATTGAGAGAAGACGTTACCTATTAATCAGGAAACTCTTTTGGGTTAGTGACAAAAGGATTCATTGAGAAGGTTTATGCACATAATGGTATTTAAGGTTGTTAGGAGGTTTTTTTGTAGGAAACTTGGGCAGATCATTGATGAACATAAATGGTTTTAGAGGTCTGACTAATTGGTAGAGGTGTGGGCCTTTTATAGGGAAGGAAAATAACTCACATGGTTTTTTAGAATCAAATTAGGCGTGCACACGTTCTTTCCTAAAAAATGTGTAACCAAACAAAAAAAACTCAATAATGGAAGGTTTTTGGCCAACATTTGGACATAAAGTTGGTTTTTTACAAGTTTATAGATCATTTGGTCCCTTAATCGATAGGTTTAGTCCCTAACTAAGCTTAATTGGGCCTTAACCGCTATGATTAATTTTAATCACTTTTACTAATAATTTTGGTCAACAATTAACATGGACTTATTATAATATAGAAATTATAATTAATACAATGGTGGGTGTATTATTTTTTAAATTACAATCATATAAGTGAAAAATTAAGATTAATTCTAATCATGCATACTGGATGAAATAAGGGGGTTTTAATGGTGGAAAAAGTTCAAAAGTTTGTTAAGAATTTATACTCAGTTTCGAATTGAAATTTATTCTAATGAATTTAATTTTATTAATATATGAAATATTAATCTAATGTTACCATTGAACATATTTATAATATCAATTATCATTAATAATTAATTATAAAAAGGCAATTTTTAACTAAAAAGCAGTATCTTTCACTTTTCATCAAAAAATGACATTTCCCAGAAAAATACCAAAAATTCACCCCATGATAATTTTGATGGTATGAATTCAAAAATGAAGTTTATTTTATCAATTTAAATTTATAAATGTGTCCAAACTAACTTTCATTATTATAAGTTGTTCATTCAAGATAATGAAATTTTTAACATAAAAGGAATTTACCAAAATTCCTATCATTCATTTTAAATATGTTTTATTTATATAATAAAACAATAATATATATTTGGAATGTTTCATATAAATTCAGTGTTGTATTCATCATATGCCGAGTCGGTGTTTCTTGTAGTGCATCCAAAGTTGGTGTTTCTTGTAGTGCAAGACAAGTTTGTATTGTATGTGAAAGGAATGATTCACTTATTATTTTAAGAGATATATATATAAATAACTACTTCCACTGTCATGTGAAATGAGAAATATTGATGTAACGCCCCGACCCTAGTTTCCTAGAGTCGGTGCATTATTACATAACATTGGCATGATCACAAGAAAGATCAAATCTCGAAAGACCGATTGGTTTAGTAGCCTTGGAAACACTAGATATATTCATAAGTTTTACATTACATCATAAAATCAAAAACTACTACAACAACATAATGTTTCCACAGTCCACACTACAATCCCCTCATAATATCCCTACAGGTCATTCATAACTTACATCTTCACTTCCTGGGAAAAATAAAACATAGAAAAGGGGTGAGCTCAAATGCCCAGTAAGGATAACAATATAGCGGAAACTTTCATCAATAAGAATAAACATTTAAGGCAATGTATAACTAAAACAAAAGCCTTTTAAACATGAACTTTCAACATGGTATGGCATAAATAAAATGAAATAATGTCATTTACTTATTCACATGGATATTCCACTAATCGAATAATCACATGCAAAAATAAATAACCACTTTCATAATGTTGGAATGCATAATGCCAGACTATCATAACCACATAGCCAAGGCCTCGTGCCAAGACTACAAATAAGATTTTGTCAAGGCTTTGTGCCAAGACACTAGTTTGTCTCATGAGACCTACCGATGCATCGAGGAGCTATAGCGGGCTCCACCCGTCACTTATTAAGTCCAATGCATTCCCATATGAAAAGGTTTAAACATAACATAAACATTCGTATTAAAACTAGCATACGAAATGTCAATACTTTCACAATAAACTATGAATGGTATAAAAATAGCACATCCACAGTCAAACATATCACAAAACCTTCAATACAATATAGAAGTTTTGTATCATAATAAATCAACTTCAAATAATCTTAAAATCCATCAAAGGATGTTGACATAGATGAAATCAAAATTCTTTTTAAAGAAATATCTCCTTTTATTTTGAAATCATTTAAGATCCATATAAAATAAAACATTTTCTTTGAAAATATTCTTATAAGCTTGTAAGGAAAGCTTTGAAGATTTTATAACGGTGTAAAATAACCGCACCCGCCGTATAAGTTAAAAAAAACATTTTTACCTCAATTCTGTCGAAAAGGTTAAAAAGGACCTTGTTTTGAAAACGACGGAAAGATTCCTTTATAAACCTCTTATAAAAAGTCAAACAAGGGTATAAATGACTTTAACCCATATTCTTGTAAATAGTAAAAATGTTTTGAAATACATTTTGAAGAAACATGGATGTGGATGATAACGAGATCCCAGTAGATTATTACGTATAAACAACCTCGGATAAAGAAGAGATTGTGAAATAACCCTTACCTTGTACTTTTCCTTGGTTGGGGTAGGTTAACCTCCTGTATAATGGTGAAATAATTGTTATTAAATTATACAAGAATCATATATATTAATATGATATCATATATGATCTTTTAACATTGATTTATTAATAATATCTTAGAATTATCATCGTTTCGGGTGTTAACTTACTCATTTTCTTTTATATGTTTTGTTACATAAGCCATGTTTGTTGTATCTTATTCATATCCAGAATGATATCAAGTCCTTAAACATCATTTTTAAATCATAAAATGATAATTATACTTGAATGGATACGATGGAGAATGAATCTCATCGCGTTCGTGGAGACGGTAGTTCGTACGTACGCACGAGCGACAATATCATTCTTTTGATATTAAAATAATATATAAATGGATGGTATATCATATATACAGAATCATTAACATGTTATATTTATTATTTACATGAGTTACACATCATTATTATACCCATCCAAATAATATTATATTGAATAACAATTACACCACGACGTGGAGACGGTAAGCCGTACGTACGCACGTATGGTGACATGTTATTCAAAGGGTGGATAGAATACTGAATATGGTTGTACCATACTTATAATAACATCACAGTATATGTGAGATACTGGAGTTATTATTTTAGAATGGTAAGAACAAAGGAAGAAGAAGTGGAAGAAGAAATGAACTTAGAAAAGGGTGGTGAAATCATTACCTCTTCTTCGGGTTCTTCCTTTTGATTTGATCAAAAGGGCTCCTTAGGTTGGCTTTCTGATCAAACTAAGGCCTCTAGGTTGTATTTAGGGATGTTGGGAGAGTATTTGGGCAGAGTTTGGCCGAACCAAAAGGCTTTGAAGGTGTGAAGAAATGAGAAGGAGGAGTGCCCTTTTATAAGAGGGGTGAGGGGCACCTTTGGAAAAGCTAGAAATATTAATTTATAATAAATTCATATTCGGTTTACAAAGGCTCCAAAGTTGACTATTCAAAGGATGAGGTGTGGATAGGTCGAAAACAACTCATCCAATAGAATTTAGACAGGTTTGGGTACTTATATTAACCTTATCTTTAAGTATTAACTCTAAGTTAATTAGTTTCACTTTTACAATGTCTCTTTGTATTTTATATATTATGGTTAATAAACTTACTATATACATCCAAGCGACCCCCAAGTGGTCCATTAATGAGGAACCTATCATAATATAAGTCTCTTGGCCGAACCTTAGATTTTTAGGAATTTAATATCAATTAATAATATAATATTTGTTTTAAGAACTCTTTTATGTCAATTTTGACACTATTCAATAGTTGATTTTTGTGAAACTCCTAACAGATTGATTACTTCGAAAAAAGTCAATTAAATCAATCCTAATATATCTTATTATCATAGAAAATTAGTTTAATTCATTAAAAGTTTCATATTATAATTATTTGGGTATTTATAAGATCAATTATTTTTATTTTTCACTATTTTAGTAATTACTGCATCATCATTGTGTCATAAATAAAATAAATTATATAATGTCTAAAAATTATAAATAAAATATCATTATGTAGGAATTCTTTTTAGCTTTCTAATGAATATTTATAATCGAAAATCCAACATGTATAACCCTATGTAAAAATTGTTCTTCTAAAAGATGTAAGCTTATGCCATTTTTATTTTTATTTTAACTTTATTAATATAAAGTGTCCCTACCACATACAAGTGGCTCCAAGGGGTCCCCAAATTGACCAAAGGATGCCCATGGTCGGGTATGTGTCCACCAATAAGGTTAGGACACGTTTTAGGGTAATTTTGTATTATTATAATATTATTTTTTTTAACCCTTATTTACCGGATTTACCCTTTAACCATGGTAAATAAAATATTTACCACAGTAACTATTCAAAATGTCTAAAAATAAAAGTTACCTATTTACACAATTTGAACATCCTGATTCCAAATATGGAATCCATTTTCCTAAATTCAAAACAGAGAAGTGGCAGAAATTAATTTAAAATTAATTCCCGCTGTTAAAACAAAAAGCGTGTTTTTAAGAGATAATAACTATCAAAAGATTGACACTTGTTTATGTTCGGTTTAATTGTAAAATTATGTCCAATGACCAAAATTATATTAAATGGTAAAAATATATTCTAAATATACTTTAAAACCACTCAAATTCATAATTTATCACTAGTAATTAATTTGATTAAAAAAGTTGTTTTTAATTAAAATTTAGTAATTTTCACTATTCATCAAAATATGAAATTTATCCGAAATGTACCAAAATTTCACCCTAGGCTAAATTCGATATTCCGAATCCAAAAATGAAGTCCATTTTCAAATATATAATTTCAAAAAGTAGGTATTACTATTCATAATGGCTAGTTTGATTAGTTATGGTGTGTTAGAACTCGGTGTTGCGTACAACACACGCTATCACATTATTCGAAGGGAAACGTACCGTAGAAGCTTGGGGTGTTACATTCTCCCCTCCTTCAAATAATTGCGTCCTCGCAATTTCTAGGGTATTACTGCATAAAAAGACTCGGGTGGTTCTTCATCATAAGTTCCTCGGGTTCCCACGTTGCCTCTTCCATCTTATGATTTCTCCACAAAACATTTACCAGACGCGTCGTCCGGTTTCTCAGTACTTGTTCTCTTGTATCAAGAATCCTGACGGGCTCTTCACAATAAGACAGATCCGGTTCCAGTTCTAATTCCTCATAGGTGAGTACATGCGTTGGTTCAGGCATGTATTTTCTCAACAGAGATACGTGGAACACATCGTGAACTTTGGAGAGACTTGGCGGCATTGCCAATCGGTAAGCTACAACCCCAATTCGTTCTAGAATTTCGAAAGGTCCGATGTACCTGGGACTCAATTTTCCTTTCTTACCAAAACGTATGACTCCCTTCCACGGAGATACCTTCAGGAAAACATGATCTCCGACTTGAAATTCCAAATCCTTCCTTCGATTATCGGCATAGCTCTTCTGCCTACTTTGAGCTGCTTTGATGTGATTTTGGATTACCTTCACCTTTTCCACCGTTTCCTCCACCAGTTCTGGGCCTACAAGTTTTCTTTCACCAACGTCATCCCAACAGGTTGGTGTACGACATCTCTTTCCGTATAACGCTTCATATGGTGCCATTTGTATACTCGAATGGAAGCTATTGTTATAGGAAAATTCTACCAGAGGTAAATATTGATCCCACATACCCTGAAAATCAAGTGAGCAAGATCTCAACATGTCTTCTAAGGTCTGAATAGTCCGTTCTGATTGTCCGTCTGTCTAAGGGTGGTAAGCAGTGCTCAAATGAAGTTCTGTATCCAGGGATTTCTGAAGACTTTTCCAGAATCTTGAAGTAAAACGGGGATCACGATCAGAAACAATTGATAGGGGTACTCCATGAAGTCTCACAACTTCATTAATGTATAGTCTTGCTAGACGTTCCAGGGGTAGATCTTCTCTTATAGCAAGAAAATGTGCTGACTTGGTAAGACGATCAACAATAACCCATATTGCATCATTCCTTCTAGGAGTCTTCGGTAGCCCCATGACAAAGTCCATCGTAACATTGTCCCATTTCCACTCCGGTATGGGAAGAGGTTGCATGACTCCTCCAGGCTGTTGCCTTCCAGCTTTGACTTGTTGACAAATCATACATCTTGACACAAAATCAGCAATCTCCCTCTTCATGTTGTCCCACCAAAAATGTTCCTTCAAATCTCTATACATTTTGGTGCTCCCAGGGTGTATAGAGAAATTGGAACTATGAGCATCATCCAGCAATTCCCTTTTTAGATCAGGTATATTGGGAACACAAAGTCTCTTCCCGAATTTCAAAATTCCATCTTCATACACAAAGTCTCTCAATCTCCCATCATTCACAGCTTTAATCTTCTTTTGGAATTCGTCATCATCGGTCTGAGAACTCTTAATCCTTTCTAGTAAAGATGGTTTGGCAACCATTTGAAAAAGCATTGATGTTTCACCTTCCCTGGTTATTCCCATGTCCATCTTCACTAGATCCATGAAAATTGGATCCCTTTCAATTCTCATCATGTTCAAAACTCCATGGTCTTTTCTGCTCAAAGCATCTGCCACCTTGTTTGCCTTCCCCGGGTGGTAGTGTATCGTACAATCATAATCCTTGAGTAATTCAAGCCATCTCCTTTGCCTCATGTTGAGTTCTTTTTGTGAGAAAATATACTTCAAACTCTTGTGATCAGTATAAATCTCACATTTTTCACCATAGAGGTAGTGCCTCCATATCTTCAAAGCAAAGATCACAGCTGCTAACTCAAGATCATGAGTAGGATAGTTTTGTTCATGAATTTTCAACTGTCGTGATGCATAGGCAATAACTCTATCATTCTGCATAAGGACACAGCCAAGTCCTTTCTTTGATGCATCACTATAAATAACGAACCCATCATTCCCCGATGGTAGAGTCAATATAGGAGCATTGACTAATCTTCTCTTCAGTTCTTCGAAACATTCTTCACACTCTTTTGTCCAAACAAATTTAACCCCTTTACGTGTGAGCTTCGTTAATGGGTTAGCCAATCGGGCAAAATTCTGGACGAAACGTCGATAATAACCTGCCAAACCAATAAAACTACGTACCTCAGTTATATTCGTAGGTGCTGGCTATTCTTGGATTGCCTTGGTCTTAGAAGGATCAACAGAGATTCCATCTTTAGAGACAATATGGCCAAGAAAAGAAATCTCCTGAAGCCAGAATTCACACTTGCTAAACTTCCCATTAATTCATGCCTCCTCAGAGTCTTCAAGATAACGCGCAAGTGATTTTCATGATCTTCGTAGGTTTTGGAGTATACCAAGATATCATCAATAAATACCACCACAAATTCATCGAGATACTCCTTGAAGACTCTATTCATCAGATCCATGAATACAGAGGGTGCATTAGTCAATCCAAACGGCATTACAGTAAACTCGTAATGCCCGTACCTGGTTCGAAATGCTGTTTTCAGAATGTCTTCCTTCTTCACACACAACTGATGGTATCCAGATCGAAGGTCAATCTTTGAAAAGTATTGAGCTCCATGCAGTTGGTCAAATAAATCATCAATACGAGGTAGGGGATACTTGTTCTTTATCGTTATAGCATTGATCTCCCTGTAGTCGATACATAACCTCATAGATCCATCTTTCTTTTTAACAAAAAGAACAGGGGCTCCCCATGGAGAAACACTAGGGTGAATAAATCCCTTATTACTCAGTTCCTCTAGTTGTTTCTTTAGTTCGACTAACTCTACAGTGGCCATTCTATAAGGGGTCTTCGATATAGGCCTTGATCCAGGAATCAAATCAATAGAAAACTCAACTTCTCGTTCTGGAGGATGTCCAGGTAAATCTTCCGGAAATACATCTACAAATTCTTTCACAACAGGTACATCCTCTATTTGAACATTCCTTTCCTCACCGACAGTTATTTCATTCTCTTCCTCCCCAATAATTGAATTAAGTTGAGCTACTGGGGGTGGATCTAAATAAGAATTAGGTGGTGACGATTCTGCTCTAAAAATAAGGTGCTCCTTATCATTATCATCAAGAATCGTAACCTCTTTCTTCTTACAATAAATCTTCGCATCATAGTCCAAAAGCCAGTCCATACCGAGGATTATATCAAACTCAATCATAGGTATGATGATGAAATCAGCAGATAAAGAAAATTTATGTGCTCTAATGGGGACTGATTCACAAAACTTTGTTGCAACGATACTTCCCTTAGGAGTTTTAACTGACAACTCCCTTATTAAATCAAATTGGAAATATCTAATTTTCTTAGCAAACTGGGAAGATATGAAACAATGCGATGATCCAGAATCAAATAATGCATTTGCTAAACTTGAGGAAACCATTAAATTACCTGCCACCACGTCTTTCGGAGCTTCTACCTCAGCAGTAGTGATAGCATAAGCCTGGCCTTGATCCCTTGGCCTTTTCTGAGGTAAGTTCTCCTGACGCTTAGGACATGCATTTGCATAATGCCCCATCTCCCTGCAATTGTAGCACTGAACGTTGGTAGCTTCCTTCTTCCCCTTGCAATCATGAGCTTGGTGGCCTTTTTCACCACACTTGTAACAGACTCCCATTCCCTTCAAGCAAGTACCAGGATGTTTCTTCCCGCATTTACCACAAGATGGATATTCAACCTTTCCCTTCTTCCCCTTATTTCCGTTCCTCGATTGATCAGCAGGTCTCTTCTTCTCTTGCTTTGCTTTAAAGTCATAAGACTTATAGAATTCCTTTTCGGTCTTTATAGCACATGAGACAATGTCTTCGTACGATGAAAAGGATTGTGAGACTAATGCTCGACGGAGAAATGGTTTTAACCCATCAAAGAAACGATCAATCTTACTTCTTGGGTTGCGAATATAATCTCCAGCATACCTCGCTAACCTTGTAAAGTTAGCCTCATACTTTGTGACATTCTCATCCTCCTTTTGTCTCAGACTCAGAAATTGTCTTTCCATATCCGCTCGATGGTCGCGAGGGAAGTATTTTTCTAAAAACAGATCTTTGAATTCCCTCCATTCCATATTTGATACTTCATCATCTTCCTTCGTATTTTGAATCAATGACCACCATTGATCAGCATCTCCAGTGAGGCGGTAAACTGCCATGATAACTTTTTCCCTTTCACTGCTCCCCAAAGCCTGAAATATTTTCTCTAAGGAAAATATCCATTGCTCAGCTACTAAGGGATTTGTATTCCCATTGAACGTTGGTGGTTGTTGCCTCATGAATCGATCTAACATTGATCCTCCACGCTGCGGATCAGGGTGCTCCATACGGGTAAGGTTATTATTCATAACCTGAGTAAGTTGTCCCAGTATGGTGATTAGTTGATCGGCACCAGTTGCATCACCAGCCCCACTATAATTATCTTGAGCAGGAGGGCAATCCCTACATGGAGTGCGCGCATTGATACGGTTTCCATTTCTTCCACTAGGCGCCATTTCTAAACAATGGCATAAACTAGATCAGTTTATGAATCAAAATACATAATCCCATACTTATAAAGCACTTAACATAAATTGATCTATTTATGGATATAATCCATAATAATAATAATGTTTTCTTTGAGGAAGTATATACTCATAAACCCTTCATAATGATTTGTAAAGATAGTGAGAGTTATCCTAAGCATATCCCCCGGGAGTGTCGTAACCAAGAGTGCAGCAAGGCCCGTTGTCGTGCACCAGTTCCCGTTCGAGTCTAGCTCAAAGCGGTGTTTTCGGGTTTTACCCCTAGGTACATCTGTGCCAGAGCCGCCTCTACCTGCTCGTATCCAGACAGGGATGTATTGCTTGGAAAACTCACAAAATCTCTACAATACCAAAATTCTAGGAAGTTCTTCTATACTAATCCTCAAAGTTCATCTTAGGTCTACGTGCTCTAATCAGAGTTTATCTAAATCTAGCTTCCAAGGTTTGTACTAAACCTCCTCTGATACCAACTGTAACGCCCCGACCCTAGTTTCCTAGAGTCGGTGCATTATTACATAACATTGGCATGATCACAAGAAAGATCAAATCTCGAAAGACCGATTGGTTTAGTAGCCTTGGAAACACTAGATATATTCATAAGTTTTACATTACATCATAAAATCAAAAACTACTACAACAACATAATGTTTCCACAGTCCACACTACAATCCCCTCATAATATCCCTGCAGGTCATTCATAACTTACATCTTCACTTCCTGGGAAAAATAAAACATAGAAAAGGGGTGAGCTCAAATGCCCAGTAAGGATAACAATATAGCGGAAACTTTCATCAATAAGAATAAACATTTAAGGCAATGTATAACTAAAACAAAAGCCTTTTAAACATGAACTTTCAACATGGTATGGCATAAATAAAATGAAATAATGCCATTTACTTATTCACATGGATATTCCACTAATCGAATAATCACATGCAAAAATAAATAACCACTTTCATAATGTTGGAATGCATAATGCCAGACTATCATAACCACATAGCCAAGGCCTCGTGCCAAGACTACAAATAAGATTTTGTCAAGGCCTTGTGCCAAGACACTAGTTTGTCTCATGAGACCTACCGATGCATCGAGGAGCTATAGCGGGCTCCACCCGTCACTTATTAAGTCCAATGCATTCCCATATGAAAAGGTTTAAACATAACATAAACATTCGTATTAAAACTAGCATACGAAATGTCAATACTTTCACAATAAACTATGAATGGTATAAAAATAGCACATCCACAGTCAAACATATCACAAAACCTTCAATACAATATAGAAGTTTTGTATCATAATAAATCAACTTCAAATAATCTTAAAATCCATCAAAGGATGTTGACATAGATGAAATCAAAATTCTTTTTAAAGAAATATCTCCTTTTATTTTGAAATCATTTAAGATCCATATAAAATAAAACATTTTCTTTGAAAATATTCTTATAAGCTTGTAAGGAAAGCTTTGAAGATTTTATAACGGTGTAAAATAACCGCACCCGCCGTATAAGTTAAAAAAAACATTTTTACCTCAATTCTGTCGAAAAGGTTAAAAAGGACCTTGTTTTGAAAACGACGAAAAGATTCCTTTATAAACCTCTTATAAAAAGTCAAACAAGGGTATAAATGACTTTAACCCATATTCTTGTAAATAGTAAAAATGTTTTGAAATACATTTTGAAGAAACATGGATGTGGATGATAACGAGATCCCAGTAGATTATTACGTATAAACAACCTCGGATAAAGAAGAGATTGTGAAATAACCCTTACCTTGTACTTTTCCTTGGTTGGGGTAGGTTAACCTCCTGTATAATGGTGAAATAATTGTTATTAAATTATACAAGAATCATATATATTAATATGATATCATATATGATCTTTTAACATTGATTTATTAATAATATCTTAGAATTATCATCGTTTCGGGTGTTAACTTACTCATTTTCTTTTATATGTTTTGTTACATAAGCCATGTTTGTTGTATCTTATTCATATCCATAATGATATCAAGTCCTTAAACATCATTTTTAAATCATAAAATGATAATTATACTTGAATGGATACGATGGAGAATGAATCTCATCGCGTTCGTGGAGACGGTAGTCCGTACGTACGCACGAGCGACAATATCATTCTTTTGATATTAAAATAATATATAAATGGATGGTATATCATATATACAGAATCATTAACATGTTATATTTATTATTTACATGAGTTACACATCATTATTATACCCATCCAAATAATATTATATTGAATAACAATTACACCACGACGTGGAGACGGTAAGCCGTACGTACGCACGTATGGTGACATGTTATTCAAAGGGTGGATAGAATACTGAATATGGTTGTACCATACTTATAATAACATCACAGTATATGTGAGATACTGGAGTTATTATTTTAGAATGGTAAGAACAAAGGAAGAAGAAGTGGAAGAAGAAATGAACTTAGAAAAGGGTGGTGAAATCATTACCTCTTCTTCGGGTTCTTCCTTTTGATTTGATCAAAAGGGCTCCTTAGGTTGGCTTTATGATCAAACTAAGGCCTCTAGGTTGTATTGAGGGATGTTGGGAGAGTATTTGGGCAGATTTTGGCCGAACCAAAAGGCTTTGAAGGTGTGAAGAAATGAGAAGGAGGAGTGCCCTTTTATAAGAGGGGTGAGGGGCACCTTTGGAAAAGCTAGAAATATTAATTTATAATAAATTCATATTCGGTTTACAAAGGCTCCAAAGTTGACTATTCAAAGGATGAGGTGTGGATAGGTCGAAAACAACTCATCCAATAGAATTTAGACAGGTTTGGGTACTTATATTAACCTTATCTTTAAGTATTAACTCTAAGTTAATTAGTTTCACTTTTACAATGTCTCTTTGTATTTTATATATTATGGTTAATAAACTTACTATATACATCCAAGCGACCCCCAAGTGGTCCATTAATGAGGAACCTATCATAATATAAGTCTCTTGGCCGAACCTTAGATTTTTAGGAATTTAATATCAATTAATAATATAATATTTGTTTTAAGAACTCTTTTATGTCAATTTTGACACTATTCAATAGTTGATTTTTGTGAAACTCCTAACAGATTGATTACTTCGAACAAAGTCAATTAAATCAATCCTAATATATCATATTATCATAGAAAATTAGTTTAATTCATTAAAAGTTTCATATTATAATTATTTGGGTATTTATAAGATCAATTATTTTTATTTTTCACTATTTTAGTAATTACTGCATCATCATTGTGTCATAAATAAAATAAATTATATAATGTCTAAAAATTATAAATAAAATATCATTATGTAGGAATTATCTTTATCTTTCTAATTAATATTTATAATCGAAAATCCAACATGTATAACCCTATGTAAAAATTGTTCTTCTAAAAGATGTAAGCTTATGCCATTTTTATTTTTATTTTAACTTTATTAATATAAAGTGTCCCTACCACATACAAGTGGCTCCAAGGGGTCCCCAAATTGACCAAAGGATGCCCATGGTCGGGTATGTGTCCACCAATAAGGTTAGGACACGTTTTAGGGTAATTTTGTATTATTATAATATTATTTTTTTTAACCCTTATTTACCGGATTTACCCTTTAACCATGGTAAATAAAATATTTACCACAGTAACTATTCAAAATGTCTAAAAATAAAAGTTACCTATTTACACAATTTGAACATCCTGATTCCAAATATGGAATCCATTTTCCTAAATTCAAAACACAGAAGTGGCAGAAATTAATTTAAAATTAATTCCCGCTGTTAAAACAAAAAGCGTGTTTTTAAGAGATAATAACTATCAAAAGATTGACACTTGTTTATGTTCGGTTTAATTGTAAAATTATGTCCAATGACCAAAATTATATTAAATGGTAAAAATATATTCTAAATATACTTTAAAACCACTCAAATTCATAATTTATCACTAGTAATTAATTTGATTAAAAAAGTTGTTTTTAATTAAAATTTAGTAATTTTCACTATTCATCAAAATATGAAAGTTATCCGAAATTTACCAAAATTTCACCCTAGGCTAAATTCGATATTCCGAATCCAAAAATGAAGTCCATTTTCAAATATATAATTTCAAAATGTAGGTATTACTATTCATAACGGCTAGTTTGATTAGTTGTGGTGTGTTAGAACTCGGTGTTGCGTACAACACACGCTATCACATTATTCGAAGGGAAACGTACCGTAGAAGCTTGGGGTGTTACAATTGAAATGTTATATTAGTTAAAAAAGTAATTCTCAAAATCTTGGGTTGTTACATTCTACCCCCTTAAAATGAATTTCTTGCTCAAAATTATTTTAGGTTATCAAATGTTAAATAATTGAAAGTATCATTCATAGAAACCCACATCGTAAAAATGGATACTAAAACATCCATTAAAAGGGAAATTTTGGAACCATACCAGTTACCCAATGTAACATAAAACTAGGTTTCCACATGGGAGAACATTTGTGGAAAGATAAAACGTGGATATGGAAGAAAAAAAACCACCAAATTTTGATGGAGAGTGGTATACGAAATGTTTAGGAGATGGTTAAAAACCAGAAATCCATAAATTTTTGAGGACTTAAGGGACCTTCTGATTCATGAAAAGAATAGGTATAGGACAATATTTTTCGTTTCAAGAAAAGTTAAAGTGTTTTCATTAAATGATATACTTTCATGGTTTTTAGAAAAAGTATCCCTTTATTGTTTGTTGATCCACTTCACCTCCTTCTATAAAAAAATAATGTTACTCAGGCTTCATTAACTTATTACTTAATACCTCTTTCTGATAATATGAAATAAGAAGAAAGTATTAATATTTATCAAACTAAATTTAATTATGCTTATCTACATGAACACATACTTTTCATATGTCATTCGTGGTTTCTTTATCATTCTTAGAAAAACAATTACATGAACCACCTTGTTGATTCTCTTCATGAGACTTCCATAGAGGAAATTGATTTTCATAATACCCATACTTTACACATTTAAATAAGTCATCAATTGTTAAAACATTAGGGATGCCAACATTCCCATTGATTTTGTTTACTGAACTCTTCATTTTTTCCTTTAATTTACTTGCTTTGTGTCCTTCTTTTCCACAGTCAAAACACCTTCGTGTTCATATAAGACATTCAATTAGGTGATTATTTCAACATTCTTAAGATATAGAAAACCAAATAATCTGTCCTCCATGGTTTCCATTACCCTAACTCTCAGTGAACTCATTCTTTGTCTTCATTGGTGAGTTCGAGAGTTGGTTAAGGTAAACATTGTTAATAATGTTCCATGAAAACTAATTAGGCGTAATCACGGTGTCTTTAACTCTAGTGGTCATATCAATTGATTGTTCATCATAAAATATTACATCCCATCAAACATTAATCTAGAACCTTCTGGTTCCCAACATTGACTAATACCACAAGCATATTGTGAGCAAGACTTATCATAATAGAAAACCTCATAGTCATGAAAATAATTTCATATAGGATGTATAAATTAGGACACCTTCCTTAATCTATGGCATCATTGGTTTATCCTAGGATATTCATAGCTAAATTAAATCTAAATCCTTCATAATAGTTCATGCAGAGTTTGTGAATTCGAAAAGCATACCCCGAGGAGTGTCAAACTAGGTGTGCACCAAGGTATGTTTTCATGTACCAGATTACCCCGAGTCAAGCCTAGAAAATCTTTTCAAAGTTGTTATCCCTAGGTACATCTATTCCAAATCCACATACACTTGTAGTATCAAGATAGGTATGTATTTCTTTGAAACCACTCACTCTATCCTTTACCAAAATACCAGTACATTTTCCTAAACATCAACTCACCCTTATACTTATCCTTAGAGACTTCCATAGACTAATCCATTAAAAAATTACAAGGGATCTCACTAAGGTTTTATCATAATAGTTTCCAAGGGTCAACTAAACCTTCCTTTGATACCAACTATATCATCCTAGGCTTAACAGAAATGGATATTACATAATTTTAGATGAATATTAAGTATATTACAAAAACAAATTCCAGAGGCCCATAATAGTTTAGTGTATTTGGAAACATGAGAGAAACATTCTTTATGCTAGTGAACTATCTTCAACATCACCCATAAAGATCTAAACATTTATCACTTCTACTTCAAACATTTCTTAAAAAACTAGAGAAAGGAAACATCAGAAAGGGGTGAGCTCAAATGCTCATTTTGGGTAATCAAGGGAGACATGTAATCATAAACATGATCATAAGGGGTATTAGAACTTGATCATGAAGAAATAAGATCATTCCCTATACATCAAATATCATTAAAATTATAATGGAATAAATATTGGTAGTTCATAAGACACGAATCATAATGAAATAAAGAGAATAGTCCATGAAAGAATAACAAAGGAATAAGATATGTTATTCTGGAATACATAAACATGTGATATCATTCTCTGTAAGTTAAGAAACACTCCCATAACATATCAGGGAAATTCATGGGAACAGAACCCACTGGGTGGGACACACCACCATCCCCAGTCACAATTATTTCCTTGTAAGGGATTGAGTTTCCCCATCTTCTCGTAATGGATCGGGTTTCCCCATCTTACATCATCATGGTGAAACACCTAATGGTCCAGACAAAGAACCATCCCCGATATAAGTCATTTCCTTATAAGGGATCAGGTTTCCCTATCTTCCCATATTAGATCAAGCCTATTGACGTGATTTCCATCATTATCTAATGATTTATAAATCTTTTCTCAATGCATTAGAGGGAGATATAGGTCCCACCCATCAAATAATGAAATCATACATACATGTTCCAGAAAATCATAAATAAAAATATAATTACCCCTGAAATAAATTGGGTATTATAATCAGGTAAACATATCATAACCTATAGAAAGATACAGTTTTCATAATCATTTCATCATAAACATAACCTGTGAAAAGAAGCGGGTTTCAAAAGCATATAAACCGTGAAAGAGAAATGAGTTTCATAAACATATTTACCATGAAGAAGAAATGATTTTCATAAAGCCCATGGAATTAATCATAACTCATTAATATAAAGGATATGAATGGAACCATTAGATCATTTCATAGAAAATAATGAGTAACATCAATTGATGTAATCTTAGATAGAAAATAATTTGGAAATATACACTAAAACATTTCTTAAAGAAAATATATTTTCTTGTTTGGAAATGGATTTTTTATTCATAAAACGCATTGAAAATCATCTTAATATAAAATATCATTAAGAATTAAAAATAAGTCATGAAATCATTTTGAAAACCTTTTTTTGAAAATATTTAAAATAATATTCAAAACATTTTAAAAACCTTTTTCACTAAAAAACATGAAAAAATTTAAATAAATATTTATTTTCTTTTAAAAAAATTTATTTGAAAATACTTTGAAAACTTATAAAAAAAATTGAAAACATTTTGAAAATAATTTTTCTTGAAAACTTATAAAAAAAGCAAGAAAAATTTTTGAAAACCATTTCTTTTAAAACACTATGAAAAATTGTAAATTGGACTTTGAAAACACTTTGAAAAACGTTTTCCATGAAAACATATAAAATAATTTTTAAAAAAAATTAAAATAAATTTACTTTAAAATTTCTTTTAAAAAAAGTTTCTTAAAGATTAACCTTTTGATATATGTAAAGGGATCTTCAAAGAAAGGATGATGAGTAAATTCGTACATGTCGTACAAGGTCAAAAGAATATTCCTTCGGAATAGTAAAATGGGTAGAAAAGTTCTTTATTCTTAAAGATACAAGAATTTTACCTTTTAGATATTTGTAAAAGACAAAAGGGTATAAACTTATTTTACATATTACAGGGGAATTGTATAATATTCTTTGAAACTCTTTTTAGAAAACATATATTTTCGACCCAAGAGAGGGTAAAGTCATGCTTTCCTAAAAACACTTTCTTAACTATCTTATGTTATGTGGTGTATAAAATGATAAAAATACATGATTATATCATAAAATAACAGAGTATAAGGAAAATCATGAATATTCTTGAGATATGGATTGTAAGATTTCATCAAAGGAAGCGTAAACATAAACAATCATTAAAATCAATGAGATTGTCTCAATAAACTCTTATCACTTGGTATCTTTGGGTCATTCTATACATATATGGAATGGAAATTTAATGATAAATATAATATCTAGAAAATATTTAGATTCATGAAATGTCTTGTAAAATGGATATATATTCACCCCCAAAAAGCGTTTAGGTGCATAACAAAACATGAGTCTGAAATAAAGAAAATTGAGAAAAATATTTTTACCAATTTGGTAACTTTTGAACTTAAACCCCATGAAGGAATGATTGTAAAATGTGCATATGAATACCCATAAATATAATCACATATAATAAAATAATGTTCAGTACATACACCACACAAAAATAAATATTGGTGAACATAGCTTGTATCTCACAAAAATTAAAAGTGAGATGAAATCCCCTTACCTTGTGTCTGGACACTCTCCATACTCAAACATGATTACTGTATAATAAATATCAGATTACTATAAATATTTAATAAAATATTACTCTTAGATATATTTACATATATGTTTTTATTATAACCTTATATTACCCTCTTTTTTATGATCTTATGTTAAGGTTTCACTTTGGGTAATATTAACTTTGTTATTTGTATGTGTCTTAATTTGTCACATCTTTGGTCTTTATACTTGTATCATGATTCCAGAATGTAAACCATGAAATAAATACCAGGTACAAAAATTATATGTGTATTATAATAATATATATAATATAGGAGTATAAAATGAAATACACTGTTTATGGAGATGGTAAGCTATAGGTACACATGAACGTTGTTTCTGTTTTTATTTTCTTATTGAAAGAAAGTATTTAAATGATATATATATATATGAATGTATATATATATATATAATTATTAAATTATAATTAATATATCTTATATATCATATAATTTCATTAAACCCATCCTTAATACATTCAATGTGGTGTGTGAACGAATCACATCACTTTGAGGGTGCAGTAGTCCACATTTCCTCAAACGAGATTACCGTATTAACACAAAATAGAAAGTAAAGAGATGTGTGTTTTAAAAGGAATAAATAAGATTATATACATATTAAATATAATATATTACATATATGAACAGATTTTCCATCATAATGGACACCATGATTGGTGGTAAAGGATAAATTAACAATAATCTTTTCATGAGGCAGTTGTTCTCTATACACAGAAACATAATGTTAAAAATCCATTAGATGGAGGTGTGTGTAAGTGTAGGTTAGAAATATTGCATAAAAACATCATAGTATATAGAGGATACTAGTTTTTTCACCCAATAATGGAATAAATTTAGTGGATGTGGTGGATAAGGAAAATAAACGAAAGGATCTTGAGAGAAGATGTTACCTCTTAATCAGGTAACTTCTTTTGGTTAGTGACAAAAGGATTCCTTGAGAGGTTTTATCACCATAAGGAGGCTTAAAGGTAGAATATATGATTTTTCTTAGGATAATTTGGTAGATATTTGATGAAATAAAAAGGTTTTAGAGGTATGATGATTGGGTATAAGAGGTGGCCTTTTATATGGAATGAAAAAGACTCATATGGAATTATTAGAAACAAATTAGGCGTGCACATGTTATTACTTAAAAAATGTCTTAAAAACCAACATAACTAAATAAGGGAAGTTTTTTGGAATAAATTGGAACATAAAATGGGTTTTCAAAAAGTTTTTAGGTCATTTGGCCCCTTAATATTTAGTTTTAGTCCGTAATTAAGATTAATTTGGCCTTAACTGTTGTGATTAATTTTAATCACTTTTAATAATCATTTTGGTCAAAAAATAACATGGTATTATTAGACTATAAAAATTAGACTTATTAAAATGGTTTATGTATGATTTTTGAAATTCAAATCACCGAAGTGGAAAAATTATAATTTGTGATAATCTTGTAGACAAGACGAAATAACAGGGCTTTAAAGTAGGAAAAAGTTCAAAAAGTTTGTTAAGATTTTATACTCAGTTTCAATGTGATATTTATTATAATGAATTAAATTATATTAATACATGTAATATTCATCAAATTTTACCTTAAAATATATTTATAATATCATTTAACATTAATACTTAATTAGGAAAAGGTAGTTTTCAACTAAAAAGAAGTATTTTTCACTATTCATCAAAAAGGACGTTTCTCAGAAAAATCCCAAAAACTCATCCTAGGATAATTTTGACATTCTGAAATAAAAAATAATTTTATTTTGTCAAATTAAATTTCTAAATGAGTCTATAATTAATTTAATTTTTATAAGTAGTTCATTCAAGAGAACGACATTTTTAACATAAAAGGACTTTACAAAAATGTTATATTTCATTATAAATATGATTTATTTATATAAAAAAATTATAAAAAATATTTTTAAAGTAGTTATTAATATTACTATAAATAAGTTAAATGGTTAGGTTATAATTCTATCATTTTTTTAATAATATATATAAATATGTTTCATCCAAAGTCAGTGTTGCGTGCATCGTATACCAAGTCGGTATCGCTTGTAGTGAAAGCCAAGTTGGTATTTCATGTAGCATAATACAAGTTGGTATTTAATTTTAAAGGAATGTTTGAATTAGAGTTTTAATATATATATATATAACTATTTATAGTGTCTTGTTCAATGAAAATATTAAAAATTTAAATTAATTCTAAAAAAAAGTAATTCTCAAAATCTCTTTGTGTTACATTTATGGATAACTATATTGATGTTTAATTCCATGTTTCTTAAGGTATGATTCAAAACCATTACGTTTGTACTACTTTAAATTATATATTCTCAGTATCAGTATTTAATCCTCTTAATATCTTTTTATATCTCTTCTAAAAAATATGAACATTTCCACAACCTTTGATTTATGCGTCATAAACATAATGTTGGTTATTTAAGTGAAATAATAAATAAAATTCATAAATTATAAATCAAATTTCATAGATTGATGTCTCATAAATCCATATAAATTAGTGTGAAAAAGATCAAGATGTCTTATAGATATAATTTAAACGTTCCTATGGATTCTTCCAATTATCTTCATTTCCCAACACATTACACAAACATCATCTTCTTTCCTATTCAACATTGGAAAGTTTCAAACAAAATATAATTTAAAAATTATAATCATAATTTTATAACCAATATTCCCAATCATATGATCCCACAAATGTTTCTCATCTTCATCAATCAAATAAAACGAGTTACCAATTTCTCTAATTAGAAAAACATTTCTTCTATTTTTTTCTCTAATAGTAACAACTTTATCATATTCATCTTATATACTCATGATGATTCATGAATCTATTCTGAAAATAAACTCCTCTATATCATCACAATTTTGGACCACACTATGAATGTTGGGTTTGATGACATAAACATATATAACATTCTTTTATTTTAGATTCTCATCTTCTATCTCAACTATTACCTTCCTCTAATTTATAAGGAACAGTCATTTCCAAAATTAACAGATCCTCTATCACGATCTTCAACAATAATAAATATTTTTAAATCTCCTATTATATTCCAGGAATGAAAACTATCAATAATCCATGGTTTATTCCATTTTTATTTCTTTTAGATCTGTTACAATAATAAATTATCTTTATTCTACTTTTTTCCTTCCAACTTATTTTTCTTTCATTCCATAAGAAAATTTTTCTAGAAGAGTATTTATGCATTTTTTTGGAAAAATTGTCATAGTTGTTCACATATTCCAAAAAAAATTTATAGGAATCCAAACTGATTTTTTTGTATATTTTATAACATCTTAAGATTATGGTTGTCCATTTTCTTGTGGCTTAAGAAAGTTATCACTTTTCTTCTACTGTTTTTACCCCTTATTTCATACCTAATTCAAGGAAGAGACATGTTGTGTGAAAAATTATAAGCTTTGTTGCCAAACATACTTCAAAACCCAAAATATCCACTATGTATTGGTCTTCTATAGAAACATGATATTTCTCTATGATTAGTTTATCATGGTTTGTGACATCGTTTAGTTTTGTTTCCTCCTAGTGCATGGAAAATTTCTTATAGAGGTTATTATAAATATTTGTTGATGTGATAAATTTCTCACATAATTTCTAAACCTAATATTTACTAACAATTTTATTATAACCTATAAGTTCTATAAAATTAGATAAACAATTAAATTTTGTGGGTGGATATTTCACATAATTCTAAGAGTTAGATTTATCTATAGATTGAGATGATTTAAATTTTACCCCTGTAGCTTTTTAAAAATTTTACTCATCATTTTTAAGGAACATTTAAACTTCAGTAGTTTGGATTAGGTTTTACAAAACTCATATTACTTAACATAAAGTATTTTACTAAGATCTACCACCATATTTCCTTGTTTATCAATTTTTATTTTAAGGTTTATGACCATCTAAATATACTCATCTTCCATTTTAATGAAATTTTTCCTTCCTTAAATATCATTCCTCATTTAAATATTTATTATTATGATTTAATTCTTGAGTTTTTTTATAAATACATGTTATATGTTCATATATGAGTTGATATTCTCTATAATATTCTTCACTTCCTTCTTCTTCTTATTATTCAATGTTTGAGGAATCTTCCTTTTTCTCAACACTTTTAGATATGGTTCTGATTTTTTCCAAAATTTCATCTTCAAATGAATTATTGTGAGTTGATTCATTATTAAATTTATTATTCAACATACTTCTTCTATTTCCAATTATTATTTTCTTACCATAAGAATATTTATTCTCTTATAAGATTTGTCAAACTTCTTCCACTATTTTTTTTCTTCAGAATGATTTTGATATTCACCCACTTTTTCTTGGAATAAATTCATATTAAAATGAAAAATTCCTTCACAATCAAAATATTTTAGTGGAATTCTTCCTCTATACTTTTCTCTACCTCACTAGTAGTTTTTAAATATAATAGGCATGCATGTTTCATTCATTTCATCATCTAATTTTTATTTTGAATCACTAAGATCAACATTCCCAGTATCCTAGATTTTAAACTTTCTTATATCTTAAAAATACATATCATCCTTTATATTCTTTTTAAATACTATAGATTTTTGAATTTTATATGTAATAGGAAATTTATGTAGTTCATCAAGAGATAAATCATCTTTCTCTTATAATATAGAAATTTTAAAGTCTAATATATGAAGTATGTTTCTCATGTACTTTTTAAAAATGGCTGAATATTACAAAAAATCTCTAAACCCTATTATGTTTTATACATCTTCATTGAATATGGTGAAATACTAATCAATAGTTTATTCATATCTCATTATAATATCTTTAAAATTTCATCACCATATTTTTAACTTTCCTCTTTCAATTTAGAATTCACCTCAAATATAATTTCGAGTTGGTTCCAAATTTCCTTATCTATTTTGAGACCCATCACCTTCATGAGAACATTTTCTGAAAAAAACATATGAATACAATTTCAAGATTCCCCATAAACATCAATGTTTATGTTGTCAGAAAAATTCATGGCAGAATTTTTCTCAGTTGGACGTAACAAAATAATTAATTTTTAAATAACTTTTATGACAAGTAATAGAATACATGGCTTCATTATGTTCTACCATCCATTAATTTTTTCCCTCAAATGTGATAATACCTATTCTTTTTACTGAATTTATATTTTCCATGTGAATTATTTAAGAGGGTAACCTATGATCTGATAGTAATTGAAGATCGTTGGGATTATTTAACCACTGAGAAGTGGTGGTCGAATCAATAGTTCTATTTCAAAAATTTACAAAATTATGAAATTTAACCCCTACAACTTGTTAGAGTTAATTTTCCTTATAAAAGTTTATAAAAGACACAAAAGATAAAATTTTGATAAACTAAACAAGGAAAAAAATAATTAAATAGTTCAACCATAATGTGATAATTTACATCCTTTCCATGGCCACTCTCATGGGTCCATGAAAATTCAGGATTAGAAATAAGTAAATAATTTTTTTGATCGAACTCCCTTTGGAATTCTTCTATATAATGATAGGAATTATTATACCTACTCCCATCAGTTTTCATGTTTTATTAAAAAATATTATCCCTATAAAAAGTTTGAAGCTTTATAAAATTAACTCCCAAAAACTTTTCATCTATAAACTCCATTTTATTTCCCTTTTTGGTCAAGTTTTTCCAGTGAACCCTTTTAATATGACTAGTGAATTTTCATTCATTATGACTCAATAAAACCTATTCCTAATATATAACCTGATCTTTGTTTGATATATTAAAAACCACCGCACCCCACTGTGTATACATATAATGGTTTAAATAAAATACTCGATTTATAAATATTTGAACACTTACTCTATTCAAATAATATTAACTAAAACTTTATCTAATAATTCTAATAAAAACTCTATGTATGGAACTATCATTCATCACGTAACTTCTCTTAATTGGAAATTCACTTCTCATAATAATTATATAGTGATTCAACTTTTTTATTTTTTAGTAGTGTTAAGTACACTGTAATTTTCATCAAAAATTATATGTGATATCAGAATAGAAAATGTGGGATAAAATTAAATTTTCCTACTCATTGAAATTCCAAATTCGAATTTCTCACATATTATAATTTCGACGGACTCTTCTAAAGTCTTATAGAGTATTATTTGATTATAAAACCCCATATTTTATTACACATTAATTCATGAATTATTATATAAATTTACACATAAAACAATACCATAAGATCACGAAGCCCAGTGTATCTATGAAATTAGGTACATATAACATCAAATTGAAAAATGGATATAACAACATTATAAAAACTTAATAATCTCAGAAAATTATATTATTCTTTCAAATCTACATGGAATAACCTATGTATGTACCTGATAAATTGGTGAGCTATAAATCCTAGTATGGGAATAAAAAATCATAGCCTAAGGTAAATCCACACATATGTGCCAATATGAATGTCAATGTAATATAATTGGGGTGATAATCATAATATTTAACAATGAAGCATGATATAACATGATAACATAAAGGAAACATGGGAATGTGGAAATAAAATAAATTATTTCATAAACACCACTGATGAAAGACAATAATAGGTGAAATAGGAAAGATTTTTTTTAAACCCAAGAAAAATGTAGTACATGGGGACTTAGACTATCTATAGAGAAACCAACGTTGCAGGTGGGTTGAAATTGTTTTTTGTTGGTTTAATTTTTAAAAAATGTTTGAAAGGTTGGTTCGAAATGAAATTTAAAAAGAAATAGGCTCACCTTGGATAATTACATAATTATCCTATTGAATCATTATTCTATTTCTCTCTATTTATCCCAGCATCAATAAAATACCAATGATTACTTTTATCTGGATATTTCAGATTAGGTATAGGAAATAAAACTATTACTATAATCTCTACCTTTTCATAACCTGGTGACTAGATAACTCCATTCACCGATGAATTCCCCCAATAATTTCTATCATAAGCATTAAATTAAATCTAAGTATATTGTCTATGTAATATTTATTATAATAAGAAGAAATTAAAATATAAATTCAAAATTAACCTTTTTGGATTGAAACTATTAATATACATAGAGGATTTAATAATAACATTGAATGATCAGAATTAATCAACTGGGGGTAATAAGGGAATAATCTTTGGTGAAACCACAAATGGCCAAGTGTTCCATCATCAGAGTTTTAACAATTAAAATAACAGTAAAATGAGAGTCACAATCATCAGTTTTTGAGTGTCCCTTTAAGAGTGATTCCGTAAATCCTCCTTTCTTCCACTATAGTGAATTACTTTTATATATGGATGCTTGTATATCTAAGAATAATTCCCTCCATGTGAGTTGTACCTGTTTTTTCATGAAAAATAAAAATATATACTCTCAGTTGGGATTATATTTACTTTATGATTGATAGTTGAAATGCATACCAAATGAAGGGTTTGGATGAATTTTTTAAGGCATCAGTGTTCCTCCCATAATCTATCACAATTTACTTTTGATGGTGTAGTGTTCAAGTGCTTTACTCCATAGTGATTCTCTTCATTATGTTCAAATTGAAAAATGGTATTGGGCTTTAGTAGATGGGATTCATTATATTTTAGTACCTGTATATTGACCCAATGTTTTATCAATGGAATTAACTTATTATAATAACAATGGGAATCACAATGAAATATCATAATAATAAATAATATGTGACCTTTAAACATAAATTGTCCACTTTTCTGTTTTGAATTTCGAGAATCTGACATACATGGTTGCGATCAGAAAGCTGTTTGGAGTCCGATAGAACAAACTTAATTTTTGTTGAATACTAACATAACCTTAGGAATAGTAATATGACCTTTATTAATTTTAAATCCTCTAAAATAATTGTAACCTTACCCATGAATGATTAAATAAAACATATACATCCTATAAGTGGGAGTTTGACCATAGTAAAATAATTCATATTTTTGTAAGTCATAAATAAATAATTATAATTAATTAAATAATTTTAAATAAAATTTGATGTCCTAAAATGTTTTCATAAATTAAAAATTCTATGTATTCTCATTTGAAGATAATTTTAAAATACCTTATGTAATTTTTGAAAGCATTATAAAATTAGTTTTAATTTTAAAAACTATATTTTTCAAGTAAATTATGATTATTATTTAAAATTAAATTAATTGTATTTGGAAGCCTATTTTTGAAAAATGGACTTAATTTTTAGATTCTATACATTGAAAAATGTTTTGGGTAAATTTTTGGGATTTTTTTGAAATCCTTGAATTTTTTGGTGAATAGTAAAATACAGTAATTTACCGTATGAATACATTATAATTTAAATCCACTATTACTGACATCAAAAATGATATAAGCACCCAAATATCGAACTCACATGACCTATTTACTATTATTGGTCTTGTAATCATCACTATTTATTATCATGGTGGAAATTAAAAAATTAATGATTAAAATATTAAGAAAACCCCTCTCCCCTATACTATAAATACCACCCATAACACCCTCATTTCCTCACACCTATAAAAATACAAGCCTTGTATAAAATCTACCCAAAAAAATTTCCTATCCCATCCCCTATCTCCAAGAGTTTTTTTCTCATCAAAATACCCAACCTAGGTTCTTTAAGGAGGATCTTAAGAGGAGGATTCAAGAGGTAATTCCTCTCTCTCTATCTCTCTCTATCTCTTCCTTTAATTTCCATTCAATTTCAAGTTCTTTTCTTAATCTATCTCCACCTATCCTAATAAAAATGGTATGTTAACTCCCTTATAATACATATACTATAATGTTATTATACTAATGGGATTATATATCATCCAAAACCCTTATCCCCTTATTTTTTATTCTAGAAAAGAAAATGTTGTTCATGAGGTGTTAATTTATCACCTTCAAGAACGAAATGTTTTTTACCACCTTCAGATCTGGTCATGAAACCATTTTTATGGTTGAAATAGATTATATTATATGTATTATACCCTATTTATTTTTCTGGATATAACTTATGTACATATTACTAAATGATTAAACAAAACTAGATCGTTGTGGTCAAAAAACTGCCCGAATTAACCCAAACGATCATCATTAAATTCTTATAAAATGATTCATCCACAAGGTATATAATATAATTCATTATAATATCATTTAATATTCTTTAATATCATTAATAATATTAAATATCAAATATTGACGTTTATCCATGTTTTACACGAACATCCATTTATGAAAGCACTTGAACCGCTTAAGAAAACCACAAACAAACAAACATTACTGAATAATGAATTTAAGATTTATAACTCATCCAAAGTCCCATAAAAATATAAAAAAAACATAATAAACTATATTAATGTAAAAAAGGTTCTGTAATTGTTAATTAATGAATCTAATGTGGTTATATAGTACATTAAAGTGAAGAATGCTTTTGGATACAAGGTAAGGGGAAATTCTCAAACCCAACTTTCTTTATTTGGGTTCTCCCTATTTCACTCAATTTGAGGTATGGTAATTCCTTAAAAATAATTTTTTCATAATTATCTTTTCTTTACTAGGATATAAATTTTTTCCTCTAGAGTTTATGTCAAACAAATGTTTTCCAAAATAACACTTCTTTCAAATAAACACACACTTTTTTACTTCTTGATTAGTGTTTCACTCTTCCCTCGTGGTTAATGGTTCTATGTCATGAATGATACTCCATCATTATTTTATGGACCAAATGTTTATTATGAGTTATTTTAAGTTCATATTTTACATATTTTTATTGGTCATCCATGATAATGTAAATATTATGATGTGACGGGTGTGCCCAAAATTATATAGCATAATATGAATGCTTGAATGTGACTGGTGAACCCAAAATTATACAACGCTTCAATGCATTGGGTAAAGTGATGGATCTCATGAGTTAAAGTGAAATGATTTGTGAAAATTATGGTATATGTTTTCACAACTATGTGTGGTGGTTGATCACTAAGACATGGTTTTTGATTTTTATGCATTGCCACATTTCAAGTCTTTTATTAATGTTTCCTCTCACGATTTTTATGACAATGTTACTATTATGATCAACCCATGATATATTATTCTTATCTATCCTATTATTAGAATTTTAGCTCACAAATTTTTATATATATCATTTGGTGACTACATTTACTAAAGAGAGGTCAAGTTCCAATAAGAATTTAGAGAAGAAGGAATTAAATAAATGTTTATTCTTGATACTGTAAATGTTATGTTTGGTCCTTGTTTTCCCAAGACATTAATCCTCTTGATCCTTGTGGTGTAATAATATTATGATGTTTATATTTATAATGATGTAATAGTAATTTATGAAAAGGCTAGGTCTCTATAACTGGTATCAGAGGAAAGGTTTAGTTAATTTGGGAATTAGGATTAGTGAACCCTATAGAAAACATCTATTATGAGACTAAGTACAAATATGCACACAAAACGATTTATATAGAGATCCCACAAGTTATTCCTTAAGTGAAAATAATACAATTGAATAAGTTATTCGTGAATTTTTTTACTTTTGTTTTCTTCTATCCTTTTCTATTTTAGAAAATTGTGGGAACCAGGAGAAACCATGCCAAAAACTCATGCAAGGGCCAATGCAGCGATTCCTGAATGACAACCCCAATGATTTAAAAGGTGGAGTTAAAAACATCATGGTGATACCTACCCAACTATCTTAGGTTATGAAAAATAACCATTATAATGTGAAATTTCTTCCTTCACTAAATAGGGGGAAACTGGCTATTGAGTGTTTTATGCGGCAATGAACACCGATGTTTAGTGGATCTTCCGGTCCACTAGTTATAGAAAAGTGGGTCAAATACTTGGAGAAACTATTTTATGTGCTTCAATATTCTAAGACAGAGAAAGTGACATTAGCTATTTGTCGACTAGATGGAGAGTCCAATCAATGGTTGGATTTGATTAAGAACACTAATCCATGTGAAGAAATTGAAGAGATGGAATGGGTGGAATTTGAGATCAGGTTTCTTAACAATTATTTCCCACGAACTCTTCATACGGATGCGGAGTGAGAATTAATAGAGCTCAATAAAATGGAAGTAGAATATTTCAAAACCTAAGAAGTGAATTTCACATGGCTTACAAGGTATGCTTTGGGTTTTCTATCAACAATGATAGAAAAATTGATAAATTATATCGTGGATTAAAACCACACCTTCAAAAGGCTATTGCAATTCAAGACTTTGGGAGTTATGGAGAAGTTTTTTGATGTGCTCTCAATTTGGGAATGAAGTTTGGAGAATGGAACCATGTCTATGTTTATAAGAAACTAAATATGGAGTTTCAAGCTAGGGAATATAATGAGAAAGGTGGGAAGAAATATCAATAACCCACATGCAAAAAATGTGGGAATTTTCATAATGGGAACTACCTTAAAGGGATGGGAAAATGCTACGCGTGTGGGAAATAAAGAAACCATGTTCAAGAGTGTCGAAAATACATGAGAAGGAAGGAGAATGTGGTAGAAGAAAGAAAAAAACAACCCATGGTTCAATGCTACAACTGTAGGGAGCAAGGGCACTATGCAAGCTAGTGCACTAAGCCCGAAGTCCATGAGGGTAATCAGTGTCAGCAACCACCAATGAAAAAGGAACAAGGGAAGGATTATGCCATCAATACTACAGAAGGGGATCAAGATAATGGAGTAATACATGGTTCACTTCTTATTCACTCAAGAATGGAAAAAGTCTTATTTGATTCTGGTTCTACGTATTCCTTTATATCTTGCATGTTTTCAAGAAATATAGAATCAAAGCCCTGACACCTTAAAGTAGAGATATTTTTAGAAACACAATGTGGTGAAATCATTGAAACCCTTGTGTTTGACTCTTATCCTATTGGAATATGTGGGAATATTATTTAATAGAATCTCGTAATACTTCCCTTGTTGCAATTCGACACTATAATGGGAATGGATTGTCTCTAGTTATATAGAGAACATATTAACTATCAGGAAAATGATATATATTTTCATATTCCTAATCATCCCATGATCCTCTATAAATACAAATAAGATCATGAATCTCCATTTAAAAAACCTTCAATAGCGTGTGTGTTGATACCATATGAAGACGCATACCTCACCCAAATGGCTGAATCAAAGGAATGTGACAACCTTGCATAAATTCACATCATGTGGGAATATGGTGACATATTTCCTAAAGAGTTACCTGGACATCCCCTAGATCATGAGGTAGAGTTCTCAATAGAACTGATACTCGAAGCTTCTCTTTTCTCAAAGTGTACCTATAGGATAACTCCAATCAAATTGGAGGAGTTAAAGTAGCAGCAGCAAGAGCATTTGGAAAACAGCTTCATATTCCCTAGTGCATTACCTTGGGGTACACCAGTGCCCTTTGTGAAGAAGAAGGATGGAACAATGAGGCTATGTATCGATTATCAAGAACTCAACAATATCACTATGAAGAACAAGTATTCTCTTACAAGGATTGATGACTTGTTCGATCGTTAAGAGGGGCTCAGTACTTCTCAAATGTGTATCTTCATTCTTGATATCATCAGCTAAAGGTGAATCATGAAGTTATCTAGAATACCACCTTCCGTACAAGGTATGGGCACTGTTATTTTCTAGTGATACCCTTCAGAGTTACTAATTCCCCTGCAATCTTCATATATTTGATTAATATAGTCTTTATACATTACCTCAACAAATTTGTGGTAGTGTTTATCGATGATATTATCATCTACTCGAAGAGCATGGAAGAATATAAAGAACATATAAGACTTGTGTTGGTGACATTGAGAAAGGAGAAGTTGCATTCCATGTTCAGAAAGTGTGACTTTTGGATGAAGCAAGTCAGTTCTTGCGACATGTGATCACAAGTGAGGGAATTTCTATGGATCCTTCAAAAACAAAGGCGATTGAGGAATGGACCAATCCCTCTAGGGTCACAAAAATCTATTGTTTTCTTAGATTAGCTAGGCACTAATGAAATTGTTTGAGTAATTTCTCATGATTGACAATCCCACTAACTAAGTTAACAATTAATGGGGTAAAGTATGTTTGGAAGAAATAATTTGAGGGAATATTCAAGGATATAAAGAGAAGGATGATCACTGCACTTTTACTCACACTACTAAAATGTAGAGAACGTTTTGTGATATATAGTGATTCTTATAAGAATGTATTGGGTTGCGTACTCATGAAAAATGATAATGTGATAGACTATGCCTCACATCAGTTGAAGATCCATGAGAATAACTACCCAACACATGATCAAGAGATCACATCCATGATTTTTTCCTTGAAAATATGGCAGCACTACCTTTATGGTGAGAAGTGTCATATATACACCGACCAAAAGATCCTAAATTATATAATCTCACAAAAGAAGCTCAACATGTGTCAAAGGATATGGTTAGAGAAAATCAAATATTTCGATTTCTCTATTCACTACCATATTAGAAAGGCAAACAAGGTAGCTGATGATCTAATCCAAAAAGAACCGGCTACTCTATCCATGATGTAGATTGAGAAAGACCCTATCCTGTTGGATATTAAAAGGATGTATTTTGAAACCATAAGGGCAGGGGATACATCCTACCTTTACAAAATGATTATGAAACCATAAATCCATGATATTATTAAGGAGGCACAAAGGGATGATTTGGAGTTACAAAATAAGGTGAATGTAGTAAAGGAAGGGAAGCTGCATGAGTTCCATATCGACAATGATGGTGTGATTCGGTTTAGAAAATGGATTTGGGTGCCTTCGTCACCTAGTATAAATAAGGATATATTTGATAATGTACATAACTCAACATTCTCTATCTATAATGGGATTACCAAGATGTACCATGATCTCTAAGAACACTTTTGGTGGGACAAACTGAAGAAGATGATTGCAGAATATATATATCAAAGTGCTTGGAATGTTAGAAAGTTAAAGTAGAGTGACAAAAGTCCATAGGGATGATGAAGCCATTGCCTATACCCATGTGGAAATGGGAAAATGTCACCATGGACAATGCTAGGGGTCTCCCAAAGACGTCCAAGGTAAATAATACAATATGGTTTATAGTTGACCGACTCACCAAGACTACCTATTTTATTTATATTCAGGAAGATCTCTCAGTTGAGAAATTTGAAAAGATATATGTGAAGAAAGTTGTGATACTACACGGTGTTCTACTATCGATTGTCTTTGACTATGATCCAAGGTTCACATCTATATTCTAGATGATTCTTCAACATACATTGAGTATATAATTAAATTTCACCACAGCCTATCACCCCCAAACTGAGGGCTAATCATAAAGGACTATTCAGACACTTGAATACATGCTAAGAGAATGCTCTCTATAATTAAAAGGTGCAATGTATTAGCATCTCCCATTGGTTGAGTTCTCATACAATAATAGCTTCCACTCAAGTATTCAGATGAATCCATATGAAGATCTATATTGAAAATGTTGTAGAAATCCAACATGTTGGGATGAAGTTGGAGAAAGAAAATTACTTGGACCTGATATTGTGAAAGAGATGACAGAGAAAGTTCAAGTCATCCAGAAACATATAAATGCTACTCAAAGTCGGAAAAAGAGCTATGATGAAAACAGTCAAAGGAACTTGGAGTTCGAAAATGGAGATAAAGTCTTCCATTGAATATCACCATGGAAGATATTCATACATTTTGGAAAGAAAAGAAAGATAAGCCCAATTTACATTGGCCCCTTTGATATCCTTGACCTTATAGGAGCTTTGGCCTATCGACTTGCACTTCCACCGAATACGGCTTAATTTCTTGAAGTGTTTCACGTATCACCCCTAAAGAAGTACACACCAAATCCTCACAAGTTCTAAACGCATAGGTGGTATAACTAGAAGATGATATTTCATATGAGTAGTAGCCAGTAAATATTCTAGACAAGAGAGATTAGGTTCTATGAAACAAGACAACCCACCTTGTCAAAGTGTTGTGGTGGAACCATATGTTTGAAGAGGCTACTTGGGAACCAGAAGAGTCGATGAAGGAGAACTACCCTCACCTATTTACATAAAACTAAATTTGGGGGGCCAAATTTCATAAGGGGGAAGAATGTAATGACCCAAAGTTTTATCAATGGAATTCCCTTATTATAATAACATTTGGAATCACAATGAAATATCATGATACTAAATACTATGGACCTTTAAACGTAAATTTGGCACTTTTGTATTTTGAATTTCAAAAATCAGACATACACGGTTGCGATCAGTAATATGTTTGGAGTCCGATAGGACAAACATAATTTTTGGTGAATAGTTTCCTATCCTTAAAAATAGTAACATACCCATATTAATAGTAATATGACCTTATGAATAATACATCCTAAAAAAGAATAGTAACCTTAACCATGAATGATTGAATAAAACTTAGGCATCTTATAAGTGAGAGGTTGACCATAGTAAAAGAATTAGTAATTTTGTAAGACATAAATAATTAATTAATTTAAATGAAATTGTATTTTCATAAAATGATTATATAAATTAACAATTCTATGTCTTCTAGTTTTAAGATAAATTTATAAGACCTTATTTAAATTTTCAATGCATTATAAAATCAGTTTTAATTTTAAAAATAATATTTTTCAATTAATTTATGATTTTAATTAAAAATTAAATAAATCATATTTATGAAAATATTTTTGAAAAATGGACTTCATTTTTAGATTCTAAACATAAAAATTATTAGGGTGATTTTTTGTGTTTTTTCTAAAATACTTGAATTTTTACTGAATAGTAAAATACATTAATTTACCGTATAAATACATTATAATATAAATCCACTATTACTGACATCAAAAATGATGTAGGAACCCAAATAAAGAACTCACTTTCCCTATTTACTATTATTGGTCATGCAATTATCACTATTTCTTATCTTGGAGGAAATTAATAAACTAATGATTAAAATATTAAGAAAACCCCTCTCCCCTCCACTATAAATACCACCCTTCACACCCTCATTTCCTCACACCTCTCAACATTCAATACTTGTGTAAATTCTTCCAAAACATATTCACTAGCCCCTCCCCCACGTTCAAAAGCTTCTTTTCACATAAAAATAGCATTCCTAGGTTTTTTAAAGAGGATCTCAAGAGGAGGATTCAAGAGGTAATTTATCTCGCTCTCTCTTTTCCTTTAATTTCCTTTCAATTTCAAGTTCTTTTCATAATAGATCCCCACATATACTCATTTAAATGGTATTTTAACTCCATTATCATAAATATTATGTAATTTTACTATAATAATAGGATTATATATAATCCAATCCCCTTCTCCTCTTCATTTTTATTCTAGAAAAAAAATGTTGTTCGTGAGGTGTTAATTTATCACTTTGAAGGAAAACATGTTTTCTTTACCACCTTATGATCTGGTCATGAAATATTTATAAGGTTGAACCAGATTATATTATATGTATTATATTGAATTTATTTTTCTGAATCTAACTTATGTACATATTACTAAATGAATAAACAAAACAACTTCATTGTGCTTGAAAAACCGCCCGAATTAACACAAATGATCATTATTAAATTCTTATCTAATGATTAATATACATGTTATATAAAATAATTAATTATAAGACCTTTAATAATCCTTTAATATAATTAATAACATGAAATATCAGTTCTGTATGTTTATTCATGCTCTACACGAACTCCCATTTATGAAAACCCGTGAACCGCTCAAGAAAACCATAAAAAACAAACATTCCCGAACACTGAATTTAAGATTTATAAATCATCCAAAGGCCCATAAAATAACTTTATGAAAACATAATAAACTATATTCATGTAAAAAAGGTTCTTTAATTTTTAATTAATTAATATAATGTGGTTATACCTATCATTAAAATGAAGAAAGAGTTCAGATACAAGGTATTGGGAAATTCTCAAACGCAACTTTCTTTTTTTGGGTTCCCCCTATTTGACTCCATTTTTGAATGGTAACTACTTAAAAATTATTTTTTCATCATTAAATTTCTTTTTATGGGTTATAAATGTTTTACACTGGATTTTAACTCAAACAAATATTTTCCAAAAGAACTCCTCTTTCAAATAAGCAGACCCTTTTTACTTCTTGATTATTATTTCACTCTTCACTCTTGGTTAATAGTTATATGTCAAGAATGATATTCCATATTTATTTTGGGGAAAAATGTTTATTATGGGTTATGTTAGGTTCAATTTTTACATATTTTTAATGTGTAATGCATGATAATGAAAATATTATGATGTTATAGGTGCGCCCAGAATTAGATAGTGCAATATGAATGTGTGAATGTGACGGGTGCGCCCGAAATTATATTGCACTCCAATGCATTGGGTAAAGTAATGAATATCATGAGTTAAAGTGAAATTATGTGTGAAAATGATTCTAGCTTTGTTCACAACTATGTGTGGTAGTTTAACACTAAGACATGATGTTTCATTTTTATTCATTGCCACATTTCATGTTTTTTATTAATGTTTTGTCTCATGATTTTGATGATAATGTTATGGTTATTCTCACCCCATGATATATTGTTCTTATATATACTCTTATTGGTATTTTAGATCACCCATTTTTTATGTATATCTTCAGGTGACTACATGTACTAAGGAGATGTCATGTTCCAATAAGAAGCCAGAGAATAAGGAACTAAATAAATGTTTGTACTTGATGTTGTAAATGTTGTGTTTGGTCCTAGTTTACCCAGGACACTAATCCAATGGATCCTCATGGTGTAAAACTATTTTGTTTTTTATCTTTATAATTATATAATAATAATTTATGAAAATTATAGGTCTCTTTAACATGGTAATTTTAATTTTTACCCATGAGATGTTATACACTTGTAGTATATGAAACTCATATTTCAAATCATTGGTTGGAGAATTCCCACTGTCTCTTGTACGTGGTGCTGTATTTATCATTAGGATGGAATTTTTTCTTAACTCACATTTTAAACATACACCCTCTGTTAAGGTAGATTCTTATAATCTCAAGATATAGTGGACTTTAGTTCAACACTTCTCCCTTGCTCCATTCAGATTCTCTTGGGATCTTGGACCTTCATCACATGACTCTGGTGTCGACAGACAACTCTCTCCTTTTAAATCAAGTGGAATTCCAAATATTCCTCAAAGGCAATGAAGGTAGGTTTCTTTACTCATGAAACACTTAGATACATATCATCCCAATTTAATCCAGAGCTTATATTGGATCAAAGTACTATTATAATTCTCCTATCAAGGTGGCTTCACTCCATTGTCATCCCAAATCTATGGGTGGAAATAGAAGGTGGCACTGACAAGGTAAGTGGAACCCTGATTTTTTTCATGGTGGTAGAAGATAAGTTATGGGAGAAACAACTTGATTAGCTCCCAAAAAATAGATGGTCTTCAAGGTTCATTTTATAGGGTTCTTATTCTTCAAGGGAAGTAGAGGCTTGGGGTTTGTTGATAGATTCATAACATCTTGAAAGGTAGGGGTATCATAGGTAGAGGTGGGAAATACTCATGGTAAGAATACCTACTATGATGGACAAAATCAATATGTAAACAATGAGATGATTTTGAAAAATTATTCTCATGGTAGTTATACCTACCTTGAAAGGGGGTTTCACTGTCAATAAATTTTCTTTATAGAATCAGCTATTTCTGCCTTCGTGGAATTATTTAGCATGCATGAGTAGCTGATGTAACTCATGGTAAGTATACCTACCATGATAATGGGGTATGGTAAGGTGGGAAAGTGAAAATGATAAGTGATCATGGTAACTTGAATGCACAGTCACTATACATTCCATGCTACAGTAGTTTCTTAATGTTGGTGGCAACACATAGTCAGTACCCATGGTTAGCATAGTGACCATGTATGGCACAATCACTTTTGGAATTTGTAAATTTTCAACCAAAAAAATAATGGATTAAATTCATTTCTCAGTGCAATAATTTTTTTACAATTAAAATTCACTCTGATAATTAAATAAGATAAAATTCCCTTTCCAACCATAGATTCCCAATCAAAATATCAATATATCAATAAAAACTATATTTAAAACCAATTTCCTACTAAGTTTCAATTTTATATATTCAATGAAAACTACTCTTTACCTAGTAAATGAATTAAATTTGTGTTATTTTCAAATATTATCAGACATTAAATGTTTAATTTTTCATCTCACATCAATATGTCAATTCTAACAATCAAGAAAACATCACATAGTGGAAAGAGACCCATCAAAGATTAATTTTACTCTTTAATCCCATACATGAATTCTCATGAGATTAAAACATTACACAATGCATCAGAGTGATATCTGGGAACACCCATAATAATATGTACATACTCAAGAGTAGTGACATAGTTTTTTCTTTGTAAGACTTTGGAATATATTACAAAATATTTTTTGAGCCAAGAACTGAGATGATGAATGATTCTAAGGCTAAGTGATCCCAGAATTGAAATTATAAAAATATAAAATATTTTAATATCAGGTGTTTATAGTTTTCTTAAAATAGTTGAATAAGTCCCGAATAGAGTCTTATATTATAAATCTACGAATGAAATTGATTAATAAAATTGGGTTTTACCCTAGCTTAATCATAAAGTTGGTCGGAGTCAGACGTCCATTTGAGAAAATCATTGGCAGTGCATTTACTTAAAATAAATAGTTAAATTTATTTATTTTATCTTAAATGAACACAACCTCATTACCTTTATAAATACCCCATTAATAAAATTCTCTAGGGTTAGCTATATAAACTTTTAGTGGATTGAGAGTAGCTCTGAGCATTCCTCATTGGTAGATCGGATTAAAGTATGGTGGGTGATCATATCAAGGGTGATCGAGTGGAAGAAAATATAGTGGGACTTCTCCTTCATTGGATAATGAATTCTTCACAATTGATCAATCCTAATCAAGGAATGACATGAAATTTTTGGTTTTCACTCAGTTGATTAAAATTTTAATCATGGATTTAATCATCTTTACATGAATATGTTATTTCATATTCTTCTCATAAACCCAGTCTACAAATTATTTTGTTTAATTCATTTTATTATTTCTTTTCAATGATCTCACCCTAGATATCCCCATTTTTTATCATTGTCCAAGAATGCTTGACCAATTTCATTTTGACATGTTTATTATTCATTTTCCCAACCCTTTCTTCGTGTTCTTCAATGTTGGCCCATGGTCTCATAGTTAGACATTTTCGAGGTGGGTTCACGCATCATTAAACAAATAGATTTGTGGAGGTTTGAGGAGTGATGAACATATTGGTTTTTTTTGTGAATGGATTAGGATGGATTTGAGATGATACTTCATGTATCTGGGATCCATGAGTGACAACAGGTGATGGGGCATCCACGAGAAACACAATGACTTCGAGTGGATTGCTGGATTCCATTTTCTAGCCATTAAAGACTATGAAATGATAGTAAAAGGGTTTTCCTTCAATTTTAGACTGTTTGTAGGTGATATTTGTATAAAAAGTTTGTATCTAAAAAAATCATGAAGAATGTGATGATTTAAAAAAACGTCGCTACACAGAATTAATCTCAAAAGAACACACAACATGTAACCCCTATATGCTACAATAGGGTTTCATTGAAAGTTAAAGATCATATGTTGTGGGGTAGGACCCACATTCCATTTGACCCTACCCAGAAAGCTAGGTTGTGTGCTAGAATCTCACACCCATGACACTATGCAAGATGACATGTTGTGTACTTGGGGAGTACATGGGCTTGATCCAACATCCATGCATGGCTTGGTACACAGCTAGGTACATGAGCATAGCTTGAAGTACATGGGCATGGCCAGGAGCACACAGGTAGTTCCTGAGTGGATGCGAGAATTTTTGAACCTCCTATACATACCATGTAAAATTTCATGGATTCCATGGAATATCTAGATAAGAGCACAATTAGGCAACGATTTAGGTTCACACTCCATGTGGAACCCCATACATGTCATGTACTTACCTCCAGAATTTCGTCCTCATGTATCTCATTCATTTGGAATTGGATTTTCCCCATGTGTATCCTAACCAGAGTATTTTTTCACATTTAATGTTACATTTTCCTTAATTGAACAAATGAGATATGATTTGATATGTTCTGAGAATGGTACTTTTTCGGAAATGCTTGATGATGATAGTGATCATGGAAGGATCAGTGAAGAAATGTCGGGGTCTTTACTAACCTGTCACACCAGGGCATGGTTTCCCCATACGATTTATTTAGATAGATATGGAAATATCATACACTCAGTGTGGGTTCTCTATATAAGGAAGACTACTCCACCAACATCATGTTCTGGAGCGGTGTGGGTTCTCCATGGGAGTTGTGGCTCCCTCAATTGTAGATAAAAATATCAAGAAGTGGCCCCTTTATACATATTATAGTGAGGTTGTGTCAGATTATGGGCATGGGTGATGGAATTTTGGATCGACAGGATTACTCATCAACTTTATATGGGTTGTAATATGTAGATCCACTTTCTCTCTCATCTAGGTTTCTTTATGAGTATATATATATGTTTATTTGTTTGGTTCTTGTTTCCCTCTTTCTTTGGTTAGAGATGACTACTTTTATTGTATCTTTGTGTCACTCCATTTCAGTTTTCAATACTCACCACTATATGGGATATTCAAATATGTTTCATGTCTTATCCCTACGACAGAAATATCAATGGTGACATTGTTAGAGAATAGTGATACCTAGGTGAATTGACTGTGTGTGGTGGTTGATCTTGGAGAACATGAATTGAGATCGCTCATAATTATTTTTTTTTCAGTTTTTTTGGTTGGGACTTCATTTCTACTTGGGAATTTATTTTTAACCTTTAAACTTTGGCCTTATTCTATCATACTATTATGTATTCCCTAGAGGTTATTACATGCATGGTTTAGGCTAGATGTTATTGTCTTTTATTATTACTCTACACTGATATTTGGAGGCAGTTGTATGTGTGTGTTTATGTATATTAGGAGATTTCCTACCATTTTATAGTATGCCTTGTCATCACTTATTTCCAACCCCAATCCTATTGTAGGTAGTCTTGGGGGGATAGAGGTCCAACCTTCTACTAGCTAGGTGGGATCCAGTTATTTAGGTTGTTATATAATGGTATCAGACCTGTTCCTTCATTAGGATGGTGTTCGGATTTTTCCCCATATGAGGATTGGTTTTGGAATTAGGGAAATGGTGTCAAAGTGTCATGTTTGTGGCTATCAGGCCAGGGAACCCATTATCAGTACAACAGAAAACATATACATTCACCAAGACTTTGATTAACAGCTTGTAAAATTGGCATAATAAGACATTAGTAATATGTAACAATGGTACATGCATAATATATGACCAATTACTTTTACCATTATTCTTGAGTCAACTCCCATATATATATTCCCTTATGACTATGGTATGTCTTGATTAATTTTAGGATGCCTCTGGAAAGAATGAAAAATGTGTTTCTGATTCAGGATGATGATGATGATCAGATGACTGATGTGGTCTTAGTTTAGGGGCCATATCATGAGGTGTTTTATCTAGGAGGACAAAGAGAAAAACACATATCTATCGAGCAGTATATAATACTAGTTTTTTAGAATGATGATGTTCACAAGTTTAGTGCACTATATGTGTTCTAGTTTTAGAGACCGCTGAGGATCCATAGTGAGTCAGATCCCCAGGCAGTGAAGTATTCCCTTGAGCCAATGATCCGAGTATTTAGGCTCAATCAAGATCTAAAATATCATATGGGTGCACCAGAAGCCGATATTTTCTATGGAGCAGTCGAGTACTGGTGGAGTTTGGTTACATTAAACCATGATGAGATACCACTCTCATGGTCCAACTTCTAGAAGCTATTTTTTTTAGGATTATTACCATAATTCTTTTGATAATTTCATATATAGGAGATTAATGATCTTTAGTAGGTAGTATAATGGTTTATGAGCATGCCTCGAGGTTCAAAGACCTTATGCGACACTCACTTGATATGGTGTGAGATGTATTTTTCAGGGTGAGGAAGATAAAGCTAGGTCTTTGTAGAGACATTAGAGACAGTGTGATTTCATAATTCTAATATAATTATGATGGAGTGAAATAGAATGATTTGATGACTGGGAGATTCTTTGAAGAGGGATGTTGAGTGTTTTTAATCGGAGGTGGGAATCTTGGGGCAATGTAGTCTTTTTCATGAAGCAGGCACCAAATGTCAAGGTATCAACAAGGGAGACATTCCCATTCTTGGAAGCAGATGCAAGGATATGTGGCTCATAAATTTCATAGTGGGTATGTTTTTCTTTGAGAGGATCCATGCTATGATTTCAATGGGCGAGGTCACTTAGATCAGTATTTACTGATCTTTCAGGCTGATTAGGATAAACAAACAATGGATGGACCCCCATGGAAGAGGTAGAACTATGCCCAAGGATCTCCCAGACATGGTTAGGGTGGCCCTTAGGGGGGTATTGATAGCATAGGAGAAAGGGACATTATAGAGGAAAACATAGTTAGTGGAGGATGATGCTACTAGGTCCTACCACCAACACCACTAGGTGGTCCACATTAGGATCAAGGAGTTGGTGGTTGGGGCCATTTGAAGTTGCAGGCCATGGAGGGATATAATCAGGTTTCACATGAGACGATCCATGGCACAATATGTGTTTATTCTATTCTAGAATCATTACTAGTAGACATAGGTGAAATACATTACTTTATCTCCTTACTCCTCATTCAAGATTTGGAGATTCCAATTGAGAGATTATCCAAGTATCTATAGCTAGAGGTTCCCACAAGGAGTGATTCTTTAATGTCACTTGTTGATATTTCTAGTTATTTATTAGTGGGAAGTGTTTCATATGGGATCTCTTATTATTAATTAATATACCTTATAAAATCATCTTGTGTAGGGAATAGTTGTTCATGGTTTGTGACCAAAATTACTATCATCGTAGGTGAGTTATGTAACAACCCATGTTTTTGGATGTGATAAAATTCTAAGGGAATCATAATTTTATCATTTGGTGGATGGTATGTTTTCTCACCCAAACATAAGTACATAATTCTATTAGTTGTATCATTTAAATGTTATGTTCTTAAACATGGTTTGAGGCTTGAGAGGTACCACAAGTGTCTCATGGGGTTTTGAGAGCACCAGGGCCCTGAGATTCAATCTCTAGGAGAGCTGATCAGGGTGAATGGTTTGTCTAAAATTGTGTGTCCCTTAGATGAAACCATGTAGTTTGGAACAATAAAGCAATATGTATCACCTGGGTTGGGTATGGTTTTCCCAAACCGTGTGCCTAGCCCGCATTCTTAGTGCCATTTAGAATGTACGTGTGCACTATTTGGATGACGGTTGGCGCATGGTTTAACCAAACCGTGTAGCCAAATCGTGCAACCCCTCTATTAAAGGGGAAATTACATTTTTTTTTCCTTAATGACTCAAACAACCTAACTTTTCATTTCCTTATTCATTTTCTAGTTGGTGATTCTCTCTCTCTCTTGCATCAGGCTCCTCCCTAGCCTAACCCAGACTTTGATCAATCGCTTCCATCCATTATCGGAATCGAGCACCATTAGTTCCTATTGATTCCACTGGGTAATATCTACAGTCCTTTAGAGAATTTTTCTATTTACTTACCTTTCATAGAAGGTATTGTGGTGTGACCTAATTCACCCTATCTTCAAGGAGTTCTTCTATTTCTTTGATTTATCTCAAATCAGATCAAGCCAAGCCTCTATTTTGGACATGTGAGTTATCCATGGTATAAGGTAGGTGGTTTATAGATATTCTATCAAGTTTTATCTCTTTATAAATTTTCTCCATTGAAAAGTTCTCCAAAACTCCCCAGTGTCTCTTAAAAATAATAAAATTCCTTGAATTTATTTTCCTCTCTTTCCTTGTAATGTGATTATACCCATCTTGGGTTAGTTTATGGTTATTCCCTCATCCCAAACCACCCCTTTCAGGTGTGTTCATTGAATTACCCCCCTTTTAAACATGTATTATGTTTATAGTTAAGACATTTATAGCTTAGGCTGAATCAGGTTTGGTTGGCGAGGTTTCCTTGAGGAACCTGAGCCGACTCAATTATTTATTTATTCTATATTTTTACTTTACTTTGATATACATGCACACTTATTATTTTATATGAATGAACTGTATTATTCTTTAGACAATATTGGTGGTGGCCTAATGAGTATGTATTACAACCTTATTAGGCCACCATTTCACTATGGTACCCAAGAAGATCTTCATGTTCACAGTTCTATGGATTATGGATTATGTTGTGTTGTGTACATGGGAGTTAGGAACCCATAATTAAGAAAGTACTTAGGAGGATTATGAAGTCCTCCCTTAAGGATTTTTTATCTTATTTATCTGTGTACTGAACTGTATTATGATTTCTTCTATGTGTTAATGTTTTAGTTTATGTGTCATCTTCTGGACATGCATGGACTATTTTATATTGCTGATTCCCATGTTCTTTCAATTATTACATTTATCTTCCACAAAATTTCCATTTATTTATACTAATTCTATTTCTTGTTTATTCTTTGTCTCTCATACCATTGTGCTACTCTGATCATGAGGGTATAGTTTCCCCACTATACCCTCATTAGACCCTCACTCCTAGTTAGAAGCCTTTAGCATATGGGGAGGCTCTCTAGAGGCTTTGTAGAGACTGGTCCAAATACTGGTTTTGTAGTTTGTCTAGCCAAGACATTACAAAGTGGTTTCAAATGTCATTCCCTTTAAATTAATGTTTTTGGATTGGTAGAATATATACTATGAATGTTTTATCTCTTAGTAAATATCCATACCTGTTAGTGATCAACCAACATACAAGGAAAAGTTCTAGTGGATAGGGTTGAGAATGTTGTTCATAAATGTTTCTATTATAGTTGATTATGATGTCATATTGAGTGAATGGTTTACTTTCCACTATTTAATAATTTTTGAAATTATGGGATTTTTCCCTAGGCCTAATATGGAAACAGGGAAGCATTACATACATCATTATTGGCACATAGGGATTCATATTCCAGGCATATTCCAAGCTATGTAGATTACATTGTTAAGATGTTTGGAATTGTTGGTGTTCCTTGTGTGTTATTTTCCCTCCAATTATATACCATGTCAGGTTTTTTAGTAATGTATTTACATTTATGTCTTCAAAGGTATTGATTATCCTTCTAGTCTTTATAAGATGATTTTTGTTTAATTTAACACATTTTCTAGTACATCATGATTCTATGATTTGATTAATATTATCTTGTTTATATTCCATAGTTGGTTGTTTTCTAATTATTACATGGTGTTTAGTCAGGATTTAGTGCTTGTTCAACATGTTTAATTTTATTAACTACTTGTTCTATCATATCGTTTAAATTATAATTCAATGGTGGGAAGAATAAATGACATCATCAATCTAAGTGTTGTTTTCCTGCATAGATTGATGGTTAATTTTTATTTAACAAACCAATAATGAAATGTTTGAGCCAGGAACCATTGGTTGAATTGGATAAAACATAATGGTTTTGGCTAAATGGGATCCAGTTTACAATTTATAAAGTATATTGGTTTTTTAAAAAATTGTAAATTGGTATAACCCATGTAATCGAATCATTTTTAATGCACTTTATATACTAAAAGAATATTTGATATTTTTAAAACCATTAAATTTCAGATTTATCTTAAATAAATTGGGTGTGGATAAATAGGATCTTTCATGAAAGCTGTAAAGTGAATAGATGATTTATAAATCGAGAATCAGGGAATCATATAACCAGACCATCATTTATGAGACTTATGTATTTAGAGATGTTGAATATATGTGAAAGTTGTTAAATTTTTTGTTTCTTAAAATTATATTGGTGGCCTTTATAATGGATTGTGACTTTATTGGTAGGCTATATAACTTGTATGACTAAACTTATAAATACACAACCTGACCCTAGTAGTTCAGATGAGGCATGTTACTTAAGAAATGAACCGCTAAGGGTGTTTTAAATCATAATGTTTAAAATTATCAGGTTTTTTTAGTGGAACCTATAATGGATTAATGGGACCCTAAAAGGCCACCTTTTCTTCGATATTACTAAGAGTTTAAACCCATGGGGGTATGCTTATGCAATGTGATAATGATCATCTAAGGTGTCTATATCCACCTATATAGTTTCATATATATAATTATGGTGGTGTCATACATGACTAGTCACTATTTAATTAAAAAGAGACATTTTAAACTTCTTTGGTATGAACTATATAAGACCTTGGATAATTAAAATTCTAATGTCAACCCATGGTTTGTTTGCCTCTATTGATTAAAATTTAAATTTTCCATAACTAAGACAAATTGTGAGACCTCATAAATAAATGAATTAAGTTTAAAATGGGGTTTTTGTTAAAATAAATTTCCTAATTATGATGGGATGTTAGTTTAATAATTATGTTTTAAAAGTAAGTTCAATATAACTTGCTTATTTCACCTTTTAGACTTGGTTAAATAATCTGCTTGATGATTTCCATTTGATGGGTTAATTTCTCATATAAACTAGACATAAAAAATTTTAATTAATTAAATGAGTTTTTCTAAACCGTAATATGGAACCATAAGTTGTGTCCTTCATTTAAACCCTCTAATGTGAGGGTGGTTAAATGTTTACCTTATGTTTTACCTTATAATGGAGTGTGATCATTGTTTGTAGGCCTCATCTTCTATGGTTGAATCAAAATCAAAGGCTCTTAATCCTAGTGACCTTTTTTAAGTGTCACCTCATTTTTGGGTTGATTCTTTATGATTCGGAAAGGGGATATCCCATTGTAGGTAGCACAATCTGATCTTCATGGCCTTTTTTAATTGATTTTGATTAAATTCTATTGTGAGGTGTCATTCAGGTGTCATCATCCCATGTACAACTCTCAGTTACAAAGGTTAAAGCATTGTCTTGATGGGTGGTCATTCATTATTTTGGAACTTGTTATAGGAATGATATTTGATTAATGATTAGTTCTAGAGGGCTAAGAATTACTACGACATGATCTGCCACTTAGTAGGTCATGCGGCCTTTCTTTTTTCCTCTTATGTGATGGAAAACATGGTACAACATCATCCAAGTAAATAATAATTAGGGGAAATAAGAATTTGGGTTAATCCTTATTGTGGGACAATATTTACTTGAATGAATATGGATAATAAGACTTTGTATAATATTATGGTTGTGCAGTTTTTCTGTTAAACCCTATGGTTGTGGGTGTTGATATATGTGCTACCCATCACCATGTTAAATCATGAAATGAATCATTTATGTTCAGTGGTACTAATTCAAGACCTGATCTATTACACATTGAACATCAGTCTTCTCTAGAGTAGATTGACTTGGACATTAGAAAAGATCAAGGCTCATCCAAATGTTTGGGATGATGTTTTAAATAGGAATATGTGTTTTAGTGTGTTGTTTAGTTGTTTGTTTTTTATCCACAATTCCATTATGTACAGGAGTGTGACTTATATGAGAATAACACATATGTCGAGTGAAAATATTTCAAGCATGCTGTTAAGCAGCTTATTTGTTCCATTTTTTAGGTTAATTCTTGGAAAAAACATGTTATCCACATCCATGAACCATCAATTGTGGTCGATGGAGCGTGTTCTTTGGGATGGATACCTTTTCAGTAAATCAGGAAGTTAGGAAATTCATAAGGTTGAGAGCATCATTTCAATACTATTAATGTGTTCCCTTCCAAGTATAAGGGACACCACCTAGAAATACTATTCAAAAATGGTCAAAACCATTTTAACCCTTTAAAACTGTTGATAATGGTTGGGTAAAAACCATACTGAGCACTTCATTAGGGTGTAATGGGAGTGTCTTCGACATTATTTGTAACTTTTAATACCCTCTTAGTTTACTCTGGTTGAGATGATCATATCCCCTATCATGAAATCATCTAGATACACTGAGAGAGTACTGGTTTTATGTGACACTAATTCAAAATATTTTGAGGATTCAAAAATAGACTCTATCAGAGTTGCACTGTGGTAGCGTAGTTGTTATCACGGAATGGAATGTCTTGAGTGATACTTTGGTTCCTATGTTGGAACCCCCTTTGATAGACTCGCAATCACCAGATGGTTCTTTGACCTGATCTCCATTGGGATACTGCTTTGGGATCAGTCAGTGTTTTTTATGAGTGGACATTTCGACTTTGTACTAATGCCTCACTTGTAAAAAATTGTGTAAGGAATACCTTTGATGAGATCCTTTGTTCCAAGTGAATGATTCCAAGGTTACCCCAGCCTTTTGTTGTCTAAAATTATTGTATTTAAGGGTAAAGACCCTAGTTTGATGGATCATGTTATACCCATGTTTGTACTGGGGTACGAAAAAAAATAAACTTTGGGATTAAAACATCACCAGAAGTAGGGTACATACTTTAGTGGATATTCTAGATTCAATGATGAGTTACCTTATGGAAGGAAATTGTATTTCGGGTTGTGTTATTCTGGCCATCTAAGCTGAGAATGTGAGAACCACTGACTAGAAGTGGCATGAACAGTTATCCTCTGGTTCTGTTCAATGCTGTCAGTAAATAACCACTCCTAGAACATAATCGGTTAAAATAGGTGTGATGCACGTGTCAGTTGAGGCCTTTCATGGAAGGTTTGGCTCAACCAGGCTAGGATAGGTCAATTTGGGATTGACCCTTTAATCGGGTTGAAATTTTTTTGTGAGCATCGTTAGAATATTACATGCATGTTTAACTAAAATATTATGAATATATATACACCATGAATCGAAAAAGTCCTTAATATTATATAACTTAAGTTGGAAGTGACATAGGTCATTTGTTTAAAGATATGATTATGTGATTGTGTCTCTAACTAAAAAGAGTAGGGAAATCATCATTTCTGTGTTTCAGTAAGAAAACAAGTGTTGGATTAGTTTTTGAAGACTTATGTATTGAATGATTAAGTGATGTTTGGAGGTGCATTGGGAGTCTGGTAATGAAACATGTCCATTTGAAAGAGACTTCATGAGAATATAAGTTGGGGGATTCTTTCATTGTTTCCCCAAGGATTCTCAAGGATGATAAGTTCTAAGGTGGGGAGGTTGTAACGACCCTTGTTTTTAGACCGGATGAAATTACATGGGAATTTGAATTTTATCTTTTAGTGGATAGTCTATATTATAAACCAAAACTCAAAAAATAATTTAAAGAGTTTGATAACATAAATGTGATGTTTTTAAATGTGGTAAAAGTCCCATGGGGTACTACGAGTGAATCGTGGAGTTTCGGGAGCATCGGATCCTGAAGACTCAAGCTTTGGAGGAGCTGATTAGAGTGCATGATTTGTCAAAAATTGTGCGCCCCTCAGGTGAAACCATGTTTCTTGGAACAAGGAAGCATGACGTGTCGCACAGGATGTGCAATTTGTTCCCAAAACATTTACCCACCACACACTCTTAGTGCCATTTAGGCAGTACATGTGCACTAATTGGCGCATGGTTGGAACACAGTTTGGCCAAACTATGCAGCCAAATTGTGTAACCACTCTTTTTAATGGGTAATTACATTTTTTACTTTAATGAAACTAATAAAAAAATACTCCTAAATTTATCAACTACTGGAAAATGGGTCTATACCAACGGTTTTACAAAAAACTGTGGGTATAGAGTACCCCTATGCCCACGGTTTTTCAAAACCGTGGGTATAGGGTTAATATGGGGACCTATACCCACGGTTTGCCATAACCGTGGGAATAGGTCACATATACCCACGATTTTGCTTCAAACCATGGGTATAGGTTTATTTTGAACACCTATACCCACGGTTTTGAAAAACCGTAGGTAAATGTGTTTTTTTTTCAAACCCTATACCCACGTTTTGACGAAACCGTGGGTATAGGGTATTTTACAAAGACCTATACCGATGGTTCTTCAAAACCGTAGGTATTGGGAGTTTTTTTAGGACCTATACCCATGGTTTTGGAGAACCGTGGGTATAGATTTCTCGCATTATGGCGGGAAAAGAAAACTAGGCGGGACATGAAAATAATTAGCGGGAAAGACATTTTTCACGGTTAGGATTAATATATTTACAATAATATAGATATATTATCCCAAAAATCGTTAGTTCGGTTGGTAAAGGATTCTTTTCGGGGTATGTATGTCGCGGTTTCAAATCCGTCAGGAAACGATTTTTGAATTTAAATACTGCACCGGATTATATTAATATATATACAAAAATATATGCATACAGAGCAGTTAAATTATGCAGATGCGTTGGTTTGTTTGTGCGTCACGGCTGCGAAGTGTTCCATGAAGCGCGTGTTCGATTTTCTCGGGCAGCGTTTTTTTAAATTTAAATACTGCGCTGCGTTATATGAATATATATATGCTCATATATAGTACCATAACAAAATAGAATCGCATCTTGGTTGGTCAATTGCTGGGGGTGTGCTTAATTGGCGTAGCGTGAGGGCTGGGTTCAATTCCTCCCAGCTTCAAATCTTTTGGATTTAAATTCTCCACGGTTTGAAAACCGTGGGGACAGTTGTGTGCCACGCTGTACCGACGCCTTTGCATCCCACGGTTTTTGGGGCTATTCCCACGGTTTTGAACCGTTGGTATAGGTCGTTTTTTCACTAGTGATCCTTTTTTATAAGGTGAGTACCTATCCCTATCACCTGAGGCTCCTCCCAAGACTAACCCAGGCTTTGATTGATAACCTGTTTCTGTTTTCAAAATCGAGTGCCATTGGTTCATATTGATTAATCTTGGTAAGATCTAAATTCCTATAGCTATATTCTCTATTTTTTTTCCTCTCTTGGAATTTATCATGGTATGAGTTAATTAACCCTACTATAAGGGAGTTCTTCCATTTCATTGATTTCTTTCAAACCGGACCAAGTTAATCCTCGATATGGATGTGTGATTTATCCATTGTATAAAGTAGGTGATCTACGGATATTCCCTCAAGTTTCATCAATTTATAAAATGTTTTCATTATGCCGCACAAATGACATCCCATGTGTCACTTAAAAATAATAAAATTCATTGAATTAATTTTCTTTTAATTCCTTTTAATGTTTTTAGACCCTTCTTAGGGAGGTTGGAGGTTATGCACTCAACCTAAACCCCCACCCCGTTAGGGTGAGTTTGTTGAATTTAATTTTTTTAAACATTTAGTTTCCTTGATTTGAGCCACCCATTTGGGTGTGCCACTTTTACATATTAAAATGAGATTCTCCCCTCACTTAAACATCATTTGTGGTGGGATTCCCTATCATTAGTAATAATTTTGGTTTTTCCAAAAGTGAAACCAATTAATTGTTTGAACAAAAAATTTCAGGTTTTCTAGTAAAACCCCTTTCTTGAGGTGTCTTGTCTTTTAAGACAAAGAGGATATATATATATGTGTTATGCCTTTCTTGGCCAAATTAAATGAGAATTTTTACATGGAATTAATTTTTAGTAATTAATTGTGCCTTTTTAATTATGGTTGAATGTGATGGCCTTGTAAATAAATTGTTCAGAGATGTGGAATACATGTACATGGAATTTATTTCCTAATATAAATTAGTAAATGAGCATGTCCCTCTTGTACAATCCATTTCCATGTTAGGGAATTATTTCTATCAAGACCTATTTATATGGGTGAGTAAAGTTGATTAAATTAATTATGGAAGCTATGAGTGAAACCGAGGTTTCCTTCAAGGGAACACCTAGTACATGCTCATCATGCTTGTAATCAATTTCACTAATAAATTGTGTATATGTTGGCTGTGATACTAGTATGCCATGATGGGTTCACCGTAATGTACTCTTACCTCATTATTAGTGATATTGGATCCCCAGGGGAGGCACCTTGGATGGAATCATTGGAGAGATGGTTATACCAGGCCAAAAGTGAGACTTGGTCCCCTATCTAAGATACTAGGTATGGGATCAGAGGTTGTTGTCTCACATTAGGCCAAGAGTGATACTTGTGAGGCCTTTCATGGATTTCATTGGATGGACTCTAATGGTAGTGAGATTTTGTGGTTATCCTAGTGTGATACATGAGTTCTTTTTTAAGGTTCACATCAGGCTGACCCATGATGCTTCTTATTTAAATTTTGGGAGTTCATTTTTTCTAAAAAAAGAAAATGATACAAAAAACTTATCTAAGGGATGCATCCACCATGCCAAATCACATGTTTGGAGTTGTTCCATCTCATTTTATATTTTTATTTCTTTTTTTTATCACTTTACCATTATCTCAACTGTACATGTTTCCTATGGTTCAGAAATGTTATGATTTCTACAAATAAGGTATAATCAGTTAAGTGTCCTTGAGAAACCTGAGCATATTCAGTTATTTTTTTATTCTGCATTTCTTCTTTACTTTGATATACATACACATAGATTAGTTTATATTCATGAACTAAAACATTCTTTTGACAACATAGGTGGTGGCCTATTGAGTATGTCTCACACACTACTTGGGCCACCATTTCCCTGGGGTACCCAATAAGGTATTCATGTTCATAGGTCCATGGATTATGTCATGTGTTGTGCTGTGTACATGGGATTTAGGAGACTAGGACTGAGCTAGTACTCAATAGACTCATGGATTTCACAGTCATAGCATATTTTTATATTATTTATTTGTGTACTGCACTATATTATGATTCCTAGTTTGTGTTACTATTTTAGTTTATGCATCATCATCTGGAAATGCATGCATTGTTATATATTGGCATTTCCCATGTTCATTCAGTTATTACATTTATCTTCCACTACTTTTTAATTTATGTAAACTAATTTAGTTTCTTGTTAATTATTTTTCTCTTATACTATTGTGATACTCTGATCATGAGCGTATAGTCTCCCCAATGTCCCAACATTCGACCCTTGATTCTAGTTGGTATCCTCAGGCATATGGGAAAGCACACTTGAGGCCATGTGGATTCCGGTCCAGGTATTTGTTTAATAGTTATTTAGGAAAGGAAGTTATAAGTTATATGTCCTCATACTAATGAGGAAACATTCTTCATTATGGTAAAGATATATTCCATGGATTAGCGAGTGGGTTTTGAATGCAGGAAGCTGCAACCCATCACCGATCAGTTTCCGAGTTTGTCCCTTGGAATAACACGCTCTTCAGATATCTGGATTCCATTGGTAGTTGAATACTATATTAATTTTATTCCACGATGATGTTATAGGTCTACCTATATGGATAGAGATGTACTTCTATATCAACTTGATCACTGGAACCACACATATATCTTTAGCAGAAAATCAGATGTCCTCTGTGATGCTCTAGGAGCTGAGGGTGTAGTTGGAGGATCTTCAAGAGAAAATCATTATCATACCTAGTGTATCCCCTTGGAAAACTCCAATTTTGTTCATGAAAAATCAGAACTGGGTCTCTAGGATTTATTTTTATTTTCATCTCCTAAACCGCGTAATGATAAATATCAAGTACCCATTATGAGCATTGATGAACTATTTGGATAGTTTTGAGGTATAAGTAGGTTCTCGAAGATTGATCTCTGGTCTGACTATCACCAACTGATGATGATATTCAAAAAATGGGATTTCAATGTTTCTAAAAACACTATGAGTTCCTAATGATTCCTTCCAATGTGAAATATTACCCCACTGTGTTTATGGTTTTGATGAAATATATCTTTCAACCATATTTGGATTTTTTTGTGGTTTTATTCAATGATGTCATACCCATTTACTCTATGTCAGATGAGGAGAATACAAATCACTTGATCATGGTCCCAGACAAGATTTGGGAGAACCATATTTAGTTTAATATCATTAAGTACAAGTTTTGGATCCATGTGGTCCAATTTTTTGGGCATGCCATTTTTAGCATGGTTTAGTTATGGACTCGGTGAATATTGATGTAGTACTTTCTTGGGATCCACCCAAAAGTGTAGTAGAGGTATAATGATTTATTATCTTGGTGGGGTAAATATATGAGGACATTTATACCTTTTCTAGAGAATCGTTCCCTTTGATGTGGAAAGGGAATACATTTACTTGGATAGATAAATGCTAAGGAGTCTTTGAGTAGTTGAGGCTATGATTGACCATTTCTCTTATTTTGAGACTATCGAAGGAGGGCATGGAGTATATAGTGTTTTGAGAATTTTTTTTGGAGTTGGGATCAAATATGTGATGATTTCGAGGTAGGAAATGATCACATATGGGTTGAGGTAGTTGATACCTCATAAGTAGAACTACATGACTCATGACCTAGAGTTAGAAACTAGAGTCTTCGATATAAAGATGTGTATGCACTATCTTCTAGGAGAGAACTTTTTTGTTTACTAAGACCACTTGAGTCTTAGGTACATCTTCACTCATATAGATTTTAACCTGATATTGGGGAATTAGTTAGATTTATTATAGGACTATGACTTCATGATAGTTTGTACTCCTAGAAAGGGTAACGTGGTGGAATATAACCTTTGCAAGATTCACCATTCTTGATTGGTGGAGGAGGCTTCTAAATATTTGGGTTCATTGTAGCTATCCTTGGAAGAATATAGGGGTGAAAATTATCTCCACTCGATGGTGTTGGATTTTCCTCTCCTCTATCTTGTGAGAGAGGCTTAGTTGGGAGACATCAACTATGAGGTTTTTCTTGACCAGACGTGATCAGGGGATGCACCAGATAGATTTTCTAAAGGAGGGGATCACATCATCATTTTTTGAGGATATATAGTGGTTCTGGTCACATTTCTTAAGGAGGTGATGAGGGAGTTTCACACTTCCCCAATGTCTATACATCCCAGTGTAGAAAATATGTACAAGGATCTTCATTAACAGTTTTGGTGGATTAGTAGAGGTAGATCATAGCTGAGTTTATCTCTCGGTGTCTCAAGTGTTAGTAGGTGAATTATGAGCACTAGGTTTCTATAAGTTTGAAACATCCTCTTGTGATCCTAGTGTGGGAATGGGATAAAATATTCACATACTTTGTGATAGGTCTTCCATATAATGGGTGAAGCCATAATTGTATCAAGGTTATAGTTGATTAACTTACCAAGTCTACACACTTCCTTGATATCTGGTAGTAGAGCTCATTGGAGATTTTGGGAAATTCATATATTTGAGAGATCATATGAATCCATGGGGTACCATGGAAGATTGTATCTGGTCAAGATGAAAATGTTATGACATGGTTAAGGAGAGGATTATAGGAGGCATTTGAGACCCAGTTGTGGATGAGTATGAATTTTCACCTCTAGACGGGTGGGAAGACCAAGCGCACTATCAAGGTGTTGGAGGATTTGTTGAGGGATTGTGTTTTGGCCTTATTTTATTGCAAGGAGGATCAATTACCACTGGTATAGTTTTTTTATAACAACAACTATCAATCTAATATCGGCATGAAACCATTAGAGGACCTATATGAGAGACCCTTCAAGTCAATTTTATACCAGACTGAGATTGTTGAGAAATATCTTTTGGGGACAAAGATATTGTAGGAAATGATGGAAAAGGTTTAGGTGATTCAGTAGTATATAAGGATAACCCATAGACAATATAAATCTTATGTATATCAAAGTTGCATGCCTTTGGAATTTGAGCAGAGAGGCCATGTTTTCCTGAGAGTTTTCTCATGATAGGGATTGTGGAGGTTTATATGTGTAAGCTAGTTATACTTAAGGTTCATTGATCTATTTGATATCTTATGGAGGGTTGGGGAGGTTTCTTACCTCCTAGAATTACCTCATAGTTGGATCAGGCTCATGTCATCATCCATGTGTCGCAGTTGAGGTGATACTTTCGTAATCCTATGCATATTATTGACTAGGGAGAGTTAGATATCAGGGATGGATCCACCTTTATAGGGTACCTAGTGGTGATCATGGATCATCAAGATATGGTTCTGTGATGATAGAAAATTCCCTTATTTTAAGTGTTGTGGCTACATGAGAGCATGGAAGAGAGATCCTATGAGCGAGAGAGAAAAATACAGGCTCAGTAAACCCATCTTTTTGGTTTATCTTGTGTTTTTTGAGGAACAAATCCTTGATGTAGGTGAGAATTTAGAGAATAAATGTTTTCCTTGTAAGTCTTTTGAATATATTGAGGAATATTTTTAGTGCTATTTGATGATATTGTGATAGATTTAGAGGCCTGATGATCCTTGAATTGATATTATAAAAATATAAAATTTATTAATATCATGCATGTATAGTTTTCCTTAAATACCTGAGTAACTAAAAAAATGGAGTCTTAGATCTTAAATCTATGACCACAATTTATTATGGAATGTGGGTCTTACCCTAGGAATGTCATAAGGTTACTCGGTATCAGATTTCCGGTTGGAGAGTTGTTGTCATTGCATTTAATTAATATAAATTATTAAATTTATTTATTTTATAATAAATTCACATGAACTAATTACCTCTATAAATAAGTTTTTCTAAAATTTCTCCATGGTTATCCACATTAACCTATGGAATATTGAGAGGTGATCTAATCATTCTTTATTAGAAGATCAGATTGGAGGACAACATGTGATCAGATCAAGGTGGATCGAGAGGCAGCAAACACATCAAGAATTCTCCTTTAATGGGAATGAATTATTCACCAATCATAAATCCCAATCGAGGAAGGTATCATCATTTTTTATTTTCCTCTCTTTATTAATATGTTAAAACAAGGATATTAGCTTATTTATTTTATTTTTCAATTTCATGTTCTTTTCATGATCCGGGTTTAAAAATAATTTTGTTCAATTTTTTAATTCTTTCTTCACCATGTTATCACCATAGATATCCCTATTTTATAAAATTTTAATAAGAACACTTGAAAAATTATGATTGGCCATTTTTTCTTATACCTTACCCAAAATGATCTTTTCATTATTTATTGTTAGACCATGGGGTCATTATTCGATATTCTTGGGACTGGTTCAAGCGTGATTGAACCCCTAGATTTGTCACAGTTTTTTGGAAGAATAATTAGATAAGTGTTTTGTGGATAGATTGGGGTTTTAAGGGTCATAATTCATCAATCTGGGATCCAGGAGTGTTGGAGAGAAATCAGACCTGCACATGAAACTTGATGTCTTTGAGCGGATAACCAATTTTTTTTTCCGGTAGACAGAAAGTAGGAAATGATGAAAGAGGCTTATTACCTCGATTTTAGGTAATAAACAAGTGAGATTCATGGAAAAAAGGATGGATCGTGAAGTAACATGTATAATTAGAGGATTATGTGAAAAACAATACTACACACCATTTATCTTGGATGAACACATGACATGTAGCCCCCTTGGCTATGACGCCAGGGTTTTGGGAAATGCTAAAGATGACATGTTGTGTGAAAGTTCCCACACATCATGTGACTCTAACTAGTCACCTATTTATTGTGCTAGATACACATTCCCAATACCCTATTTTGTATGGAATATCATGTACTTGGGAGTAAAAGGGTGCATGTCAACACCCAAGCACAACTAGGTACATGGGCACGACATGAAGTACACAATAATGTCTAGGAGAGCACGAGAAGGCCTTGAGTGGATGAGACACACTGTGTACCTCATGTACTAATTATTTTTGATGAAATGGAATGCAATCCATGTCTATAAAAAATAAAAAAATGAGGTGGGGTTACAAATCATGTGGACCCCTATACAAACCATACACTTTACTCCAGAACTTCTTCATCTCATATCTCCTTTATTTATACTCATATTTTGACTCGCAAGTAGCCTATACTGAGTAATGTTTATCATATAATGTGATTTTGGAATTTTATATGGAATATGAGATATGATGAAATATATTATAATCATGATGCTTCATTATGCGAAGCTTGATGATGGAAGTGGTCTGGGAAGGATCATCAGAGGGATATCGAGCTCAATACTCTCTTGTCTCAACAAGGCACAAGTTTCCCAAACTATTTATATATATAGAGATATTAAACCCAGAACATGGAATTATTCCCCAATCTAATAAGTGTAAATACTCCATTTTTGAGATCCATTGGGTTATAATTCCTCTATAGGAGTTGTGGATCCCTCAACTGTGGAGCATAATTGCGAGAAGCGGGATCCTCCACTCATATTGTGGTGAGGTTACATTTGATGTTGTGAATAGGTGATGAAATTTTAGAGTTGTAGGATTAATCATCAACTTTGTATGGGTTTTGTTATGGAGATCAAATTTCTCTCTCATTAAAGTTTCTTTATGAGCAGTCATATATGTGTATCTATTGGATTTTTGTTTCCCTATTGCTTTGGGTTGAGTTGACTACTTTTTGTTTTATATTTGTATCACTATATTTTAGTTTCCAAGATTTCCTACTGGGTATTTATATAATCACCCTAGAAAGTTATTTTTCTACACATGTAAGGTCTTATGCAGATGATTGGAAAATCAACGGTGACTTTGGTGGAGAATAGTGATACCTAGGAGCATTGACCGTGTACGATGGTCGAGTTGGGAGATCCGGAGCCGATCTCTATCATCTTTCATTATTTATATTTTTAGTTTATTTGGGATTTAATTTTTTCTTGGGTGTGTGTTTTTTCCATCACAATTTTTTTTAATTCTTTCATACTCTGATTTGTTACATAAATGTTAATTCATGGATTGTTTACTCTAGATGTTTGTATCTTTTATTATTCCTATGTACTGATGCATAGAGATGGATGGGTGTCTGTATATAGGTAGTTTAGAAAAAGGCCTTAAATTTTATATTATGACTTATTAATACTTTTTTCCAACCCATGGCCTATTATAGTAGGGCTTAGGGTTGTGGTGGTCATTACTTCCGCCAACCTGGTGGGCCCTAGTGGTTCGAGCCATTACATCATGTCTGCCAAAAAGATCATTCAAAATAACAACATATTTCACCAAATTTAATCCCATTATCATGGAGTGTGGTTTATATACATGTAAGTACCCAATTAATTAAGTCTGGGTACATCTAGGTAAGTACACTTGAGTGGAAATGGTTTTGAGTATTCACTACACAAATGTTTGGAATAGAAATTTGTAAGATAATTTCAGCAGTATAAAAGGGATACATAAAGGTTAGTTGGAGGGTTAATGAGAGTTAAATGGGTCTCTAATACCTTATAAATAATAATATAAGTAATATGGTTGTGTGATAACATAACCCCACAAGAAAAAATTTAAAAATGTATAAATAAAATAAGTTCCTGAATAAAGTAGAGAAGGAGGGGATCCCTTACCTTGAGAGGGAGCTTCAAAAAGATCGGGAGAAGCTTATTAAGAGAATGGGGGAACCTTGAGAGGGATATAAAGAGGTAATGGTGGATTTATTACATGATACAATAGTTTTTAGTGAAGAGAAATCACAGTTTGAGTGGGTTTAAAAATAAATAGAGAGGAGAGTTCCCTAATAATTTCCAAACATAGGTTTTGAACTCTATATAATAAGGTAATAAAAAAAACCATAACATAGTTCTTCCCATATTATCTTCCAATGTGGAGTTGTTTTAATTATTATAAAAGTTCAAGAACTAATATCATTAAAATAACACCCTTGGTGAGGTGTAAGTGAGTTATGTTTGTAAAGAAATGATTTTTGAACCCTAAATTATACAATAGATTTTGGAGGATTCATTAAGGATTTATAAAATTAATAAAATAACCTCAAAACATGTTATTTTAAAGTTGAAATATATATTCGGTCATGGAAACCTTTTATGTCATATATTATCTTACATTTGGGTCATTATGATGTCATAATACACAATATATATTTATTCATTATTTAATTTTTACCCAAAAAATTTTATTCCACTGAAAATTATGAAAAAAAATTTGTTGGATAATTTTATCATGATAATTTAAAACATAATAATTATTTTATCAAAATAATTCATTGTGTGTGGGAATTTATACTTTTAAATAAAAAATTCACATTTAATGAAAAATAATGTTTTTGATAATAAGAGTTTTTTGACCCATATAATTTTTTTTATCTTCGTAAAGTTATATGATAATTTATATTTAATAAATATTATTTAATAATATTATTTTATTAACATAACATTTATTTTAATTTTTTTGAATTTATTAAAAATATTGTCTTGATTAAAACTAAATATTTCTCATAAATACAATTTGTTTTTCATCCAATTGAAACCAAATCTTATCAAACTTATTATTTAATAATATTAAATTATTAATAAAATGATAAATATAATCATTATTTTATTTGAAAAAATCAACATATAAAAATTCATACTATTATGGTCTAGAAATTTATCTTCTTTTTACACCAATGAACACCCTAAAGGTAAGGTGCTTGATGGTGAGATTTTCTTGGGGTGGTTCGATATAGATGGTTTGGTCTATGATCATAATGAGCTTGAAATTCTACCATAAATAGTTTCAATCTTGATTTAGTTGTTGAATATCATATTTTTCTTATTCAAGGGGAAATCCCACTAATTCTATCTCCATTAGAATCTTTAATAAATATTCTTTATAGGTAATTATCCTACTGGTCGAGGCTGTCACTTAATCTCTCTGTGTCAATTTTAATTGACCACAAATCATTATATATTCTAGTTATATGATCACACATCAATGTAAATATTATCCATGGTTATTTTTCTTAATGGTATTTTAAATTTTATAGACCTTATAACTTTTTAAAATTCACAATGTAGTGCATATGTTTTCTATAACTTCATTTCATAATAAGGAATTTACTCATTTAAAAAGGTAATTTCTTTCATAAAAGTTATGATCATTAAGTTATTGACCCTTTAGAGTTTTCCCATTTAAATCTTAATTCAATGTATTAAAATAGATGAGGGTATTTCTATTTCATCACTGGTTCAGGTTCCATTGTAGTTTCCCAAAACTAGTTGTTCCACCACAAAACTTTGACTAGGTGAGTTGTCTTGTTTCGTAGAAACATCCTCTATGATATTAGATATTCATTGGATACTCCAAATATTAAAGTTCATTTTATAATGGAACCTCCTTTGGATTCATTCAATGTGACAAGTCTAGTATGTACTTCTTCAAGAGGTATAAAAGGAACACATCACGTACTTGAGATAGTTTAGGTGTGAGTGCTAGTCGATATGTTACCACTCTAATGAAATCATGGAACTCAAAGGGAACTATTTATATTAGATTAATATTTAAATTCTTCACAAACCCCATGATTGTTTCCATTGTGATATATTAAGGAACAATTTATCATCGACCTTAAACTCTAGGACTCATCGGTGAATATCTCCCTAAATTTTCTATAAAAGTTTCATGGATTTAATATGATGCTGAGTAGTTTGAACATTATCTATAATATATTGGATAAGATCAAGTCCCATCTATTTTCACTCTCCAACTTCATCCTATAATGTTGGAGTCCAGTAACACTTTGCATACGGATCCTTATAAGGTAGCATTTTAATGATAGAATGGAAACTATTATTGTATGAGAACTCCACTAGTGGAAGGTGTTGGTCCTAATATCCTTAAAAATACATTGAAAATGATCTCAATATATCCTCCATGGTATTAATGGTCCTTTAATAATGAACATCTATCCGAGGGTGACAAGTAGTGATGATGATAAATTCTGTATTCAACACTTGCTGAAGGGTTTTCTAAAAACCATAGGAAAAAACTAGGATCTTGATCGGATAGAATATAGAGTGTAACTCCATATATTATTTCCTCTTTCCTTATGTATATCTTGGTGAGTTTATTAGGATATAAATCTCTTTTGATTGAAATGAAAAGTGATGACTTTATAAGGAAACCGACTAACACCCAGATGACATTATTATGTTTGGATGTCCTGGGGAATCTTATGATGAAATCCATGGTTTTGTTATACTATTTCTTAATTATTATGGTAAAATGATTCATTATACCATTAAAATTATATCATTTATCATTAAGTTGTTTCCATACCAAGAATCATGATATAAACTCTACAATCTACCACTTCATGTTATCCCACCAATAGTTTTGATTCAAATCTATATACATCATAGTTAGTAATAGTTGAATAGAGAAGGATGATCTATGATCATCATAAAAAAGATACCTATTTTTTATGGCTTTATTGGGATAGATATTCAAGTTATGAACCATATAACTCCATCTTTAGTAAATTTGAAATCCAGAATATTTTCTACCTTCTTATATAACACCTAATTATCTTTTTGAGCATCCTAGATCATCTCAATAATAGATGGTTGAGTAATTATTTGATCAAGGTAGGATGACGATCCTATTATTATTCCCATATCCAACCTTTTCATACCCAATGATATTGGATCCCCTGCAATCCTTATCATCAATAATGTTGTAGGATCCTTCCAACCCATAGAATCTACCACTTTTTTCACCATCCCATAATGGTAATGGATTAATCAATCACAATACATGATCATATAAAGCCACCTATATTGGAACATATTAATATCCTTTTTTGAGAATATATACATGAGGATTTTATAAACATTTTATTATTCACAATTATCCCCATAGATATAATTCCACCAAATCTTTAATGTGATGATCACCACTACCAATTTTATATCATGAGTTGGGTATTTCTTCATATGGATTTTTATTTGGTGGGGGGCATAAACTATCACATTTTCATCTTATATGGGTGCATAAACTATGAATTTTTTTTATTCAATATTTTAGATCACAAATCCATCCCCACTAGTGCGTAATTAGAGCATAGGTGTATTGATAAGTCTTTTATTTATCTCTATAAAAAATTCCCCACATTATTTATTCTAGAAAAACTTTACCATCATTCAAGTTATCTTGTTAAATAAGATAGAAAATCGTGAGATGTTTCTTACAAAGAATCTATTCTTAATGTCCATGAATATTTCGGGAGAATTAGTGATTCCAAATGAAATCAATATGAACTCTTAGTGACTGTAGCTTGTATGAAAAGTAGTCTTGGAGATGTCATCCTTATTCACCATTACTTGATAGTATCTTGACTGAAGATCCACTATAGAGAAAAACTAGGATCCACATATCTAATCGAAAAAGTCATCAATACATGGATTATGATACTTGTTCTTTATCGTGATTTTTTTCTCATGATAATAAATGTAGAGGCATATTGACTCATCCTTCTTTAGGAAACATATTAAGAAATTCCATACAATGTTCATGTAATAAAGGATGATTATTTATTCTGTATCAATCATTTGAGTTAGATATTCTTTCTCAAAGGTAAATAATATCCATGTTTTAGATAATGATACTAAATGAGTTGCATCCCCCTCTTTTCAATTTTATGGAATTAGAGGATGATTCATGATATGAAGGGTGATTTATTTCTCTGGGAAATTTATATTGGCCCTATATATGGAAATCTAATCCATGCACATAATAACATAATTTTTTTCTAAATAAAGTATCAAAAGGTTCAATGGGAATTCCAACACACAAATATTTATAGTGGAGGAGTTATATACTTGGGATGTAATAATTTACCCACTTTATATTTTTACTGATAACTCTACTTCCATGATTTTCATTGGTGTTTAAATAGTTCTACAAAACTTTTATGATACGAAAGAATGTGTAGAAACTGAATCAAATAGTACTTTCACACTCCTTGAATGAATAATTGAATACCGGTAATCACATTATTGTTAGGATCCACCTTAGAAGTTGTGATGAAATATGCTTTCCCTTACTACCTTGGAGGTTGTTGGCATTGGTTGTCTCTGTCAACCCTTGACTTAGGTAATTTTCTTGACTAATTCATATGTTCTGTGAAATTGAAACACTATACAAGTGGATGAGTATTAACTAGATAATTACTTTATTCCATCACATTGGTAGGTTTATTAAATTATAAATCACTATCCAGGTGCCCCTACTTCCCACCCCTAAAACAATTCCTTTTCCCCTTTAGTCAATTTCTAAGATTATTCATCCCACACTTTTGACCTATCAGATGTTGGGATTTCTTTCCACTATTAGATTTCTCCATCGTACCACCATAATAAAGTTCTGTTTTCCACTTCTTATCCCTATTAAACCTTGAGATTCACTAATATCCATTTTAACTTTGTGGTCACATTATAAAACTTCCTCATATATGTAAAAAACATGAATGGATAAGAGTTTTTATTGACATGGATTCATCCCACCAAAGAAGCACTGAAGTTTATATTTAGGGGTAACAAAAAATCTTTAGGAGTACCATGAAAGTATTGTAATGTTTTTCCCACACTCCCCAATGGATTCATCATCCATTTTCATGAGGTTATGAAAGTCCCCATCCAATTTTTTGTGAAAGAGTATAATGAAATTATTTTCCAAAAAACAATTTCCAGAATTATTTCTACTTCATAACTTTCATCTCCCCCTCAAGATTCATATTTTTTTCAATATCCCCCATTGATAATCTTCTAAATACATATGATAAATAGTCAAAGTTACCTTCTCTTTCTCATATAATTTAAGTATAGATAATATCTTCTCAAAAGAGTTGATCCATTACTTAGTGTTTAACTAATCAGAACATCCATTGAAATTGAGAGTCCTTTTTCATATAATGGTATCAATTAAAACTTTATCTTTCTTAGGGGACTTGGGAGTTCTTCCTTATTCATGTTTTTATTCAAAATATGATTTAATTTTGAAATTAGTATCATCAAGTTCATGATTCCTGCTCCCATCGGGTTGGCAATTTATTTGGGTAATCATTATATTGTTCTTGATATTGGTTGTTGACACAATTCCTTATATTTCAGGTTGTAGAAAAGAATAAAGGTAAAAATAGATAAGATTATTTTCAATATAGTAATCACATAGATAGAAATCCATGAAATTTTAAGGGATAACTCATAAATAACATATATTCCTAAAACTATGAATTTTGAAGGTTCGATACAATTTATTCTTAATATATTCCCTAACATAATGTTTTGTTCATTTTTGTTCCCTTAATAGTATTTTGTAATGGAATTTTTAATTTAAAAAAGAATATTCCATGGGTGTGTCAAAATAGGTGTTCATCAATGCTTATTTTTGTGCACCAGGTGATAATCAATTCAGCTTAATTCACCCTTTTCATGGTTATTACCCCTAGGTACCTTTTTGTCAAAGCCACATCCACTTATAGTATCCATACAAGGATTTATTTTTTTGAAAAATACTTACTATACACATTAACAAAATTTAGGAATGTTTTCTATTTTTTAGTCTTATATATAATCTTTTTTCCAGAGTCTTGAATCCCAGTCCCAAAAATAACCAAACATTCCTTTGATACCAACTATGAAAACCCATAATTTATTTTAACATAATTCGTGAATTATAAAGTAAAAGCTACACAGAAAATAATATTAGAAAATCATGGAGCCTGATATATTTGGGAAATTTGGAATATAACACATAAAATTGAAACATGGATATAACCAAATTATTTAAAACTTCCTTAATATGATCCCAATATTACCTAATTCCTCTGAAATTGAACTAGATAACCTTGGGACGTACATAAAAAATAGGTGAGATATAAATCCCAATATGGGAATAAAAAAATAATAGAATAAATTAAAGAAGACAATGTAATAAAAGTGTAATGTAAAGGTAAAATAAGAGGGATTTGAATTATAATATTTGACAATGAAGCATAATATAACATGATAGCATAAAGGCATCATGAGAATGTGGTAACAACATAAATCATTTCATAAACATAATTCAAGGATAACTTCCATGAAAACATCACATGGTGGAAAGAGTCCCATAATGTTTTTTTTACACCATGATCCCATAAATTATGTCTCATGATACTAAAACATTACCCAATTAATTGGAGTGCTATTGGGGCGCACCCATCATATTATGAACATGTTCATGTGTGCCACATATATCATTCAACATAAAGAAATATTTCATAACATTTAATCCCAAGATAAAAGAGTATGGGTTAAATAAATTAAATTCACAAATAAATTAATGATAGAAACATCTAGGTTAATACAATTGAGTGGAAATGGGTACATTTATTAACTACAAAAATGTTTGGAATGTAAATCACAAGATAATTTCAGCAGGATAATGGGGGTACATAAAAGTTCATGGGAGGGATTAATGAGAATGAAATAGGTCTATAATAACTTGGAAATAGTAATATAAGTAAGGGTAATGTGTTAGAACATATCTCAACATAATAAAATGGTAAATAAAAGGCATAACATAAAGGAGGTTCATGAATAAATAGGAGAAGGAGAAGATCCCTTACCTTGAGAGGGTGTTTCTAAAATCATGGGAGGATATTTTTGAGAGCTTGGGTGAACCTTTAGAGTGATATAGAAAGGTAATTAAAGATTAATTTCATTATATAATAGTTTTTAGTTATGATAAATGTTAGTTTTGGTGGGTTTATATAGAAAAAGATATGAGAGGTCTTTATTAATTTCAAAACATATGTTTTGGACTATATATGACATTGTAATCAAAATGAAAAAACATCCTATGTTTTTTCCATAGTTTCTACCAAACATGAGTGGTTTTAATTATTTTACAAGTTTAAGAATTGATATCATTAAAATAATACATTTTTTGATGTGTTAGGCTGTAGTGTTTATAAAGAATTGATTTTAAAACCTTAAAATATAATAGAGATTTTAGAGGATTCACTAAAGATTTATAAGAATAGTAAAATAACCTAAAACACATTATTTTAAAGTGTAAATCTATATTTGGTCATGAATAAATTTTATGGAATATATTATATCACTTTTGGTTCATTATGTTATCATAGTACACACCATATAATTATACGATATTTAAGTTTTACATAAAAATTTAACAGTCACCAAAAATAATAAAAGATTATCCATTGGATAATCATAAAATGATAATTTAAAAAATAACATATATTTTATCCAAATAAATATATGGTTATGGGAATGTATAATTTTAAATAAAAATCCCATATATTAAAAAATGTTTGCTTTTATGATAATAACAATTTTCTAACCCTTATAAAAATTATTTTTGGCTTCATAAAATTATATTGTAATTTATAACTAATAATCATTATTTAATGATATTATTTCATTAAAATATAATTTATTTATAAAATTATTCATCTCATTAAAAAAATTATCTTGATTGAAATTGTATATTTACCATAAACATAATTTTGGTTTCATTGTATTGAAATCCTGTTTTAACAAACATATTATTTAATCATTTGTAGTGAATAATAAAGGAATATATATAATAATTATTTTATTAGATAAAAGGAACTTATAAAAATTCATACTATTGGGGTCTAGACACATAACCCATTATTACACTAGAAAACTCCCTATGTGTAAGGTGCACAGTGATGATATTTTCGTAGGGTTGTTCAGCATACATGGTTTGGGACATGATCTCGATGAGCTTGAACATTTACCATAAATGGGTTTTTTCATTCTTTAGTTGTTGAGTCTCGAATTTGGATTCATCAAGGGAAAATCTTAGTGATGATATCTCCCTTAGAAGCTCTGATAAATAGGATTCATAGGGTATGAACATGCTGGTTGAAGCCATCACTTATTCCGTCGATGTTAATTAGTCTTTATCAGAACACTTTATATATACTTTTAATATGATCACTATTCAATGAATATATAATCAATGTTTATGATTATTAATGTAATTTAAAATTTGGAAGACCATATAACTATTCCAAATAGCCAACATTGTGCATGTTTTTTATATAAATTTATTTATTAAATAAGGAATTTACTCATTTAAAATCGTAATTTCATTTATAAAAGTTCAGTAAATTACATGAATCATCTTAAAATTTTATAAAAAACCATCAATTTCACTTTATTCAAATTTTATTAACTATTGATGATAATGAAACTTAGTAACCTAAAAATCCAATTGAATGAACAATTTTCACAATGTCATATTTTATGGGGTTTACAAGGTTTTATTAAATTCTCTTCTTTCCCCGTCCGATATATGTTTACTAGATCGAGTCTTAAGAAACATATCTATGTAGTCAAATTTTATTATTGTATTCTTCCATAGATTAAAATTTATAAGAAACAAACTTCTATGAAACTTTTAGCTAGTTATATCATGAATCTAAATCTAATGTCTCTATTATAAATCCTATAACTAATTGTTATTTATCTAATAATTCTTTCTCGGTTTCTCTTTGAATGATATGTTCTATTGGAAAAGCTTTTCCAATTAATCATTATTTCTCTTTATGGTCTCTTTATCTTAGCTCAAACTTTATGAACCACCTTATCATAAACACCCATCTGATTTAATTCCTTTAGCGGCACACTTTATAACTTCCCAACTCAAATTTTTGAACACTCTTACAATATTTCTTTACAAAAATAAAATTTGCCTCTTCCCTTTTTGTTCACATGTATAGGATGGTTGAATAAATTTTTGAAACTTATAATGAAATAAATCCAATTATACTTTCTATATCTAGTGGCCTTAACTATCTATTATTAAATTTATCATTATTTTCTAGTCCTATATCTCAACCTTTTATCACTATTTCCTTTTTTACACTTTTTTCACTTGAAAACTGAAAAAATATTTTTATAAACCTCTCACACAAAAAAATTATTACCTTTTTTTAATTATTAATCTTTTATCTGAAAGATAAATTCATCAAAAAATATTCCTTCAATTTTCTTTCAGTAGAATATGTATAATTATCCCTTTACAATTTCCAATGTTTTCTAAAAATATTTTATATTTCTCCACCTAGACCGGATACTGCTGTATCCTCTATCATCTTATGTCCATCCATTACTTTTATCTAGAAAATTGTTTCCAATGATCTGTATTTGGTATGTTCAGTGACATAAGGAATAACTTCTCTTTTACAATCCTAGAATCTTATAGTTCATGATTTCCTTACAAAAGAAAAATATACAATGGTTTTTTTGGTAATGTTTTTTCGAGAAAAAAATTTGTATCATTCTCCCCTTTAGGAATTTATTCATTTGAACAACTTCTATCTATTGTTCCATATTCAAAATAATTCTTAAGTCTCTTTTTGAAAGGGATTTTCCAATCATAAATATTTTTTTGAAATGTTTTTTTAGAAAAGTTTTACTTATTCCCCTTAAAAAAACATCAGCTTATATCATTAAATTCTTTATGATATCAGATACATTGAGATCAAAAAATAATCATATTAATTTTTTAGAAAGTTTATTAATAAATTTAAGGAAATGTTTTGAATTTCCAAAAACTTTATAACAAATATTCTCACAAAAATTTCTATAACTTGTTTACCAAAAACACTTAACAAAATAATGTTGTGAAAGATAAAAAACATTGTTAAGAAAAAATCATAAATGATCCTCATTAAGGATATTAATCAATTTGTGTTTTTATATATATTTTTATCATTGGTTTTATATCCATTTATTTAAATGCTTATTATTTTGTGAGAATGTTTCCTTTATGTATAAGGATTGACATTATATGTGTATTAGGGGTGAAGAGTCAATTCTTTTGATACACTTAGTCAATGGAATAATGTTTTGGTGGTTTGAATTACACTACACTAAACATCCATATTCTGATATTATGGTGGAATGAGGGTCCTGGTTCTAGTGATTTTATGATTCCCCTCCAAAAAAGAAGTATCAGAGCATATGGATTAGTGATCACTCAACAACACAAATGGGGGAATCTTAGATTTAACTCACTATTTCATTGATTTTATTTCTTTTTCAGAGGGATATTACTATTAGTTGAGAGTATAACATTGATTAAAGTTAATATATTGGTAAATTTTTTTATGGAATAGATTTTGGATTTTTGAGATCCCAGATGGTGAATCATCTATATCAAAATTCGGTGGATATTCAATTAACTAGTGTACTTCCAGAAAAAAAAATGAGAATTTGGTATGGGAATGATTGTATAGAACAGAATTTGGGAGGTTTGATATATAATTTTCACCATTTATTTTAACATCCATGAAGTGAGAATGATTTTGGATTTCATAGAAGGCATTGTGGATTTGTGAAAAAAAATCGTATGACACAACAAAATTTTCCTGAATCAAATGTTTTTTTGTATGAGGTTATGGAAAGGATGAATATCATAAGATCACATGAAATATTTCTATATGACCCTGTAGAATATCTAATTTTTCAATGTTATGTTCAAGGAAGATGTATAGGAATTACTTTTATTTACATCACAACCAAAGAGTTGGGATGAGATAGTGACTGTTTTTATTAACTATTGAAAAAGAGAAAATTGGTATTTGAGGATGTCCAAAATTTGATCCCCAAAAAATAAATTCATTGGGAGGAAGTCCACACACCATCAGAATGTTATCTTAATACTAATGAACAAGGATGATCACCCCATAGTATATATAAAAAGAAACTATCAGAATATAAATCTTTCTAAAGGAGATAAATATTTTTTTGTTTTCTTTTTCTTATATCTTGGAGTTGTTGAAAGAAGGATATATCATGAAAAATTATAGAATTCATAAGGAAAAATATGTCAGGGAATCAAATTTTAAAATTTCAAATTCTATTATTATGATGGAAGGATGAAACTTCCTATTTCTCAATTTTCATATTCTAAGGGAATCATGGTGGGTTGATTAAGGAGTATAATTCTATTCATTAGTACAACCTGGATGCATAGTGGATTATATATCTGTATGTTTTGGAAAATTTCATCTAGAAGATGATAAATCCTTGTATGTTTTTTTGAAAGTGTGATGTGAATATATGAATGAATAAAAATGGTTTCTTAAGACTCAATGTAGTTTGAAACATACTAGCGATATGAAGAACCTCATTTTTATAGGGTAGCTTGATGTGTAAGTCAATGGGATGAAACTATTAAATATATTCTAGAATGTGAATCGAGGATCCAGGGTTTTTACACAATGAGTAAATGGTGCTACTTCACATTTGAAAATAGGAAAAGATGGAATTAAAATTGAATGAACTACATCATTGGAATATTTTAATGTTTTTCATTTCATGATCTATCATCACAACATTAAGAATATGAAAGTTATAATGACCAAGGTAATTCTAAATCTTAATCACATGTATATCAAAATGAGGGATAGTTATGTGTTTTAAAAATAGAGAAGGGTGACCATAAATTAATATGGATAAAATCCAACAACTCAAAAGATAAAAATGGTTCACATAGATGCTTGGGGACTGACCCCTATTTAGTCGATGAGTGGTTGGTTTTAATTTTTAAAATTTATTTATTATGTTACTAAAATAATTTGGGTTTATTTTTTGATGGATAAGTAAGGATCCCCTAACCCACACTCTCAGATTTGGTTCTAAAATCACTTTCCATAACCACTGTATTTGATACCAATTGAGACATAACAAGAAAAACATATCATTAGTTTACATCAATTCCATAAGTTAAAATGTAAATCTCATGATAAAAAAACAATCCTAAGAATTGAAATATTCTTTTATTTGATAAGTAGCTACATTAACAACTTATTTTACAAAACTTTTGAACATTTCTCCATAATTGATCCATGATATATTCCCTTTTAGAATTATCATAAGTTATAATAAATGTAATAACATAGGGAATGGAAACATCATAAAGGAGGGATATCAAATGATTAATTAGGAAAAGACTCATAGATATGTCATTAAGGTTCAATCATAATTACATGGGAAAACATGAGTAGGGTAGAAATTTATTGTTAAAAAGAACATGGAACAATAAGAGTTTTCTATTTGTCTTGAGAGGAAATGTAATCTAAAATTAACAAACATTTACCTTGGAAAAAGTAAACAGAATCATGAAACATTAATCATGAGACAAAGAGTGTAATCATAGAAATATAACATAGAAATATGGCATAAGAATAAGAATATATAACCATAACATCGTGAACCCAGATAACCTCATCGATTACATGTTAAACTTTGCAAACCTAGATAATCTACCTTACATACACACACAATCTTCTAAACCTTGATAACCCAAATTAGGTTTAAACCTATTTTTCTCAACCTAGATAACCTGGATTAGGTTCATGATCAATATTTTGATCCTACATAATCTTCATATGTTTTACTCTGAATCTTGTGAACCTAGAAAACCCTATTTGAGTTCATGCTCAATCTTGTGAACCTAACTAACATATTATTTCACACTAAATTTCATCATCTCATGAGATATAAAACCATGAACAATGCATCATAGGGTGATATAGGACCTTAGCCATAAATAATCCATATATATGTGTTCCACTTGAAATCCTTATTTCATAAATCGAACATCTCATAATTAACCTGTTGAAAAGAGATCGGTTTTATAAGGCCCCCGCCTTCAGTAGCCCAGAGATGGTGCTCTGGTTATGGTGTGTAATTTATTTCATACAAATGAAACAAACAATTTTCACATCATAACCCATCAGGAGGAACATTCTGGTTTAGATCCTGAAGAATCAGAGTCAACCGCTTTACTTCTTCCTTACAAAGCTAAGATCAAAATCCCAAAACACAGAATGACTCTATCAACCTGTAAAAATTTCATAAAAAATGTAGGGTGAGCATTAAAATACTCAGTATGGGGTTTTGAAAGTACTTAAATCCCACTTTTGAAAACTAGCTTTGAAAATAATTTTCCATACTTAAAATAATTTTTTTAAAGGAAAAACATCAAGAAAAATCAAAGGTTGATATAATAGAGATAAATCACTTCATACTTATGCATTAGAACACTAAGCTGAAAACCACATAATAAACAAGGTAACCATGCTAGTATAAAAATGGCATGGGTTTTACTAAGTAAAGTAGTCATAAACAAGCATGGTGTGTAAGAACAATTAGGCGAAACCATCATCAGAGTCGCGCATAAGAACATTCTCTACAGCTTATAAAAATGCACATCATGACATGATAATTGTAATGCAACATTTGTAATAAAAATTCTGGGAAAGAAAACTAGTCATGCATCATCATTGCCACACCATATGCCATGTGTATTTTAATCTGATCCTCTTAGGTAATGGTTCCATAACCAAGGATGTTCCTCTAGTTACAAAATCACTTGGTTGGTCATATACTATGAAATGTATACTGAAGGACTCATGGTCTCTGTGTTAAGGCCTTGTGCCCTGACCTAGGGGTAATAACCCAATCTGATTGTCTTGATAACTATCGATGCATCGAGGAGATTACTTTTACCAGTCTCCAACCCAGAGGGCTTACTTTAACCATTCCCCAACCTAGAGGTCATTATTTTAACTGGACCCCATCCCGATAGTCCAATACATTTCTCACATGTTAATAAGGTCTGATATTCCCCAAGGTGTCCCATACCACTTTGGGTAATTTAATTTTTAGTTTATTAACAAGATATGACATATGCATGCATTATGTTCAATAATAAATAATGAAACCATTATACATTTAGTCTTCAAATACTTGATATAACATTGTTAATAATTAATCAAAGGCATATATAGAGTAGTGACCATTCTTTGCACATAAGATAGCACATAAAATGATGGATGATTAGGGTTTCCCACATGAAATGACAGCTTCTTAATTAAAGAACCTTTTCCATGGAAATGAATACTTACTAAAAATACATGTCATTCATTATGATGATAATGAACATGAAATTACATTCAAACATAACTTGATTTGTCAACAACATTCACTGCTTCAGGTAAAGGATCATATGGACATGTTACTTCAAAAAAATTTAACATAATCTCACGAATTCAAAACATATGAAGTTAACATAATTAAAACTTTTTAAATTAATGTATGTTTGACACAAATACAATTTAATTTACCAAACACCAAAAATTAACATCTATTAAACACCCTTCAAGTATTGGTTTAATTTAAAACACTAATTATAAAGATAAATACTTGAAATTAGGGTTCTAGAAAGTACCTAATTATAAATATTTAGATATATATATATCTAACCATAACCAGATTAACCACCAATAAACACTGCAGCAGGTTTAACATCAAATAATAAATGGATACTACATGAAAACATAAACCCATGAACTCTTAGTCCTTTAATTTAAAATTTACTGAGGCACATTATTTTAAAAACATAAATTACTTCGAGGGTATATGACAGTATGACTAATTAATTAAATAGGCTCTTTAATGTATGATCATATATAAAACACGTATAGGCTTAGGAAAAAACTAAAACCTTACATGTGTTAAAACATCCATTAAATCCTGATAATTGTATTTGAAAAAAGGGTTTATTATATATGAAACCATAAACGCATAAATATATAAAAACTAGTGTTTTAAAACTATAATATAGTTGCATTTAAACCAAAGACCTAGTTCGCATCAAAAACATATCACTCATAGATAAGTATTCATATCTAAAATAAAAAAATCTGATTTGTATAACATTAAAAATAATATAGTTGTATATATAAAGCTTACATAAAGATCATACATGTTAGGAATTGATTTTAAAACGACCCTTTTCAAATGTATAATTCTTATTATAAAATACTGAATTATATGGGGATCATAGAAATAGATTTGGATTGGTTACATATATATGTGTATACTTAAACACCCAGAAATAAAAATATATAAGTTATATAATGGTTTTACTTAAGAGAAAAACCTCCCACAACTACTCTTATATAAATACTTGATTAAACAATAATCATAATCAACCTCCTTGGAATCCATTAAACTAGGAGAGTTTAAGGGGTATACCTAAACAGATATAAAATTATATATATACTTATTGTATCATATGGGTTATATAAACCAAACTCAAAGGAAACAAAAACCCTCAAATCATTTTAGGGAAAAATAATAAATACCATTTCCTAATCCATACACCCAGTCTTCAAAAGAGGAGAGAAACAGTGCCTATAATGAAAATATATATGTTTATATATATATACATATCTTATAACCGAGTACACACAATGTGTGTGTATTGGTTTTGAAATTATAAAGATGTGGGGGTATCCCCTATATTTGTAGATACGAAGGAAAACACCCCTCGAAGCCCTCTATTTGAAAATAATGGTCTGCATGGAATGTAAATACCTATAAATATAAGTCATATATATATATATATATTCATGTATATATATATGTACCGAGGAGAATGAGGAGGTTTGGAAAAAAACATTAAAAGGACACCCTTACCTTGGTGCGGAGGACGCTCAGATCAGAGGAAACATTTTGGTTTAGCTGGAGAGACCGAGATCCGATCGGGAGTAAGAGGGAGATCTTGGGGAGAGGGCTTATATATAGGATTTAGTGTACTTATTGGAACACAATCTAGAAGTTAGGCCGAGCCTAAAGTGTCCTAGGAAGGTGGGGTGCGCAAAGGTCAAAAGAAACAGTGGAGAAAGAGTTGACCGTGGCGTCTTGGGTGAACCGATGTGCTGGTAGCGGGACCCCAACATGAGCTAGGATACAACGGAAATCGCGGGAAATGACGGCTGAGATCTGCCTTTGGCGAGATCGGACAGCTTAGGTTAAACGGGTTGAAACGAGCATTTAAAAAAACAATCAAGGGCTGTGATTTGTCCCGACATCGATTAGATGGATGAGGGCTGCGTGAGGTCGGGATTAAACACGAGATGGCCTGGATCATGTGATTGAAAAAAAAAATTAATTAGATAACAAAAAAATAGTAAAATTATACACTATACTAATAATATAAAACATGAACATTAAAAATTGAATTTTTATACAATTAAATAAATACTTTTAACATAAAAAATCCCATTATAGATTATGAATAAGACTTTATATTTTGATATAACCCTTTTAAAGGATATATATTTCATAATTAATATTCTAAACTTTTATTGAGAACTTATATCTTTTAAAATCAAAAATCCAATTTATAACAGACTCCACTATTTGATTCACAAATTTTTTTTAAAAGACCAAAAGGTTTCCCCATTTAAAAATACATAGTTTTAGAGATCCAATAAGATATATTTTTCAATTATTACAGATACCCTTTAGATAGGACGTTCGAAACATTTTAAAATACTAAGTTTTCCACTATATAGATATCATCAGGATTTTGAAAAATCAAAATAGATTCATTTTCAAGAATATTCTTTTACTTAAAAATTAAGATACTCGAAGATATAACTCTAATATTTTTCAAATATTAAAATATTGAAATACCATAAGATTATAAGAGCGTTATAAAGGCAAAATTTTTATAAAAAGATGCACTTCATCCATGGAAACCCAACGGTCATATAATGGTCATAATTTCTTAAAGGACCATTATAAAAATAGGGGCATTTCACATTTTCAAGACACTTGAACCAGGGAGGATGGATCTCCTCATTCCATTGGTACTAAGTAAGTGTGTTGTGGTTCTAGAGATTATGTTTTTCACAATGACAGACCCATAAGATGAATACTATCCGATTACTGGAGTTGTGATTCTTAGAAGTCTTGTTGTGGCCATGTTAACTCTTGCACATGGCGTTCTTGGTTAGTTTAGGTCTTTGTAGTAATGTAACATTTTAATGTATACTAGTTCTCTTTATTCTCCTTGTTCTTCATCTATTTAGTTTCGATTCTTTTATTAGTACAAAAAAACCATTTAAAACAAAAAACATCATTATAAAACAAAACATTGTTCACTTAGTCAAGTTCATAAATCCTGGGGCGTCACATTATCCCCCTCTTAAAAGAATTGCATCCTCGGAATTCGATTGGCGTACTTGCACTGACTCATTCACATAGCTTCCCTAACACCCTTGGTGATTGTAACACCCCAAGATTTCATAGTGTGTTATTTCTTCAAAATAATTCAATAACTTGCACTACACGTAACACCGAGTTCAAGCGCACCATGACTTACCAAACAAGCCGTTCAAAAAAGGTTATGAATAGTATTAACTAAATTTTAAACTTTATATAATCCTTATAATTTTAGAATCCATATTATGAGTTTCTTAGACATAATGTAAGAACAAATTCATCTTCAGTATTGTAGTTTTACCAACTTTTAATAGTAAACCCTTTTTAAATAAAATATTTTAAACTTTTTGACTACATGGGGACATCAAAAAATTTAAAATAAAACATCCCAAGCTTCCACGGTACGCTTTCCTTTGAATAAAACAGTAGCGTGTGTTGTACGCAACTTCGAGTTTTAACACACACCACAACCGATCAAACTAGCCGTTATGAATAGTAATACTTAATTTTTTTGAAATTATATATATTTTATATTTCAAAATGGACTTCATTTTTGGATTCGGAATATCAAATTTATCCTAAGGTGAAATTTTGGTACTTTTCGGATAACTTTCATATTTTGATGAATAGTAAAAATTACTAAATTTTAATTAAAAACAACTTTTTTAATCAAAATAATTAATAGTGATAAATTATGAATTTGAGTGGTTTTAAAGTATATTTAGAATATATTTTTACCATTTAATATAATTTTGGTCATTGGACATAATTTTACAATTAAACCGAACATAAACAAGTGTCAATCTTTTGATAGTTATTATCTCTTAAAAACACGCTTTTTGTTTTGACAGCGGGAATTTATTTTAAATTAATTTCTGCCACTTCTGTGTTTTGAATTTAGAAAAATGGATTCCATATTTGGAATCATGATGTTCAAATTGTGTAAATAGGTAACTTTTATTTTTAGACATTTTGAATAATTACTGCGGTAAATATTTTATTTACCATGGTTAAGGGTAAATCCGGTAAATAAGGGTTAAAAAATAATATTATAATAATACTAAATTACCCTAAAACGTGTCTTAACCCAATTGGTTGATACATGGTCGACCATGGGCATCTTTGGGTCAATTTTGGGACCCCATTGATCCACTTGTAAGTGATAATGACACTTTATATTAATAAAGTTAAAATAAAAATAAAAATGGCATAAGCTTACATCTTTTAGAAGAACAATTTTTACATAGGGTTATACATGTTGGATTTTCGATTATAAATATTCATTAGAAAGATAAAAAGATTTCCTACATAATGATATTTTATTTATAATTTTTAGACAGAAAATAATTTAAATTATTAATGACACAATAATGATGCAATGTTTACCTCATTAATAAATCATTTAAATAAATAAGATTATAATGATTAAAATATTATCTAAAACCTGTCCAATTCTTATTGGTTGATGTTATTTAGAATATGAGTCATCTTATCTTCGACCTCAATGATTTTTGGACCATTATAAACCGAATATAATTATATTATAAAGTAATACTTTCACTCTTTCCTAAAGAGCCCCTCCTCTCCCTTATAAAAGGAGACCACTTCTACTCATTCCTCACACCTCTCAAGCCACTTGGCTCGTCCAAACTCTGCCCAACTAAGCTCCCCACATCCCTCTCCTCCTCCTTGAAGCTTCCCCTTAGGCAGAAATCATTTCAAGAAGTCCTTTGGTTCCAACCAAAGTGAGTTACCTAAATTAAAGGTAACAATTTCTCTTAAAGTATTTTCATTTATTTTGCTTCTCCAACCCCCAAAATCTTTTTATTTCCCTTCTTTTGTAACAACAACAGTATCCTCAATATACTAGGATGTTGTTATAAGAAGGATTAAAAATACACATTCACACAACTCCATCTAATGGATGATGAACATAATGTTTCTGTGGATGGCAAACTAACGCCTCACGAAACGATGATTGTTCAAATACATCTTACCGCCTCTCATGGTGGCCATTAGGATGGCACTGTAATTAAATATGATATTAATGATATGTATTTTATATATAAGCTTCTGTAATTCCATTTTATTTCATACCATTATTCGTTTCATGTTGTATATACATACGATAATTTCATTTGAGGAAGTGCGGACTACAGCCCCCTTAAAATGATATGACTCGTTCATACCACACATGGAACGTATAAAGGATGGTGTAAATGAACTTAAGTAACATATATAAAATATTATATCATACTGGAATAGTAATATACCTATGTATAATTTGGATTTGATTCTTTTAAAATAAAAATTAAATGGAAGTAGCGTTCGTGCGTACGTACGGACTACCGTCTCCACGAACGCGATGAGATTCATTCTCCATCGTATCCATTCAAGTATAATTATCATTTGATGATTTAAAAATGATGTTTAAGAACTTGATACCATTCTGGATATGAATAATATACATCCCATTAATAACGAATATGTCTCACATAACAAAGAATATAAAGTAAAATGAACCCGTTAACACCCGAAATGACGATAATTCTAAAATATTATTAACAAATCAATGATAAAAGATCATATATGATATCATATTAAAGTAAATGATTCTTTTATTATTAAATAACAATTATTTCACCATTATACAGGAGGTAAACCTACCATCGACCAAGGAAAAAGTACAATGTAAGGGTTTTCTTATCTCACTTTTAATTCCGTGAGAATTCCATTGATCACCACTTAATTATTGCATGTGGTGTATGTGTACTGCCCATGATCGTATTCATTGTGTAATATAATTTAATTTATGGGTATTTACATCATCATGGTATGATACTTCTTTCATGGGTGTATGTTTCGTAAGTTACCTAATCGATAAGGGAATTTGAGATTTCAATTTCCACTCATTTGGCTTTACACATATTTCATTGATTATATTACCCCAAGATTATGTGTGGAATCACTATTCATTTGATTATGTCATAATTTCCACTCCCCTTCCTGTGGATAGAAGTTTGGTACACATAATCAATCTATTGGTAATTCTCAAGTCATTGATATGAATTTGATAAGAGTAATTTTAACTCATTCTCCATTTGTTGAGTTAAACATCCAATTCGTTGGTATTGTTTTTACAAGAATATGTGTGAATGTCCTTTGATTGTTTTACACTGAATATCCAATCATATTTAGTGTATTTATATTTGTCACACATAATTATTTCATTGATTTATCCTTAACCTAAGGATACAACCTTTTTGAGAAATTTCATCTCAATTTACATTCCATTGAGACTTCTTTGATGATATACACCAAATCACTTTTATGTGGTGTATATAATGTACTTTGACATAGTATATCATGAATTCCTTTATTCTCATGATATTACAATGTTTTGATTACCTCAATTATTTGTATTCAAGTGTCTCTCTTTTGGTTAGAAACTCTAACCAAAATACCATTTTAAAATGTTTTAAAGAATTATTCTTCTAAATCATGCTCATTAATGTCCATATTTTAAAAATGGTTTTAAGGATTTATTTATATGGACATTAAAGTTTTAAAATTAAAACTCCTTTTAAAAGTTTCAAAGTGGTATGGGACACTTTGATTCAAAAATATACTTTTAAACGGCTTCTTGACAAATAGTGTGACTTTTAAATGTTTTCAAGAAAAGGGGGATATTCCTCTCAAATAGTTTTGATGATTATTTTCATCTATGTCAACATCCTTCATTATTATTGATTGAGGTTAATGTGATACAATACAATCTTCCATATTGTATCGAATGAATTATGTTTGACTGTGGATGTGCTATTTTTATACCATTCATGGTTTGTGGTGAAAGTATTGACATTTCGTATGCTAGTTTAATACGAATGTTTAAGTTATGTTTAAACCTTTTCATATGGGAATGCATTGGACTTAATAAGTGACGGGTGGAGCCCGCTATAGCTCCTCGATGCATCGGTAGGTCTCATGAGACAAACTAGTGTCTTGGCACAAGGCCTTGGCAAAATCTTATTTGTAGTCTTGGCACGAGGCCTTGGCTATGTGGTTATGATAGTCTGGCATTATGCATTCCATCATTATGAAAGTGGTTATTGATATTGAATGTGATCATTTGACTAGTAGAATATCCATGTGAGTAAGTAAATGGCATTATTTCATTTTACCTTTGCCATTTTATGCTGAAGTTCAAGTTTAAAAGGCTTTTGTTTTAGTTATAAATTGCCTTAAGTGTTTATGCTTATTTATGAAAGCTTCTGCTATAATGTTATCCTTACTGAGCATCCGAGCTCACCCCTTTCAATGTTTTATTTTTTTCAGGATTATGAAGAAGTAATTTATGAATGACCTGCAGGGATAGTATGAGGGGATATAAAGACAAGATGTTTTTTTTATGATATAATGTAAAAATTTATGGATGTATCTAGTTATTCCAAGGCTACTAAACTAATCGGTCTTTTGAGACTTGATCTTTCTCATGATCATTCCAATGTTATGTAATTAATGCACCGACTCTGGGTAGCTGGGGTCGGGGCGTTACAGTTGGTATCAGAGGAAGTTTAGTACAAACCTTGGTAGCTAGATTTAGATAAACTCTGATTAGAGCACGTAGACCTAAGATGAACTTTGAGGATTAGTATAAAAGAACTTCCTAGAATTTTGGTATTGTAGAGATTTTGTGAGTTTTCCGAGCAATACATCCCTGTCTGGATACGAGCAGGTAGAGGTGGCTCTAGCACAGATGTACCTAGGGGTAAAACCCGAAAACACCGCTTTGAGCTAGACTCGAACGGGAACTGGTGCACGACAACGGGCCTTGCTGCACTCTTGGTTACGACACTCCAGGGGGATATGCTTAGGATAATTTACATTTTCTTTAAAAACCGATTTAAGTAATATATACATAAGATGAGAGTAAATGACCTTGGTTAATCCTAATATGTTTCAAATTGAGAATATGGTGACATTTTAATCTCTAAATGATTTTACGACTACTATTACTCACACAATGCTTTCTGGTTTTAGTCAATGGCTGGATTCCAAGGAAGTCATAGTGACTTTGAGAATGATGTACAAGTTGGGAACAATGGTGGCAATGAGCAACAAAATGGAATGTTGATAGGCGTAAAAGATATCGTCTTTATGCCAAATCAGTTTTCCAAAAATATGATCAACAACATATATATTAACCAACTCCCAGACTCAACAAGGAAGAGAAAGGTGATAAATGATAAGATCTCCAGAAATGGAGACCATGGAGAAAAGAAACCTCAATTTTCATCATGCAGGAATTGTGGAAAGAGACACCCAGGAAAGTGTCTCAATGGGACAACGAAATGTTTTACGTGCGGGAAAGAAGGACATAAAGTGAAGAATTGCCGAAGAAAAATGAAGAGTACTATGGAAGAAGATAAAAACGGTCCCAAGAGTCCATTTACAGTCATTTGCCGTAAATGTAGGGGACCTGGCCATTACCCGAGTGAATGTCCTATTCTATAGGATATTTTCTTGGTCAAAGAAGAAGCTATGTGGAAATAAATGGTTGGAGAAAAATTATCACTACTTGTTGATGGGTTTACATTGGAATAATTTTCTCTTGTATTTGTAACCCCGCAGTTTGCCATGTGAGAATGATATTTGAGGAAGAATTGTCTCTTCTCTTGTGGATATAGGTATAAATAACCATTTGGTTTTATATGATCATTGGGGTTTGAGAAAATGATAAGTTATTATAATTTGGGATGAAAATGCAAAGTATGATATAACATTTGTGGTTAAATTATGTTATTTTTAGGAATTTATCTCATTTTGGTAATATTATAAAATATAGTTTTGAAAAAGGACAACACGTAGACCGTGTGACAACCCGTCGCGTCGGACAAAGCTGTGGGAATCGAACCCACAACCAAAGTGCAATTGGGATTTATCGCCTACCACTGGACTACGTGAAGTCCCTGGTTAGTATGACTATTTTTTTGTTAAATGATTTTATTGATCAATAATAAGATGATTTGGGTTCTTATGTCTTATCAAATGAATACCCTTGGTATAGGAAAATGATTTGGTGATTAAGTGATAAATGTTATTTTGGAAGATGTTCATTTTGTTAGGAACACTATATGCCCAAGGAAAATAGAATACAATGAGGTTTCATTTGTAGAGTAATGGTAGATTTTTATCTACATTTTTATTGTTGATTTATAGTGATTTGGGTTATTTATGGAAATGATTAACCTATAACAGAGAATATGTGATGATGTTGATTACATTTAAGTATGTGACTTTAAGAGTATTTGATGTAATTTGGAGATACAATGTAACATGGGAGACTACATAATCAAATTCTTCTATGTTTTGGGTTTCAATATTAGTTTGGATTATATTAAAGGATTTTAAGGACAATTGGTTATTGAATGGTATCTATTTAACTTTGGGGTATTGTTGGTTTAATTTTAGAAATTAAGATTAGTGCATATTTATCTCAATGAATATCCTTTTGGGGGATCATTAGATCATTCACTAACCATTTTGGTTTTGATTAATCTTCAAAGACAATGTAAATATATGGTTTATCCTGCATGGATCATGTGATTCTATAGAAGTTTATTCTAGCTCTCCCAGTGTGACCAAGTCTTCTTGAATACTCATCGTTTAAAAAAAAATTGAGTTAGTGGTGGAAATTTATTAAAGAATGAAAATCTACTTAAAATTTAAGTATATCTCATAATGTTCTTAGTAAATATCATAAATGAATTCCTCTTCCTTATGTAATGTAACTTTAAAAAAAATGTTGTCCTAGATGGTACCTTAAATCATCACTAATTTATGGCTTTGGGATTGTTGGCCTATTCATAGCCATGTTCTCTACCACTCTCCATCAGATAATTGATGGTTAGATTTCTCCTCCATATCCATATTTTCCTACATGGAACCCTAGTATGTGTTAATTTCGGTAATCTTCATACTTTCCACTCTTTATTTTAAATAGAGGCCTCATTAATTCATTTTTCGATGTGGGATTTCAACTAAGATATTTTGAAACGTCAAAAATGTGTTATCCTAATACCCTATGTTTTGTTGAACCGATGGTATTTCAAATCATCATAGATTGATGAATATAAGGACCTCAATTTTACACTTGTTTGTGATTGATGACCTCAATCACCACCTATAAATATTTACGTTTTTCCTCCAATTATATGTCTCTAGTTGCCACCAATGTTCTCCTAATCGAGATCATAATTTGGTGGTGACCCTTTCATTTCTCTTTTCCTCATATTAAGACTAAATTTTAGTAAACCAATTTCCGATGTGGGTTTTCCCACAAATATATTTTCTATTTTCAACCTTTTATTTTCGAAGAACAATTTCAAATTGCGAGGACGCAATTTATTGAAGGAGGGGAGAATGTAACACCCCAAGATTTCATAGTGTGTTATTTCTTCAAAATAATTCAATAACTTGCACTACACGCAACACCGAGTTCAAGCGCACCATGACTTACCAAACAAGCCGTTCAAAAAAGGTTATGAATAGTATTAACTAAATTTTAAACTTTATATAATCCTTATAATTTTAGAATCCATATTATGAGTTTCTTAGACATAATGTAAGAACAAATTCATCTTCAGTATTGTAGTTTTACCAACTTTTAATAGTAAACCCTTTTTAAATAAAATATTTTAAACTTTTTGACTACATGGGGACATCAAAAAATTTAAAATAAAACATCCCAAGCTTCCACGGTACGCTTTCCTTTGAATAAAACAGTAGCGTGTGTTGTACGCAACTTCGAGTTTTAACACACACCACAACCGATCAAACTAGCCGTTATGAATAGTAATACTTAATTTTTTTTGAAATTATATATATTTTATATTTCAAAATGGACTTCATTTTTGGATTCGGAATATCAAATTTATCCTAAGGTGAAAGTTTGGTACTTTTCGGATAACTTTCATATTTTGATGAATAGTAAAAATTACTAAATTTTAATTAAAAACAACTTTTTTAATCAAAATAATTAATAGTGATAAATTATGAATTTGAGTGGTTTTAAAGTATATTTAGAATATATTTTTACCATTTAATATAATTTTGGTCATTGGACATAATTTTACAATTAAACCGAACATAAACAAGTGTCAATCTTTTGATAGTTATTATCTCTTAAAAACACGCTTTTTGTTTTGACAGCGGGAATTTATTTTAAATTAATTTCTGCCACTTCTGTGTTTTGAATTTAGAAAAATGGATTCCATATTTGGAATCAGGATGTTCAAATTGTGTAAATAGGTAACTTTTATTTTTAGACATTTTGAATAATTACTGCGGTAAATATTTTATTTACCATGGTTAAGGGTAAATCCGGTAAATAAGGGTTAAAAATAATATTATAATAATACTAAATTACCCTAAAACGTGTCTTAACCCTATTGGTTGATACATGGTCGACCATGGGCATCTTTGGGTCAATTTTGGGACCCCATTGATCCACTTGTAAGTGATAATGACACTTTATATTAATAAAGTTAAAATAAAAATAAAAATGGCATAAGCTTACATCTTTTAGAAGAACAATTTTTACATAGGGTTATACATGTTGGATTTTCGATTATAAATATTCATTAGAAAGATAAAACGATTTCCTACATAATGATATTTTATTTATAATTTTTAGACAGCAAATAATTTAAATTATTAATGACACAATAATGATGCAATGTTTACCTCATTAATAAATCATTTAAATAAATAAGATTATAATGATTAAAATATTATCTAAAACCTGTCCAATTCTTATTGGTTGATGTTATTTAGAATATGAGTCATCTTATCTTCGACCTAAATGATTTTTGGACCATTATAAACCGAATATAATTATATTATAAAGTAATACTTTCACTCTTTCCTAAAGAGCCCCTCCTCTCCCTTATAAAAGGAGACCACTTCTACTCATTCCTCACACCTCTCAAGCCACTTGGCTCGTCCAAACTCTGCCCAACTAAGCTCCCCACATCCCTCTCCTCCTCCTTGAAGCTTCCCCTTAGGCAGAAATCATTTCAAGAAGTCCTTTGGTTCCAACCAAAGTGAGTTACCTAAATTAAAGGTAACAATTTCTCTTAAAGTATTTTCATTTATTTTGCTTCTCCAACCCCCAAAATCTTTTTATTTCCCTTCTTTTGTAACAACAACAGTATCCTCAATATACTAGGATGTTGTTATAAGAAGGATTAAAAATACACATTCACACAACTCCATCTAATGGATGATGAACATAATGTTTCTGTGGATGGCAAACTAACGCCTCACGAAACGATGATTGTTCAAATACATCTTACCGCCTCTCATGGTGGCCATTAGGATGGCACTGTAATTAAATATGATATTAATGATATGTATTTTATATATAAGCTTCTGTAATTCCATTTTATTTCATACCATTATTCGTTTCATGTTGTATATACATACGATAATTTCATTTGAGGAAGTGCGGACTACCGCCCCCTTAAAATGATATGACTCGTTCATACCACACATGGAACATATAAAGGATGGTGTAAATGAACTTAAGTAACATATATAAAATATTATATTATACTGGAATAGTAATATACCTATGTATAATTTGGATTCGATTCTTTTAAAATAAAAATTAAATGGAAGTAGCGTTCGTGCGTACGTACGGACTACCGTCTCCACGAACGCGATGAGATTCATTCTCCATCGTATCCATTCAAGTATAATTATCATTTGATGATTTAAAAATGATGTTTAAGAACTTGATACCATTCTGGATATGAATAATATACATCCCATTAATAACGAATATGTCTCACATAACAAAGAATATAAAGTAAAATGAACCCGTTAACACCCGAAATGACGATAATTCTAAAATATTATTAACAAATCAATGATAAAAGATCATATATGATATCATATTAAAGTAAATGATTCTTTTATTATTCAATAACAATTATTTCACCATTATACAGGAGGTAAACCTACCATCGACCAAGGAAAAAGTACAATGTAAGGGTTTTCTTATCTCACTTTTAATTCCGTGAGAATTCCATTGATCACCACTTAATTATTGCATGTGGTGTATGTGTACTGCCCATGATCGTATTCATTGTGTAATATACTTTAATTTATGGGTATTTAAATCATCATGGTATGATACTTCTTTCATGGGTGTATGTTTCGTAAGTTACCTAATCGATAAGGGAATTTGAGATTTCAATTTCCACTCATTTGGCTTTACACATATTTCATTGATTATATTACCCCAAGATTATGTGTGGAATCACTATTCATTTGATTATGTCATAATTTCGACTCCCCTTCCTGTGGATAGAAGTTTGGTACACATAATCAATCTATTGGTAATTCTCAAGTCATTGATATGAATTTGATAAGAGTAATTTTAACTCATTCTCCATTTGTTGAGTTAAACATCCAATTCGTTGGTATTGTTTTTACAAGAATATGTGTGAATGTCCTTTGATTGTTTTACACTGAATATCCAATCATATTTAGTGTATTTATATTTGTCACACATAATTATTTCATTGATTTATCCTTAACCTAAGGATACAACCTTTTTGAGAAATTTCATCTCAATTTACATTCCATTGAGACTTCTTTGATGATATACACCAAATCACTTTTATGTGGTGTATATAATGTACTTTGACATAGTATATCATGAATTCCTTTATTCTCATGATATTACAATGTTTTGATTACCTCAATTATTTGTATTCAAGTGTCTCTCTTTTGGTTAGAAACTCTAACCAAAATACCATTTTAAAATGTTTTAAAGAATTATTCTTCTAAATCATGCTCATTAATGTCCATATTTTAAAAATGGTTTTAAGGATTTATTTATATGGACATTAAAGTTTTAAAATTAAAACTCCTTTTAAAAGTTTCAAAGTGGTATGGGACACTTTGATTCAAAAATATACTTTTAAACGGCTTCTTGACAAATAGTGTGACTTTTAAATGTTTTCAAGAAAAGGGGGATATTCCTCTCAAATAGTTTTGATGATTATTTTCATCTATGTCAACATCCTTCATTATTATTGATTGAGGTTAATGTGATACAATACAATCTTCCATATTGTATCGAATGAATTATGTTTGACTGTGGATGTGCTATTTTTATACCATTCATGGTTTGTGGTGAAAGTATTGACATTTCGTATGCTAGTTTAATACGAATGTTTAAGTTATGTTTAAACCTTTTCATATGGGAATGCATTGGACTTAATAAGTGACGGGTGGAGCCCGCTATAGCTCCTCGATGCATCGGTAGGTCTCATGAGACAAACTAGTGTCTTGGCACAAGGCCTTGGCAAAATCTTATTTGTAGTCTTGGCACGAGGCCTTGGCTATGTGGTTATGATAGTCTGGCATTATGCATTCCATCATTATGAAAGTGGTTATTGATATTGAATGTGATCATTCGACTAGTAGAATATCCATGTGAGTAAGTAAATGGCATTATTTCATTTTACCTTTGCCATTTTATGCTGAAGTTCAAGTTTAAAAGGCTTTTGTTTTAGTTATAAATTGCCTTAAGTGTTTATGCTTATTTATGAAAGCTTCTGCTATAATGTTATCCTTACTGAGCATCCGAGCTCACCCCTTTCAATGTTTTATTTTTTTCAGGATTATGAAGAAGTAATTTATGAATGACCTGCAGGGATAGTATGAGGGGATATAAAGACAAGATGTTTTTTTTATGATATAATGTAAAAATTTATGGATGTATCTAGTTATTCCAAGGCTACTAAACTAATCGGTCTTTCGAGACTTGATCTTTCTCATGATCATTCCAATGTTATGTAATTAATGCACCGACTCTGGGTAGCTGGGGTCGGGGCGTTACAGTGATGTCCCTTTACCTCCACTGCCTAAGGAAGAAGGTACTATTCAACTCTACTCCCAGGGAAGAACAAAGCTTGCGGGTCTCATCTTCCCAAATACATTCTTGGAAAAATGGATCGTGGTTAAAACCAAGAGCCTTTTTGATACAGGTGGTTTTCCAGAGATGGGAACAAGTCACATCAAGCTCCGCGACATCCACTTGGATTTGGTTCCTAAGGATCTCTCAAACCACGTCATATTTTAAGGTTTCTATAAAAGATTCCAAATCGCAGAGGTCCCCAAGAATGCTAAAACATAGGATTTGGTACATAAAGACTGCGTGGAAGTCCAGCTCCTTTGTAGCTTCTCCAAAAGCGGTGAAGGCCAACCATTTCTTATTCATGGTGAAACACAGGAAGAGTCCCTCATAGTACATCCCTTTCTTTTTATAATTCTTGAACAGTGCATTGGCCATTTGGTTATACACAACTTCCGATCCGCAGAAGATTCGAAGGACATTTGAGCTTTTCGATATTTCAGAGAGTATTTTGCACGTTAGTTGTAAGTTAACAAAATGTTGGTAACTTGTTGAGTATGATTTTTCTACAATAGCCTCTATGATATATGTAGAGAGAGTCAAGAGTATAGGTGTGGATCGCTAGCTTGCCATCTGAGAAATTTAAGAACAAACCCTACTTAGTAAAACATTATTAATGTTTTTGTGTTTTCTTAATTTTCCAAGGTTGCCTAAACCATTCCTATGATACTAACTATAAGGCCCCCACCTCCGGTAGCTCGGAGCCAGTGCTCTGGTCATGGTGTGTAATTTATTTCATACAAACGAATCAAACAGTTTTCACATCATAACCCATCAGGAGGAAATTTCTGGTTTAGATCCTGAAGAATCAGAGTCAACTGCTTCACTTCTTCCTTACAAAGGTATGATCAAAATCCCAAAACTTGGAAAGACTCTATCAACCTGTAAAAATTTCATCAAAAACATAGGGTGAGCATTGAAATACTCAGTAAGGGGTTTTGAAAGTACTTAAATCTAGCTTTTGAAAACAAACTTTGAAAATGATTTTCCATACATAAAATAATTTTTTTAAAGGAAAACATCAAGACAAATCAAAGGTTTATATAATACAGTTAAATCACTACATACATATAAATTAGAACACTTAGCTGAAAACCACTTAATAAACAAGATAACCACGCTAGTATAAAAATGGCATGAGTTTTACTAAGTAAAGTGGGCATAAACAAGAAAGGTGTGTAAGAACAATTAGGCATAACCATCATCAAAGTTGCTCATAAGCACATTCTCTACAAATTATAAAAATACACATCATGAAAAGATAATTGTAATGCAACATTTGTAATAAAAATTCGGGGAAGGAAAACTGGTCATGTAAAGACCCATAAATTTCAAGGGATATTTTTTCGTAATTTCTTTGAAATTTTTCGAGTGCATGGTTTGAGACGGAACCTGATTCTAAGGCCCGGTGTGCCTGGAATAATTTTTCGATGTTTTGTAAAGCTTAAATTAACACACATAAGTAGTTTTACTGAAAAAGTGGAATAACTCTTAAATGGTTATTCAGATCAGAAATCCGAGGGCACTATTATGCTCAGGATGGCGGGTTTACCCTAGGCATGACTTAAGTTTAGTCGGCATGGGCTCCTCTGAGAAAACACAATTTTGGATTAATCGTAAATAAATTAATTAAATAAATTATTTTATTTTTCAAAAGCTTATAACTCACAAACGGTAACTCGGATTAAAAATCCGAGACCACAGATGAAATCGTAAGGGTATGCTTTTTTAAACAGATGCTAACTTGGGTCAGCGAGGGCCACCATAGAAAGTTAGTTTTTGGTCTTAAATAAAATAATTAACTGATAATTATTATATTGTAAAATTCATAACTTTTAAATGGTAACTCGGATTAGAAATCCGAGAGTACTGTTGGGTTCTTTGGGGCGTGTTTCACCTAGGCAGAGCCTAACCTCGACCATTGTGGGTTGAGGGTGACTGATAATAATTTTCCGAACTTTTTTTCGTGTACCTTCAGTAAACATACAAGCGGGTTTTTCTAACTTTTGAACCAGTGCTCGGAATCGAAATATGAGGGCACCGATGAACTCACAGCGCCGGTATTCACTTAAGGGGACCTTTACCGCAGTTTCGTTTTATGCGGGTTGAGAGTTAATATTTGGGGAAATAGAATAAAATAAATAAAACTTGTGGAACACAATTTTATTTATAGAAGTTGGTTATTTCCTCCCAAGGGGAGTTAGAGGTGGGGCCGACACCCACAAAACCTCCCATGAGAGGATATTTGTGAGGTGGGGCCCACACGAGCCTAACCTCTTCATCTTCCCTTAATTTTCCTTAAACTCCTTCCCTTATAAATTGTGCCAACCACAACCAATTAATTACTTCATTAATTAACTTGGATGTCAATAATTATTTTGAATTATTTTGAATTGGTTGTCAATTATTTAAAGTTGGAGAAGCTTTTTTTAATATTTGCTGGGAAAATATTTTAGAGGAGGGAACCTTTGGTGAATTGGAGAAAGCTTCATTATTCCATAAAGAACATCCTCTCTCGGAGAAGAACGCTCCACGACTCCTCCTACCCTCTTCTTCCTCCATGATAAGGGAGAAGACACCGCTCGCGGGAAGCGTAATCTACATCAAAGATTCTTCCTCCAATCTTGACGGGATGACACGGGTCTCCGTGACGCCATCTACCGCGACGCTTGTCTTCTGTGACTCTGCAAAGGGACGAACCTCAAATACGAGGTAGGTGTTAATTCTTCGTTCAAGTTAAAATAAAAATTCTTCATTGATTAATTTGGTCGCTTGATATTTTCATAATGGGAGGAGATCAGACTGCACAAACACGGCCGATCCTCATCCCATTTTTGTTGATCGTCATTGATATTTGTGACGAAGGCGGCGCGGTGCAGTTGCACCGTGCGGGAACGAAGAGGAACAAGGCCGGAGCGGGCCGCGGGGGTGGAGCGCGGCGCCGGCGCGTCGCGCCGGAAAGGCCGAAGGAGGCCACCGCTAGGAGCGGGCTGCGGCGGAGGGGCGCGACGCCGTCACGCCGCGCTGGAGCACCAAGGGGGCCGCGGCCGCGGCGGGCCGCGGAGGAGGAGCACGTCGCTGTCGCGCCGTGCTGGTCGGACAGGAGCCACGGCGGAGGGGCGCGGCGTCGTCGCGCCACGCCTGTTAGACAAGAGCCTTGGTGGTCTTCTAAAGGGGCGGTTGGCCGGCCGGACGCCGGTGCCACCTGAAGGCGGGACCCGCGGGAGTCCCGTGGTCAAAACCAAGTCCGACCATTATGGACGGCCGTTTCTGCAAACATGGGGCGGAGACCCCTTCGCACCCCACTCGGCCGAGAGCCGAGCCGTGACCGGGCCACCAGTGCCGGGCCAGGCCACCCGCACCGTGTCGGGCCACCCAGGCCGGGCCGAGCCACTCACGCCGGGCCGGGCCCCCCGCTTTGGGCAGGGCAGCCAGTGCCGGGCCAGGCCACGCCAGCCGGGCCGGGCCGTGACCAAGTGGGCCGGACCCGAACCTGGGTCAGTTCGACCAGGTTCGGGCCGACCCAGGGGGTATTGGGCCGGGTCGGACTGGACCCAAACCCCCTATTTTCGGACAGTTTTCGCTTAAACGGCCAGAACATGAGTTGTGGAACTCCGATCGATACACTGTCAGTTGTGTAGGATTCCTTGGATTGAGACGGTCTCTTCGGTATATTAAACTCAAGGTTTCGGTGAACTTTGTGTATGGCAGGGTTGGTTCGAACATGGCACCAACAGAGCCCTCAGAGCAGAAATGCTTATAACTTGAGTTCCGGACGTCTGATTGGCGTGCCTTCGACTTTGTTGGATTACTCTTGATGAGAAGTAACTTTGGACATACTTCACGTAAGGTTTGGACGCATTTGGAATAAGGCCGAGTTGGATTGTACCCAAAATCAAACCGGGCCCCTATAACGGAAAAGCCGATAATATTCAGACCGAACGTCCGTTTGACGAACCGTCAACAGCATTGGTGATCACGTTGCGAAACGGTCCCTTTGAGTATACCCTATGTGAGTTTGGGGTACAGTTGAGATACAGTCGGGTTGGTTCGTACACGAAACCAACCGGGCCCCCGGGACTAAAAGGCTAATAACTCACAGACCGGGCATCCGATTGACGCGCCATCTGTTGCGTTGAGACCCTTATAAAGAGGTGGTCCTTTGAGTTACTTATTCGTGGGACTTTGTGATACTTGGAGTATCGACTAGTAGCTCGTGGAGCGGACCCACCTTGTCACGACCCGTCCTCGGGGCCCGTGTCGTGACTACCCCAAGCCCGCCTTCCATAGGCCAGGGGCTGGCGACTAGCACCAAGGCGTAAATCCCGGTAAAAAGGGAAGGCATTGACTTTGTAAAGTAAACAAACACCACAGAGCAAGCAAGAAGTAGAAGTAAACACTAAGTAAAATCTGGGTACAACAGTAAGTGCGGAAAAGTAAGTGGGCCAGTATACAAACCCAAACTGAAAGTAAAGTACAACTGGAAGGGAAAACAGCAACTGAAAAGTAAAGCCGCAATGTGGAGATGTCCATTGGAAATCCCACATGAAGGGTGAGTACAGATAGCCTCCACAGCTCCTTGGGTCCAGTCGTCCGCTCCGAGAACGTCCCACCCATTGGTCCACCTCAAGGTATCGTCCTGCTCCGCAAGCCTCAACCACGATCAGCGATGTCCATCGTCTGCAACCAAAACAACGTAGTGCGGGAATAGCCCGTGCAGGGGCGAGTATAAGCTACTCATTAGGGACCCCGAGACCCCCAAAGGTTTCCCATAATCCACAAAGGATAATCCACAAAGGAAAGATACAATCACGAAGTAACATTCGACACTGCTTAGGTATATGCCCATACATATACCTAAGTCATCAATTCCAGTACGCTCCAACTTCCGAGCCCATGTACAATCCAGATCACACAGGAAAGAAAAACCTAAATCCACACAGGATAGCACAACACAATCCACAAAGGAAAGCAAAACAGGATTCAGCTCACATAGGTAAACTTCTTCGTATGATGATAGAGATGATCAGATATTGCCACTGATTCATCTAAGCCGTCGGACCCACAAAGGATCGATAGGTACTAACCCCCGCAATGACCCACAGAGAATCGGACCCACATAGGATTGATAGGTAACTAACCCCCGCAATGACTCACAAAGGATTGGACCCACACATGATCGATAGGTAACTAACCCCCGCAATGACCCACACAGGATCAGACCCACACATGATCGATAGGTAACTAACCCCCGCCAAGACCCACACAGGATCGGACCCACACAGGATCTATAGGTGCTGGCCCACACAGGACCACTGAGTGCTAACCCACACAGGATCAGACCCACACTGGATCGGTAGCACTGATCCACGTAGGATCGCTGAGTGCTGTAGTCGTCGCTGTTGAATCCACTGAGGATCTCTATACAGTCGTCGTCGTAGTCTCAGTCGCAGCTAGCTCTAGGGTTCCCGCACACAACAAGCTCATTCGGGAGGGTCCGCTCCGCGAGCCGAGAGGCTGATACATCAACTGACACATAGTCCAGAGTTGATGTATCCAAAAGTTCTGTATCGTCAACAGGAACTCAACGTCACAGACGACGCGTCAATCGGACGCCCAGTCCGAGAGTTATTGGCTTTTTCGTTCCAGGGGCCCGGTTGGTTTTTAAGGCAAAACCAACTCGACCGTACTCCAACTACATCCAAACCTCGAGCGGAGTAATCCAAAAGATCCATATCACTAAGAGGAATCCATCAAAGTTGACGACACGTCAATCGGACGTCCGGAGCTCAAGTTATAGGCGTTTCCGCTCCGAGGGCCCGGTTGGTTTCGTGTACGAACCAACCCGGAAGAACCCAAAGTATTCTGAAACCTTATGTGCAATATAGCGAAAGAGCCGTCTCGATCCAAGGATCACATCGCAACTGACGGTGCATCGATCGGAGGCATGTAGCTCAAGTTAAGGGCGACAGACCGAAAAAGGTTTGGTAATAGGGGGTTCGGGCCCGGTCCAACCCGGCCCGATACCCCCAGGGTCGGCCCGAACCGGGTCGACCTGAACTGGGTTCGGGTCCGGCCCGGTTGGGCACAGCCTGGCCTGGACGCGGCTAGGCCCGGCGGCTCAGCCCGGCGTGCTGGGCGCACTGGCACTGGCCGGGTGGCCAGGAGACTAGATCGACCGTTATGGCCGAGTGCTACTGGAGGGGGGCACGCTGCCCCCGCGTGAGGAAACCGCGGCCCCTTAATGGGGCTGCTCACGTCCGGCCATCCGGGGGTCTCGGACCCCCGGTTCTTCCACGGTCCGGCCAGCCCGCTCCGTCCGGCCGGCTTCTGCTGCCACAGGACTGGCTAGGCCAGTCCCCTTGCTCCGACGCCGGCGGCCCCATCCCGGCCGCCGGTTCCCCTGCATCGCTGGGGCCCAGAACCGGCCACGGCCTTGGTTCGTCCGGCGCAGCGCGACGACGCCAAGCCCTTCCGCCGCGGCCCCGCTCCGGCCGCGGTGATTCTGAGGTCCTCCGGTGCAGCGTGATGGCACCGTGTCCTTTGTTCATCTTCTACGGCGCGACGCGACAGCGCCGCGGATTTATTGCTTCCAACGGCGCATTGCGACGACGCTGCGCTTCTCCGCTCTCCCTTTTTTACAAAAACCGTGCGGTGCTTTGGCACCACATCACCTTGCTTGCCGCATCAATATCAACAACCAAAAAGAGGGGAGGAGTGTCGGCCGTGTTCGTGCGGTCCGACCTCCTCTCGTTAATGCGATAACAGGTGGTTCAATTGAAAGGGGGATAACGACGGAAGTAATCACAAGAAAAATAAACCCCTACCTCAATGTTGTCGTCGCACGAGCATTCATCGCGGAGAATGGAATGTTGTGGAAGAAGTGTCACGAAAGAAGGATCACTGGCGTCACGGTACACGACGTCGCGTCGTCGATCTCTGAGGGTTCGGCGTTCATTGTCGCCCTACGTCAGAGGCCGACGTTCTTCATCGGTGACGATGCGTTCTTCGTGTTCTTCAACAAAGGAGGATGAAGATCTACAAGCTTTAGAGATTTCTCCAAAACTCTCAACAATCAACCCCTCAATAAAATAACCGTTGGCCTTATTTTATTTCCCATGCCAACATTTTGGAATTCATAAAAAAATAATCCAACAATTAATTTCAAGAATTAATTGTAACAAATAAACCGCCCAATTTAATGGGGTGTTTCTTAACCAGAAAAATGCACGGTTGACTTTTATTAAAGAGGGGGTTTGCGGGTGCGTTACTTAGGAGGGAAGAAACGGTGGGGCTCATGCAGGACCCACCTAACAAATATCCTACCAAGTGGGTAGGATATTGTGGGTTCCACCTTATTCTCTTAACTTAGCTTAAGTGACTTTAAGTGAAATAAAATAAAGTTGTCGCACCACTTTATTTTATTTCTTAACTTAACCCCAAAAATGAAAAACCACACCCGAGAAAACGCATCTCCGGAAAAGGCGTTTCTAAGCAGATACTGGTGCTTCAATTCCATCGGTGCCCTCAGAATTCGATTCCGAGCACCGGTTCAAAAGTTAGAAAACCCCGCTCGTTCGTTCACTGAATGTACCCGAGCTAAACATCGGAAAATGATTTCGGGCACACTAGGCCTCAGAATCAGGTGCTGTTAAAAACAACATTCTTGTAAAAATCCCAAGAAAATATGAAAAATAAAATTTCTTGAATTTTACGGGTCTTTACACTCCTGGAGATGAGCGTACTGAGTTTGGAGACCGTGTAGCTGGCTAAGACCTAATGACTGCTTGTCCGATTCGAGTCGGAGTGACTTGTATAGTCCAGTGGGGATCACTATTGTGTTTGGGTGGTGGACTCACAGTGGGGAGCAGTATTGTGTTTGGGTGGAAGACCTGCATTACTTGATAGAAGGAGTACCTCTGCAGGCTATTAGGGGGGGGGGTGCACTACTGTGTTTGGGTGGCAGACCCCGGCGGGAATCACTACTATGTTTGGGTGGCTGACCCACGGTACTAGACAAGAGGAGTACCTCAGCAGTCTAAGGTTAGTGAGCAACACCTCAAAGTCGTGACAGGATCAGTGTAATTGACAGAGGAGGAGCTCTTCAGTAGTTGCAATTTTGATAAAGAAAATCCTGGTTTGAACTGAGTCAATGACCTTTGTGTCTTCCTCATGATTGAGATTAGTTACTTGATAACATAGGTATAAGTATGGTTTTATACCTAAGTAAGGGTTATCTGTTTAGATCCTTCTTTTTGGTTATCCTTGTTGTATTTAATGAGATCATGAGGGTCTCGGGGTCCCTAATAAGTATCGTTATACTCACCCCGGCACGGGCTATGCCCGCACCTCGTTGTGTTGGATGCAGACGACGGACATCGCAGACAGAGGCGGAGAGTTCGAGGATTGGACAGTACCTGGAGGTGGACTTCACGACGAGACGGTACTCGGAGGAGTTTGACGGGAGAGAGCTTTGAGGAGGCTATCAGTACCTACCCTTCAGGTGGGATCCATGGTGGACGATCCAGGAGCTGCTCTATCTGTACCTATCCTTCAGGTAGGATCCGAGGTGGACGACCCCGGAGCTGCTTCTATCTTCCAGATATTGTATTTTCTGTTGTACTTTCGTTCGGTTGTAGCTGTACTTTTCAGTTGGGTTTGTATTCTGGCCCATTTACTTTTCCGCACTTTCTTTTGTACTTAATGAAATACATCTGCTTATACTCTGGTTGGTTGTGTTTATATTCTATAACGGAAATTCCTTCCCAGTTATCAGGATTTACGCATTTGGTGCTAGTCCCCAGCCCCTGGCATATGGAAGGTGGGCTTGGGATAGTCACGGCACGGGCCCCGAGGACGGTTCATGACAACTTGGTATCAAAGGAGTCGGTTCTACCACAGAACTCAGAACTCTGATCTTTCCTTTCTGTGAAGCAATAGTGTTAAGGGTACCGATTGTGGTCTTCAATTTAGGGAGTCCAGTGTTGGTGCGGCGACCAACGTATCCATACACCAGGACCCTGACTACTGATTTCTGACTTAGTGCATGAAAACACTGATTGTGTGTGTGATTCCAAAAAGTTTTAGATTCAGCTCAAACCATGTCAGCTCATCAGGTATAAACCATCGACCGTGTCACATCTGTTCAGGATGTCTCCACACAGATAGTTAGTTGGAGTTCCGAGAGAGTACTCGATGACGGCCCACCGAGCAACAAGACTCAGGTGCAGGGCCCTCTTTCAATGTTGGCACCTTCAGATGGTGTACCAACATCACTACCAGTCGTACTAGTGGACGGTGCATGCTGACGGAGCACATTTCACGAGTTCCAGCAGCATATGCCTCTGAGGTTACGAGGCGAGGCAGATTCCCAGGCAGTAGTAGACTGGATAGAGGCGATTTCTAGAGTTCAATACCTAGTTTAGACACTACTAGAGTAGATGGTGATCTTAGAAATTGGTGTTTCCCAGTGAGTGACCATGAGGTTGTTCTGTAAAGTGATGAGGCTTTGGTATGTGGACCGATGCCTGAGATAGTACCTTTAGGTAGTGTGCCAGTTATATCACTACTTGTTGGTCTGCAGTTACAACCGGTGGTACTGGTAGATGACACATGTTGGCATAGTGTCTTACACGTGTTTCAGAATCAGATACCCCTCAGGTTCCGAGGCGATCCCAACTTACAGGCGGCTGAGGACTGTCTTGAGGAGGTGGCTGAGAGTTTTCTAGAGCTTATACAGCTTCGGCAGGATGACATGTTGGTAGCTGAGTATTCATCGAGGCGTACTGATCGTTCTTGGTACTAGATGACTATGATACGATCAGTGCTTTATAGCTCAGACCTCAGAGTGAGGTGTGTTTTATGGACATCCGAGCTAGAACATTTTCTCTATGCATCCCTACTTATGCCAGGGTGCTAGAAAGACCTTTTGTGGTTGAGAATTATTTTGCTGAATGGATGCAGCCAGTGAAGGTTAGTAGTGGGAAAAGTAGGAAACAAGAACTAGTCTTAGAGACTTGGGAATATAAAATGTTTCAAGAAGAGGATGTGTAAAGGATAGATGAATCTGCAGGGTAGCAAACATGAAAGCAGAGCTAGGAGAGAAACATGAGGTGTTGTACATTTCAACATCTTACAACCACCCGCCTTTGTAGTCCCCTCCAGTCTCATGGTGCAGGAGGGTAGGGGAAGAGAGTAGCTACATGCAGTCAAGGAGGGTGACCCAGGGGCTCTAGGAATGATTCGTGGTATGATCTATGTCTACTAAGAGCTGTCGTATCAATAGAAATAGGTACCAATCATTCCTTCCTTCCACGAATCTTGTCCCAGACCTAGAGTTTCCAGTTAAGCCGTTGACTTGACCCTCATGTCTGGAGATACCATTGGGAGGAGACTCGATAATCACGCTTACGCCGATGGTGTGATCTGACCCTTGAGGTGAGAGTTTCAGTTGGAACCACTTGGTGGCAGCGTTGAGGCCTTACGACGTTAGTTTGGGTATGGATTGGGCAACCACAGTTCATACACAGATTGACTGTATTAGGAAAAAGGTTGTGGTTTACCTACAACGTTGGGATGGGTGTTCCTTGGTTGGAAAAAAGGAAACCCCATGAAGAATAGGATGGAATCATGCATAAGTGGGTGCAGTCGATCACTCATGAGTCGGCCAGACTTAGATTTGTGCCAGACTTCTCCAAATTTTCTGCACCGCTTTTATCATTGACGAAGAAGGGGAAACCCTTCATGTGGTCAGAGAGATGCCAGCAGAGCTTTTCAGGAGCTGAGGCATAGGTTGACTAGTGCACCCATTTTGAGGCTACCGAATAAGGTTCAGATAATCCAGGAGTGGATGAAGAGTTCCCAAAGCAGACAGAAGACCTATGATGATAGGAAATGGAGGCCTATAGACATCGAGGATGGCGACCACGTCCTTATACAATTCTCACCTCGACGGGGTCTATGGAGATGTGGCCGAGGCGGAAAGTAATCTCTGAGGTTCAACGGACCTTCCAGGTCCCGAGAAGAGTAGGCAAGGTGGGTTACCTCCTAGCCTTTCCACATTAGATGCACTGGGTGCATGACGTCATCCACGTATCTCAGCTGAGGAGATGTGTGCATGACCTATCCGTCATCTTTGACCACGGAGAGCTGGACATCGATGATAGGGTGACTTTCACAGGGTTCGAGTTGATGTTGAGGATCGATAGCTGTGGGTCCTACGGGGATGTTTGATTTCTCTTGTGCGCTTTCATTGGCGACACGGGAACCTCCTAAGAGTACATGGGAGCATGAGGCTCAGATGCATGCTTGATACCTCCTTTAGTTTCCCTAGTTTTGTGTTTTATCTTTATGAGGACGTAAAGACCTGAGGTGGGAGTAGTGTAAAGACCCTGAAATTTCATGGGAAATTTTTTCTTAATTTCATTGGAATTTTGCGAGTGCACGGTTTCAGACGGCACCTGATTCTGAGGCCCGGTGTGCCCGGAATAATTTTCCGAAATTTTGTTAAGCTTAAATTAACACGCCTAAGCAGTTTTACTGAAAAAGTGGAATAACTCATAAATGGTTATTCGGATCAGAAATCTGAGGGAACCGTTGCACTCAGGATGGTGGGTTTACCCTAGGTGTGACTTAAGTTTAGTCGGCGCTGGCCTCCTATGAGAAAACCCAATTTTGGCTTAATCATAAATAAAATAATTAAATAAATTATTTTATTTTTCAAAATCTTATAACTCACAAATGGTAAATCAGATTAAAAATCCGTGACCACCGCTGTGTTGAAAGTGGGTGCCCTATACCCATCTTGTTTTGTACTTTGATTACTGTTACATGTATCCAGTTTTTTATAATACATGTGTTTATATTTCCATGATAGTGTAGATACTTCTGCATCCATTTTATTAATGTAAATGTACTTAGATTAACTATCGCATCAAATGGTTATAGTAGGTCCCAGGCTATAATGAGAACGCTGAGATTCCATGACAGTAATCTTAAAATAACGTCCTATGGTCCAGTTACATCATTCTGAAAGGACACAGATGATGTGTGACCATCAGGTATTGGGGGCTCATAAGCATTGAGACTTCTTCTCATGAAGTTCACACTTGATGATCTATAGCTATTGAGATCATGCGGACATACCCGCTTAATAGGAACACCACATGTTTCTGGTGTCATTGGTCGTTCTTATCTACGAACATGTGTAATGGTCTCCTGACTAGAGATCATTATCAATGAATGTAATTTAATTACGTACATTTAATTTAAGGCGAAAACCATGGCGACAAGTCGTGGTGAGGTAGTTTATATCGGGTATGTCATTAATTTCGTGGCATTGATTGAATGATCGAGAAAGGATTTGTCTCTTCCGAGTTTAGGAAGAGATATCTCGGGCCTGGTTGATTAGGATGGTTGCACCTTCATTAAATCCATGGACATGGTAGTGGAAGGTAAGACCGTCCGGACAAATCAACAAACAAAATAAATAAAATAAAGAATGATGAAACTAAGTATGCATTCTACTTTATTGAGATATCGATGACGAAGAGATTAGATTACACAGACCGTTTTCGTAGTAAGGCAGTCATTGCTTTGACTTTTCCTTATCTCTATAGGGGCCTCGATGGGTTGCTAGACCCCGCTCTAGGTCGGTGATATTATTCACTGTTATTGAGATAATGGCCTAGAGGGTCACACACAATAGCACTTTGAGAATATTTCATATTCTAATGAATAGGATTATAGGACTTGGTGGGCCCCACCATGGGGTCCGGGTATTATCCAAGTCCTATAGATCACCAGGTAATAAATAAATTATTCTATTATTCATGTTTGGAATAATTCGTTGAATTTATTTATAACATTTATTTATGAGTGATGTAAATACATAGATAAATTTTAATTGGAAAGATATTTATATCTTGTGTTTGTTTAATATTATCAGGAGGTGCGAGTCGAGATAGACTCATGTTTATCACGTAATATATATATTTATATATATTGTTATTCAGTGATAAATAATAAATATTATCTATGGCACAATTTAATTTGTCATAAATAATTATTTATAATATATATATAGTGAATGTTTAATACATGGTGGCCGGGAACCCTTACCGTGTATTTTAGATATTCCCTATATATAGTAAGAGAGAGGCTCTCCCCTATAGACTATTCATCCATTGGAACTGAGAGCTTCTCTCTCCTCCTGAGTTCTAGAGAGAGACTCTCTCAAACTAGAATGTTCATCAAGTTCCGCCTTCACGGATCGAAGAAGCTAGTTTGTGTAGATCATCGTTGCATCGAAGTGTGTGTTGAAGATCTGCTCTAGCACCCGGATCTTGACGAACGGTGTGCAAGCAGATTTGCGAGGTGTGTGTGGATGATCTAGAGGGATTCGACGTCGGAGTCTTCGAGCAACGATCGCCAGCATCCTGCATGTCAATTCTGAATAAGGTAAATGTTCAATTTTAATTTTTTTGCTCCTTAATAACCTTGCGAGATCCTCAGACCAAGCCGGGACAAGATCACAGGAGTTGACAGGGTTATGTCACTCCAGTGAAGCAGAAATATTTTAAAATCCCGGCCCACCGGCTTCCGCTGCGTAGTCCTGGAACCCAACAGTGGTATCAGAGGGAGGTTAAGGTTTTTCTATGTCAAAAAAAAATTAAAATGCATTAAATTTAATTGAGGCGTGTTAAAACGGTTCATTCGGATTTGACCGCGCGTTGTTTCGATTTCGAATGATCAAGATACGATCGTTTAAAAATTTTAATCGGATCGACGTTGCAAGTTTTTGTTCGTTAGATGTTAATTCTCAAATTGAGATAAAGATCAAAAATATATTTTATTATAAATTTATATAATAAATATTTTATTATATTTTATAATAAATATTTTATTATATTTCATAATAATAAAATATATAAAATATTTTATTATAAAATATTTTTTCACAAAAGTGTGGAAATTTTTTAATAATAAAATAAAGGAGAAGAAGACCAAGACTTGGGGTCTTCAACCTTTAGAAAATATAAAAAAAAAGAAAAATGAGGGGGCTGGACAATTTTGACTTAAAAAGGAAAAAAAGGGTGTTGGCCACATTTGTTTGAAAGACAAATAGTTCAATTTAAACAAAAAAGGAAATGAGACCCCAAATTGGGTCTCCTCTCACGCGGCGCACCAAGGGAGGCCAAACCCTAGGGCCTCCCTCTCCCTCCGCCAGAACCCCCTCCGCCGGAACCCCCTCTGCCAGACGGGCATGCTGCGCCGCGCCGACCTCCAAGAACCGCGACGGCCTCCTCCCCTCGCGCCGGCCTCCTCGCCTCCGCCTCGTGTGTGCCTGCTGCCCTGACCCCAAGCCGCGCCGGCCTCCTGCATCGCCCTGGACATGGTCCGCGTCGGCCCGGCTCCTGCCGACAGTCGCCAGCCACACCGGCGATCCCCCTGCCGGACCGCTTCGCATAGCCTACTCCCCGACCCCTCGCCAGACTTCCTCCGGGCCGCGCCGGACCGGCTCCGTCCGGCCACCCCGGACCTTCTCCGGCCTCCTCCTGTGGGCCTCACCGGATCGGAACCCTCCGACCACCCCGATCCCTCGTCGGCCTCATCCTACGCGCCAAACTGGTTCCATCTGGCAGACCCGAGCCCGCGCCAGACAGGACAACAACTTCACCGGCTCACCGGAGCAGTAGGATTCCAGGAGATGCAGCCGTCGTGGGAAGCGTTGGATGTCGTGGTCACGCCGCGTTCACACCGCGTTCATGTCGCGGTCATGCCACAATTCCAGGACGACATCCTGTGGTGGTACGCAGTCCCGCCGGACTCCTCTCCGGCTAGAGGTAACCCTGCACTGAATTAAATTTAATTAATTTAGTTTTTTAAATTAAATTAATTGGAATTAATTTAGGGGTTTAAATTATTTTAATCCGAAAATATTAATTTAATTTAAGTTTATAATTAAATTAATTGTTTAATTTCATTTAATTTTTTGAATTAAAATTAAATTAAACAAATGGAACCGATAAAAATAAATTATTTGAATTTAATCAAATTCATTTAATTTATTAGAACACCCTCGTATAATTTAAATTTATTTCAATTTAATTTTATTGCACTTTTACCCCGACTGGTCTTGAGCTAATGACTGACCTGTGTATGTCTGGCATGTATTTATTTATTTAATTATTTATTCAATGCGTGTGATGATTGTAATATTTAATTAGATAAATGATAGTCTGCGAATCATCTTTTAATTCAAATATGTATAAGGGCCTGCAAGTCCATTGCACCACTTGTATTTTGTACCCCAGACCCCCTCGCCTGCGTGCGAGTATATTTGTATTTATTTGGTGATGATCCGAGAGGCAGACCCCGCCAAGATGAGGCGGTAGTCCAGACAGGAGTTGGACACTTTGCACTGGGGCCAGCAGCAACACGAGTCATGTATCGACTCAGGTATGGATGCCCCTAGGTGATGATTGATCAGTTATCGATCACTCATTATAGAATTCTCAAGACCAGTCGGAATTCATGATTTACTTTATGCACAGTTTATTATTTTATGTGTCTGTATGATTATTGCATGATCACATAGGATAGTAAACAAGATAAAATGCATAAAGTTGTGACGAATATTTTTCTATTTCATGTTCAGTTGTGAGCGCGCCAATCCTATTTGAACATAATAAATAGAAGAGGATTATATTAGTCAATTAATATTAAAAAATACCTCCAAGATATATTAAATCCAAACTGCCTTCCATTTCTCACATCTAAACAAAACCGGCTGTTTGGGTGCTCATCAGCCTCATTTGAGAGTGCCTTTTACTAACGGGGTGTTTTCATGTGAGAAATGGGTCGACTTAACTAAAGTTAGTAGTCAAGGATTACCATTAGCTAACATGCTATCACATTAGAGGCAAGAGGTTGAGGGAATCAAGTTCAGATTCCAAAAGCTGAGACTTTACTCAACTACACAAGGAACCACAAGAACATGTGGTTGGCCAGCATAGGGCCTACCTTGAAACCATCCAAGTAATGTCGTAGCCCTAGCTTGTAGACTACGAGGGAGGTTTTGAGGATCCTGGCCACTAGAATGCTCAAGCGATAGAGAATTCCGAATCTAATAGTGAGGGCTATTAAGGTTCGTTAAAATAGTGGGAGACATTAAATGATATAATAATTTATTAATCATAAAATGTCAAAAGGTAATCAAGACAAAGTACTAACTGTTAAATGTTTATCTAATGTAGATTCAAAATGACAATCACCAACACCACTAGTACTTTATCAATGTGATTGATCATGGATAATGAAAATATCCTGACCGTCAATAACTTCTAGGAGTGGTACAGGCGCATGCACATAGTACTACGCCAAGAAAGGAAGTTATATGTTATGGAATCCACAATTCCTACTGAGCCTCCTCAGGGAGCAAGCAAGATGGAAAAAAGATAAGTAGAAAAATTATGTAGACGATTCGATTGATTTACAATGCATCATGTTGTCATCCATGTCCAGCCAATTGCAAAAAATTCATGAGGAAGAGGACGCCTACAAGATGCTTTCACATCTCTAAGAACTATATGAGGAGAGGGCTAGGCAAGAAAGGTATGAGATCTCAAGTATGATTTATAAGTGCAGGCTTGCAGAAGGGAACAAAACCAGTCCTCACGTACTCAAGATGATTGGGTATATTGAGAGGCTTAAAGCCCTTAAGTTCAAACTGAACCAAGAACTAGAAGTGGGTATTTTTATTGCCTCTTTACCGTCAGGCTTCTCGACTTTCATTGTCAATTATAAAATGAATGATATGACAAAGTCACTCCCGGATCTTTTGGATTTAGTTCGCCAAGATGATAAGGACATGAAAAACACCAATTCATCTATCCTTATGGTCAACAAAAAAAACAAGGGAAAGGTGTAGGGGTATAAGGCCAAATCAAGGCCAAAGACACCAATTCATCGTCCTTCCAAGAAGCAAAAGATTCAGAGGAAATGTAATGAGCAAGAAGCTGTCTACTTTGGATGTGGCAAGAAAGGCCACTGGAAGATTATCACTTGACTTTACCAACTGGTTTGGTTCTTGTTTTAAACAATTGCTCTTATGTACCGTCTGTTACCAGAAACATTATCTCTGTGTCATGTTTAGACACTATGGGTTTTTATTTCATGTTTGTAAATAAAAGTTGTCTCTTTTATAGGGATAACATATGTTATGGTATGGCACATCTTAACAATGGTTTATATATACTAGAGTTAGGAAACTCAATAATGGCTATCAATGACAAAAACAACCAACATGACTCAAATAACACCCGCCTATGGCACTTCAGGCTTGGTCATGTAAAACAGAAGCGATTACAAAGATTACATCAAGAAGGGTATCTAGACTCGGTATAGTTAGAACCCTTAGATATATGTCAAGCTTGTTTATAAGGAAATATGACCAAAGCACCTTTCTCCAGAAAGGGAGAAAGAGCCAATGCAGTGCTGGAATTAATACATACTGATGTATGTGGTCCATTTCCAGTAGAGGCAAGGGGTGGTTTACTATACTTGATTACTTTTACCGATGATTATTGTAGGTATGGATATAACTACTTAATGCGGTATAAGTCAGATTCCTTTCGTTTATTTAAGGAATACAAAAATGAAGTATAAAACCAACTTGGTAAGAAGATAAAAGCACTTCGCTCAGACTGAGGTGGAGAATATCTTAAATAAGCTTTCATTGATCACTTGAAGGAGTGTGGGACAATATCCCTACTCACCCCTCCTTATACACCACAATTGAATGGTGTTAGTGAAAGGAGGAATATGACCTTGATTGACATGTTCAGATCAAGGATGAGTCACACAACTCTTCCATTATCCTTTTGGGGATACGCCTTGCAGACAGCAGCATATACCATTAACTGAGTACCAACTAAATCAACATATGGGATTCCATATAAGTTATGGTATGGAAAGAAACCCAATCTGACACACATGCGTGTGTGGGCGTGCAAGGCATTTGTCAAGACTTTCCCAAGTGACAAATTAGCATCCAGAAGTTCTAAGTACATATTTATAGGTTATCCTAAGGAAACTGGAGGATACTACCTATATAACCCTTCAAATAGAAAAGTCATTGTGGAATGATAAGCCACATTTCTAGAAAGGGATCACATTTCTACTAGAAATAGTGGGATAAAGATTGAATTCAATGAAGTTAATGCTCCAGATGCACAAGAGTTGGTAGAGGAACATTCTCCATAAGAGCAAGTGGAAGAAGAAATTGTTCCCGAGACACAGATACTGCGTAGGTCTACGTGAGAGGTTAGAGAACCAAAGTGCTATGGTTTTCTTATCACCAGTTAGGTAACACAATAATCCTTGAGGATGATGACCCTATAATCTACGAGGAAGCAGTAGAAGGAAAAGAAGCTGCTACATGGCAAGAAGCCATGAATTTTGAGATGGAGTCCATGAACCAAAATCAAGTTTGGATTTTGGTAGACCCTCCAGCTGATGTAAATCCCATTGGTTGCAAATGGGTATTCAATAAAAAGCTGGACATGGATGGTAAGGTTAATACCTTTAAAGCGAGACTTGTTGCAAACGGTTTCAGACAACGTCAAGGCATTGACTATGATGAAACATTCTCACCAGTGGCAATGCTTAAATCCATCATAATATTGCTTGCAATAGTAGCCTTTCATGATTATGAAATTTGGAAAATGGATGTCAAAACTGCTTTTCTAAATGAGAAGTTGTTTGAAGACGTCTATATGACTCAACCCAAAGGGTTTGTTAAGTCAAAGAATGCCAATAAAGTATACAAGTTGCAGGGATCCATTTATGGATTGAAGCAGCCATCAAGATCATGGAATGTACGCTTTGATGAGGCCATAAGATATTTTGGTTTTGTCAAAAATGAAACCGAGACTTGTGTCTATAAAAAGGTTAAAGGGAATGCTATCGTATTCCTAGTTTTATATGTTGACGACATATTAATCATGGGAAATGAGGTGCAAGTCTTACAGTCAGTTAAGACTTGGTTAAATGATTTCTTCTCCATGAAAGTCTTAGGTGAAGCAGCCTACATCCTAGGGATCAAGATCTATCGAGATAGATCTCAAAGGATGATTGGCCTAAGTCAAAGTACATATATTGACAACGTACTCAAAAGGTACAATATGGAACAATCCAAGAGAGGATTTTTACCTATGTCACATGGTGTAAATCTCTCCGATAAAATTTATCCACAAACACAGGAGGAGATTGATAGAATGAGTAGAGTCCCTTATGCTTATGCAGTGGGTTCTATCATGTATTACATGCTACGTACTAGGTCTGATGTTTCCTTTGCGTTAAGTATGGTGGGTAGATATCAAGCCAATCCAGGAGAGCTGCACTGCATAGATCTTAAAACTATCCTTAATTACTTAAGGCATACTAAGGATATGTTCCTGGTGTATGGAGGGGATGAGGAACTAGTTGTGAGGGGATACACTGATGCTAGTTTCTAGATAGATCATGATGATATGAAATCACTGTCAGGATACATCTTTTTCTTGAATGGTGGTGCAGTGAGCTGGAGAGGCTCAAAGAAAGCTGTGGTTGCTGATTCTACAGCAGAGTCTGAATATATTGCAGCTTACGATGCAACAAAGGAAGCAGTCTGGATACGTATCTTTATCTCAGACATTGGTGTGGTACCTAGCAGTGCAGACCCTATTCTAGTATATTGTGATAATACTGCTGCAGTGATGCTTTCCAAGGAGCCCAGGTCTCACCAGAGGACAAAGAATATTCTTCAGAAGTTTCATCACTTGAGGGATTTTACTCAAAGAGGTGAAGTGACAATTAGCAGAGTAGTCATAGAGGACAACGTGGCAGACTCCCTGACTAAATCCATTTCTTCATCAAAAGCATGATTCACATGTGAGAGCTAGAGGATTGAAACCTGTTATCAGTTGGCTCTAGTGCAGGTGGGAGTGTTGAAAGTTGGTTCCCTAGACCCAACTTGTTTTGTAATTTGATTACTATTACATGTATTAAATTTTTTATTATACATGTTTTTATCTTTCCATGATAGTGTAGATACTTCTGTATCCATTTTATAAATGGAAATGTACTTAGATTACCTATCGCATCAAATGGTTATAGCAGGCCCCATGCTATAATGAGGACCCTGAGATGCCATGACAGTAATCTTAAAGTAACATTCTATGGTCCAGTTACATCATTCTGAAAGGACACAGATGATGTGTGACCATCAGGTGTTGGGGGCTCATAAGCATTGAGACTTATTCTCATGAAGTTCGCACTTGATGATCTATTGCTATTGAGATCATGAGGACAGACCCACTTAATAGGAACACCACATGTTTCTGGTGTTATTGTTCGTTCCTATCTACGGACATGTGTAATGGTCTCCTGACTTGAGATCATTATTAATGAATTTCATTTAATTACGTACATTTGATTTAAGGCGAAAACCATGGTGACAAGTCATGGTGAGGTAGTTTATATCGGGTACGTCATTAATGGCATGGCATTGATTGAATGATCGAGAAAGGATTTGTTGATTCCGAGTTTAGGAAGAGATATCTCAGGCCTGTTTGATCAGGATGGTTGCACCTTCATTAAATCCATGGCCATGGTAGTGTAAGGTAAGACCATCCGGACAAATCAACAAACAAAATGAAGAAAATAAAGAATGATGACACTAAGTATGAATTCTACTTTGTTGAGATATCGATGACGAAGAGATTAGATTACACAGGCTGTGTTCGTAGGAAGGCAGTCATTGCTTTGACTTTGACTTATCTATATAGGGGCCTCAATGGGTTTCTAGACCCCACTCTAGGTTAGTGATATTATTCCCTTCTATTGAGATAAGGGCCTAGAGGGTCACACACAACAACGCTTTGAGAATTGCCCTATTCCGATGAATAGGATTATATGACTTGGTGGGCCCCACCACGGGGTCCAGGTATTATCCAAGTCCTATGGATCACCAAGTAATAAATAAATTCTTTTATTATTCAAGTTTGGAATAATTTTTTGAATTTATTTATTTCACGTATTTATGAGTGATTAAGTAAATACATAGATAAATATTAATTGAATAGATATTTATATCTTGGGTTCATTTAATATTATCAGGAGGTGCGAGTCGAGTTATAATCTTGTTTATCATGTAATATATATTTATATATATTGCAGTTCGGTGATAAATAATAAATATTATTTAGGTCATAATTTAATTTTTCATAAATAATTATTTATAATATATATATAGTGAATGTTTAATACACGGGGGTCGGGAACCCTGACCGCGTATTTTAGATATTCCCTATATATAGTAAGAGAGAGGCTCTCCCCTGTGGAATATTCATCCGTTGGAATTGAGAGCCTCTCTCTCCTCCTGAGTTCTAGAGAGAGACTCTCTCAAACTAGGAAGTTCTTCAAGTTCTGCCTTCATGGATCGAAGATGCTAGTTTGTGGTGATCATCGTTGCATCGAAGTGTGCATCGATGATCCGCTCTAGCACCCTAATCTTGACGAACGATGCACGATCAGATTTGCGAGGCATGTGTGGACGATCTAGAGGGCTTCCACATCGGAGTCTTCGAGCAACGATCGCCAGCGTCCTACACATCAATTTTGAACAAGGTAAATTTTCATGTTTAATTTTGGTGCTCCTTAAGAACCTTGCAAGATCCTCAGACCAAGCCGGGACAAGATCACCGGAGTCGACAGGGTTATGTCACTCCGGTGGAGCAGAAAAATTTTAAAATCCCAGCCCACCGGCTTCCGCTGCATAGTCCCGGAACCCAACAGTGGTATCAGAAGGTGGTTAAGGTTTTTATGATTCAAAAAACATTAAAATGCATTAAATTTAATTGTGGTGTGTTAAAACGGTACATTCAGATTTGACCGCGTGTCGTTTCGATTTCGAATGATCAAGATACGATCATTTGAAAATTTTAATCGGATCGATGTAGCAAGTTTTTGTTCATTTGATGTTAATTCTCAAATTGAGATAAACATTAAAAATATATTTTATTATAAATTTTTATAATAAATATTTTATTATATATTATAATAAATATTTTATTATATTTCATAATAATAAAATATATAAAATATTTTATTATAAAATATTTTTCCACAAAAGTGTGGAAATTTTTTAATAATAAAATAAAGGAGAAGAAGACCAAGACTTCGGGTCTTCTCCCTTTATAAAATATATAAAATAAATGAGGGGGCTGGACAATTTTGACATAAAAGGACAAAAAAAGTGTGTTGGCCACATTTGCCTAAAAGACAAATAGTTTAATTTAAAAAAAAGGAAAGGAGACCCCAAATTGGGTCTCCTCTCACACGGCGCACCAAGGGAGGCCAAACCCTAGGGCCTCCCTCTCCCTCCACTAGAACCCCCTCCGCCGGAACCTCCTCCGCTGGACCAGCCTGCTGCGCCGCGCCAGCCTCCGAGCACTGCGTCGGCCTCCTCCTCGCGCACAGGACTCCTCGCCTCCGCCCCGTGCGCGCCGGATGCCCAGATCCCAAGCCGCGCTGGCCTATTGCATCGCACCGGACATGATTTTCATAGGACCGGCTCCTTCCGGAAGCCGCCAGCCACGCCGACGATCCCCCTGCTGGATCGCTTCAAACAACCCTCTCCCTAAGCCCTCGCCAGACTTCCTTCGGGCCGCGCCGGACCGGCTCCGTCCGGCCGCCCCGGACCTTCGCCAACCTCCTCCTCCGGGCCTCGCCGGACTGGCACCCTTCGGCCACCCCGAGCCCTCGCCGAGCTCCTCCTCCACGCCGGACCGGTTCCGTCCGACCGACCCAATCCCAGGCCAGACTGGACAACAACTTCACCAACTCACCGGAGCAGCGGGCTGCCGAGAGATGCAGCTGTCGCCAGAAGCGTTGGACACTGCGGTCACGCCGCGGTTCTAGGACGACATCCCGCGGCGGTACGCAGTCCCACCGAACTCTTCTCCGGCTAGAGGTAACCCTGCACTGAATTAATTTTAATTAATTTAGTATTTTAAATTAAATTAATTGGAATTAATTTAAGGGTTTAAATTATTTTAATCCTAAAATATTAATTTAATTTAAGTTTAGAATTAAATTAATGGTTTAATTTAATTTAATTTTTGGAATTAAAATTAAATTAAACAAATGGAACAAATAAAAATAAATTATTTTAATTTAATCAAATTTATTTAATTTATTATAACACCCTCTCATAATTTAAATTTATTGAAATTTAATTTTATGTGCTTTTACCCCGACTGGTCTTGAGCTATTGACTGACCTTTGTATGTCTGGCATGTTTTTATTTATTTAATTATTTATTCAATGCGTGCAATGATTCTAATATTTTATTAGATAAATGATGGTCTGCAAATCGTCTTTTAATTAAAATATGTATAAGGGCCTGCGTGTCCATTGCACCACTTGTATTTTTTACCCCAGACCCCCTCGCCTGTGTGAAAGTATATTTGTATTTATTCGGTGACGATCTGAGAGGCAGACCCCGCCAAGATGAGGCGGTAGTCCAGACAGGAGTAGGACGCTTTGCACTGGGGCCAGCAATGACACGAGTCATGTATTGACTCAGGTATGGATGCCCCTAGGTGATGATTGATCAGTTATCGATCAATCATTATAGAATTCTCAAGACCAGTCAGAATGCATGATTTACTTTTTGCACAGTTTATTTTTTTATGCGTTTTCATGATTATTGCATGATCACATAGGATAGTAAACAAGATAAAATGCATAAATTTGTGATGAATATTTTTCTATTTCATGTTCAATTGTGAGCGCGAAAACCCTGTTTGAACATAATAAATAGAAAAGGATTGCATTCATCAATTAATATTAAAAAATCTCTCAAAGATATATTAAGTCCAAAATGCCTTCCATTTCTCACATCTAAACAAAACTGGTTGTTTGGGTGCTCATCAGCCTCAGTTGAGAGTGCCTCTTACTACCGGGGTGTTTTCATGTGAGAAATGGGTCAACTTAACTAAAGTGAGTAGTCAAGGATTAGCCTTAGCTAACTTGATATCACTTTATAGGAAAGATGTTGAGGGAATCAAGTTCAGATTCCAAAATCTGGGACTTTACTCAACTACACAAGGAACCACAAGAACAAGTGGTTGGCCAACATAGCGCCTACCTTGAAACCCTCCAAGTAGTGTCATAGCCATAGCTTGTAGACTATGAGGGGGGTTTCGAGGATCCTTGCCACTAGAATGCTCAAGCGATAGGGTATTCTGAATCTAATAGTGAGGGCTATTAAGGTTCGTTAAAATAGTGCGAGACATTAAATGATATAATAATTTATTAATCATAAAATGTCAAAAGGTAATCAAGACAAAGTACTAACTGCTAAATTTTTATCTGATGTAGATTCAAAATGGCAATCACCAACACCACTAGTACTTTATCACTGCGATCGATCTTGGATAAAGAAAATATCTTGACCGGAAATAACTTCCAAGAGTGGTACAGGTGCTTGCGCATAGTACTACACCAAGAAGGGAAGTTATATGTGCTGGAATCCCCAATTCCTGCTGAGCCTCCTCAGGGAGCAAGTAAGATGGAAAAATATAAGTGGAAAAAGCATGTAGACGATGCGCTTTATGTACAATGCATCATGTTGTCATCCATGTCCAGCCAATTGCAAAAAATTCATGAGGAAGAGGACGCCTACAAGATGCTTTCACATCTCCAAGAACTATATGAGGAGAGGGCTAGGAAAGAAAAGTATGAGATCTCAATTACGCTTTATAAGTGCAGGCTAGTAGAAGGGAACCAAGTCGGTCCTCACGTAATCAAGATGATTGGGCATATTGAGAGGCTTGAATCCCTTGGGTTCAAACTGAACCAAGAACTAGTAGTGGATCTCATTCTTGCCTCTTTACCTTCAAGATTCTCGACTTTCATTGTCAATTATAATATGAATGATATGAAAAAGTTTCTCCCAGATCTTTTGGATTTAGTTCGCCAAGCTGATAAGGACATGCAAAACATCAATTCATCTATCATTATGGTGAACAAGAAAAACAAGGGCAAGGAAAAGGGGTCTAAGGCCAAGTAAAGGCCAAAGACACCAATGCATTGTCCTGCCAAGAAGCCAAAGATTCAAAGGCAATGTAATGAGCATGAAGCTATCTTCATTGGATGTGGCAAGAAAGGCCACTGGAAGAAGAATTGCAGAGATGGGAAGAAGAAGCAAGCTGACGCTTCTGCTTCAGGTATTTTTGTCATTGAAGGCAATCTATCGTTATCTACAAGTTGGGTATTGGATACGGCATGTGGCTCACAAATTTTATTCATATACAGGAACCAAGTAGGTTTATGAAGATTGCGAAAGGTCAAGTGGATCTTCGAGCTGCAAATGGTGCAAGTCTAGCGGCCTTGGCAGTGGGATATTATCACTTGACTTTACCAACTAGTTTGGTTCTTGTTTGAAACAATTGCTATTATGTACCATCTGTTACCAGAAACATTATCTCTGTGTCTTGTTTAAACACTATGGGTTTTTATTTCAAGTTTGGAAATAAAATATGTCTCTTTTATAGGGATAACATATGTTATGGTATGGCACATCTTAACAATGGTTTATAAATAATAGAGCTAGAAAACTCAGTAATGGATATCAATGACAAAAAAAACCAACATGACTCAAATAAAACCCGCCTATGGCACTTCAGGCTTGGTCATGAAAATGAGAAGTGATTACAATGATTACATCAAGAAGGGTATCTAGACTCGGTACTGTTAGAACCCTTAGATGTATGTCAAGCTTGTTTGCAAGGAAAGATGACCAAAGAAACTTTCTCATGAAAGGGATAAAGATCCAATGCAGTGCTTGAATTAATACATACTGATGTATGTGGTCCATTTCCAGTAGAGGCAAGGGGTGGTTTTCTATAATTCATTTCTCTTACCGATGATTATAGTAGGTATGGATATATCTAATTAATGCAGTATAAGTCAGACTACTTTCGTTTCTTTAAGGAATACCAAAATGAAGTAGAAAAACAACTTGGTAAGAAGATAAAAGCACTTCACTCAGACCGAGGTAGAGAATATCTTAACCAAGCTTGAATTGATCACTTGAAGGAGTGTGGGATAGTATCCTAACTCACTCCTCCTTATACACCACAATGGAATGGTGTTAGTGAATGGAGGAATAGGTCCTTGCTTGAAATGGTCAGATCAATGATGCATGATACAACTCTTCCATTACCCTTTTGGGGATACGCCTTGCAGACAGCAGCATATACCATTAATCGAGTACCAACTAAAGCAACAGATGGGATTCCATATCAGTTATGGTATGGAAGGAAACCCAATCTGACACACATGCGTGTGTGGGGGTGCGAGGAATTTTTCAAGACTTTCCCAAGTGACAAATTAGCATCCAGAAGCTCTAAGTGCATCTTTATAGGTTATCCTAAGGAAACTAGAGGATACTACCTATATTACCCTTTAGATAGAAAAGTAATTGTGGCACGATACGCCACATTTATAGAAAGGGATCACATTTCTACTAGAAATAGTGGGAGCAAGATTGACTTTGATGAAGTTAATGCTCCAAATGCACAATAGTTGGTAGAGGAACAATCTCCACAAGAGCAAGTGGAAGAAGAAATTGTTCATGAGATACAGATACTGCGTAGGTCTATGCGAGAGGTTAGACAACCAGAGCGCTATGGTTTTCTTTTCACTGAGTCAGGTGACACAATAATCCTTAAGGATGATGAACCTCTAACCCACAAGGAAGCAGTAGAAGGAAAAGAAGCTGCTATATAGCAAGAAGCCATGAATTATGAGATGGTGTCCATGTACCAAAATCAAGTTTGGATTTTGGTAGACCCTCCAGCTGATGTAAAGACCATTGGCTGCAAATGGGTATTCAAGAAAACTATAGACATGGATGGTAAGATTAATACATTAAAATCGAGACTGGTTGCAAAGGGTTTCAGACAACGTCAAGGCATTGACTGTGATGAAACATTCTCACCAGTGACAATGCTTAAATCCATAAGAATATTGCTTGCAATAGCAGCATTTCATAATTATGAAATTTGTCAAATGGATTTCAAAACTGCTTTTCTAAATGGGAAGTTGGTTGAAGACATCTATATGACTCAACCCGAAGGGTTTCTTAAGTCAAAGAATTCCAATAAAGTATGCAAGTTTCAAAGATCCATTTATGGATTGAAGCAAGCATCAAGATCAAGGAATGCACGCTTTTATGAGGCCATAAGAGATTTTGGTTTTGTAAAAAATGAAAGCGATCCTTGTGTCTATAAAAAGTTTAAAGGGAATTCTATCGTTTTCCAAGTTTTATATGTTGATGGAATATTAATCATGGGAAACGAGGTGCAAGTCTTACAGTCAGTTAAGACATGGTTAAATGAATTCTTCTCCATGAAAGACTTAGGTGAAGCATCCTACATCCTAGGGATCAAGATCTATCGAGATAGATCTCAAAGGATGATTGGCCTAAGTCAATGTACATATATTGACAAGGTACTCAAAAGGTACAATATGGAACAATCCAAGAGAGGATTGTTACCAATGTCACATGGGGTAAATCTCTCCAAGAAAATGTGTCCACAAACACAGGAGGAGATTGACAGAATGAGTAGAGTCCCTTATTCTTTGGTAGTGGGTTCTATAATGTATTCCATTCTATTTACTAGGTTTGATGTTGCCTTTGCTTTAAGCATGGTGGGTAGATATCAAGCAAATCCAGGAGATCTGCACTAGAAAGCTGTTAAAACTATCCTTAAGTACTTGAGGAGTACTAAGGATATGTTCCTGGTGTATGGAGGAGATGAGGAACTAGTTGTGAGGGGATACACGGATTCTAGTTTCCATACAGATCATGATGATATAAAATTGCAGTCAGGCTACATCGTTTGCCTGAATGGTGATGTAGTGAGCTGGAGAAGCTCAAATCAAGTTGTGGTTGCTGATTCTACAGTAGAGTCTGAATATATTGCAGCTTCCGATGCAGCAAAGGAAGCAGTCTGAATATGTAGCTTTATCTTAGACATTGGTCTGGTACCTATCAGTGCAGACCCTGTTCCAGTATATTGTGATAATACTTCTACAGTGGTTCTTGCCAAGGATCCCAGGTCTCACAAGAGGAGAAAAAATATTCATCAGAAGTTTCATCTCTTGAGGGATTTTACTCAAAGAGGTGAAGTGACAGTTAGGAGAGTATCCCTAGAGGACAACGTGGAAGACCCCCTGACTAAAGCCATTTCTCAGAAGAAGCATGATTCACATGTGAGAGCTAGCAGATTGAAACCGGTTAACAGTTGGCTCCAGTGCAAGTGGGAGTGTTGAAAGTGGGTGCCCTATACCCAAATTTTTTCTTTACTTTGATTACTATTACATGTATTCAGTTTGTTATTATAAATGTGTTTATCTTTCCATGATAGTGTAGATACTTCCGCATCCATTTTATTAATGGAAATGTCCTTAGATTACCGGTCACATAAAATGGTTATAACAGGTCCCAGGCTATAATGAGAACCCTGAGATTCCATGACAGTAATCTTAAAGTAACGTCCTATGGTCCAGTTACATCATTCTGAAATTACACAGATGATGTGTGACCATCAGGTGTTGGGGGCTCATAAGCATTGAGACTTTTCCCATGAAGTCCGCACTTGATGATCTCTAACTATTGAGATCATGAGGACAGACCCACTTAATAGGAACACCACATGTTTCTGGTGTCATTGGTCATTCCTATATACAGACATGTGTAATGGTCTCCTGACATGAGATCATTATCAATGAATGTCATTTAATTACGTACATTTGATTTAAGGCGAAAACCATGGCGACAAGTCGTGGTGAGGTAGTTTATATCGGGTACATCATTAATGTCATGGCATTGATTGAATGATCAAGAAAGGATTTTTTGCTTCTGAGTTTAGGGAGAGATATCTCGGGCCTGGTTGATTAGGATGGTTTCACCTTCATTAAATCCATGGCCATGGTAGTGGAAGGTAAGACCGTCCAGAAAAATCAACAAACAAAATAAAGCATATAAAGAATGATGGCACTATTTATGCATTCTGCATTATTGAGATATCGATGATGAAGAGATTAGATTACATTGACCGTGTTCATAGGAAGTCAGTCATTTCTTTGACTTTGCCTTATCTCTATAGGGGCCTCGATGGGTTGCTAGAACCCGCTCTAGGTCGGTGATATTATTCACCGCTATTGAGATAAGGGCCTAGAGGGTCACACACAACAGCGCTTTGAGAATCTGCCCTATTCTGATGAATAGGATTATAGGAATTGGTGGGCCCCACCATGGGGTCTGGGTATTATCCAAGTCCTATGGATCACCAAGTAATAAATAAATTCTTTTATTATTCATGTTTGGAATAATTCGTTGAATTTATTTATAACATGTATTTACGAGTGATTAAGTAAACACATAGATAAATATTAATCGTACAGATATTTATATCTTGGGTTCGTTTAATACTATCATGATGTGCGAGTCGAGTTAGACTCATGTTTATCACGTAATATATATATTTATACATATTGTAGTTCAGTGATAAATAATAAATATTATTTCTGGCATAATTTAATTTTTCATAAATAATTATTTATAATAGATATATAGTGAATGTTTAATACACGGGGGTCGGGAACCCTTACCGTGTATTTTAGATATTCCCTATACATAGTAAGAGAGAGGCTCTCTCCTATGGACCATTCATCCGTTGGAATTGAGAGCCTCTCTCTCCTCCTGAGTTCTAGAAAGAGACTCTCTCAAACTAGCAAGTTCTTCAAGTTCCACCTTCATGAATCGAAGACGCTAGTTTGTGGTGATAATCGCTACGTCGAAGTGTGCATCGAAGATCCATGCTAGCACCCGAATCTTGATGAATGGCACACGATCAGATTTGCGAGGCATGTGTGGACCATCTAGAGGGCTTCGACGTCGGATTCTTTGAGCAACGATCGCCAGCGTCCATCACGTTAATTATGAACAAGGTAAATGTTCAAGTTTAATTTTTGTGCTCCTTAAGAACCTTGTGAGATCCTCAGAAGAATCTGGGACAAGATCACTGGAGTTGATAGGGTTATGTCACTCCGATGAAGCAGAAATTTTTTGAAATCCTGGCCCACTGGCTTCCGCTGCGTAGTCCCGGAACCCAAAAGTGGTATCAGAGGGAGGTTAAGGTTTTTCTAAGTCAAAAAACCTTAAAATACATTAAATTTAATTGCGGGGTGTTAAAACGGTTCATTCGGATTTGACCGTGCGTCGTTTCGATTTTGAATGATTAATATACGATCATTTGAAAATTTTAATCGGATCGACGTCACACGTTTTTGTTCGTTTGATGTTAATTATCAAATTGAGATAAACATCAAAAATATATTTTATTATAAATTTTTATAATAAATATTTTATTATATTTTATAATAAATATTTTATTATATTTCATAATAATAAAATATATAAAATGTTTTATTATAAAAATTTTTCCCACAAAAGTGTGTGGAAATTTTTTAATAATAAAATAAATGAGAAGAAGACCAATACTTGGGGTCTTCTTCCTTTATAAAATATAAAAAAAATAAAATAAATGAGGGGGCTTGACAATTTTGACTTAAAAGGACAAAAAAAAGGGTGCTGGCCACATTTGTCTAAAAGACAAATAGTCCAATTTTTTAAAAAAGGAAAGGAGACCCCAAATTGGGTCTCCTCTCACACGGTGAACCATGGGAGGACAAACCCTAGGGCCTCCCTCTCCCTCCACCGGAACCCCCTCCGCCGGAACCTCCTCTGCCGGATCGGTCTGCTGCACCGCGCCGACCTCCGAGCACCACGCCGGCCTCCTCCCCTCACGCTGACCTCCTCGCCTCCGCCCTGTGTGCACCGGCTACCCTGTCCCCAAGCTACGCCGGCCTCCTGCATCGCGCCGGACGCTGTCCGCGTCAGACCGGTTCCTGCCGGAAACCGCCAGCCACACCGGCGATCCCCCTGCCGGACCGCTTCACACAGTCCGCTCCCCGAGCCCTTGCCGAACTTCCTTCAGACCGTGCCGGACCGGCTCCATCCGGCCACCCCGGACCTTCGCTGACCTCCTCCTCCGGGCCTCGCTGGACCGGCACCCTCCGACCACCCCGAGCCCTCGTCGGGCTCCTCCTCCGCACCAGACCGGTTCCATCCGGCCGACCCAAGCCCGCGCCAGACCGGAAAACAACTTCGCCGGCTCGCTGGAGCAGCAGACTGCCGGTAGATGCACCCGTCGTGGGAAGCGTTGGATGCCGCAGTGACGTCACGGTTCCAAGACGACATCCCGCAGTGGTAGGCAGTCCCGCCAGACTCCTCTCCGGCCATAGGTAACCCTGCACTGAATTAATTTTAATTAATTTAGTTTTTTAAATTAAATTAATTGGAATTAATTTAAGGGTTTAAATTATTTTAATCCAAAAATACTAATTTAATTTAAGTTTAGAATTAAATTAATGGTTTAATTTAATTTAATTTTTATAATTAAAATTAAATTAAACAAATGTAACCGATAAAAATAAATTATTTGAATTTAATCAAATTCATTTAATTTACTAGAACACCCTCGCATAATTTAAATTTATTGCAATTTAATTTTATTACACTTTTACCCCGACTGGTCCTGAGCTATTGACCAACCTGTGTATGTCTGGCATGTATTTATTTATTTAATTATTTATTCAATGCGTGCCATGATTGTAATATTTAATTAGATAAATGACGGTCTGTGAATCCTCTTTTAATTCAAATATGTTAAGGGCCTATGTGTCCATTGCACCACTTGTATTTTGTACCCCCAGACCCCTCGCTTGCGTGCGAGTATATTTGTATTTATTCGGTGACGATCCGAGAGGCAGACCCCGCCAAGATGAGGTGGTAGTCCAGACAGGAGTTGGACTCTTTGCACTGTGACCAGCAGCGACACGAGTCATGTATCGACTCAGGTATGGATTCCCCTAGTTGATGATTGATCAGTTATCGATCAATCATTATAGAATGCTCAAGACTAGTCTGAATGCATGATTTACTTTATACATAGTTTGTTATTTTATGCATCTGCATGATTATTGCATGATCACATAGGATAGTAAACAAGATAAAATGCATAAAGTTGTGATGAATATTTTTCTATTGCATGTTTAGTTGTGAGCGCGACAACCCTATTTGAACATAATAAATAGAAAAGGATTATATTTGTCAATTAATATTAAAAAATCCCTCAAAGATATATTATGTCCAAAATGCCTTCCATTTCTCACATCTAAACAAAACCGACTGTTTGGGTGCTCATCAGCCTCAGTTGAGAGTGCCTCTTACTACCGGGGCGTTTTCATGTGAGAAATGGGTCGAATTAACTAAAGTGATTAGTCAAGGATTAGCCTAAGCTAACTTTCTTTCACTTTAGCGGAAAGAGGTTGAGGGAATCAAGTTCAGATTCCAAAAGTTGGGACTCTCCTCAACTACACAAGGAACCACAAAAACAAGTGGTTGGCCAGCATAGCACCTACCTTGAAACCCTCCAAGTAGTGTCGTAGCCCTAGCTTGTAGACTACGAGGGAGGTTTCGAGGATCCTTGCCACTAGAATGCTCAAGTGATAGAGTATTCCGAATCTAATAGTGATGTTTGTTAAGGTTCGTTAAAATAGTGGGAGACATTAAATGATTTAATAATTTATTAATCATAAAATGTAAAAAGGTAATCAAGACAAAGTACTAACTGCTAAATGTTTATCTGATGTAGATTCAAAATGGAAATAACCAACACCACTAGTACTTTATCACTACGATCGATCTTGGATAAAGAAAATATCCTGATCGGCAATAACTTCCCGGAGTGGTACAGGCGCTTGCGCATAGTTCTACGCCAGGAAACGAAGTTATATGTGTTGGAATCCCCAATTCCCGCTGAGCCTCCTTAGGGTGCAAGATAGACGGAAAAAGATAAGTGTAAAAATCATGTAGACGATGCGCTTGATGTACAATGCATCATGTTGTCATCCATGTCCATCCAATTTCAAAAAATGCATGAGGAAGAGGACGCCTACAAGATGCTTTCACATCTCCAAGAACTATATGAGGAGAGGGCTACGCAAGAAAGGTATGAGATCTCAAGTATGCCTTATAAGTGCAGGCTAGCAGAAGGGCACCAATATGGTCCTCACGTACTCAATATGATTGGGTATATTGAGAGGCTTGAATCCCTTGGGTTCAAACTAAACCAAGAACTAGCAGTGGATCTCATTCTTGCCTCTTTACCGTCAAACTTCTCAACTTTCATTGTCAATTATAATATGAATGATATTAAAATTTCTCTCCCAGATATTTTGGCTTTAGTTCTCCAAGCTAATAAGGACATGAAAAACACCAATTCATCCGTCCTAATGGTGATCAAGAAAAACAAGGGAATGGAAAAGGGGTCTAAGGCCAAGTAAAGGCCAAAGACACCAATGCATCATCCTTCCAAGAAGCCAAAGATTCAGAGGAAAAGTATGAGCAGGAAGTTGTCTGCTTTGGATGTGGCAAGAAAGGCCACTGGAAGAAGAATTGCAGAGGTGGGAAAAAAAGAAATCTGACCCTTCTGCTTCAGGTATTTTTGTCATTGAATGCAATCTATCTTTATCTACAAGTTGCGTATTGGATACAGCATGTGGCTCACACATTTGTATTCATATACAATAACCATGTAGGTTTTAGAAGATTGAAAAAGGTCAAGTGGATCTCCGAGATACAGATGGTGCATGTCTGGCGTCCTTGGCAGTGGGAGATTATCACTTGAATTTACCAATTGGTTTGGTTCTTGTTTTAAACAATTGCTATTATGTACAGTCTGTTCCCAGAAACACTATCTCTATGTCATGTTTAGACACCATGGGTTTTTATTTAAATTTTGGAAATAAAAGTTGTCTCTTTTATAGGGATAACATATGTTATAGTATGGCACATCTTAACAATGGTTTATATATACTAGAGATAGAAAACTCAGTAATGGCTATCAATGACAAAAACAACCAACATGACTCAAATAACACCCGCCTATGGAACTTTAGGCTTGGTCATGTAAACGAGAAGCGATTACAAAGATTACATCAAGAAGGGTATCTAGACTCGGTACAGTTAGAACCCTTAGATGTATGTCAATCTTGTTTATAAAGAAAGATGACCAAATCACCTTTCTCAGGAAAGGGAGAAAGATCCAATGCAGTGCTGGAATTAATACATACTGATGCATGTGGTCCATTTCCAGTAGAGGCAGGGTGTGGTTTTCTATATTTCATTACTTTTACCGATGGTTATAGTAGGTATGGATATATCTACTTAATGCAGTAGAAGTCAGATTCCTTTCGTTTTATTAAGGAATACCAAAATGAAGTAGAAAACCAACTTGGTAAGATGATAAAAGCACTTGGCTCAGACCGAGGTGGAGAATATCTTAAGCAATCTTGCATTGATCACTTGAAGGAGTGTGGGATAGTATCCTAACTCACTCCTCCTTATACACCACAATGTAATTATGTTTGTGAAAGGAGGAATTGGACCTGGCTTGACATGGTCAGATCATTGACGAGTCATACAACTCTTCCATTATCCTTTTGGGGATACACCTTATAGACAACAGCATATACCATTATCCGAGTACCAACTAAAGCAATAGATGGGATTCCATATCAGTTATGGTATGGAAAGAAACCCAATCTGACACACATGCATGTGTGGGGGTGCGAGGAATTTGTCAAGACATTCCCAAGTGACAAATTAGCATCCATAAGCACTAAGTGCATCTTTATAGGTTATCCTAATGAAACTAGAGGATACTACCTATATAACCCTTTAGATAGAAAAGTAATTGTGGCAAGATACGCCAAATTTCTAGAAAGGGATCACATTTCTACTAGAAATAGTGGGAGAAAGATTGAATTTGATGAAGTTAATGCTCCAGATGCACAAGAGTTGGTAGAGGAACAATCTCCAAAAGAGCATGTGGAATAAGAAATTGTTCCTGATACACAGATACTGCGTAGGTCTACGCGAGATGTTAGAGAACCAGAGCGTTATGGTTTTCTTGTCACCAAGTCAGGTGACACAATAATCCTTGAGGATGATGAACCTATAACCTATAAGGAAGCATTAGAAGGCAAAGAATTTGATACATGGAAAGAAGCCATGAATTCTGAGATGGAGTCCATGTAGCAAAATCAAGTTTGGATTTTGGTAAACCCTCTAGCTGATGTAAAGCCCATTGGTTGCAAATGGGTATTCAAGAAAAATATGGACATGGATGTTAAGGTTAATACCTTTGAACCGAGACTGGTTGCAAAGGGTTTCAGACAACGTCCAGGCATTGACTATGATGAAACATTCTCACCAGTGGGAATACTTAAATCCATCAGAATATTGCTTGCAATAGCAGCCTTTCATGATTATGAAATTTGGAAAATGGATGTCAAAACTGCTTTTCTAAATGGGAAGTTTGTTGAAGATGTCTATATGACTCAACCCGAAGGGTTTGTTAAGACAAATAATGCCAATAAGTTATGCAAGTTGCAGAGATCCATTTATGGATTGGAGCAGACATCAAGATAATGGAATGTACACTTTGATGAGGCTATAAGAGATTTTGGTTTTGTCAAAAATGAAAGTGAGCCTTGTGTCTATAAAAATGTTAAAGGGAATGCCATCTTTTTAATAGTTTTATATGTTGACAACATATTAATAATGGGAAACGAGGTGCAAGTCTTACAGTCAGTTTAGACTTGGTTAAATGAATGCTTCTCCATAAAAGACTTAGGTGAAGCAGCCTACATCCTAGGGATCAAGATCTATCGAGATAGATCTCAAAGGATGATTGGACTAAGTGAAATTACATATATTGACAAGTTACTCAAAAGGTACAATATGGAACAATCCAAGAGAGGATTGTTACCTATGTCACATGGTGTAAATCTCTCCAAGAAAATGTGTCCACAAACACAGGAGGAGATTGACAGAATGAGTAGATTCCCTTATGCTTCGGCAATGGGTTCTATCATGTATTCCATGCTATATACTAGGTTTGATGTTTCCTTTGCTTTAATCATGGTGGGTAGATATAAATCCAATCCAGGAGAGCTGCACTGGAAAACTGTTAAAACTATCCTTAAGTACTCGAGGCGTACTAAGGATATGTTCCTGGTGTATAAAGGAGATGAGGAACTAGTTGTGAGGGGATACACTGGTGCTAGTTTCTAGACAGATCATGATGATATGAAACCGCAGCCAGGCTACATCTTCTGTCTGAATGGTGGTGCAGTGAGCTGGAGACGTTCAAAGCAAGATGTGGTTGCTGATTCTACAGTAGAGTCTGAATATATTGCAGCTTCCGATGTAGCAAATGAAGCAATCTGGATACGTAGCTTTATCTCAGATATTGGTGTTTTAGCTCGCAGTGCAGACCCTTTTTCGGTATATTGTGATAATACTACTACAGTGGTGCTTGCCACGGAGCCCAGGTCTCACCAGAGGACAAAGCATATTCTTCAGAAGTTTCATCTCTTGATGGATTTTAGTCAATGAGGTGAAGTGACAATTAGCAGAGTAGCCATAGAGGACAACGTGGCAGACCCCCTGACTAAAGCCATTTCTCAGCAGAAGCATGATTCACATGTGAGAGATAGCGGATTGAAACCTGTTTGCAGTTGGCTCTAGTGAAAGTGGGAGTGTTGAAAGTGGGTGCCCTAGACCCAACTTGTTTTGTACTTTGATTACTGTTACACGTATTCAGTTTGTTATTATACATGTGTTTATCATTCCATGATAGTGTAGATACTCCTGCATCCATTTTATTAATGGCAATTTCCTTAGATTAAATGTCGCATCAAATGGTTATAGAAGGTCCCAGGATATAATGAGATCCCTGAGATGCCATGACAGTAATCTTAAAGTAACATCCTATGGTCCAGTTACATCATTCTGAAAGGACACAAATGATGTGTGACCATCAGGTGTTGGGGGCTCATAAGTATTGAGACTTATTCTCATGAAGTTCTCATGTGATGATCTCTAGCTATGGAGATCATGAGGACAAACCTGCTTAATAGGAACACCACATGTTTCTGGTGTCATTGGCCGTTCCTATCTACGGACATGTGTAATGGTCTCCTGACTTGAGATCATTATCAATGAATGTCATTTAATTATGTACATTTGATTTAAGGTGAAAACCATGATGACAAGTCGTGGTGAGGTAGTTTATATCGGGTACGTCATTAATGGCATGACATTGATTGAATGATTGAGAAAGGATTTGTCTCTTCCGAGTTTAGGAAGAGATATCTCGGGCCTGGTTGATTAGGATGGTTGCACCTTCATTAAATCCATGGCCATGGTAGTGGAAGGTAAGACCGTCCGAACAAATAAACAAAAAAAATAAAGCAAATAAATAATGATAACACTAAGTATGCATTCTGCTTTATTGAGATATCGATGACGAAGAGATTAGATTACACGGGCTGTGTTTGTAGGAAGGCAGTCATTGCTTTGACTTTGCCTTATCTCTATAGGGGCCTTGATGGGTTGCTAGACCCCACTCTAGGTCGGTGATATTATTCACTGTTATTGAGATAATGGCCTAGAGGGTCACACACAACAGCGCTTTGAGAATATTCCCTATTCTGATGAATTGGATTATAGGACTTGGTGGGACCCACCACGAGGTCCGGGTATTATCCAAGTCCTATGGATCACCAAGTAATAAATAAATTCTTTTATTATTCATGTTTGGAATAATTTGTTGAATTTATTTATAACATGTACTTATGAGTGATTAAGTAAATACATAGATAAATATTAATCTGACATGTATTTATATCTTGGGTTTGTTAAATATTATAAGGAGGTACGAGTCGAGTTAGACTCATGTTTATCAAGTAATATATATATTTATATATATTACAGTTTAGTGATAAATAATAAATATTATTTAGGGCACAATTTAATTTGTCATAAATAATTATTTATAATATATATATAGTGAATGTTTAATACACGGGGGTCGGGAACCCTTACTGCGTATTTTAGATATTCCTTATATATAGTAAGAGAGAGGATCTCCCATGTGGACTATTCATCCGTTGGAATTGAGAGCCTCTCTCTCCTCCTGAGTTCTAGAGAGAGACTCTCTCAAACTAGTAAGTTCTTCAAGTTCCGCCTTCAAGGATTGAAGACACTAGTTTGTGGTGATCATCACTTCATAGAAGTGTGCATCAAAAATCCATGCTAGCACCCAAATCTAGACGAACGACGTGCGAACAGATTTGCGAGGCGTGTGTGGATGATCTAGAGGGATTCGACGTCGGAGTCTTTGAGCAACGATCACCAGCGTCCTACACGTCAATTCGGAACAAGGTAAATGTTCATGTTTAATTTTTGTGCCCCTTAACAACCTTGCGAGATCCTCAGACCAAGCTGGGACAAGATCACCGGAGTTGATAGGGTTATGTCACTCCAGTGAAGCAGAAAAAATTTAAAATCCCGGCCCACCGGCTTCCGTTGCGTGGTCTCGGAACCCAACACGCTGAACTCAAGAGGGTATTATTTATTTATGAAGATACTAACTTGGGTCGGTGAGGGCCACCAGATAAATTTAGTTTTTGGCCATAAATAAAATAATTAACTGATAATTATTTTATTGTAAAATTAATAACTTTTAAACGGTAACTCGGATTGGAAATCCGAGAGTACCGTTGGGTTCGTTGGGGTGTGTTTCACCTAGGCAGAGCCTAACCTCGACCGCAGTGGACTAAGGGTGATTGATAATAATTTTCCGAACACTTTTTCGGGTACGTTCACTAAACGTACGAGTGGGTTTTTCTAACTTTTGAACCGGATCTCGGAATCGAAATCTGAGGGCACCGATGAACTCGCAGTGAAGGAATTCGCTTAAGGGGACCTTTACTGCTGTTGAGTTTTATGCAGGTTGAGAGTTAATATTTTGGGATTTAGAATAAAATAAATAAAATTTGTGGAACACAATTTTATTTATAGAAGTTGTTTATTTCTTCCCAAGGGGAGTTAGAGGTGGGGCCACACCCACATAACCTCCCATGAGAGAATATTTGTGAGGTGGGTCCCACACGAGCCTAACCTTTTTATCTTCCCTTAATCCTCCTTAAACTCTTTCTGTCATTAAGGTGGAACCTCTCCACCTTCCAATCATTTATGAGTCCACCTCCACTCATAAATTGTGCCAACCACAACCAATTGATGACTTCATTAATTAACTTGGGTGTCAATAATTCTTTTGAATTATTTTGAATTGTTTGTCAATTCTTTAAAGTTGGAGAAGCTTTTTTTTAATATTTTCTGGGAAAATATTTTGGAGGACGGAACCTTTGGTGAATTGGAGAAAGCTTCATTCTTCCATGAAGAACATCCTCTCTCGGCGAAGAATGCTGGATGACTCCTCCTACCCACTTCTTCCTCCGCGACAAGGGAGAAGACACCATTCGCGGGAAGCATAATCTACATCAAGGATTCTTCCTCCAACGTTGACAGGACGACACAGTTCTCCGCAACACCATCTACTGCAATGCTTGTCTTCCACCACTCTGTCAACGAACGAATGTCAAATACGAGGTAGGGGTTAATTCTTCGTTCAAGTTAAAATTAACGTTCTTCATTGATAAATTTATCCGCTTGATATCGTCATAATGGGAGGATATCAGACCACACAAACACAACTGATCCTCCTCCCCTTTTTGTTGATCTTCATTGATATTTGTGACGAAGGCATCGCAGTGCCGTTGCACCGTGCAGGAACGAAGAGGACCGCGGCCGGAATGGGCCGCGGTGGTGGAGCGCGATGCCGTCACGCCGTGCCGGTGAGGCCGAAGGAGGCCGCGGCCAGGAGTGGGCCGCGGCGGAGGGGCGCAGCGTCGTCGCGTGGCGCCGGTCGGACAGGAGCCGCGAAGGTCTTCTAAAGGGGCGGCCGGCCGGCTGGCCGCCGGTGCCACCTGAATGCGGGACCTACGGGGGTCCCGTGATCAAAACCAAGTCCGACCATTATGGCCTGCCATTTCCACAAATGGGGGGTGGCGCCCCCTTCGCACCCCGCTCGGCCAAGAGCCAAGCCACGGCCTGGCCGCCAGCGCCGGGCCGAGCCGCGGCCGGGCCGCCAGTGCCAGGCTGGGCCAGCCGCGCCGGGCGGGGCCAGCCGTGTTGGGCTCGGCCACCCGCGCCTACCGGTTCGGGCCTACCCAGGAGGTATTGGGCCGGGTCGGACCGGGCCCAAACCCCCTATTTTCGTACCGTTTTCACTTAAACGACCATAACATGAGTTGTCGACCTCCGATCGACTCACCGTTAGTTGCGTAGGATTCTTTAGATCGAGACGGTCGTTTTGGTTCATTACACTCAGGGTTTCAATGAACTTTGGGTATGACTGGGTTGGTCTGAACACGGAACCAACCAGGCCCTCGGAGCGGAAACACTTACAACTTGAGTTCCGGACGTCCGATTGACGTGCCGTAGACTTTAACGGATTCCTCTTGATGATACGGAACTTATGGAATACTTCACCTGATGTTTGGACATAGTTGGAGTAAGTTCGGGTTGGATTTTACACGAAATCAAACCGGACCCCTGGAACGGAAAAGCCGATGACATTCAGACCGAACGTCTGTTTGAAGAACCGTCAGCAGCATTGGTGATCACGTTGAGAAACAGTCCCTTTGAGTATACCCTATGTGAGTTCAGGGTACAATTGAGATATGGTCGGGTTGGTTCATACATGAAACCAACCGGCCCCCAGGGACTAAAAGGCTAATAACTCACAGACCGGGCGTCCGATTGACGCGCCGTCTGTTGCATTGAGACCCATATGATAAGGCGGTCCTTTGAGTTACTTCTTCATGGGACTTTGTGATACTTAGAGTATATAATAGTAGCTCGTGGAGCGGACCCTCCCGGAGACGAGCATACGGAGTACGGAGACCGTGCAGCTGGCTGAGACCTGATGACTGCTTGTCCGATTCGAGTCGGAGTGACTTGTATAGTACAGTGGGGAGCACCACTGTGTTTGGGTGGCGGACCCACAGCGGGGAGACCTACTGTGTTTGGGTGGCTGACCCGCAGTACTCGATAGAAGTAGTGCCTCTGCATGCTATTAGGGGGGGGGGTGCACTACTGTGTTTGGGTGGCAGACCCCGGCGGGAAGCACTACTGTGTTTGGGTGGCTGACCCACAGTACTGAACAGGAGGAGTACCTCAGTAGTCTAAGGTTAGTGAGCAGCGCCTCAGAGTCTTGACATGATCTGTGTACTCGACAGAGGAGGATCTCTTCAGTAGTTGCGGTTTCGATAATGAAAATCCTTGTTTGAGCTGAGTCAATGACCTTTGTGTCTTTCTCATGATTGAGATGGGTTACTTAATAACTTAGGTATAAGTATGGGATTATACCTAAGTAAGGGTTATCTATTTAGATCATGATTTGTGGTTATCCTTGTCAGATTTAGTGAGACCATGAGGGTATCGGGGTCCCTATTGAGTATCGTTATACCTACCCCTGCACGGGCTATGCCCGCACCTCATTGTGTTGGATGCAGACGACAGATAGCGCAGACAGAGGGCGAGTGTTCGAGGACTAGACGGTACCTGGAGGTGGACTTCACGACGAGACAGTACTCGGAGGAGGTTGATGGGCGAGAGCGTTGTAGAGGATATTTGTACCTACCCTTCAGGTAGGATCCGTGGTGGACGATCCAGGAGCTGCACTATCTATACCTACCCTTCAGGTAGGATCTGAGGTGGATGACCCAGGAGCTGCTTCTATCTTCCAGCTATTTGTCTTTTCTGTTGTACTTTCGTTTGGTTGTAGCTGTACTTTTCAGTTGGGCTTGTATTCTAGACCATTTACATTTCAGCACTTTCTTTTATACATAGTGAAATACTTCCGCTTGTACTCTGGTTGGTTGTGTTTGTGTTCTATAAAGGCAATTCCTTCCCAGTTATCGGGATTTACACCTTTGGTGCTAGTCGTCAGCCCCTGGCCTATGGAAGGAAGGCTTGGGGTTGTCACGGCATCGGCCCCGAGGATAGGTCGTGATAGGTCATGCATCAACATTTCCTCATCATATGCCATGTGTATTTTAATCTGATACTAATAGGTAATGGTTTCATAACCAAGGATGTTCCTCTAGGTGGAAAATCACTTGGTTGGTAATATACTAAGAAATGTATACCGAAGGACTCATGGTCTCTGTGTAAAGGACTTGTGCCATGACCTTGGAGTAATAACCCAATCTGATTGTCTCGAGAACTATCGATGCATCGAGGAGCTTAATTTTACCGGTCTCCAACCTGGAGGGCTTAATTTAACCAGTCCCCAAAGTGGAGTGATTTCTTTTAACCAGACCCCATCCCAGTAGTCCAATACATTTCTCACTTGCTAATATGGTCTTATATTCAAGGTGTCCCATACCACTCTGAATATTTAATTTTTATTTCATATTACCCAAGGTATCCCATACCACTTTGTGTAATTTAATTTTTAGTTTATTAACAAGATATGTCATATGAATGCATTATGTTCAATAATAAATAATGAAACCATTATACATTTAGTCTTCAAATGCTTGATATAACATAGTAAATAATTAATCAAAGGCATACATAGAGTAGTGAACATTCTTTTCACATAAGATAGCACATACAATGATGGATGATTAGGGTTTTCCATATGAAATGATAGCTTCTTAATTAAAGAACCTTTTCCATGGAAATAAATACTTACTAAAAATACATGTCATTCATTATGATGATAATGAACATAAAATTAGATTCAAACATAACTTGATTTTTCAAAAACATTCACTGCTTCAGGTAAAGGACCATATAGACATGTTACTTTAAAACATTTTTAACCTAATCTCACGAATTCCAAACATAAGAAGTTAACATAATTAATTTTTTTAAATTAATTTATATTTGACACAAATACAATTTAATTTAGAAAACACCTAAAATTAACATCTACTAAACACCCTTCAAGTATTGGTTGCATTTAAAACACTAATTCTAAAGATCAATACTTGAAATTAGTGTTCTAGAAACTACATAATTATAAATATATATATATATATATATATACAACCATAAACAGATTAACCAAAAATAAACACTATATCAGGTTTAACATCAAATAATAAATGGATACTATATGATAACATAAACCCATGAACTCTTAGTCCTTTAATTTAAAATAGGACGAGGAACATTCTTTTAAAAAGATAAATTACATCGAGGCTATATGACAGTATGAATAATTAATTAAACATGCTCTTTAATGTATGCTCATATATAAAATACGTATAGGCTTAGGCAAACACTAAAACCTTACATGTGTTAAAACATCAATTAAATCCTGAGAATTGTTTTTGAAAAAAGGGTTTATTATATATGAAACCATAAACACATAAACATATAAAAACTAGTGTTTTAAAACTATAACATAGTTGCATTAAACCAAAGACCTAGTTCGCATCAAAAAAATATCATTCATAGATAAGTATTCATCTCTATAAAAAAACAAATCTGATTTGTATAACCTTAAAAAAATATTTATAGTTGTATATATAAATCTTACATAAAGATCATACATGTTAGGAATTTATTTTAAAAAGACCATTTTCAAATGTATAATTCTTAGTATAAAATACTGAATTATATGGGGATCTTAGAAATAGATTTTTATTGGTTACATATATATGTGTATACATAAACACCCGGAAATACATATACATAAGTTATATAATGTTTTTTCTTAAGAGAAAAACCTATCACAACTACTCTTATATAAATACTTGATTAAACAATAATCATAATCAACCTCCTTGGAATCCCTTAAATTGGGAGAGTTTAAGGGGTATACCTAAACATATATAAAATTATATATATAATTATTCTATCATATGAGTTATATGAACCAAACTCAATGAAAACAAACCCTTAAATATTTTTAGGGAAAAATAATAAATACCATTTCCTAATCCATACACCCAGTCTTCAAAAGAGGAGAGAAACAATGCCTATACTGAATATATATATGTCTATATATATATACATATCGTATAACCGAGTACACACAGTGTGTGTGTATTGGTTTTTAAATTATAAAGAGGTGGGGGTATCCCCTATATTTGTAGATGCAAAGGAAAACACCCCTCAAATCCCTCTGTTTGAAAAGAATGAATTTCATGGAATGTCAATATCTGTAATTAAAAGTTGTATATATATATTCATGTATATATATATATATGTACCGAGGAGCATGAGGAGGTTTGAAAAAAACTCGTAAACAGGACACCCTTACCTGGTTGCGGAGGACGCTCAGATCAGAGAAAACATGCTGGTTTAGCTGGAGAGACTGAGAGCAGATAGAGAGTAAGAGAGAGATCATGGGGAGAGTGTTTATATAGAGGATCTAGTGTACTGATTGGAACTCGATCCAGAAGTTAGGTCGAGTCTACGGTGTCCTAGGAAGGTGGGGTGTGCAAAGGTCAAAAGAAACAGTGGAGAAAGAGGTGACCGTGGTGTCTTGGGTGAACCAGTGTTCCGGTAGTAGGACCCCGACGTGAGGTAGGAGATGACAGAAATCGCGGGAAATGATGGCCGAGATATGAATTTGGCGAGATCAGACGACTTAGGTTAAACGGGATGAAATGAGCTTTTTAAATGTTTGGGATTAGTCCCGACTTCGATCAGATAGATGAGGGTTGCGCGAGGTCGGGATTAAACACGAAATGGCCTGGATCACGTGATTGGTGAAAAAAATTAATTAGATAACAAAAAAAATAGTAATATTAGTTAGTATACTAATAATAAAAAACATGAACATTATAAATTGAATTTTTATACAATTTAATAAATAATTTTAACTTAAAAAATCCCATTATATATTATGAAGAATACTTTATATTTTGATATAACCCTTTTAAAGGATATATATTTCATAATTAACATATTAAAATTTTATTAGGAACATATATCTTTTGAAATCAAAAATTCAATTTATAACATACTCCACTATTTGATTCACAAAATTCTTTTTAAAAGACCAACAGTTTTCCCCAATTCAAAATACATAGTTTTAAAGATCCAATAAGATATATTTTTCAATTATTACAGATAACCTTTAGACATGACCTTCGAAAAATTTTAAAATACTATGTTTTCCAACATATAAATATCATCGGGATTTTGAAAAATCAAAATAGATTCATTTTCAAGAATATTCTTTTACTTCAAAATTAAGATACTCAAAGATATAATTCTATTATTTTGCACATATTAAAATATTGAAATACCATAAGATTATAAGAGCGTTATAAAGACCACATTTTTATAAAAAGATGCACTTTATTCATGGAAACCCAACGGTCATATAACAATCATAATTTCTTAAAGGACCATTATAAAAACAGGGGGTGTTTCACATTTTCAAGACAATTGAACCAGGGAGGATGGCTCTCCTCATTCCATTGGTGGTGAGTACGTGTACTGTGGTTCTGGTGATTATGTTTTGCACACTGACAGAACCAATAAGATGAATACTATCCGATTACTCGAGTTGTGATTCTTAGCAGTCTTGCTATGGCCATGTTAAGTCTTTCACATGGTGCTATTGGTTAGTTTGGGTCTTTGTAGTAATGTAACATTTTAATGTATACTAGTTCTCTTTATTCTCTTTGTTCTTCATATATTGAGTTTCTATTCCAATATTAGTAAAAAAACCATTTAAAACAAAAAACTTCATTATAAAACATATCATTGTTCACTTAGTCAAGTTCATAAATCCTGGGGCGTCACATGATTCATGAAAAAATTCATAGAAAATTTCATAATCTATCTAGAAAAAGAAGTTGGAAGGTGTCCCAAAAATATCACTTGTATAAAATAATTAGGTTTAATGATGTCTAAATAGATTAAAAAATCCATTTCAAGATCACTATATAAATCTGTTAAAACGTAAGAGTAAATATCCATTATTTAAAAGGATTTAAAACTTCTTAAGTGTGTTTTATTTAAAATTAAATACTTTGACTTTGATATAATATTTTTGAAAATTATCCTTTAAACCGAAAAATGGTTTTCAAAAACAAATTTTATAAGAGGAATATTATTTTAAGAACATTCCTTTTTAATACATAAAAACACTAGAATAATTCATTCTTAAAAACACAATACATTAAAATTTATTTTAAATCATGAATTCCTTTTTAAAATAAAACTTTTACTTTTAAAAAATTTAATAAAATTTAATTTTCTTTTTGAAATAATATGGAATTAAAGTCATTTTGAAAAAAATTTAAAAAAATTTAAAGGAAGATTCATAAAGAATATTTCCATATAAGAGTGAAAGAAACCATAAAATAGTTTTTAGAAAACATTTTTACCCTAGTCATAAAAGAAGAAGTTATGGGTAAAATTCCAAAGTAATTATCAGAAAGGTAAACCAGTTGTTTCTGGAAACTTTTACATTTAAAAAATTATCACACCGAGGCTTTTGTTTTCTGTTTTTAGATCCAGTACAATTATGGGTTTTTCTTTTTCTCTCAGGGATTAGGTGTAACAGGTCTGAATTTCTGTAGAAATATTTCTATTTATTATTTTTATAGGACTTCCCAAAGATTTATATTTGTGTTTGGAATAAAGACAAGAAATTTGGATCATATATCATGAGGCTCAGGATTGGAACATGGTTTTGGGAAAGCATGTGCCCCGAACCAAGTAATTGTATGATTGGTTGAATTTTTCAGATAGAAGCTACCACTCGAATTGTGCATGACTAGTCAAGCTATGTGGGATAACTGCATGGAAGTTGCCTCTTAGAAAGGGAGGGGTTCATGGTCACCACACGGTTTGAAAATCCATGCAGGCTAACCATGCACGATGTTCAAGTCATTAAAAATCCTAAAATGACCTATATTTCCTCTTGGGATTTAACCCTACTTCTACTCCCATCTACCCCAGTTGGGATTTCTACCATGGGATCCTCCTCTAATCTTCCTTATTTTCCTTAGGCTCCCTTTGGTAGTTTTGAAATGGAAACTCCAAGAAATATCCAAGCAACTGTCTCCTCTATTCATTTATACCTTCCTTATAGGGTTTCCTTCCCCTCCTTTTGGGTTTTTATTTTTCTATCAAGTTATATTTCCTATGGAGGGTTTGTTATTATTTATTAGGGTTAAATATTGATGATTTTTGGTCTATCTTGACTTTATAGGTTCTCATGGTGGCATAGTTGTGGTTTCACACCAATTTCCAGATACTTCCAAGCTTGAGGCAGGTGGTTCCATGCCTTAACATTATTAGATGATTTCAATATGATTTCTAGAGTTTATAAATATGAACTATGGTATATTTGTATGGTTTGATACGTAGTTTAAGTGGTTTGACATGCTTATGTGTTTTAAGTGGGTTTTTTTATAAAGGAAATGGTTATTTTTTGTGAATGATTCATTGTAATGTTTCTTAAAAATGGATTTATGCCATGTGTGGAAGGTAAGAAATTTTTTTCAAGGGAACATGAGGTGAAAATGTTTAGAAAATGGATTTTCAAAGGAAAATGGATTATTTTTGGCATGTTGGTTTTATAGTTCACCTTTAAATGTGAATTTTGAGTAATGTAAATATTATGAGGCATGTTTTAAATTGAACTGGGTTTGTGCACGGTTTTGAGAGGGTCTTGGACTAGAGAAAATTGTTAAATTAATTATGTTAATTTCTTGGGATTAATTGAAAGGGTTTTCTTGAATTATAAAAGTAGTAAACATTTTGTTCTTAAATGGATTTTGTGTTTGTGGAATGAAAGGTGTTTTGTTTGTGAAAAAGGGTGAAATGATTAACAATGTTTGGTGAATGTGGTGATTTATGAAATATATGAAATAGTATTGATAAAAAAGGGATTCTTGGGAATCTAGGATGGATGACTATTTGTAGTACACTTGTGATTTAGAAGTGTATTTTCCTAGTTTCAATTAGCATGATTGATGCTTTCAACACTAAATAAACTATGATGATGTTTGGAGACCACATGGACAAAGGGGAGTCCCATCCTAGTGGATCTTGCATAATAAATTTGGGATTGTGATTACTATACCACCCTTCACTAAGGTATGGGGTTTTATTTTCCCACTTCATCTAGATTATCCGTAGGTATTTACCCATAGTGCTCACTTGTGGGAGGATAATTATGTGATGTTGTGCCATCCGTTAGTATATAATGGGTCAAGTGTGTCTTTTTTTGAATTTCATTTAAATTATGTTTATCTTAGTAAAATTTCCCTTTTGAAATGTTTCCATTATAATTTCTTTTGGGATATGTTCCCATGATTTTTTTTCATAAAATGTATTCTTAAAGAAATTAAATCATTTTTCTTGAATGAGCATGTTAATTTATCTTTTAATGTTATTGCATGGAATCTATCTCTTTAGGTGGAATCCTACTGGGCTTTGGCTTACACCTTACAAAAACCTTTGGTTGTTTGTAGACCTTGTTTGTTAGACTCAAGTAAGGTCATGATGATGGGGTATGGTGGTTCATAATTTCTAGTATTCCTTATTGTAGGTTTTAGTGGTGGTGGCTTGAGGGTGGAGCACTCATGTTTCATGATGGTTTCTGGGTTGTTTTGTATTTTTCTATTCTTGTTGTTTTTTTATTCAAAGTTGTAAAGCACTGAATCTTGGAATTATTGTACATTTTTTTGTTATGGTTATTCATTTGTGTCTTGGTTATTTTAGTTGGTTATTTATGATCATCTAAATGGGAGACATCATTCCCTAATAAAAATTTCAATACCCAGGAACTATTCTCTAGCCCATGGGGATAGGGTATGCACTTCGTGACATTCAATGGTCTAGTTTGGTTGTCAAGTTAAATGTAACTCTAGCATGGTTTGTCACAAAATGGTATTAGATAAGGTTCTCTCTTTTGGGTAATGTTATTTTTTCAAGAGTATGGGTAGAATGAAGCAAATATTATCAAGATTTTATGTTTTGGTTATGAGTAGGGTTCCTGACCAGTACACCTCATGTCTATACTCGAGTTTCCATGGGAAGTTGGGAATCTTTTTTTTTTCTGTTCTTGTGGGATGCTTTGTGTTTGGAAATGAAAATAGAGTTGGGTTATGCTCTCCGTGAGCTCTTAGGGCTTGGAAAACCATGTGGACATGGGGACATGGTCCTATAAGACTCTCTATAATGGTAGTTGGATTGGAATATGGTATCCAAACATATGTTCAAGTCACCACTAACACTAGTTTCCTCTTGTAAATTGTTCCATGTCATATTGGGTTCTGAAAATTATTTCAAAAACCGTTATTTTAGAATCATGAAAAAGTGAATTTTTAAGTGGTTATGGTTTTGTTTTGGAATGGAGGAAAATGGATTTTTAGAATCATTTTAAAGGATTCTTTAGAAAATTATATTTTTATTAAATAATTTTTTGAATCAAAGGGGGGTGAGTTCATTAATAATTGTATTTTCCTAATTAAAACTTTTGGTTAATCAAAATTAATTGTCTGTAAAAAATCAAACTATTTCTTGATGGGTCTTGGAAATTTTTTTTTGGGTGTTTTTTTGAACCATGGAAAAATATTTTAAAATGGATTATTTGAACTGATGAAAAGTGTTTTTAAGCGGATAAATTGGTATTTGAAAATGGTTTTGAATGTGGTGAGATGTTTTCGAATTGATGTGTAGAGTTGGAAAATGGTATTTAATTTGGTAACTAGTGAGATTTTGAAAAAAAATAAGAAATTTTGAAATTTTACGTGTATTTATTAGATTGAAGTGTGGGTTGAATTTTTTTTTAGAGAGTTTAAAAGTTATTTTTTGACCATTAGCATTCCCATGAGTGAACACATGCATATGATATGTGTGGAAAGTGAATGAGTGACCTGATTAGCATGGAAATATACACGTGTGAGGCTCCATTGAATACCTTTATTGAATGTGAAACCCATCAATCATGTTTTATTTTCAAAGAGATATTTTAAGGGAAAATGTTATGTTTTGATAACTAGTGGTTGTGTGGTGTGTCTCCTTGAGAATTGGGAATATTTATTGAAATGTGTTTTGAGTTTGAAAACATTTATTGTTTGAATTATATTTCTGGTTTGGGGTTCATTAATATGTTTATTTTGGAAATAATGGTTAGGGGGTTCTTTCAAAAATCATATTAGGAGGCCTTTGGTGTGGATCCATTTATGTGATTGATGTTTTTTATAGTGAGTTTTGGACAATGGACTAGTTTTATTGGGTCCTTAGTTTTTCTTGTTGGAGAGAATAAGCCACCACAAGGTTCAATGCATATTCAATGTGCATCCACAGTTAGTCCACCATTGGAAGACCCTCTATTTGATAAATGTAAAGACTCTCTTCATGAGTTTCGAAATTGAATCCATCACTCTCTCTCTCTCCTAGTTAAGTGAATCCACTCGAAGTGGAAGAGTAGATATATAAAATTGATTTAAACTATAGTTATCATGAGTTAACTGAGTCGTAAAAGCTGATGTTTTCCACCCTTATCCTTGAAGGCCCAACCTAGAAGTAATGAAGGGAAATTACAGTAATGTAAAGTGGCCTGAGGATGTTGGTGTTGAATGTGGTCTTAAAAGGCATATGAATCTTTCATCAGATTCTTATAATAGAGGTAGCATTTCCACACCCTCAGTGTGGAAAATCCAAATATATGAAGACATTATGTCTAGTTGACGAAGAAGTTTTTTGTTTGGGGATTGGTTTAAAGTCCCTTTCTTAGTAATTCTTATTTGTTGGTAATGGTCATGTTTAGTGGCATTTCATGGTGTAATGTTTTATTTCAAATGAAAAAGTGGAAGTGGTGAAATCATTTGGAAACTTATACATTAATGGAAGTTTGTTTTTCTTTGAAATTTTTTTAATTTATCTATTCTAAATGGAAGCATCTTTCGTGTGTTCTTGTTTTAATTTTTTTCACATTAGGTGAAAAATGGATGTTTTGTGCACATATTCTAAGCCCCCAACCTAGTGGAATCTCTATATTGAAGTGATTTAAGTTTTATGATATGTTGTGATACTTTCTTTCTACCTAGATTATTGTGTGGTCCCTCGTGAAAATAATGAAAGTGTTCTGGCGAGAGATCTTAGATTCCCGACTGTGAGGAAGGAGATGCTTCAGACTTTAGGGCTCCAGCTATAAGATATGGAGAGAATCTAGTACATAGTCAGGAATCCCATGGATGTGAAGGATCATGGCCTAGATTCTAACTTCAAATAGGTAATGGGGATAGTTTTATCTTCTGGTGTGGCTGTCCTTGTGTGACCATCCTTATAAACCAGTTTCAGTCATGGTCTGTACTCATCTAGAAGCAGTTGTGTCCCATGGGGAATGATGAATTTCATAGTGTTTTCCATTTGGTTCGGATTTTATCCTATCAGATCCCTTGTGAAACAGGTTTGTTGGTTCCTGTTCGTTGGCCCATATCAGGTACCCATGTTACCCTGTGTGAGTTAGGTAAATAGGTTGGTACTGATGGTGGGGAGACCCACCGTGGTATCGCTAAAATTTATTCTAGTGTAAAGAAGTTATGGTTTGTTTCTAATGATGTGGAGTCAATTTAGGCCTTCCCATGTTGATTATATAGTTTTTATGGTATTTTCTTGGAAGTGGGTAGTCTCATACTGAGCTATGTTACCATGAGTTCCTTCCTTGAGTGAACATTGGGGTTGAGTGAACCCAGTAGTTTGTTGATGTAAGGTTGTAGAAGTATTTCTCAAGAAGTTGTTTGGGTTCATTTTCTGTATCAGTTAAATTGTGTGAGTTATGTTTGGAAATATCTAAATTGATATTGCCTTGAAATATTGGATTATGTTGTGGTGATACCTCCTCTAGTTTTTATCGATCAACTGGAGGTGTTTTTGCTTTTTGGGGGAAAAAGGTAGATGGTAGGGAGTCTATTCTTGCATCCCCAGTTGAATCTTGGGAACTTATCTTTCTTCTTAAGGTGTTATTTTTTTCATTTTATGTTCATTGGTAAACCACTAGCTCTATTTAGGAGTATCATTTTTTTGGATCAAGCCTTATTGTGGATTTCTGTGGGCATAAAGCATCATGGTGGGGAGAATTTTCTTATCTGGAATTCTATTTTTTGGATCTAGTTCATTTATGGGTTTTGGTTTTTCTATCAAATATTGGGTGCGATGGGTTCAATTTTTTTGGTAATATTACTATTTATTCTTGGTCAATATTTTCTCATAGTGTTCTCTTTGATTTTTTTTCAAAAATATAGGAAATTTTGGTAATACAGCATGAGGCACATAGTTGGTGCATGGTTAGGAGAAACTGTGTGCCCTGACCCGGGTAACAGTGTGGTAGGTTGATGTTTTTGGAAAAAATATATCACACGTCTTGCGCACTACTAGTCAGGCCATGTGGGATAACCATCTGGTATGTTCCACTTAGACAGAGAGGGGTGAAATGTCATAACATGGTTTGAAAAACTGTGTGGGCCAACCTTGCTTGATTTCGAGGTCATTAAAAAATACTAAAATGACCCATGTGTCCTCTCAGGATTTAACCCTAATCCACCCCATCCGCCCCACGTTGGATTTTTTTTTCGTGGAAGTGTCATCGAACATTCCATAGGCTCTTTGGGCTCACATCCTTTGGTAGTTTTGGCATGGAAACTCTAATTCTTATATCTTAATTTCTTCACTCCTTCTAGGGTTTCCTTCCCTCCCTTTTGGGGTTTCATTTTTTAGTAGGTCTTATGGCCTATGGAGGGTTTGTTCTTGTTTATTATGGTTATATATTGATGATTGTAGGTTGATCTTGCCTTGATAGGGTCTCGAGGTGGTGTAGTTATGTTTTCACACCAATTTCTGGATACTTTAAAGTAAGAGGTAGATGGTTCTGAGCCCTAACATTGTTACATGATTTTAATATCATTTCATGAGTTTGTAAATATGTCATATGGTTTTTTTTGTGGTGAGGAATTAATTTTTAAGTGGGTTGACCTGATTATGTGTTTGAAATGGGTTTTTATAAAGGAAATGGTTATGTTTTGTTTAAGTTTCATTATAATGTTTCATAAAAAGGGTTTTATGACTTGTTTTGATGTTCAAAAACGAGTTTTCAAGGGAACTTGTGGTGAGAATGTGTTAAAAATAGGTTTCAGAGGAAAATGGATTATTTTTGGAATGTTAGATTTTGTTGTGCACCTTTAAATGTGAATTTTGATTTATGTAAATTATGTGAATCATGTTTTAAATTAAACATGGTTTTTGTATGGTTATTAAAGGATATTGGATCATTGAAAATGGTTAAATTGATTATCTTACTTTCTTGGGATAATTTTATAGGGGTTTCTTAAATTTTGAAAGTGGTGAAAATTATGTTCTTAAATGTTTATTTGTTTATGTTGAATGTAAGATGATTTTTTAAAAATGGGTGAAATGATTTGTAATGATTAGTGAATGTGGTAATTTATATAATATGTGAAATGGTATTGAGAACAAATGGAATCCTAGTTATCTAGGTGGGATGACTAGTTTTAGTACACTAGTGATTCATAAGTGGATTGCCTCGGTTTCAATTAGCATGATTTACGCTTACAAAACAAACTAAACTATGATGCTGTTTGGAGACCAATGGGCTCATGGGGTGTCCCCTCCTAGTGGATCATGTATGAGAAAGATGGGATTGTGGTTACTATACTATCCATTACTGAGGTATGAGGGTTTAGTGTCCCAATAAATCTAGATTATCCTTAGGGATTTACCCGCAATGCTCACTTGTGGAATGAGACTTCAGTGATTTGGTTCCATTCGTTGGTATACGATGGACCTTGTGTGTGATTTTGAGCATTTAATTTTAAATTATGTTTATACTAATAAAATTTACCTTTTTAAATATTTCCTTTATAAGTGTTGTTAGAATGTTTTCCCTTGGAAATGTTCTTATTAAAACTTTTTGTTAAAAATGTTTTAAAGCCTTTTCCATGAAGAGCATGTTAATTTTTCTTTTAATGTAATAACATGAAATCATTCTCCTTGGGTGGATTAATACTAGGATATGGATCACACCCTATACACATATTTGGGTGTGTGGAGACCTTGTTTGTTTGACGTAGGTAAAGGAAATATTTTTGGGGATGGTGGTTTGGAATTGTGAGTTTTCCTTGTTACAGGTTTTGGTGGTGGTGGCTTGGGGGTGGATCCCTCATGTTGAATAGAGGTTTATGGGGTGTTTTTTAGTTTCCACCTATTTTAATATTTTTGTTTTTTAGTTAATTTTTTAAAGCAATAAATCTTGAAATTGGTGTACCTTATTTGATTATGGTTAATTATTTTTTCTTAGTAATTTTAGTTGGTTTTTTATGCTAATCTAAATGGGTGAAATCATTCCCAAAGAAATATTTTGATACCCAGGTAGTAGTTGCAAGCCTGTGGGGATCAGGAATGACCTTCATACCATTCCACAGTATGGGTTGGGTGTTATGTTAAATGTAACTCCAATTTGGTTTGTGAAAAAAAATAATATTTAATAATGGAACCCTGAAAAATACATAAGGGTTTTTATATAAAAATATATAGTGGAAGATAAAATCATTTGATTATGATACAATGGAAAAAACACATTTAGAGATGATGTGAATTATTCTTAACATAATTTTTTTTAGGAAAGATGAAAAATATAAATTTAATTCCCTAGGAAAAGTGGAAAGGAATTATAATATCATAATATAAATTCATAAAACTAACTTGTCAAATCATAGTTAAAGAGTAATGATTAGGATTTTTGAAAAGAAGTTGAGTATAGAAAAACCCTTACGACTTATGAAATGTTTTAATAGAAACCCCTTGAAAGAGAGAGATATTATTTAAACATTAATTTTTATGAATAAAATATAATTCAATATATTATATATCATATAGGTATTTTAAACATCATTTAAATAAATTTTGGTCTATAAAACAAAACATGTCTCAAAGAAATGAAATTGATATGAAACACACATACGATCATATTAATATGAGAATAAAAAGAACACCAGATGGATACCATGAAATGGGATTTAAAATATAATGAAACGAAATATATACACTATACATTAATGAAATAGGTTAGTGATTACACCATATAATATGAATAATGGTGAGTAATATCAATCATGTCTTACAGAATTGAAAATGGAGACAGATAACCCTTACCTATAATATTGATTATATGAACATTCTATAACCTCATATATAAATAAATTATTATCTTAATAACTTATTTGAGAACCTTATTCCTTCCTATAACATTTTATACACATTATTTATAATCATTTATTGAAAATTTACTAGTTACTTATATTTTACTTTTATCATTGTATGTTATTAGTTTTGATTGTTTGTTTAGTATGGTTTCATAATGGTGGAATTGACTTATATTTATAGATTCAAGGTTAATCCTTTTGAGATAATTTTAGGTATTTCAATATATCTTTTATAATAATTTATATTATTTTAATTTAATTTCAAAAGTATTTTAGTAATGATTTGTGAGGACAATGTCAGTGATGAACTTATTAATGTAATTTTCACTAACGACTAGTGGTATCTTAATAATTGGTTTGATATTCCAATTACCAATATGGAAAAAAGTAATTTATTTATTATTTTCAAATATCACCAGTATATATATTTCCTTAGTTACTCATGATTTAAATTTGTAACATTGTTCACGTAGTTGGTTAAACTGACCCGAACGAAAACAAGCTGTAATCTATTGGTGAGTATGGTTAAGAAAGTGATTCAATTGATATAATATCATTATAAAAAATAATAATTATATTATATAGATTATTTAATGAAGTTAATAATTTTATAATATATTTCGATAAATAATAAAATACTCGAGTTAAAAACATAATACATCACTTTTGTGGAGATGGTAGTCCTCACACACGCCGGAGCGATGCGTTCATTTTCAATGGATTGAGGGGAATATTGGGAATGGTTTATAATATTAGAACATTAATAATTTTATTAATATCATAAAAAAATTTTTATATAATATTACAATCAACTCTGTATGGTAATGATGAAAAACTAATCACCTCGTTCATGGAGGCGGTAGTCCACAGGCACGCATGATGGCGCCTAAATTTTTCAAATGGGTTTTTAGAAGGTTGAAAATGGATATTCCCTAAGAATAATAAATTATAATAAAATTATTAATATTAATGTTATCATAATTTCCTGGATAAAATAGGTTTTTGGAGGTAGAATAAGAAAATAATAAAGCAATCTCATTTGAGAAAATTACCTCCCTCTTTGGATGTTCTCCCTTGTGTAACACCTTAAGGCTCTATAACTTGATCTATTATAAAGAAAGAGGCATATAGAACATGTTTATGGAGTTCAAGAGATAATATAGTGGAGTTTTTTTCATGATAAATCTTTTTAATCGGTTGATAAATGTGGTAGAAGTGATCCCCTTTTATAAGTGAAGAAAATGGAAATTTTGTACTCATTAATTAACAATAATTTCCTAACACTACTCCATGTTAAAATGTTCCACAATAGAAAAAAATTGAGTTGGGTATAAGTTATGGATGATCATACCTCAACCATTAATATTTTCCCATTTTTAATTTTTTTAGTATTTTACCATTAGGTTTTTAAAATTTTCCTTTTTATATCGTACCTTGGTAACTAATGTTTACCTAAGTAATTAATATTTTAATAAAAATATAAGATAAACACTCTTACAAAACTTTTATTTTCAGAATATAAAATGAGATTCCATAATGTAAATAAATTTATAAATATTGAAAAAATAATTTTTATTTTAATATATGTAATATATTGAAAACATATTTTTAAAAATAAACTATTATTTAAAGAATAATTGTTCGTGATGTTATATAACATTAATTACCAAATAAATTAGTGATAATATATTCAAATATATATAAATATATATATGTGTGTGTGTTTTTAAACATCATATTAGAGTATTTATAGGAAATATATCATTTTAATATATTATATAAAAATTACCGAACATTAATAAAACAATTCCTTAAAAATAACACATTTACCATTTTCATGGTCATTATCATTAATCATAGTAACTATAATCTTATGACTAAAAATGATACTTAACGTGTTTAATAATATAAAAATATTGATATAAAATTGAAAATACATTTTCTTACATTTAATTTCAATAAGTGATGAAAGCTAATTTTTAATATAAGTGAATAAAAATTGTTTTTTGAGTGAAATATATCTTATATTTCCAAAATATTAAACATTGGTTTTATAAATTAAATTTAATATTTTCAAATTGTTTATTTTAATATATAAATACATTATATATATATATTTAAAAACTTTTACTTCATTATTTGATTTTGATAATTTCATAAAAGTGATAGTGTTATCAAACTCAATATTTTTCACTATTCAAGAAAGAATTAATTATTTTTTAAAAAAATATATAAAAAAACCCCCTGATAAATTTTATATGATAATTTAGAAAATTAATTTAATTATACAAAAAATAAAATTCTAATGTTTATAAATTTTTCTTTTAATTAAAAAATAAAATATATAATGAAAAACTAATTTTATAGAAAATCACACTTTTAAGAGTTTACATTTTCTAAATCTCATATTGAATTAATTTTTAATTGATTATAATATTTTTTATTTGTGTTATTATTCTTAATATTTTAAAATAATATTAATATAAAATTTCAAAAAACATTTTAGTTCGGTGTTTCATAAGAAATAATAAATAAATAAAATGTTTATTTAAAGGGTAATTATATAGTAAAATCTTGGGGTGTTACACGTAGCCCCCACAAAAATAAATTTCATCCTCAAAATTTATTTTATGACATACATTTTAAAATACCTAAGGGTATCTAAAAGATAACGATGGATGAAAATGTATCTTATAATGTGATATAAACCATTCTATCTTAGGGAAGATTAGGTAACATAACTTTTCCATCATAATCGATATATATTAATATTTTTAACCATTTTTTACAAATATGACTCTACATATAAGTCTTTTGGTTTCTAGAGATTTGTCTTCCCTAAATTAATTTTCAAGATACTACTTCTAACAAAAATATTAAATCGAAAATAATTGTGATAATATCCAATTAATTAAAATTAAATGATCATATGAATATGAAAACTTAATTATAAGTTTTCTTCTATAATTAAAACTTAATTTCAACCTATGATGCATTGGTTATAATATAATATAATTAGATCAATATATATCTCCTTCAATTTAACCATGGATTTACTTGGTCATATTTATATCAGGTTCTATAACTACTACAAATATGTTCTCAAATCCTTCATAATAGTTGGTAAATAACATATGATTAAAAAAAAATATCCCCCTAGAGTTTCAACATATGTTAATAGTCTTAGGGATAGTAATAAAACACATAATTAAAATTGAGTTGATACTCAACCCGAATTTTTAGGGTGTTTACCCATAAGTTAATCTGTTCCATAACTGCATCCACTTTCTAGTATCTAGATAGATATTTAATTTTAAGGAAAACCACATACTCATGACTTTATAAAAAACCAAGGATTTTATCATAAAAATAAAAATATTATTAGGTATTTAACTTAAAATTCACATTATAATCCTTGTAAAATAACTAAACTAATCCTAAAATATAACAAAACTCTCCTTAGATACAAATTGAGGTGCCCCAGACCCACAGTTATAGATTTGGTGCTAAAAAAATCTTCCATAACCACTGAAATCGATACCAAGTGAGATGAACAAAGATAAAAATATCATTATTTTACACTATTTACAAAAGTGAAACATTATATGTCACATTAAACCAAAAATATAAATATTGAAAGGTTTTGTGTCTTTTATAACTAGATACATAAGAATCATATTTTAAAATACTTATGAATATTTCTCTATAATTGATTCCTAATGAACTCTCTTATATACTTATCATATGTTTTACTCAGCTTCATAAACCGGGGAACTGTAAAATAAGAATTGGGTGAGAAAATTCTCCCATTATGGAAAAAACACATCAATATCTCATCCATCATTAGATTAAAATTATAAAAGAAGCCCTGATCAAGGGGGAAATATTTTTCTAAAAATAAAATGGAACAATAAGTGTTGTCCAAAAGACATCATAGAAGGACATGTAATCTCAAATGAAAAAACATATACCATGGCAATATTTTAAAAAATATTGAGACACTGAATTTGACCAAAAGAGAATTATAATGGAATATAACATAGAAATATATCATAATAATAAACATATAGAACGATTACACTATGAACCTAGAAAGATGAATTGGTTCCATAGTAAAACTTTTGAACATAGATAACCCAAAGTCAGTTCACACTGAACATAATTATATGGGACACCACCCTTTAATCATATAAACATATTTTTTCTACTTGAAATAAATCATTTATGTAATTACATATACTTTTTAAATGATATATGTTTCCGGAATAAATGCATGTTATATATAATATTTCAAAAAAAACATTAATAAACCCAAAAAATTAATATCATCAATAAATAGCATTACATTAGTCAGCTATGAAACCAATTAAAATTCCAAACATTACAACTAAACAAAAAAATATAAAATAGAAAAGCTAATATGGGAAAATAAGGATAACCCCAATATACTAGAATCATCACACCCATTTCAAATACTATATAAATGAAACAACATATTAGTAAACTAATCAACATATTAATAAATGAAAACATAACCTTTAGTGGAGTTGTTGTGAATTTTGAGGGAAATAATGAAATGTTATATACAGGGTATAAAGGGATATGTGACCTTCATGATTCGATCGTTATATGACCATTGGTAAATATGACCATTAGTTAATATGACCATTTGAAACTATACCCTTGGTTGAAAATTTTACAATTATAATTAGTGTTTATATGTAGTAAAGAAAAAGGATAATTAATATAGAATGAATAATTGATGGCCTCAACTAGTAGAGTCATGCTATTTGATATCTATTCATCTAAACATGTTATGGTGGTATTTTCAATGGGGTTCTACCTTTTCCAAGACCATGTTGATAATCAATAATTGAATCTTGAATTAAATAACATATGGGATAATTTCATGTTATTGGAGATTACCACTTGTTTAATGTTAGCTGAGCCACCCCACAAAACTACAACCATCACACACCTTACCATTAGGGTGTTTGTTGGTGTAATAAGGGGTCAAATATCTAGACCTGAGTTAATTAAAGTCTAAATTATGTTGCATAAATAAAATTTTTATTCTATCAATTCTTCTTAATAATAGTTTTTTTAAAAAATTATTTTTTTTTAATTGAGAGGAATTTGATAATTTTATTTTTGTACACAAATAAAAAATTATTATATTTTTTTTGTAGAAAATATATACAATATTACACTAAAATAAAGTATTCTGAATAATATATGCTTTGATAAAATTTTATTTAAAGAAATCACCAATATATTAATTATAAAACAATTTTTTAATTACGTAGGAATGATTTTATAAGTGTTAGAAATTTTACCATTCCTTAAAAACTGTCATTTTTAAATGAATAAGGATTTTTATATTTAAAATTTTAAATTTTTGTATTTAGAGAATTATTCTATAAAAATAAACATTATATTTGAAATCATCACAAAAAAATTAGTTTATGATGAATTTTAATAATTTTCAGAACTACTTTTTTTCTCAAATAGTAAAAAATACAATTTTGAGTTTTCAGTATATTTTAGTACTTTATACTTATGTCACAATGATGTAATAATTAATTAAACAAAATAAAACACCTAAAATATGTTATTTATTAATATTATGCATTTTAATATCTTATAATCAATTTATAAAACTATACGTGACTTTCTAAAGTCTAAAGTGGAGAAATTGGTTTTTAAAATCATTACTTTGTTGAATCCTTTATTTTCCATGGCAAAAGAAGTATTAAAAAATGGTGTTCGATTCTAGTGGATTAAAATATTACAAAATTTTACACAAATATCCAAAACCATTAGACAAAAACTTGAGTAATCTAATTGTTTTTCATTTTCCACAACCAAGATATCCAAGACCTATATTAGAAAATTATTAAACAATTCCTCCTTTTTTTCTATAAGTACCCACCAATTTAACCATTCCCCTTCACTCACAGTCCATCCTAAATGAGTATCTGGTGATGTTTTCTCCATAAGAGTCCCCAAGGTGTCCTCAGTCCCCCAAGGATCCATCCTCATCTTTTAGGAATAACTATTCAAGGTAAGGGAAATCTCCACCTCTCTTTTCCATTCATGTTCACTTTTCATGCGGTATGTCTTCCAATTTCCCAACTATGTTATTTTTTACAATTTATATTATCCCATTATTATAATAATAGTATTTTATTAATGGTATACCTCTTTCCTTTCTCATTTTACCCTTCTATAATACTAAGTTTTATACCCAACATGCTGCCAAATTTACTTATCAAAATACACTCATTTACATGATAAATTATCTTTTCCATTTTAATTGAATAAAAAAACTCCTTTCTTTTCAATGGATATTCAAATATATTTAAAAATGACTTTTTTATTTGGGTATTTACATGTATGAAACCCAAATTTCATTTTGTGGGATAAAAAAGATGTAATGATAATGTCTTTATGCTCTTTAGTATGCCATGATTTTGATAAGAAAACTGTTATTTATTGTCCATGAGTTAATAATGAAATGATTTTTTAGGATCTATACGGTTAAATTGAAATTAATACATATGAAAGATGCACCCTGATTGTATTCTAATGCATTGGCTAAAGAATTTAATCTCTATAGATGACATGCATTATGATACCTTGATGAATAACCATGGTAATTTTTATTTACAACACCCTGGTGATTAACCTTGGTGATATTCTTATGAATGTATCATTTAAATTTTGTATCCACATTTCTAGGTTATGATTCATGTTTTTATTGTTATTATATCCCTCTTTTTAATTTCTTATCTTTATGCCTCATGTTCTTATTTATATATCTTAATATCACATGCTATATGTCTCTCTTTATTATTCCCTTATTGGGCTGCATTCTCACCCATTTCTTTTGATTTATGTCCCTATGATATGTGATGTAGTAAAAGTAACCTATAGTAAACCCATGAATATTTATTTCAAGTTTTTTTTAATAATTTTTTTATTTTCATGTATTATGTACCTTATTTCCATGAAAATAAACTTTAATTGATCCTCTATTAGTAAGATCTAATGAGAAGTTATTTAATAAAATTTTGAGATTCCATAGTGGGTATCAAAGGAAGGTTTAGTTATTTGTAAAAATTAGGACATTAAAAATTTAGAAAGAACCCTATGGATAAGTATAGATATAGGAAGCATCCTGGTATTTGGTCAGTATTAAGTAAGAGGTTTCCAAAAAATATTCCATGTCTAGAGACTGCAAGTAGATGTGGCTATATAAAATATGTACCTAGTGGTAACACCCAAAAACACTACATTGAGTTAGAATCGAATGGGAACTGGTGTATGACAACATTCCTTGATGCACACATGTTTTTACACACCCTGGGGATATGTTTGGTTAATCACAAGATTTTTATGAACCATTATGAAAGATATATTGAAAATTTAATTTTAATTAGAGGATATTAATAACATATTTAATAGCGATGTTTTAAGACTTAAAATCCATTTAGAATTATAATATTCATAAAAGAAACATGTTTCACACTATGATTTTTTTAAGAAAAATGGTTGGAAAGAGGAGGAACCACATATATAATGATTGTAACAAATGATGTACTAATGACGTTCTGATGGAATATAGAATGGGAATGTTCATGACGAAGATGAATCAACTAACTCGAGTTTTTAACAATAAATTGAATCCTGTTAAGAGATTATATTCACGTCAAAGGGATAAAATTTTTGTTGTGTCCTTTTTGAATCAACAACCACTTACATTAAGTGGATATACTAATTCATTGATTGTTGTGCAATGGATAATATCTATTGAAAAGATATTTTTTATACACATTTTTTCAGACCATGAAAAAGACACCCTTGTAGAATACCTCTTATAGGAGAAGTTTATCAATGGTGGAGACTAATTAAATACAAGAATGCAAGAAGAGATATTGATACTATTGAGTGGGAAGAGTTCAGGGGTATCCTTTTCAGTAAATATTCTCCTTATTTAGTATGAACAAAAATCGATAAGTAATTCATAAAGATGAAGTAGAAGAAAATTTTTTCAGTGGGAGGTTATGAGATGAACTTTACCAGACTTTCTTGATACACCTTTTTTTTATGGATCATAAAGGAAATAATTATAGATTCTTTGGGGGACTGAGACCACATCTATAAAGGAATCTAGAAAATATAGAAAATGAATGGTATGATGAGATAATGTAGAGTGATATGAATGTTGAATTGGAGTTTGGAGAGATGATGTGGTCACATAGATCAAATGAAAAGAAGATATAAATAGAGCCAAAATACTGGAAGCACTTTGATCATAGAAGTATAAGAAAGAAAGTGAAACTTTCCATATAAAAAAATGTGTGAATAATTATTCATGGAACTAATTTCTTGGGAGTTGAATGTGATAAAAATTCAATAGATATGGGAATATTTCTCAGAACTTTCATGGTGAGGTGAATCATAAACTTCTGAACACTAATAAAAAAAGGGAAGATATTACATGCCTATTCATCAGTTCAATGCTTCAAGTGTGGACAGTTGGGACACTATTCCAATCAATGTCTAAATTAGAAGATAATAGAGGTGAACCACCATCAACCTCACCATACACCAAGGGAGAAAGGTCGGGGATTTTCTAGCATAATATCTTAAGTAGAGTCTCCCAATGATGCGGTTTTAGGTATAATCGTCATGATCTTAAAGATAACTGGTACCTTGTTTGATTATGGTTTTAAGAATTCATTTATTTCATCCAAGTTTTCATAGAGTATATAATCAATTCCTAAACATAAATAAGTAGAGTTATTTGTCATGTATTCTGGAGGGATTATCCTATCATTAACAGTATATAAAAACTAGAGTATTAACTTTGGTGAGTACAATCTCATAAAAAATCTAGTAGTCATTCCCACGGTGAAATTCAACACTATACTATGGATGTATTGGATCACAAATTATAATTATAATATCAACTTCATATGAAAAGAAATTTTTATAATCTTGAATGGAAAACCTACAATCATTTTCAAAGGAGAGATATCCTAACCTAAAAATTTTCTAGAATAACCTCCCATATCATTATTTATTGAGAAGAGAAGTGAATAGGTAGAAAAAATTAAAGTATAAATATAGAGATTGTCCCCATCGTTCAGGAATACAATGACATATTTCCTAAAGAGTTACCTAGAACTACACCATAAAATGAGGTAATGTTCTCTATTGAACTCATATCTAGATCCATGATGATATCAAATAACCCATATAGAATATAAAATATGGAGTTATCGGAATTAAGTAAACAAGATAATGATATTTTAGTGAAGGGATTAATCAGACCAAGTATTTATTCTTGGGGATAACTAGTTCTCTTTGTGATGAATAATGATAGATCAATGTGGATATTAATTTTTTATTGATAACTTAACAGAATCACGGTGAAGAACTAGTGCCCTCTCCCATGAATTAATGATTTATTTGAACAGATTCCTGGGATTAATTATTCTCTTACATTGTCCTCTGATTTGACTATCATCAATTGAGGGTGATGAAATAAGATATTCCAAATTCTTCCTTCTGAACAAGATATGAGCATTATGAGTTTTGTTGTTGTTCCCTTCATCTTTTCTAATGCTACTTCTATATTTATAGATTTGATAGATATAGTTTTTAAGGACTACCTTGATAAATATTTGGTAGTTTTTATTGATGATATTTTGCTATACATCAATTTTTTTGAGGACCATGAGGATCATCTAAAGGTTATATTGGGAAATCTGAGGAAGGATAGTCTATTTGGAAAGTTCAGAAAATTTGAATTCTTGTAACATAAAGTTGTATTCATGGGGAACATTGTAACCAATTTAGTAATCTCAATTTACCCTATAGAGAAAAAGGTTATAGATGAGTGGCCTCATCCTATAATGGTAAATGAGATTTTTAGTTTCCTAGGTTTATTAAGATATTATAAGATATTTTTGAATAAATTTTCTGGAATTTCTAATTCACCAACCATGTTAACTCAAAAGTGGCTATGTTCATGTGGAAAAAAGAGTGTAAAGAATGTTTCCAAGAACTAAAGAATATATTGGCTACTGGACCTGTGTTAAATCTACCCTCTGTCAGAGAAAGATTTTGTATTTATAGTGATGCATCTATGATAGAGATGGGGTGTGTTCTCATGTAAAATGATAAACTGATTTTTAGGCATCTCAATAGTTATATCCTTATAAACATAAATATCCTATGCATGTCATAGATATATATGTAGTTATTTTTTTTATTTTAAAATATAGAGGCATTATTTTTATTTGGGGAAAATTGTTACATACATATACCACCATAATTTGAATTATATTATCATACATAAGGAATTGAACATGAGACAATGTAGATGCTTACATTTTCTTAAAGACTACAAATATTTAATTCATTATCACCCTAGAGGAGTAAAAAAATTCATTTAAGTATTAATTAGGATAGAATTTGTTGTTCATGAAATGATGAGGATTCAATCAGATCCTTTGATCGAAGTCCTTGTAAAATTTGACATGGGAATCGTAATGGAAGGGACATCATAAACCCTGTCCCAAATTATTTTTAAACCATCATTACTAGATAAGATAAATAAATCTCAAAGAGAAGATCATTTTTTGCATAAGAATATAGAGTTTTTGAAGAATGATAAGCTTTTTGAGATCAATATTGATCAGGAAGGTGTATTGAAATTTCATTCAAGGCTATGTGAACCATATATATCAGAGATAAAGAATGGTTTGATGGATTTTAAATAAAGATATTCATTATATATATATCATAGAAGAACTATAATATATATGGAGCTTTGTGATCATTATTGGTGGGATAATATGAAAAGAGAGATTTCTGACTACACTACAAGGTGCTTGGTGTGTTAGTAAGTGAAAGAGGAGAGACAACTTCTTAAAGGGGTATTGAAAACACTACCCATACCAAAAGGAAAGCGAGATAATATCACTATGGAATTCATCAATATTCTCCCAAGAAAATCCCAGGGAAAAATTGAATATGGGTTATAGTGGATAGTCTCAGCAAGACTACCCATTTAATTTCTATTTGAGAAGATTTATATCTTTAACAACTTGTGAATATTTACATAAAGGAAGTAGTGAGGTTTCATGGGGAGACACTTTATATAATTTATGATTGTGATCCAAGGTTCACATCTGAATTACAGTTAAGTATTCAATATGATATAGGTACCAAATTTAATTTTAGTATGACCTATTACCCTTGAACTTATGACAAATCTAAAAGGACAATTTACACACTCGAGGACATGCTGAGAACATTATAAATGTAATTTAAAGGTGGTTGGGATCAACACATTCCATTAGTTTAGTTCCTTTATAACAACATCTTATACTCATGTATTAAAATGGAACCATATTAATCTATATTTGAGAAGTGATGTAGAACCCCTACATTTTGGGATAATGTTGGAGAGATAAACCTACTTGTTCCAGATCTTGTGTAAGAGATGAAAAAAGGATCATTCTATCTAAAAACTTATAATGAATGATTAGAGTCAGTAGAGGAGCTATAATAACAACTATTTAAGGGAATTATAGTTTGATGTTGGAGAAAAAGTTTTCCTTCAAATATCACCATGGAAGCAATTCATGCAATTGGGAAAGAAAGGGAATATTAACCCTAGATATAATAGCTCATTTGAAATCCTTAATAACATAAGATCAATGAAATATAGGCTATAACTTCAATAAAATCACACTAATGTTCATGATGTTTTCCATGTATCTCTCTTGAGAAAGTACAGAACTGCTCCCTCACTTGTACTAAATCTAGAGGTGGTTTAACTTGAAAATGACCTCTCTTATGAGGAGCATCCAGTGGAGATATTTGACTATAGAGACAAGTTTCTATGCAACAAGACTACCCACATATTCAATGTTTTGTGGAGGAACTATAAATATGATGAAGAGATGTTGGAACCAGAGGATACTATGAGACAAAATTACCCTCACCTTTTCTCAACTGAGAGAATGAGTTGAAATCTTGGGGATGAAATTTATTAACGTGGAAGATTATAATGTTCCAAACTTTTTAAATGTTATTTTTTTCTTGAATAATTTTTTTATATATAATATTACACATAAAAAATATATTGAAACCAAACAAATTTAATATCATTAATAAATATCTTTATATTAGTCTACTATGAAACTAATTGAAATTCCAAAAATTATAACTAGATACAAAATTTAAAATAGAAATGCTATAATAGGAATATAAGGATTTCCCCAATCTATAAGAATCATAATTCCCACTGCAAATGATATAGATTTGAAAAAAAATATTTGTAAAGAAATCAACATCTTAAGAAATGAAAATGTAACCTTAAGTGGAATTGTGGTGAATTTTGAGTGAATGAATGAAGTTTCATTTATAGGGTATAAAGGGATTTGTGACTGTTGGGTTTCGACCATTATATGATCATTGGTCAATATGAACATTGGTTAATATGACCATTGGAAACAATACCCTTGGTTGATAATATTACCACTATAATTGGTTTTTATAAGTAGCAATGATAAATAATAATTGATAAAGAAAGAAGAATTGATGTCCTCAACCATTAGAGTCATGTCATTCGAAGCCCATTTGTACTAACATGAGAGAGAGGTATCCTTACTGGGGTTCTCCCTTGACCAAGTCCAAGCTAAGATTCAACATGTGAATCCTGAATGAAATCTATTATGGGATAAGTTCAAGTTAGCAGAGACAATCACTTGGTAGATGTTAGCTGAGCCACCCAATGGAACTACCCCCATCAAACACTATACCCTTATGGAATATTTGGGTATAATAAGGGGTTATGTGAATAGAACATAGCTACATAAAGTGAAAATTACTTTGTATAAATAAAAATTTTATTCTATAAATTCCTCTTAAGAATAAAATTTATTAGTAAAATATATGTTAAATTGGGAAAACTTTTATCAATTTATTTTTGAATGAAAATAAAGCATAATTCTAGTTTTCTAGAAAATATATACAATTTTATAATAAAATCAAGTATTTGGAATCATATTTGTTTAAAATAAAGTTCCCTTTTTAAAAACTCTCACCTAAATATAAATGATAAAATAATTTTATAATGGCATAAAAAATATTTTATGTGTCAGAAATTTGACTATGCCATAAAAATTGATATTTTTAAATAAATAAGTTTTTTATATTTAAAAGTTAAAATTATAATATTTATAGAATTAGTCATGAAATATAAACATTATATTTAAAAATATCATGACTAAATTAGGTTAGGCTGAATTTATGATAATTTTCTAAAATACGATATTTTTTGTGAATAGTAACAAAATACAGTTTTGGGTTTTCAATATATTTTATGACTTCATAATTATGTCATAAGAATTTAATAATTAATTAAACATAATACAAGAACTAAAATATGTGATTTTATTAATATTATATATTTTAATAGATTTTAATTAATTTCTAAAACAATAAGTAACGTTCAAAAGTCTAAAATGGAAAACTACTCTTCAAAAATCTTTCTTTGTGGAATCATTACTTTTCTATGAATAAAGAAGAATTAAAAATATTTTTTAGTTATGGTGGATTAAAATATCATTACATTTTTCCCTAATGTCAAAAACCATGTTAAAAATCATTGGGTAACCTAACGGTTTTTCATTTTCCACAACTTAGATTTCCAATACCTATATTAGGAAATTAATAAACCATTCCTCTATTATTTCTATAAATACCCACCCATTTCACCATGTCCCTTCACTCCCAATCCATACTCCCTGATGTTTTGGTTAGTTTCTCATCCAAGGAGTGTCCCCAATGTTTCCTCAATCCCCCAAGGTTCCGTCCTCATGTTTTAGGAATAACTCTTAAAGGTAAGATAAATATCCACTTCTCTTTTACATTAAAGTCCCTTTTTCATGTGGCATGTCTTGTAATATCCAAACTAAGTTATTTTTTCAAATTTATATTATCCAATTACAATTATAATTGTCTTTAATTAACGGTATAACCTTTTCCACTATCATTTACCCTTTTCTAAAAATGTGTTTTATACCCTTCATGATCCCAAATTTACTTTTCAAATTTCTCTACATGAGAAATTATCTTTCACTATTTATTTGAATACCCAAAAATATTTACTTTTCAATGTGTATTACACTAGATGTAAAAATGTCTTTTTGGCTGACTAAAAATTATATTTTTATTTTATTTTAGAAAAGACACTTTTATGGATTAGCATTTACCTACATACCAAGCACATGATCCCAAACAACAACTGAAACCATGTTCAAAATTCAAAATTCAAAAAAACATCAGATTTGAGAATCAGGATTTAAGATCGCCTATGTCACCCTCTTACAAGCCATCATCCTTCACCATCATCATCTATCACTGTGTCAACTTCTCCTTCCAAAAATTGTGAAGACTAGTCATTGTAGATCGTTAGAAACCATCAAACCCTCCGTAAAAATTCTCACCGCACCAAGTCTTCTTCACCCCACCAAACATAGAAAAAACCAAACCACTAAAAAAGAGGTGAAGAGTATGAACATCACCATAGTACCCTTGAGAGAAATTTGACAGCCGTTACCATAAACAAACTCGACTTCACAGAAATCAGATCCACAAATTGAAACATCATCAAACATCAGTAAGCTAATTGACCTCATAAAATAAGCAAACAAACCATCACCAAAAAAAGAGGAAGAAATCTAAATGATTAAAACCATAATAAGAGGAAATACACCTAAAACCCCGATGGCCGCTAAACCAGACCTCCCAAAACATCAATGTTACCACCACTCCAGATCTGACAAGGATCGTAGTGGTGGAACTTAAGGTCAGAGCCATAGTAGAGTGGTCGAGGACACCGAACGATGCCAATCAATGGTGGGGAAGAAAACTGAGAGTGATTAAATTAGGAGCAGACCGACCTAATTAGTTCCATGACGTTCATGAACCACTGAATCAAAAAACCCAAAACCTCTTTACATGTATGAGACCAACATTTCCTTTAATGGGTGAAAAATGCAGTAATGCTCATGTCATTAAGCTCTTTTTTACGACCTGATTCTGATAATAAACCTATTATTTATTCTCCATGGGTTATTAATGAAATTATTTATTACGATCAATGTGGATCATATGAAATTAAGAGCAATGAAGGGTGCACACTGATATCAATACAATGCACTGTATAAACAATTTATACTCTATAGATGACATGTATTACAATAACTTGGTGAATAACCTTAGAATTTTTTTTATTTACGACCCCTTGGTGATTAACCGTTGTTATATTCTAATGAATTTATCATTTAAATGTTGTAGCCACATTTCTATTTTATGATTCATTCTATTATTATTATGATATTTTTCTTGATCCTTCCATATCATTATACCGCATGTTCTTATTGACATATCTCAAGATTACATGTTACATGTCTCTCTTTGTTATTCAATTACTGGGCATCACAATCACCCATTTTCTTTGATTTATATCCCTAGGATATGAGATTCAGTAAAAGTAACCTAAACTGAACCCATGGAGATGTATTTCCAGTGGTTTTAGAAGAATGTTTTATGTTTTCATTTATTATGAAATTTATTTCCTTGAATAAAAACATTAAAAGGTCCCTTGTTTCTACCATGTAATAAAAAAATTTGTAATAAAAAGGTAGGTGTTCCTAATTCATATATAAAACAAAACATAATTAACCAATGAAAAGAGGTGAGATTCATGAAGACTTTCAAAGAACATTTCATAAGAAATCCATAGAAAGAAGTTGTATGGTGGTGGAAAAATATACCTAGTGCTACATAATGATATTTAAGGATGAATAAATTAATGATAAATACCTTTTTAAGATCATTGGACAAATAACTTTGAAAATAATCGAGAATACACCCTTTTTAAAGTATTGAATACTCAATAAAAATGTTTTTTAAAATAAAATAATTTTATATATATATTTTTTTAAAATATATTTTAAAAAAACATAATTGGGATTATTTTTAAGTGGAATATTATCTCAAAACCATCTTATAAAAGACAATAAAAAACTTGAAAGGTTATAGTTGATAAAATCAATTAGATTCCATTTTAAAATAAATACTTTTTAAATCAAATAATTACTTTTAAAAAATAAAAATAGTTTAATTTTCTTTTAAAAATAATTAGTAATGAAAATATTTTAGAGAACCATTTTAAATCATGTAAAGCAAGATTTATAAATAATAATACTCATAATGGTTAAAGAAAACATAAGAGTTTTTAGAAAATGTTTTTACCATAGTCGTAAAATATAAAGTCATAGATTATATTAAAAAAACTTTTTCCCAAGGGTGAATTAGAATAAATTGAAAAATATTATATTTTAAAACATAATATTCAATAATTTATCCTCGAAAATTATATAATGGGTTTTCATTGAAAAATACGGAGTAGGAGATAAAAATTTGATTATGAGATAATGGAAAAAGAACTCATTTGGAGAGGATGGTAATTATTCATTACATTATTGAATTTTATGAAGGAAGAAATAAATCTGTGTAATTTCAAAAAAATGATGAAATGAATTAAAATGTCATTATAAAATAATATAAAACCATCTGTCAAAATCATGGTCAATGAAAAATGATTATGATTTAAGAGAAGAATTTTAGTCAAGAAACTCCTTATGAATTAAGAAATATTTTAATAGAATCCACTTGAAGGATAAAGATTGAAATTAATCTTTAATTACAATGAATAAAAATATAACTCATGATATTATTTATCATATAGGAATCTTACACATTGTTTATATTAAATTGGGTTCATAAAACAAAACAAGTCTTTAAGAAAGGAAATTCATACGAAACACCATTTTAGCAATGGTAGTGTAAGAATATAAAGAACCTAAAAGGGATATGATTAAATGGAAATTAAAAAAATCATAAAATGAAATATATTAATTATAATTATAGTAAATAGGTAAGTGAATAAACTCTATATGAGAAAATATTGTCTGCAACGTCAAACATATCTCATGGAATGGAAAATAAGGACAAATAACCCAGACATTTAATCTCTATTAGGAGAACATTTTCTAACCACCAATAAAATAAATTACAATCTTAATACGCTACTTAAGTACCATATCAATACTGGTAAACTTTTATAAACTTAATTTTTAATTTCTTTATAACAAACATATTAGTTTTTCATATTTTACTTTCATCTTCAGATGTAATTTGATTTGATTGTTTGTTTAGTACTTGTTTCATAATGGTGGTAATGATTATGGTCTATAGAATCAAATTTCATAAATTGGAGATAATTATAGGTATTATAAATGATGTTTTTTAATGATTTAAAATGTTCTAATTTTATTTAAATTTTATTTTAGTGGTGATTCATGGTGATGAAGTCAGTGACAATCATCTTTTGGTAGTTTTCACAAATGAGGGGTTGTATCTCAATAATGGGTTAGATATTTCCACTATAATTGCATAACTATAAATTAATTAATATTTAATTATTATTTAAAAATGAAAATATTATTTTTGTTTTCTTAGTTACCCATTATATTATTATTTTTCATTGTAAATTTCGGTGGTTTATCCAACCCAAACAAGGATAAACTATAATATATGGGTGAGTATGGTTAAGAAATTTGTTCATTTGGAATAATATCAGTATTAAAGAAATATAATTGTACAATTTATATGTTTTTAAGGTGATTAATCTAGTTATAAAATAGTTTTATAAATAATTAAAAACTAAAGTTAAAAATGAAATGTGTAAGTTATGTGGAAGTGGTAGTCCACACATATGAATGGGTAAAAAATTCATTTTTCATATAAAGGGAAGAAGATGGGGAATGTATTGTAATGTTATAATATTAATAATTTTAAAAATAACAACTTAATCATTTTAATAGACTTTTATAACAATATGTGTAAGGTAATGATGAATAATCTACACATCATTCGTGGAGTGGGTAGTCCGTATGTACACATGATATCCTATTCATATGTTGAATTTTTTTAAGGTATAAAATAGAAATTAAATTGGTATAATAACATTTAATTATAGTATTTATTCCATTTTAATAATATTTTAATGGATAGAATATGTTTTTGGTGGTATAAGAAGAAAATAATTTAGAGATCTTTTTTTTAAACATCACTTCTCCCTTTGGATGTTCTCCCATGGGTAACAAATTACGACTCCTTAACATGGTCTTTTAGAAATAAAAAGGATTATAAGAAATGCGTATAGACTTTAAAAGTGAATAGGAATGTTTTTTAGTCCAGATAAATCTTTGTAATGGGTGTCTAAATGTGGTATAAGTTACACATTTTTACATGTGAATAATATTGAAATTTCACAATTACTCATTACTTTACCAAACTCTCTCGACATTATTCCAAGGTAAATGGTTCAAAATTTAAAATTATTGAGTAATTGATGATTTACGGTTGTTCCTCCCTTTAGTATTATTTTTTTCCATGTTTTAAATATGTTATTAATCTTTTCCCATCAGTTTTTTAACTTTTACATTATTGTATCCTACCTAGGAAACAATTTTTTAAATAAGTAATTAAATTTTTGCTAAAAATATAAGACAATCCATATTACCAAATTTTGATGTTATGAACCTAAAGTTAGAATCAATTTAAAATAAAATAACTTTCAAATATGTGATTTTTTATATTAAGACACACACACACACACAGATATATATATATATATAAACACTTTTTGTATAAAACTAATGCTTTACACCTTAAGTTATCTTAATATTATACAATATTAATTAACAGTTAAATGAGTGATCATATATTGATATATATATATACACTTGTGTGTGTGTGAGTGTGTGTGGGGGTAAAAATCATGACAAATTCATTATTTAAAATATATCATTTTAATTTTTTGATAAAACTTACACAATATTAATAAAATAATTTTTTTAAACTAAACCTTTCATAATTATCATTTTCCTTAACGTTATTATTTATTTTTTACCTAAAAATATTAAATTTAACATATTAAATAATATGAAATTTATTATATAAATTATGAAATCCATTTTGTTATATTTAATTTCTACAAGTGATGAAAAATAATTTTTAATATAATTGAATAAATGTATTTATTAGAGTAAGATATTACTTAATTTTATAAAAAAAAATAAACATGGGTTTTATAAATTTAATATAGTATTTTTTTAATTAATTATTTTAATATAAAAATATATATTTTTATATAAAAATTGTTTCAGAAAAATTTTATTCATTCTTGTATTACGATAGTTATATAAAAGTGATGGTGTTAGAAAAATCGATATTTTCTCCTATTAACCAAAAGAAATTATGTTATAAAAATATAACAAATTAAACCTAATATAATTTTGAAATGTTTATTAAAAAAAATACATTCATTCTATTAAAATCAAATTCTAATTTATAAATTCACCTTTTATCTGACAATATAGTATATAAAAAAACAACTTTTACTGAAAATTCCATTTTAAAACATTATGTGTTATTAATACAATTATGAATGATTTTTTAAATTATTGCAATATATTTATTTACTAAATGTTTTATAATTATATTTTATTAATAATTCTCATCTAATATGTTGAATATCACTTTATTTTGGTATTATGTGTGAAATAATCTATCGTCACTGTATTTATTTGATGAAAAATTATATGGTAAAATATTTTGGATTTAAAATAAGTTACTTTTTTTAGTATTTAATTAAATAGAAATACATGGTATAAAAGTGATTTGGTTATAATTTGAAATTTATTCATTATAATAATTGTGGTTAATACACCAAAAAAAACTTCTGAATATTTTATAAGAAGAAGAGGATAGGTCATGAGAAGATAGTTCTTGGAATAATGTAGGAAACTAGTGAAGATAAAATGATGAATAAGAAATTAACATAAAAGGATTGAAGAATGATGTTTTACTCAATAATTATGAATGGAATTTGGATGTATTCATTAAACATAGTGGCTTAACTCATCAATAAGCGACTACCATCATCAGTTAAGTAGAAACATTTAGAGGAGATATAATCCTATAAATATCCAAAATTCTATCTATATTTATGAATTTATAATATTCGTATATTTTCATTTTTATGTTAACTATAAATACAAGGTTGAGAAAAAATCTATAGAGTGTTTACTCATTGGGTATGGAGATGAAAATTTTGGATTTCAGGTATGGGACAATGATAGGTGAAAAATCATTTAGACCTGATTTTTTCTCTTTAATGGGAAGGGTTTTTTTAAAATATTATAACATTGTTTCCCTCGAATTTCGGGAATGAACTCCTTTTGATGGGAGGTTCAAACGTTCCGATCGGTTTCTAACGGGTTTGTTCGTAGAACCGGAAACATCCAATGATTCCACATCCATTCAGACCAACATTCCAAAGGTATGTGCTCATTAGTTCATGGACTGATGATGCTTAGGAATTTGCATTGGTCGAGTGGATGGGAGGTCGGACTCATCACACCTTTTTCAGGGGAATTATTGTCTACTCTGGGACTCTCTTTATAGATTTAAGTTATGTTCGTGAATCCTTATTACGTTATCATGTATAAAATGAGCTTTCCTTCAGATCTGACAATCAATGATAAAATATGTAGGAATTTTATAGAATCTTTTATATGTATTCGAGGTTCTTCATCTATAGAGAATCATATGTATTTATTAGAGATTATTGGTCAATGGTACCCTTCGACACATTTACATAGAATTATCTTGGTCATTATGATGACCATGCTGGTTTTAAAGCCACTCAGTGGGGCACTTGATGTTTATTGTCATTCATAAGGACATGAATTATTTCAGAGTTGGGATCGAACCCACAGACGGGCTACCTACGTATCCTTTGTTTAGAAAAGCAATCAGAACACACGTAGTTCGAGTAAGGGAGTTTGATGTTTATGATTGATGGCTCAAAGAAGAATGATATAGTCACTTTTACACTCTATGCTCACGTGAGTCATGCTCGGTGTGAGAAACAAGAGGTGTTAGTAACAAATTAGACAATTATTCCATGAAAGATGAAATCATAAGAAATAATATGGGGCTTATGTATGTATGACTACCTAGATAAATGAAGGTTATGATTTACTTTAGGGAAGAAATCTAGGAACAGGGTCCATAAAGGTATATGTGATTTGTGGAGATTTTAAATACTCTAACATGGGGCTTACTCATGAAAAGGAGGCCCAAATTAGGAGAATACTTATGATTGGGTTTTACTCCTGAAAAGGAATCCCAGATCAAAGGTAAATTAGGACTGGTTAAGAGAAATTAAGACTGGGGCTTACTCCTGAAAAAGAGGCCCAGGTCAAGGATTATGGTCTGGGGCTTACTTCTAAGGAGGATGCCCAAGTTAAGTATTATGAATGGGGCTTACTCCTAATGAGGATTCCCATATTTGAGATTGAGGCTTACTCCTAAAAAGGAAGCCCAGGTTAGGGGATCTGGGGCTTACTCCTAAGGAGGATGCCCATGTTTGAGACTGGGGCTTACTCCTGAAAAGGAAGCCCAGGTTAAGAGAATTATGGTTGGGGCTTACTCTTAAGGAGGATTCCCAGGTTTGAGGATTATGACTGGGGATTATTCCTGAAAAGGAGGACCAGGTTAAGAGATTCTATCATCTTAAAGGATGAGGTTGAATGAATGAAATCTCAATTTTTTAGTGACATAAAGATGTATAAATCACTAGGTTTTGAGAGATATTCCACAGAATTCCTTTCAGATAAGGAATTCAAATCAAGAAATCATGCCATAAATGGATATGAAGAGTGTCTTGAAGACTGAATCTTGAATAGGAAAGGTGTAATGGCTTAAGAGGGGTGAAATGGGAAAGAAGGGCACCCAAAAAGGCAGGGGCGCGCAAGTCCTGGTAGGCGCGCAGGTACTGCGTGGGCATGCAAGTCCTGGTCGCGCAGGTATGCCTGCGCGACACATGGGTTACTTGCGAGATGGTTAACCAGCATGGTAATACTTGAGAGACTCTTGATTAAAGAATTTAGAATCCCCTTGAGGTTCTTCCAGAAGCGGGGCGCACAAGTTCTATTGAATGAGTAAGGCGGCGCGCAAGTGTGGCCTTTTCCCTTAAGGGCTGGCCACTCAGGCACGTAAGTGTTGATGAGTTTCAACACTTAGGCCTTCCTCCCCCTCTTTAAATATTCTGTTCTAGGTAATAAATTACCTTATAAGTGTTTCGGAAGCTTTGAGAAGAGACTAGGGCGTCAGGAGCTCAAATATGAGTTTCTGGAAAATATCCTCCTAGAATGGGGGGGCCCACAGGGTCTATTTATAGGCAGGAGAAGACCCCGGGTAGTTATCACTTAGGTCGCGCATGTGACTTGCGCGACCACTAGGTGTCGTGCAAGTGGACTTGCGCGACTATGAGGGAACTTGAGCGACCTATGAGCAATGATCCCTTGTTCATGCCTTTGTCTATTTTTGATATTTTCTTAAAAGGATGAATCAATTTGAGCTCCGATATTCCCCTTTTCTGATATTTAGATTCTGTGACGAAAGGAGCGTCAACAAAAGTCCCCCCTCAGAGTTCGATCCGGAGAGAATAGAGGATTTGACTCTGATGAAATCAAGAATCACAAGGAAATTGGAGCGCGCAAGGTAGGGAGCGCAAATGAGCTTTGGGCGTGCAAGGCCTTACGCACAGGGATACGGCCCTTGATCGTGCAGGGTACGACACGCAGGGTCCCGACCGCGTCTATAAATAGAGGGCCTCACTTCCGTATAAGCATATGGATTTGCAGATTTAAATCCTTTGAGCTCTCACCACGCAGGTCACCTTAGCCGCACAAGTTTCTCTGTTTTCCGATGTTTCTTTGCTATCGCACTGCTGTATAGGTATTTGTACTTGCGTGGTTTATACTTGTGTGTCAAAAACAAGCGAGACACACGAAAACTTGCGCACCTTAATGACTTAGCCATTTTTTTCGAAATCTTTCACAAATTTTATGAAAAAATAAACCCATTTAAGAGTTAGTTTATTCAACTTTTGTGCAGATTCAATGGCTCCCAAGGGAATTGGAACGACCGATAAACTGGATAGAAAGAGTATTGATGAAATGATGAACATCATTGGCCATGATTATTATGATATCTGCGACAACAATCTCCCAGATTTGGCTAAGTACTTGAAGAAATATCATCTTAATTTTCCACAGAGCATCTACCTACCTCTATATGGTCAGGGTCATCTGCAAGGAGTCAATATTCCAGATGCAAAGAACTATACGCCTGAAATGCAGTTGCACTTCTAATCCTCTATTTTGGTTATGTTGTGCATTAAGAGAAACAACAATGGTGTGAACTTTCAAATTCTCTTTCCATGCCATTTCCTTGCAGATATGAAAATGTCAAACCCATGGGCGGAAATGTTTTCCGCTGCCGATTGGTGGAGAGAAGACAAACATGGCATTAGAGCAATATCTAAAAAGAGTACTCTCTCCAAATGGCTCTTTACTTCCAATGCTCCATTATCAAATCCATGTATCCATATTTCAAGTCTCTTGGACAGAAACATAGTCACTGTTTGATCAACAGAATTTTTTTTCAAACCGCACTCAAGAACATCCTTTTACAATTGTTCCAAGAAGAGCTGGTATCACTGCATCTCTTATTGTATCCAGTTGAATGAATGAGTTCCAGGTGGTTGCTGATGAATCTTGGGATTCCGTAAATCAAATGAAGAGTGATGTTGAAAGGCTCTTGTAATTCTTGAAAAAGAGAAGAGACTCCAATTTGTGGATGTCCTTCTAACTCTTGTGTATTAAGGAAAAACACTTTCACTTTCACTCATTTGTACCTGCATTCTCTTTTACTAAATGCTTTAGATTTTACCTATGCCAATGGTCCTAGTAAGCATAGTTTGATTTTTACTAGGATTAATGTAAATAAACCTATAAACTTCAAACCTTTTAATTGCTCAATGTTACCTAAATCATACAAAATGTATATTTAGTGAGCTGGGAACTTGGCTTTTATTCAGAGTTCCCTTGTCTTTTGTGGGCAGTTTAAAGTCATGCACGTCAGACATAAAAAAGGCTAATTTTTAAGGTCAAAATAGCTGTGACCAAAATGGATTAGAATTGAATCAATTCCTTGAAAATTCATCTGAAAAAATATTACCATACTCAAGTATGAGGGAAATATGACTTAAGAATATTTGAATCTGAGAAATGATATGAAAAAATAGATAAAAGGCATTAGAAGAAGTAGTTTCCAAGAATGAATTTACCATTATTTAACAAACCCATTAGGGGGTTGAATTATGCAGGGCCACCTAAGGGCATTGGATGCATAGTTAAATAAAATAGTATCTTTTTGCTAACAAGTCTGTTATGTAGACTGTTTATGCAAGACCACCTATGATCACGTGCTTCATATTCAGGAAAAAGAAGTCTCATAAATTTACTTTCCTAGTGCTAAAAGCCAGTGAATGTTTATGGAGATTTAGATCTTCCAAAGTATAAAGTTTTCTATATGGAAAGAGGTACTTGAATATGGAGAAGATATTTCCAAACAATATTATCGAAGAACTGGATGAATATCACTCCTACGATGGTCTGACCCAAATGTAGGGAAGGAGAATAGAATCCATAGACTTGAACACTTTCAGATCATGAAAAAGTATATGGGACAAATATGTTATTGATTGATATTTTTGCGGATCCCTACATACTGTCATTTAAGACAAATAAGGACAAAAGAGGCATTATTCCCAAGAATCAAGTTACCACTATCCGACAAACCCATTAGGGGGTTGAATTATGCAGGGCCACATAAGGGCATTAGCTGCATAGTAAAATAATAGTATCTTTTGGATAACAAGTCTGTTATGTAGACTTTTTATGCAAGGACACCTATGGGCATGTGCTGCATAGTCAGGCAAAAGAACTCTCAGAAGTTTGACATTTTTGTGACTAGAAGTCATGAAAAGGGTTATGAGGATCTGAAAATATTTAAGGTTAGGATTATGACACATAAAGATGGGTATTGTTCAATGTATACAGAGATACACAGATCAATGCTAACCATAAACATGTTGTGGCTGGGTCCTAAATTGAAATGTTGGACTTCACTACGTATCCCATAAGGATGAGAATCAATCCATACGTAGTTCTTAAACTACAGTTTAACGTCACGTGGGACAAAAGGATTAGAGATCTTAGTTTAGGTTCATTGAGCTTGGAACATTGTAAGAAATACACAGTGTGTGTTTTCATGGGGACTTTTCAGCCAAGGGACTGAAAGTAGAATTTGGGGTTAGGCCCAAAGACTTGGGCCTAGATTCGAGGGACACTCGAACGTTCCTACGTATCCCATAAGGATTGGAATCAAGCCCACGTAGTTCTAGAAATACCCTTTGTACAAATTTGGTTCATACATGTGAAGGGTGAAAGGGGACTTTAGTACAATGATGGTTTAACCCAAGATAAAAGGTTTGGGCGTTGCCATGTATGCACATAGTCTTTGAAATGAAACATGATTGAAAAAATCAATGTAAATAATGGTTCCCTATCAGGTGAGGGCATCAAAGAATATTGTAGTTTATTGTCATACTGGACAAAAGTGTTGTATAGTTTAACATCGTATAACAAAGATGAAAGTGAAACAATGTAAATATATTGATTCTAGGGGCGGTTTCACGAATCAACATCGTATAAGATGGAGGTGAACCAATGTGAAGAGATTGATTTTGGTCTTGAACCTTGGGAGGTTGCCTATATACCCAGCCTAGGAGGCAAGGATCAAAGTCTGTGTAGTTCAATTAAAGAATTAATTAATGATCAAGTTGTTCTTGGGGAAAATGTCCTAATAAAAAAAATGTTTTTGGGACTTACACCTGGTTAGCGGCCCAAAGAGAGTGTTATGGTTGAGGTTTTCTCTAAGATCACGTGAGTCATGCTCGATGTGAGAAACAAGAGGTAACAAAAACCTTAAAGATGCATAGTTTAATGTCATGTAGGACATATAAAGGGACTACGCAGTTTAGAGTCTTGCAGTTAGGACTATTGGTGCTGCATAGTTTAGTGTCATGTAGCAGGGACAAAGTACAGTTTAATGTCATGTAGGACGTATCACAGACTTTCTGTATAGTTTAGCGTCATGTAGTTAGGACGATGGGGACAATATAGTTTAGCGTCATGTTGGACGATAGGGAGACTGTGCAGTTTAATGTCATGCAGTGAGGACAAAATAGTACACCATTTAACGTCATGATGGACAAAAGTGTGAATAGTTTAAGGTCATATGCATGGACCCTGGGAGGTGCAGTTTAATTTCATGCTGGACAAAAGTGTGGTTTAAGGTCATACAGGACCATTGATGATTATGTAGTTTAACATATTTCCGGACGTAAGGGAATTTTATACAGTTTAGCGTCCTATAGTTAGTACGTCACAGTTTAACATCTTTTTGGACGTATGGGACTTTTATACAGTTTAGCATCATGTTGTTAGGACTACACAGTTTAACGTCTTGTTGGACATAAGGGACTTTTTTCACAATTTAACATCATGTTGGATGAAAAAAGGGATGATACAGTTTAGCTTCATGTTGGATGAAAGTGTGAACAGTTTAAGGTTATATGCATGGACCATGGATGATGCAGTTTAAGGTCATACAGGACCTAGTTACAGTTTAAGGTCATACTGGACCATTTAGGGTACTTTTTCACAATTTAACATCATGTGAGATGAAAGTAAAAATAGTTTAAGTTCATATGTATGGACCATTGTTGTATAGTTTAACGTCATATAGCAAGGAAGAAAGTGGTACTTTACAGTTTATACAAAATACTTCTTAAAAAATCTGGCATTGGTTGGAGTAGTGATGAGTTCTCCATCCATTGAGATTAATGAATATGCTCCATTGGAGTAGACCCTATGTATTGAATAAGGTCCTTCCCATTTTGGATCAAGCTTGGGAGGTTTTTTTCCTGGTATCATTGGAGTTCTGAGAACTAATACCAATTCTCCCTGAGTGAATGAACGAAGACGAACTTTTTTGTTAAAAGCTTGTGCTATTCGATTCTGATAGACTTCCAAGTGGTGCAAGGTGCAAAATCTTTTCTCATCTAACCGTTCCAATTCATTCAATCGCTTTTGAGATTGTTCATCTGTAGATGATTAATCACAAATGGAAACTCTGAGCGAGGGTAGTTGAGCTTCAATGGGCAAGACGACTTCCGTTCCATATACTAATGAGTATGGAGTTGACCGAGTTGCAGTGCGGGTGGTAGTCCGATAATCCCATAAAGCATGAAAGAGTTTATCAGGCCATGAACTCTTATCTTTATCCAACATCTTTTGAAGTATATTTGAAAGAGTCTTGTTAAAGGCTTTTATCTGGCCGTTGGCTGCTGCATGATACCGAGATGAATGGTTGGATTTGATGCTGTATTCTTGATACAACTTCTTCACCTCGGATGAAAAGAAATTTGTGCCATTGTCCATCAATATGGTATGAGGGACACCAAATCTAGTAATGATGTTAGACTTGATGAAGCTAACAATGCATTTAGAACTGACTTCCTTGAGAGGTATTGCCTCTGCCCATTTAGAAAAGAAGTCAGTAGCAGTATGAATGTACTTAAACTGCTTGGCTGTAGCCAAAGGGTAAGGTCCCACCACATCCATTCCCCATGTGGCAAATGGCCATGAGTATTTACTTGTATGAAGAAACTCTGGAGGTTGATGAATGAAGTTGGCATGTACTTGGCATGAATGCACTTCTTTGTGAAATTGACACAATCTCGTATCATTGAGGGCCAAAAGTATCCAAGCCCTAGAATCTGATCAGACAGTCTATGTCTAGACTGGTGGGCACCACAGACTCCTGCATGTACTTCTTTTATGACAGCCATTTTCTATTAACCATCAATGCATCTGAAGAGAACTCCATCAAAACCACGTTTGTAGAGAATTTTCTCTAGGTGATCTGGGCTATTATAAAGAGTAAAATTAACCACACGTCATCGGATTTGTTCTTTCTCATCTCTATCAAATGGAAATGTTCCCTTTTGAAGGTATTCCCTAATAGGTGAAATCCATCCTGTAGTATGACTATACGGTTCAGTAATGGGACAAATATCATTAATTTCCTCTGTTCTGATTTGAACATAAGGTGAAATTTCACGACGGTGGGCAATACTGATGGTTGTCTTGTCCCGATTTGGATCTACCAGAGCTATGGCTATATTAGCCAACGCATCAGCTTGAGCATTTTGTGATCTTGGGACATAAGAAAATGTCGGTTCCAAAGGGAATTCCGCCATTAATCATAAAAAAGGATTAGTTCCGCTTTTCTGATGGCATAATCCCCATTGACTTGTTTGATTACCAGGTCTGAATCACCTTTCGCCTTTAAGTGATTCACTTGTGCTTGAAGCACTAATTCCAAGCCTACGATGAGAGCTTACTATTCTGCTTCAATATTGGTACCACCTTCCCTTAATAATAAGGAATAAGGTAACACTGCCTTTTCTGGAGAAATGATTACAATTTCTAAGACAACATTGTTGAATTTAGGATTTTCCATTTTCCTCCCTGTTCGACTTCTGGAAGCACCATCAAAATACATTTCCCATGCCTGAGGGATTTCTTGAATAGAGAATAATTCCTCATCAGGGAGTTCAATATCTGAAGATGTATCTTCCACTGAAGGGTGTTCAGCCAGGAAATCAGACAGAGCTTGGCCCTTTATCGCCTTTTGAGACACATACTGAATGTTGAATTGCTGCAAAATAACTTCCCACCTTTCCAGACGTCCTGTAAGCATTTGACGACTAAGGATACAATTGAGAGGGTTAATGTGAGATACCAATTGGACCTCGTGATGTTGCAGGTAGTGTATCAACTTCTAAAATGCAAAGATTAATTCCAGGCAGCACTTCTCAATACTTGAATACTGGGTTTCTGCTTCAAGCATGGTTCGACTGAGATAGTAGAGACTGTTTTCATTCCCAACATCATTCTTTTGAGCAAGAAAGGCACCCAATGATTGCTCTAGAGTTGTCACGTAGAGGATAAGTGGTCTTCCTTGAACATGTGGCATGGGTACCGGTGGACTCAAGAGGTATTTATTGAGAATATCGAATGCTTCTTGACATTCTTCAGTCCACTGGTAAGTGACTCCTTTCTTAATCAATTTGGTGAAGGGTAAACTTTTGCCTGCCAAATTGGCAATGAAACACCGAATATAGGCTAACTGTCCTTGAAGTCCTCTTAATTCTTTCAAATTTGGAGGAGGTGACATACCAAGGATTGACTTGGTCTTCTTAGGATCGACTTCAATACCACGATGGTGTACAACAAAGCCGAGAAATTTTCCTGAGGTTACCCCAAAATCACATTTTAAGGGGTTCATCTTCAAATTATGTTATCGAAGCTTGCAGAATATGACTTCCAAATCAGCCAAGTGATTAGAATGTTGTTTGGATTTAACTACCAAATCATCTATATAGCATTCAAAAAACTTCCCTAAGAAGGGTTTGAAGATACGATGCATGGCACGCTGATAAGTTGCACCTGCATTTTTTAAGCCAAAGGGCATTACCCGGTAGCAAAACACACCCTGAGGGGCTCTGAAGGCTGTATATTCCTCGTCTTTTGGGGCCATTCGGATCTGATTATATCCAGAATATATATCCGTGAAGGAAAGTGCTTCATAGCCAGCTATTGCATCAATTAGAAGTTCTGTAATCGGAACTGGGAAATCATCCTTTGGACAATACCGATTAGGATCTCTGAAATCGATGAAAACTCTAATTTGACCGTTCTTTTTCTTTACAGGGACACTATTAGCCAACCGTTTGGGATATTGAACTTTTCTGACGAAGTTAGATTTGATAAGATTATCCACTTCAGCTTCAATTTTGGATGCATAAGTTGGGTGTGTTCTTCTCACGGCTTGCTTAAATCCTCGATGTTCTTCTGGTAATCCCAAATGATGAGTAGCAACATCAGGATCAAGCCCGGGAATTTCTGTATAGTTCCAAGCAAATATATCTCTATTTTTCTTTTGAAAAGAAATATACATCTCTTGCTCTTCAAGAGTCATGGCCGCACTGATTAAAGTGGGGCGTTGATCTTCTTTTGTACCGAGATTTATTTCTCCGAGGTCATCCACAGTGGTAGAGATACCCTCTTCAAATGTTGGAGGAGAATCTCTGAGATCTTCCTCTTCTTCTTCATCATGTGTTATTTATTTCTTTTCTACTTGCATAGTATATGATAAAGTAGAATTCTCATGATTTGAAGAGATGTCAAAATTTTCATATCTTGAAGAAGAAGCTTCCATTTTCGACCCGATTGATGATGAAGGGTCTTCTTTGGGTAATAAAGAGGAGATGATGGATTGAGAATCGACATCATTGTTCACCTCCGATGTTGTTATAACTTCTTATGGCCTAATTGGCGAAGTATAGAATTGTTGGATTTTAGTAGATGAAATGAAGACATCACCATTTGTGCTTTCATCACTGCTTGGTAGATTACCAATTTCTCCCATGTTGTCTGGCTCGATTTCTGTAATTGACATTATGGATCTTTCCATAAGTGTATTTTGATTTGGGTCTATCTTGTCAATTTGACTGATAGGAAACACATAATTTGTACTCATATGTGTAAATGGATTTAATGGAATATTTTCCAAACCATATGGAGCATTAACTTTGGTAATCTCCTTTGTTATGGATTTCTCCCTTTGCTTCATGTGATAGAATTCTGCCTCAATGTATTGAGACTCACATGTCTTGAACGGGGCCGTATCACCATACAATGTCCCAACATGACCATTAAAACAATATTTGAGACATTGATGGTATGATGAAGGAATAGCCGCATGTTGATGTTTCCAGGGTCTTCCAAGTAAGATGTTGAAGGCTGAGTCTTGATCAACCACCATGAAATCCGAATTGGATACAAGATCTCCAAAATGAGTTCTGAGTGTAACTTCGCCCAGTGGTTCTTGTTTATTTTTATCATATCCTTGTAACATCATGGTAGAAGGAGATAAATCAGATTCCGTGAGGCCCAATTGATGAAGTGTACAAATGTGCATGAGGTTGAATCCTGAACCATTATCAATGAAAGCTCTTCGAACATCCACGCCATTGACCTTTCCAGAAAAGTACAATGGTCTAATATGTCCATGCACAACATCATCTTCATCTTCATCAGTACAAGATATTATTGCATTGCATTCTGAAGGATTATCCTTTATGTGATAGACTTCATCTGCGACAATTTCAGTTTCAAACTCCTGAGGACTTGACAAAGCCTCGATGAGTGCCTCCCGAAGATCTTTTGACAAATTCAGAGCATCTAGAATTGATAACATGGCTGGCACTTGGGCCATGTATTTCAATATATCATACTTTTTATCCAGAGGTCTGCGTTTCCCAATAGGAATATGTGGTTTAGTAGGTACCTTGGAAGTAGATGCTTTGGAAGTTGATGCATCTTGTATTGGGATAGGAGTTGGCGATATTCCTGGTTTTGGAAGATTAGACCGATTATATCCATTTACTTGATGAGAGGAATAAGTTGGAACCTTAAACCGGTCTTCCAAAATAAATGTGTCAGGACTGAATTTTCTATTGGTAGAAGAACTTTCTTGTTCTTGCTGAGCTCGCTGAAGAGCTCTACCATGAGTTTCTGCTGCGTATACAGTTCTAGCAGGGGTAGAATTGGAATAGTGGCTTCTGAAAGATCCATGTCTTCCCCTGTATCCTGAGCCCCTGGAACATCCTCTGATTCCTCTGTTTGATACAAGGAATTCAGGCTCATTGAAATCAAAACTGCGACTGGCATATGGATCTGTTAATTGAATCATATTAACAGAACCAAAGATTAACTCTTCATATGATGAAGACTGTTCTTGATTAACCTGTTTAGGCTATGTCGTTTGGTCCGGCGGTGCCCGTGGCTTTGAATTAGATGGCATGAAATCTGCCAAAGTCAAAGAAAACGTAGGCTTTGACACATACTCATCTTCTTCTGATTCTTTTTCTTTCTTTGAATCAAGCCGTTTCTTCGAGGACTTTCCCTTTGACGAAGAGGGTTTTTCCGTAACATTCATGGCAGAAGACACAATTGGTTTCTTTAATTGTGTTCACAAAATACCATGAGTTCGATTGATTGTCTTTCTGACCATCCAATCATCATACTTCTGTGCATTTTTTCTTTTGACTTCTTTCCATTCATCTTCCTCCTCTGGAACTGTAGCAGTGACACATGCTACCTGGGTTGAGGAGCCTTTCAATGTGACCTGTCCCGAGTCGACCATCTTTTGCAGGAGGTCTTTGAAGAAAAAACACTCCTAGATGGGATGCCCCAACATTTGATGAAAAGGGAAATAATTGGGCAGTCTTCATCTCCTTTCTTGTTTGGCCTCTTGGGCATTGGCAATTGAACCAAATTGTTTTCCAAAGATGAAAGGAAATAACCAGGAAATTGTTCATTTCGGAAAGAGTATGTTTTTCTCTTCATATCTTCAAATTGTTTTCGTATTTGATCTCGTTGATCGTCTGGACGAAAAGTCCTTTTTTTGTTGGCGCTCAGAAGGTGGAGCCCTTCGAGAAGATGAATGTTTTGAGGTAGAAAGAGGTACAGGTGCTTGTTTAATCATAACTATAGCAGTTTCTACTTTACCCATTCTCCTTCCTGGAGCTGATGGAATTAAACAAGATTTAGCCTTATCCTGTATAAGGGAATCTTCAATCTGCTGAGCGATTGAAGTAAGGTCTTGAAACCCTCCTGTGTATTTTACAGGGATTAACGAGGTGCGTAATTCGTCATGCAGATTTTCCACCCAGATTGGCAACAATTCTTCTTGAGGGAGTGATAAACTCAAGGAATATGTTAATCTCTTCCATCGAGCAATGAAATTAGAGACCCTTTAATTCTCCCTTTTCCTACAGTTTGTATGATCGAAAACAGTTGTATTTGGCAAAGTTGAGCTGAACTGAAGGAGGATTTTTTGGCAAAGATCCTCCCATCCGGTAATTGACCAGGATTGCAAGCTTGTATACCAAACAAAAGCTTGTCCTTGCAAGGTTCGCAGGAAGCATCTGAGTTTCACTGCTTCTTGTTGCTCCGGAGTTCCCATCATGGGACCACAACAAGACACATAATTCGTCAAATACTGTTCAGGATCACCTGATCCATTGAAAATAGGGAATACAGGATTTCAAAAACTGGATGGAGGATAAATTGAATCTACCCATTCAGGGTAAAATTTCTTTTCTGGTTGAACTTGCGCACGTTTCCCTTCCATAGTTTCTAACCGAGCTGTTAATGACTCAATAGTAGTTATTAAATTTCGAGAAACATCCGGTTGAACTTGGACTTGGGTAGGTGCAATGACTAGAGCTTGGACAGATGTGATGATTGGTGCTGCAACTGATGGTAGCACTACCAACTGTTGTTTCACTTGACCTGTAGGATTATACCTGTGAGGGTGTACTGATAAAGGAGGATATTCTTGATCCATCTCAGTAGCTACAACAAATTCTTTTGGCTGACTGACTCTAGCATTCTTAAGAATAAGACTACTCTGAAGTAGTTCTGCATTCAACGTTCTTAATTCCTTCATTTCTTCCTCCTGTTGTGCAAACAGTATCTCTAGTGAGAGCGATTGACCTTCTCCAGAGGAAGGATATGTAACCTGGTTCTTTCCCTTCCCTTTGTTGGATCCTTTTTAGAGAGGGGGAAGTGGGTTACTCGAAGGATTTACCAGGTTCGGAGTAATCCTTTGACTTCGTGTATGCACACCTTCTTCATTTGTGTCAGTACGTACATATTCTTGAGCAGGAACCTCTTCATCTGAGTCCCCTGAGTGAGCCTCATTTTGTGGATCAGTAATAATGACATTGATGACATTGATTGATGCATAACTCATCGCATCCCTTCTATCAGCATTTCTGTGATATTGTCTTCTTCCATGTCTTTTATGAGACATTGCCTTTTGTTGATTCGATCCCTCAGGAACTTCTTGACGAACCATAATTTGGAGGGAATCTCCTGATAATTTGGCTCTTCGTTCCTCTTGAGGTTTCTTCCTCAATCGAGAAAAGACCGACTTTCTCTGAGGAGGGGATTGATGATTTGAAAAAGTCCCCAGTCCAGTGGACTAGGGCTGTTCCTGCTATTCTCGCTCAACTCCTCGAATCCTATTTGTTGATTCTGAGGGTTGGTTTAAAATAGTCCCCATTCTGGTGAGCTGGGGTGGTTCTTGACATGCTATGTCTGATACTTTCTTGAAAGTCCTCCTAATCTTGCGAACCTTAGTACGAAAATTAGCTGGATGCATTAACCTGTATTCGCTTTTATCACCCGGTTCAATAGACCATTGGATTATTTCTGACACTTCTGTCACTTGGTGACGTGCTTGCTCCAAATGAGAGGCTTGTTTAATATTCTCGTTTGCTTGATGCAAGAGTAATTAAACAACTTGTTCTCTGTATTCTTGATTTTGAGAGGAACTAGTTGAAGTCTGTTCTCGGGAAAGCTTTTGATTACAAAAAAATCCCATTGACTGTGGCCAGTTATGGACAATAACATTGCATGAGATCATTTTCGGCGGGCTTTGCTAACTGGAGAGCACCATGAAATGCAGTGCTCAATGAACACCCCATCCTCTGACATGAATACTAGATGAGGCATTGGAAATTAACTGACGCAATCTTCTTAGTGCGCCAAGGCATGAACGTTGAAGGGCTATCTGTTGCTTTTCAGCCTTCGGATATCGAGAGACTAATAGAGACGCCAAATCAATCTGACGTTGTAACCCTTCTATTATCTTAAGATGATTTTCATATTCATCATATGATAATACTTTATTTTTCAACTAACAAAGATTTTTCCATATGTTGAGACGAATATCATGAATTTCATCTTCCGTCAACATATCTGGAATGTTATACTTAGAGTCAGCCAAATGGAAAAACGTGACTAGCACTTCACCTTTCGCCAGTTGTTTTCTCATGTTCAGCATTTCCTCTTTATCATTTGATGAAGATTCTTCTACCTGATTTGACCAGAGTTGGTGTTTCCTTGTTGCTTCATTAGATTCAACAGGATTGGTAGAGAAATAATTGATCAAACTAGAAGATGCGTGACTTAGGGGTGGTTTGGAGAATGACCTACACCCTGGGATATCTTCTGATTGAGAAAGTATTTCACCTGCTAGAGAAGAAACTTCAGACATGACTAGTTTTGCATTTCCAAGTTCCTCAAGATAAGAGGGCTTTCTCAGCACTACATTGTCCACTGGAGCATTTTTCGGGCAATGTGCATCACTACTGTAGTGAGGGCTTTCGCAGCAAAATTCATCATCATGGGGAGGACCACCATAATGGGTTACAACAAAAGATGAGATCTCTTGCTCCTTGGTCTTCTGACCACATAGAGGGTTCATGTGGCTCTCATATGAAGATGAAACTTCGAGATCGACCGAATTGTCATGAAGCAAGCCTTCATGAGGAAGTGTCTATTGAAGACCTTCAGAATTAATGTTCCCACTATTGGGAACTGAGGGAGTAGAATCTTGAATTCCAACAGATAATTGTCTGAGGGCTTCAAGAACTCCAGCATCGATAAAGGCCTTGTTACAGATTGGCACTTGATCTCCTGACTGTGATGGGCGAGTATTTTTCTTAGATGCCTTCTTACTCGCCTTGGAAACCACTTGTTGATGAAAGTGGCTGCTCTGAGCAGGTGTATGTGCCTGATCAGGAAAGATGTCCAGGTTAGGCTGACGATCTCCTCTCAAATCAGGTGTATGTGCCAGACTTGGTTGTCCGTATGATATGGGGGAGTATGCCCCACAACCCTCTTGGACTGGAACATATGTGTGTGTCTATTCCGGAGTGAACTGTTGATGTGTCACTCTACTGGTATGGATAGATTTATGTGTCTTTCCCTGAGATGCTGCTGAAGTTGTTATAATATCTAGGAAAGCATCTAGAATATGAGCAGGGATTTGTTTCTGATCTTTCACCATCGATAGAATATTCTTGGTGACTTCAGCTGCTGGAACGGGAATATATGTCCATTCCGGGCTTGGAGCAGGTGTATGTGCCTTCTCCTGTCCTCCTTTTCCTATCAGTGAATCCTGACAGTACTCAAGTGTGGGGGCAGAGAGTTGAGTCTGCCTCTTATTTGTTGTCGGGGCTTTCCGACTAACTTCTCCGAATGCTACAAAATGAGACTGTTGGTAGGCTTTATTAATACTAGCATGTGTATGTGCCTACTGATTTCACTTTGCCAAACGTGGTTGACGAGATCCATCATATGTAGTTAGAAGAGCCTGCTGACTAGCTGATGATGTATAAATAGGTGTATGTTCCCGCCTATAGTACTCCGCTGGAATTTCCATACGGGATTGGCGTGATGCTGCCAGATGAGTCTGCAGGACAACGGAATTAAAACGGGCAGGTGTATGTGCCCGCTCGTTGCTTGCCACCAAGTTAGGTTGGTGGACTTCTCCGGAGATGGAAGAGATGCGAATCTGCTCACTGTTGACCGAATTCCGCCTCTGGTGGTTCGTCTTGCTTGCTCGGGTTCGAGGAACCTGAGCCGAACGCCTGTAGTCGGTACCCTCATCATGTTGAGGGTGCACTGTCGCACGAGTCTGGCGGTGATTGTTGGTGGGAGCCCTTACGAATGACTCTTGTCTGTTTGAATTAAGGCCCTGAGAGACCTTCCCATTCACCTCCCTAGAATAAGGGAGCGAATGGTTATTGCGTTCCAGGGATAATGACCCGAAACGGTTGGAGACGGTAGTGAGCATCGCCTGCTTCTTGATCACTGGTCGTCGTTGTCCGGATGACCGATGTGAGTTGTTTACTTAGAGGGATTGTTGGGCAGCCTCCAGAGTTGGGATGGTACCATGTTGATGGTACTCCTTAACCAGTGCGTTTGATACCCCATGTTGAAGACGCTGAGTAGGTGATATCGTCCTTAGAATGGATGATGATCCAGCAGGAGTAGCGACAGTGGCATTTGCAGCAGCAGTATTCGCAGGTGTGAACTTGAGAGCAGCCATTCTAGAAATGCAGAAGATCTTGGAAAAGAGTGCCTGTTTAATATAACAGACATAATCAAGATAAATTCAGCCACTACATCTTTTGGTTGAGAACATTTTTCAATGATTGTTTTTGGTGGCCCTCTTATTGAGTTTTAAATAGGGGCCTAACAAATGGGTAAAACGTTATTTTAACTTGGTTAAGGATTCACGATAGGTTCACCATTTTTGTTTCCCTCAGATTTCAGGAATGGCATCTTTTTTATGGGAGGTTCAAACGTTCCAATCGGTTTCTAACGGGTTTGTTCGTATAACCGGAAACATCCAATGATTCCACATCCATTCGGACCTACTTTCCAAAGGTAGGTGCTCATTAGTTCATGGACTGATGAGGCTTAAGAAATTGCATTGGTCGAGAGGATGGGAGGTCAGACTCATCACAACCTTTTGAGTGGAATTATTGTCTACTCCAGGACTCTCTTTATAGATATAAGTTATGATCGTGAATCCTTATTACGTTACCAAGTATAAAATGAGCTTTCCTTCAGATCTGACAATCAATGATAAAATATGTAGGAATTTTAGAGAATCTTTTATATGTATTTGAGGTTCTTCATCGATAGATAATCATATGTATTTATTAGATATTCTTGGTCAATGGTACCCTTCGACACATTTACATAGATGTCTCTTGGTCATTATGATGACCATGCTGGTTTTAAAGCCACTCAGTGGGGAACTTGAAGTTTATTGTCATTCAGAAGGACATGAATTATTTTAGAGTTGGGATCGAACCCATAGACGGGCTACCTACATATCCTTTGTTTAGAAAAAGAATCAGAACCCACGTAGTTCGAGTAAGGGAGTATGATGTTTATGATTGATGGCTCAAAGAAGAATGTCATAGTCACTTTTACACTCTAAGATCACGTGAGTCATGCTCGGTGTGAGAAACAAGAGGTATTGGTAAAAAATTAGACAATTATGCCATGAAAGATGCAATCATAAGAAATAATGTGGGGCTTATGTATGTATGACTGCCCAGATAAATGAAAGTTAGGATTTAATTTAGAGAAGAAATCCAGGAAGAGGGTCCATAAAGGTATATGTGCTTCATGGAGATTTTAAATACTCTAACTTGGGGCTTACTCCTGAAAAGGAGGCCCAAATTAGGAGAAGACTTATGATTGGGTTTTACTCCTGAAAAGGAATCCTAGATCAAAGGTAAATTAGGACTGGTTAAGAGAAATCAAGACTAGGGCTTACTCCTGAAAAGGAGGCCCAGGTCAAGGATTAAGGTCTGGGGGTTACTCTTAAGGAGGAGGCCCAGGTCAAGGATTAAGGTATGGGGCTTACTCATAAGGAGGATACCCATATTTTAGACTAGGGCTTACTCCGGAAAAGGAAGCCCATGTTAGGGGATCTGGGGCTTACTCCTAAGTAGGATGCCCATGTTTGAGACTGGGGCTTACTCCTGAAAAGGAAGCCCAGGTTAAGAGAATTATGGTTGGGGCTTACTCCTAAGGAGGATGCCCATGTTTGAGGATTATTACTGGGGCTTATTCCTGAAAAGGAGGCCCAGGTTAAGAGATTCTCTCATCTTAAAGGATGAGGTTGAATGAATGAAATCTCAATTTTTTAGTGACATAAAGATGTATGAATCACGAGGTTTTAAGAGATATTCTATATAATTCCATTCAGATAAGGAAGTCAAATCAAGAAATCATGCCATAAATGGCTTTGAAGAGTGTCTTGAAGACTGAATCTTGAATAGGAAAGGTGGAATGGCTTAAGAGGGGTGGAATGGGCAAGAAGGGAACCCAAAAAGGCAGGGGCGCGCAAGTCCTCGTAGGCGCGCAGGTACTGCGTGGGCGCGCAAGTCCTGGTCGCGCAGGTATGCCTGCGCGACACATGGGTTACTTGCACGATGGTTAACCATCATGGAAATACTTGAGATACTCTTGATTAAAGCCTTTAGAATCCCCTTGAGGTTCTTCCAGAAGAGGGGCACGCAAGTTCTATTGAAGGAGTAAGGTGGCGTGCAAGTGTAGCCTTTTCCCTTAAGTGTTGGCCACTCAGGCATGCAAGTGTTGATGAGTTTCAACACTTAGGCATTCCTCCCCCTCTATAGATCTTCCGTTCTTGGTAAGAAATTACCTTAGAAGTGTTTCATAAGCTTTGAGAAGAGACTAGGGCATCAGGAGCTCAAATCTGAGTTTCTGGAAAAAATCCTCCTTGAATGGGGGGGCCCACATGGTCTATTTATAGGCAGGAGAAGAACCCAGGTGGTTATCACTTTAGTCACGCAAGTGACTTGCGCGACCACTAGGTGTCGCGCAAGTGGACTTGCGCGATTAGGAGGGAACTTGCGGAACCTATGGGCAATGATCCCTTGTTCATGCCTTTGTCTATTTTTGATATTTTCTTCAAAGGATGAATCAATTTGAGCTCAGATATTCCCCTTTTCCAATCTTTATATTCTGTGAAGAATGGAGTGTCAACAAACATAGTGGAGAGAGAATATAAGGGAATGGAGTAAAATATTTAAGCACAAATTGATCTCAATAAGAATACCAGATTGTGGACGATTCATGAAAATTCAAATGAAGCCCGAAATTTCCAGAGGCGAGGCCAGAAAAAGATATGCTACAAAGTTCAAGGATGAATGAAGATCGATATATAGTAAAAAAATTAGGGCTCCAGAAGATATAGTGAATACAATCAGTTCATAATAGTTGAATCTATTGAGGAGAATAACCAAATACAAAAGACCTATTCAGATGTTTGGGTATGACTAGAATTTATTATTTTTAATATATATAGGATAACTTGAATCCCCAAAATAAGTGATGAAAATTTTGTGATTAAATGTAATAAATATTGGAAATGGATAAAAAATTTAATTCATTAAAGTTCAATTTTTTTTAAGAATAAACTAATTTACCATAAGTGAAACTATCACTTGAGAACAAGTTGGTTTACCGTTTGAAGGAAGATTCTAATGCCAAAATGTTTTTTGAAGAATGACTAGTGGTAATGGGACTTAAAAAAATAATGATTTTATTATCATAGTTATTTTAAAAATTAATTAAACCTGAAACTATCTGAATTGTGATAATCATTGTTACATAGGAAGGCTTTCACTTGGAAAAATTTGTGTAAAGATTTCCTTCCATCATTGTGAGTTAGCGGAAGAAATTTACAAGATGTCATCGATGCGTTTCCAAAAGGAAGTGAATATGAATATGGTTTTTAGGCTAAATAAATGTTATTAAGGTCTAAATAAATTACTATTATAATACAATCATAAGTTGGGATATTTTATATTGGAAGATGGTTTTGAAATTTATAACACAAATCATTATAGTTATTAGAAGTAATGATATTATTGGACATTCATCACACTTCACTTATATATATATAAGACTTTTTACTGGTAGGTATGTAGTTTTAAAGAGTTTAAGAGTAGAGGTTTGAGTTATCTAGAAGTTTTAAAATGAAAGATCATCAAAAATACAATAAAACCATGGGATTAAGATTGAGAGTAATAGAAAATTTATAACTTTAGTGTTATATTATAAAGGATACATATAAAAAATCATTAAAACATTTAGAATGAAAGGATATAATTTCATCTAAACCCATCTTTATAGTCACCTAAAAATTTTCCAAATCGTAAGGTCTTGTAACAAAATAAAAGAGTTAGTGAATAATTAAAGTGTTATTACCATAAGCTATCAGAATATTTCTGTATGCAATGATTTGTTCTTGAACAAACCTTGATTTTTGTTCTGGGTGGCACAAGAAATTTTATTTTTACCCCTAGAAGGGAACATAAGGAAGCCATTAAGTGTATTTTAAAATATATAAAAGGATCCGAATAAGTTTTCCTATGTTTTAGGGAATAATATTTGTTTCAAGGTATTACGGAATCAAAACTTGTTGGAGACTTTGACACTTTAAAGAGCACTAAATGTTTTTAATTCACCTATAAAGAAATAATTATAAGTGATATATCATGCATAAAGATTATTTTTACTCTATGTATAATGAAAGTAGACTGTGTATCTCAAATGGAAGTAGAGATGATATTGGTTTGGTTCATATATTTTCTAAAGGATCGAAAAAGGATCCTCGATAGTGGAGTATTACTCTGTGATAATTAATTGTGATCCATTTGGATTGGACTCTGGTGTTTCAGGAAAGGACAAAGTATATTGACATTATGTAACACATAATTAATAAAGGGATAGAGTATTGGTTTTTTATATTTAGAAAATATCTAGAAGAAAAAATTTTGTATACTTGTTCATTAAAAAATGATTTTAAGAAAGTCTAAGGAATCATTAAATCTTAATTAGACTTCAATTAATGAAAGGATAATAGAGAAAACTGCTTTTTTCATAGAGAAAATGATGTTATAGAATGTGTCAGTGGGTTTCCAAAGACTCTAAGTAATATTATTCCAGTTGAAGATTTTTTTGATGTAAATACTATTTAAGGCCTCTATATTTTATTCACAATAAAAAGGAATTATTGTCTAGATAGTTATAAAAGAATATCTCTAGGAGTTAGAAAACCATCATAAATTCACATGATTTTATGGACCTCTATATGACGGGATATTTAAAAAATTAAAAGTTTCTAGAATAATTTTCCTAGAAGGGTTTTTCGAGGAAAACGGTCGAGGTCAAATGGAAACTAGATATCACCAATACCCTTTCCAAATGGAGGATTTTCATTGAATATTGGAGGTTTTTGTAACTAGGATAACCTGTTGATCAACCCTATAAATGGGACTGAGGACCTCATAGAAAAATTTAACCATATTTAGAATAGCATATCATAAAAGTGTATAGTAGATCGATGATATGAACAATGGTCAAAATATTCACATTGATTAATATCTTTTTAGAGTAATTCAAGAGTTTTGATCATATTTGGTAGAGTTTTATTGTATAGTTTGTTAGTTGAGGGTGTGTTTTTTTCACTTTCGATGATTATAAGGAATATAGAAATGTTTCTTAAATTCACATAAGAGTTCAAGAGGATAATATTTTCATAAATTTTATACAATAATTAAATATATAAAATCTCACCATAGTGTTATTTTGTGGGAAGTTGTTACTTTTAATGGTTTTCGAAGTATATTGTGCCTAATTCAGAAAATAGACTAATTTTGGGTATTAAATATTTTATTTTTATTCCACATTTTAGATATAACTTATAATACATTTTTTTATATTGCTAAATTACCTTTTTATCAAATTATATTCATGTTGGGATTCATTTTATTCTTCTCGAAACAAAGATCAATGCCACATTTGGATGCCGAAAACCAACGCACAAGTTGGGTCATGAAATCAGTGCAAAGATCTGGATAATTTTGGATATGAGCATATATCTTCCAAAATTAAATCCCAAATTAGGTTAAATGTATCATGAATACCGAAAATAATCTCGGGAAAAATTTTCTCATCTATCACCGTGTGATATTCGGCCATTATCAATGTAGTAAATATGTGGGAACTTACATCACAATAATATGAATAGTCAGTCTAGCCAGATTAATTTTCCTGAGTGAATTAGAAATAAATCATTAAATTTGATTCCAATGAAATTGAAAATGTGTTGGTTCATGTGGAAAAAGTATATAAAAAATATCAATAAAGACACAGTTTTCCAATTCTTCTATTTATTAGGTCATCAACGCATAATATTTTGGAGAAATTTTTTCGTGCAAAAATTATTCACCCCTTTTCTCTAAAAATTATCACTTCCTCTCCCATAACAAAGGATTTCCATTTTAGGCGGATAAGGTGGATTCTATATTATTAAATATAGTTTTTATATTCAATATATATTAGTGTAGATCACTTCTTATTCTATCCATTTTTTTTCTATTTTATGTTTCCCCCCATCGTACTTCTTTTAACTCTATGTTTGTGGAGAGTTAACAATATTTATTGTTCAAGGGGGAAGTGGTGGTTGTTGAGTTACTTTAATAACATTATTTTTACAAAGTGTTTCAGTTGGTTTTTAGAAAATAAATATTTATTCATACATAGAATAAGTTCTAAATCATTAGTATTTATAAACTCCTTTTTCCTACACATGATAATAGTGATGGGAATGAATCTGATATATTTTTACTCTCCTTTTTATCAGTAAAAATGAAATAATATGTTTTATATTTTGATCTAATAAATTATTCATCTTTATATTGAAACTAACACTGAATAAATCATACTGAACCTGTTTATGATAATCGTTAAATCAGTTTTAAGGAAGTTTATCAGACTCAACTTTTGTTTATAATTTGATTACGGAAAAATTATTTCTAACATAAAGCATACCTTTTATAGTGAAAATGGTGTATATCAATATGATGTCAGAAATTATATTATAACTGGTTGAATTTTTCCAGGTGTCCAGGTCACTATATAAAACTTATAGAAATATGACTATAGTTACAATTTGGAATTTTCCTATAAATAATCAATCATTCAAAGAGTTTACTGCTAATAGATTTCATTTGAAAATTCATCTTTGAAGAGAGATATGAAGATATCTAGCGTGAACATCTTGTTCTAAGTTATTGAAATCATTTAGAGTATTTTGTTTTGTAATCTTTTTATTAGATTATGTGAATATGATCGAGGCTTTCTTGGAATAGGTTGAAAGAGGATCTAATCACAATATAGATCGAGGGATTACAGGGATAAAAAGACATAACTGATCATCATATCGAGGGAACACCTGGATATTGTGACTTAACAGATCATCATATTGAGGTATTTAATTTTTGAGGAAATACATACTGGTTTTTAAGTATAAAATAAGGTACCTTTATCCATGGTTATTGAATACCTTTCTATTTGGGACAAAATTATCCTATTAAATTTTTTTATTTGAATCTTGCAATTTATAAATTATGGTGTGCATATTTTTAACTGTTTTATTGTAATTCTCCTTGAATATGATAAACAAATTAATATAATTCAATTTGTTTTAATTTTAATTATATATTATATTTATAGTATTTTATTTTATTATAATATCCATGTAATTACAATATCTTTGTGATTATGATATTTCATACTATATGTAGTGAATACGATATATATGATTACGATTCTATGATGTTTAATAGAATTGTATATGATTACATTTAACATGTGGACTCTAATATTATTGTAATCAACTTGATTACAATAACTTGATAACCATAACTAGGTCAAAGTACAATTAATTACCAAATAGGTTTTTTAGATATTTTTTAGCTTAATTCTTTCATGATTATTTATTTTTTATTAAAAAGTGTTTTTTAAAATAAAATTCACGCCTATTGTATTAAATAAATCTATAAGATATCCTTAAATCTAACATTGGTGTTTGAGATTTTTATGCTTTTATGTTTTATAATTTGTTATAGTAATAATTTAGTAGTGTTTAAAATTATTGTGGTGTGTGGTCACCCCACTTTCTATATTGTTGTCTTATTCCTCCTCCTTTAATAATTTCCTCCTCTCATTGGTATCTAATTAATTCAAATAGTAATGTTTGGATTCAATAATTGTGTGTAAGATATTACACCTACTTGAATAGGTATCGGTGTAGGGAAATACCATTTGAATTGGAGAGTGTAGAGTGACATGTATTTACATCTACATTGAATAAAACATTGATAATTTTTTTAAATAAAAATGATAACATCACTAAAGACCCAAAATAGAAAAAATTTTATTCTCCAATTTTTTTGTGTGTTTTCTTTATTTTTTCAATTTTGTACTATATTTTCATTAATATATATAAATATATATTATATTACAGTTATTTCCAAAATCAAAAAACCCTCATTTATATATTATTATATATGTTTTTTTAATATTAGTTATACTATAATATTGAATGTTGGAAAATATATATGTAAGCGACCTCTAAGATATCAACCCTATGTTGTTACACTATAGAACACTGTAACGACCCGAAATTTTTAAATAAATTTTGTTTCCTAATTTTATGTGTTATTGTTATACTCAACAAAAATGTTTTATTTGATAAACATGATTATAATTAAAATGAGATCAGTGGGTTTTGACTATTATATAACCATCGGTCAACATGACCGCTGTGAACAAAATGTTTTGATTATTGTCTCTAAATATAAGTAATCTTGGTTAATTATTATAGAAAGAAGATTCGATGGCCTCACCTTGTAGTCTTGGACCGATCGAAGCCCATCTAACAGAGCTTGGGAAGGAGGTAGCACCACTGGGCTTTGCTCTGGATCAAATCCAAGCCGAACTTCATCATGTGAAGCTGGAACGAAATCGCCTTCGTGAGAAGTTCAAACTGATAGAAATTACTACTCGGGCAATGTTGACTGAGCCGCCCCAAGCTTCTATCACCCTAGCACACCTTACTCTTAGGTCCTATGCTGGTATTATAAGGGGTTATGTAACGAGACCGTAACTACCTTGTGTAATCCTTGTTTTAAATAAAAATTGGGATTTCTTCTTATGATGAAGTTTATGAATTTTGAAATGACCGGATAAATATAGTATGCATATTTTTGATGAATTTTAGAAAAAGGATATTTTAAATATGTTTATGTAAACCCTAAATAATTAAAAATGTGTAATGATTTTCAAAAAATGGTCTTCTGCAATTATGTTCAGTACTAAATTTAGAGTCTAATAAGATCAACTTGATTTTTGATGAATAGTAAATTATGAATAGTGATTTTATGATTAGGATTAGTAATATGACCAAATGGATTAGTAATCTCACTTAAAGAAAGTTTTAAAATAATCTAGGCACCTTGATAAAGTAATGTGATTCAATAAAATAGTTAAATAACGGTTTCATTAATTATTATTCAAGTATTAGTTTTTTTTCAGGTGAATAGTGTTTTTTAAATAAAAATTTAATTAAAAATAATTAGAAAATTATTTTTATAAAAATGACTTTATTTTTGAACTCAGAGCATCGATATTATGTTATGGTAATTTTTGGGGTTTTTTCTGAAAAAAATGAATTTTCGATGAATAGTGTTTTTATTTCAAAATTAAATTAAAAATATATAGAAAATTATTTTTATAAAATGGATTTCATTTTTGAAATCAGAGCATTGATATTTGGTTAATGTGAAATTTTGGGATTTTTCTGAGAAAGTTGAATTTTCAGTGAATAGTAAAAATACAGTTTTAGGGTTTCGGTATGTTTAATGACATCATAATGGTGTCATGATGATGTCATGAGATCTTTTGAGGGTTGGCCGGCCAAGGGTGATGATTTATTGTTTTGGGGGCCCCATGTGGCCTAACTCCATGATAAATGACAAGGGAGAGCACATGGGTTTGAGAAAAGCACATGTGAGGTGTCCCTTGGCCATTAATGCCTTGTCCCCTCACTTTCCCTATAAATACCAAGCCCTCCTCTCATCCATTCGACTCCCCACTCATTCCCAATGAATTTCTGGTCTCATTACCTCCCAAGGAGTCCTCCCAAGGTGCCCCCAAGCCCTCAAGGTCCCAACCTTTGAGGTTTAAGAGTTCCATTTTAAGGTAAGGGATCCGACCTCTCTCTTTCTTTTCAAGTAATCTCTTTTATGTCTTTTCTTTTATACTCCATGTTCTTATGTTGGAGGATGTTCTTTTATATTCATCCTACTGCCTATTTCATTTTCATATGATGAGAGACCCCATTTGATCTCTTCAATTCAGAATTTTGATGTTTTAAGTGGCGCCGTTAGGCTGCCGAATTTTTAAGTGGTTCTTCACCCTTATCGTTTTGAAGTTCTACTTTCATGTCAATTCTTTCAAGTTCCTTTTTGTTATTTTGGGGAATTATCTCTATATCTATCATACTGAACTCTTATGTTCACATGATGAGAGATCCTATTTGATCTTTTCAAATCATTTTTGTTGAGGTTTAAGTAACGCAGTTAGGCTGCCGAACTTTCATAAGAGAAATCTAATTTTTTTTTCTTCCTTCCATGTTTTTCATTTCAAATGGTATGTCCTTTAAATATCATTACCATGATCATGTATCCTTCTTATTCTGTCCATGTACTATTTTATGGGTCATTTATGAATGTTTGACCCATTTTACATCTCTTTTAATGTCTTCTAAAACCTCGGAACATTGCCGTTATGCTGCAGAATTTCTGTCTCAAAATGTCTATCTATTTTTCTAAAGTCCTTTTATTTTATTAAGTGAATACTCAAAGCTCTTTCTTCTAAATGGGTATTCACATATATACCAAAATGTTCTATTTTAAATTCTGGGATTTACATACATGAGACCCACCTTCCTTTTCTGTGGGTTTTAAAGTGATATAAAGATCATGTCTTTAAAGCAGTTTTTAAAAAGTTATGATTATGAAATGAAACCCATTTCCTTTATGCTATATGGGTTATTTATGAAATGTTTGATGATGATATATGTGGCTCAATGATAATAAAGGCAAATTTAAGGGTGCGCCATGATAGCGCTCCAATGCATTGGGTAATGATGTAACCACTAGAGATTACAATTTTCACGATACCTTGGTGAATAACCTTGGTAATTTTAAAATGAAACCTTGGGGATGGACCTTGGTGATATGTTCATGATTGTATATGTTAAATGATGTAGCCACATCTTCAAGTTATGAAAAAGTTTTATTTTTATTATGATATGCCTCATGATTTCATTTTCATGCATTAATGTTCTTTTCATGACTTTATTGATGTATCTCAAGTTCATATGTAAAATGTTTCACTTGTTTCCCATGCTGGGCCTTCTGCTCACCCTTCCTTTTGATGTATGTCCCCAGGTTATGAGATGCAGTAATGAGCCTAGGGTGAACATGAGGAGAATCCTTTCAAGTGCTTAAGAATAATGTTTTTTTTGTTTCATGTTTTATGTTCCTTGTTTCCAAGACACTAAACCTTAAAGATCCTTAGTTCCGTGTAATGGAATGAAAAGTTATGTTATAAAAAGACGGGATGCTATAGTTGGTATCAAAGGATGGTTTAGTTATTTGTGGAAATTAGGATATGAAAACTCTAGGAGGAACCCTATAGAAAAGTTTAATATAGGAAATCTTCCTGGTATTTTGGTGAGTATTGAGTAAGGGGTTTCCAAGCAAATACATCCCTGTCTGGATACGAGCAGGTAGAGGTGGATCTGGCACAGATGTACATAGGGGTAAAACCCGAAAACACCGCTTTGAGCTAGACTCGAACGGGAACTGGTACACGAAAACGGGCCTTGCTGCACTCTTGGTTACGACACTCCCGGGGGATATGCTTTGGTAAATTCATAAGCTTGGTATGAACCATTGTTAAAGGAACAAAGATAAAATAAAATAAAGGTTCACATAAGAATATATGATCATTCATAACCTAGATGGGAACCTTGGAGGTCACAAGTTAGGGTATCCCTTTCATATACAAGTTATCCTTATAGGCTTTCAGTTCCTTTTCATGATTATTAGCTAAGTACTTAAGCCCCTAATTATGATTTCTCTTCTTAGTTAATGGTGGTAAATGGAAGAACATGTTCCGACAACCAATGTGATAGGAAATGCGACGATTTTCGTATTAATATGACAGGGATGATTAGGGGATTAAAATATGATTATTATTTTGGAAGACGTTCATTATTTTGGGAACCATATTTGATCGAGGTAAATAGATTACTACGGTATTTTCATTGAGGAGTAAGGTTGACTTATATTTTGAAGAATCGATGAATTTAAGGTGAACTTATAGTAATTTAGGTTACTTATGGGAATGACTAACCTATCTTGGGTAAAATATGTTTAGGTTAGCTACTTTTTATAAGATGTTAGGAGTGGTTGATGTTGTCTGGAGATGAACAATGAAGTTGTTTTGGAAGACTATGTTATCAAATCCTTATTGTATTTGGGTTTCAATCATAGTTTGCTTTGTTTTGAGGAATTTTAAGGACCGTTATTTATGGAATGGTCTATGATGAACTTTGGGTAGTACCATGGAACTTTGATGATTTAAAAGTAGTTTCCATTCCTATGGGATTCTTTCTTTTTGAAGAGTTGTTTTACCTTAACCTTTCTGTTTTTGGGATAATGTTTAAATATAGAAGAAATAAATAGTTAATCTTTTGTAGATTATGTGATTCTATAGAAGATGATTCTTGTGCTTTTATGAGACCAAGTGTTTTTGAATTCTCATCATTTGGAGAAAAGATTAGTGTTGGTAGGGACTTGTTAAAGGATGAAACTCTACTTGAAGGTAGGTATATTTTCTTATGTTTTTGTTCTATGTAGTAAATGAAATCCTCAAAATTATGAAAAGAAACATAAAACAAAAATGTTGTTGGTTTAAGTTTCCTACTAGGTAATCAAAGACCGTTTACACACATCATAAGTTTGGGATTTTCTCATGGTTAAATTTCTCCTAATCATGTTCTCTATCACTCTCCCTCAGAACTTGACCCTTTGTTTTTTCCTCCATTTCCATGTTTTCCTACATGGAACCCTAGTGTGGGTTAACTCGGGTGACCATTGTACTTCCCTTTCTTCATTTTAAAGTAATAGTTTTACTGACTCCTTTTCCGATGTGGGACTTTCAATGAAATTTCAAAACCCAATTTTAAAATTGCGAGGACACAATTTCTTAAGGGGGGAAGATTGTAACGACCCGAAATTTTTAAATAAATTTTGTTTCCTAATTTTATGTGTTATTGTTATACTCAACAAAAATGTTTTATTTGATAAACATGATTATAATTAAAATGAGATCAGTGGGTTTTGACTATTATATAACCATCGGTCAACATGACCGCTTTGAACAAAATGTTTTGATTATTGTCTCTAAATATAAGTAATCTTGGTTAATTATTATAGAAAGAAGATTTGATGGCCTCACCTAGTAGTCTTGGACCGATCGAATCCCATCTAACAGAGCTTGGGAAGGAGGTAGCACCACTGGGCTTTACTCTGGATCAAATCCAAGCCGAACTTCATCATGTGAAGCTGGAACGAAATCGCCTTCGTGAGAAGTTCAAACTGATAGAAATTACTACTCGGGCAATGTTGACTGAGCCGCCCCAAGCTTCTATCACCCTATCACACCTTACACTTAGGTCCTATGCTGGTATTATAAGGGGTTATGTAACGAGACCGTAACTACCTTGTGTAATCCTTGTTTTAAATAAAAATTGGGATTTCTTCTTATGATGAAGTTTATGAATTTTGAAATGACCGGATAAATATAGTATGCATATTTTTGATGAATTTTAGAAAAAGGATATTTTAAATATGTTTATGTAAACCCTAAATAATTAAAAATGTGTAATGATTTTCAAAAAATGGTCTTCTGCAATTATGTTCAATACTAAATTTAGAGTCTAATAAGATCAACTTGATTTTTGATGAATAGTAAATTATGAATAGTGATTTTATGATTAGGATTAGTAATATGACCAAATGGATTAGTAATCTCACTTAAAGAAAGTTTTAAAATAATCTAGGCACCTTGATTAAGTAATGTGATTCAATAAAATAGTTAAATAACGGTTTCATTAATTATTATTCAAGTATTAGTTTTTTTCAGGTGAATAGTGTTTTTTAATTAAAAATTTAATTAAAAATAATTAGAAAATTATTTTTAAAAAAATGACTTTATTTTTGAACTCAGAGCATCGATATTATGTTATGGTAATTTTTGGGGTTTTTTCTGAAAAAAATGAATTTTCGATGAATAGTGTTTTTATTTAAAAATTAAATTAAAAATATTTAGAAAATTATTTTTATGAAATGGATTTCATTTTTGAAATCAGAGCATTGATATTTGGTTAATGTGAAATTTTGGGATTTTTCTGAGAAAGTTGAATTTTCAGTGAATAGTAAAAATACAGTTTTAGGGTTTCGGTATGTTTAATGACATCATAACGGTGTCATGATGATGTCATGAGATCTTTTGAGGGTTGGACGGCCAAGGGTGATGAATTATTGTTTTGGGGGCCCCATGTGGCCTAACTCCATGATAAATGACAAGGGAGAGCACATGGGTTTGAGAAAAGCACATGTGAGGTGTCCCTTGGCCATTAATGCCTTGTCCCCTCACTTTCCCTATAAATACCAAGCCCTCCTCTCATCCATTCGGCTCCCCACTCATTCCCAACGAATTTATGGTCTCATTACCTCCCAAGGAGTCCTCCCAAGGTGCCCCCAAGCCCTCAAGGTCCCAACCTTTGAGGTTTAAGAGTTACATTTTAAGGTAAGGGATCCGACCTCTCTCTTTCTTTTCAAGTAATCTCTTTTATGTATTTTCTTTTATACTCCATGTTCTTATGTTGGAGGATGTTCTTTTATATTCATCCTACTGCCTATTTCATGTTCATATGATGAGAGACCCCATTTGATCTCTTCAATTCAGTATTTTGATGTTTTAAGTGGCGCCGTTAGGCTGCCGAATTTTTAAGTGGTTCTTCACCCTTCTCGTTTTGAAGTTCTACTTTCATGTCAATTCTTTCAAGTTCCTTTTTGTTATGTTGGGGAATTATCTCTATATCTATCATACTGAACTCTTATGTTCACATGATGAGAGATCCTATTTGATCTTTTCAAATCATTTTTGTTGAGGTTTAAGTAACGCCGTTAGGCTGCCGAACTTTCATAAGAGAAATCTAATTTTTTTTCTTCCTTCCATGTTTTTCATTTCAAATGGTATGTCCTTGAAATATCATTACCATGATCATGTATCCTTCTTATTCTGTCCATGTACTATTTTATGGGTCATTTATGAATGTTTGACCCATTTTACCTCTCTTTTAATGTCTTCTAAAACCTCGGAACATTGCCGTTATGCTGCAGAATTTCTGTCTCAAAATGTCTATCTCTTTTTCTAAAGTACTTTTATTTTATTAAGTGAATACTAAAATCTCTTTCTTCTAAATGGGTATTCACATATATACCAAAATGTTCTATTTTAAATTCTGGGATTTACATACATGAGACCCACCTTCCTTTTCTGTGGGTTTTAAAGTGATATAAAGATCATGTCTTTAAAGCAGTTTTTAAAAAGTTATGATTTTGAAATGAAACTCATTTCCTTTATGCTATATGGGTTATTTTTGAAATGTTTGATGATGATATATGTGGCTCACATGATAATAAAGGCAAATTTAAGGGTGCGCCCTGATAGCGCTCCAATGCATTGGGTAATGATGTAACCACTAGAGATTACAATTTTCACGATACCTTGGTGAATAACCTTGGTAATTTTAAAATGAAACCTTGGGGATGGACCTTGGTGATATGTTCATGATTGTCTATGTTAAATGATTTAGCCACATCTTGAAGTTATGAAAAAGTTTTATTTTTATTATGATATGCCTCATGATTTCATTTTCATGCATTAAAGTTCTTTTCATGACTTTATTGATGTATCTCAAGTTCATAAGTAAAATGTTTCACTTGTTTCCCTTGCTGGGCCTTCTGCTCACCCTTCCTTTTGATGTATGTCCCCAGGTTATGAGATGCAGTAATCAGCCTAGGGTGAACATGAGGAGAATCCTTTCAAGTGTTTAAGAAGAATGTTTTTTTTTGTTTCATGTTTTATGTTCCTTGTTTCCAAGACACTAAACCTTAAAGATCCTCAGTTCCGTGTAATGGAATGAAAAGTTATGTTATAAAAAGACGGGATGCTATAAACACTCTTATAAAAATAAAAATATAGTTGATCAGGGATTCGTGAAAAATCCCCAAATAATCGGACTCATTTTCCAATGATTTTTAATCCCTTGTTTTATATACATTCTATTGTTTCATTATTTATAATTTAATTTATTTAAATTCTTGTTAGTTTTTGTGATCACTTGAGTTGTGTGTAAGGGTTTACTTTTTATAGTAATTTGGGTGTGGATACTTTATACTTGTGCTCTTAGTTGATAGAAAAATGTTTTATGGATTTGAATTCTATTGTGTTGAACTTCTAGTTTAATATTTTCTAGTAGACCAAGTGTCTAGGTTCTAGTGATCAAACAGTTCCCCCTCCCGACGTGGTTGACCTAAGACTCAAAAAAATCTTATTTAAGGAAATAATAGTATAATATAGTGGGGGTAGTTAATGTGTTATTTCAATTTTAATGTTATTATGTATTTTTCTATGAATATTTTTTCTCCTCTTATAAGATTACCAAATCAATATATTTTATTTAAAAATATCTTCTAATTATTATATCATATTATTATTGATAACATTTTGATATCACATACACAATATTTGAATTTCTTTTCACCAAAAAGTGTGAAATTATTCACACAATGGTATAGTGTTTGTCACAATTTTTTTTTCTCTTTTTCATTTTTTTCAATAAGTCAACTTAATTCATCCATTGAGACTATTCCATCAACAATGGTTTAATCATATTATGTGTTAAACAAATAAATTTTCATGGAATTGGGATGTATGTTATTTTTTATTATATTATTTTTTAATATTTTCCTTTAGTTTATAACATAATTTTATGATTTTATTTATTCATTTTCCTTATTGATCTTTAAGAATACATAGTTTATGTGAAAATATTTTGTCATAAGTTGGAGTTATCATGAATTATATCTTTCAAGTGTTTAGGTGATTTGAATTATTCGGGTGTACATATTGAACCAGTAAGGGGTCATGGTAGTTTTTTTGTTAAATGAAGCCCTCTTCTGTTATAGATAGTGAAATTTTCTAAGAAATAAAATTCATTCAATATACCACTAGAAATAACCTAGGATCATCCCATTCTCATTAATCGAGTTTACATAGATTATATATTATTCTAGAAATCCAAATCAAATCAAGCACAAATTTAACTATTTTATTTTCAAATCTCTATAAAGAACATTCAAGTGTAATTAGGTTTCTTCTTAGGTATTTAAGAATTGGACAAAGCGAACGCTTCAACCTGATGGGTAAAATTAGAAAACAAAAATTTGGATCCATTATTAAGGACTCAAGTATACTATATTATAAACTCTCCTTATATTCTCATCCCATTTCTATATTTTCACCTTCATTTCTCTTATCTTTTCATATTTATGTACTTCAATGTTTGACCTCTTGTATCATTGTATAATAAAATATAATAGTTATAACGGATAAATCCATGGATAGAGAGTCAAGTGTACATATGGTATTTTTACCTTTAGATTATATTCTTACTAAGAATCTAGATTCAAAACATGATTCTAGTACAATGTAGGCTCATCCATGAAACCCAATCATAAACCTGTGAGAGAATAAAAATGGAAATCCAAATGAGGCAACCCCTTAGTTGTGAAATGAGGAAGTTCAAATAATTTGTGACTCCCTCCCACCTACCAAGACCAATTAACCCTATTTCCTTAGAAATGATACCCTAGAAGATTCCCAATTTGTCTTTAATCCCCACATGTTAAACCACCCTCCCATATCTCATGAAATAGAGTTATAATGTCTTACCATGGTGTCAATAAGTTAAATGAAATTTTCATGTCTGTGTTCCTCCCACATTAAATTAAGTCAACGAATATGAGGCTATTTCATTATTCCTAGATAAATCAAGATAGTATTTTGTTATAAAATTTGAGACCAGTTTCTATCTATTATTGAGATTTGTTACTAATAAAGTTTTATAAGAAATAATTATCCAAACATAAAACATTTTCACATAAATGAACCATTCAAACAAGGAAATATTTTCTCTTTATCTGGAATCTATATTATATGAATCCAATGATTATTTTTGAGAATAAATAACTGTAAATATATTTGGATAAATCATAAATATTCAGTTTATACCCATTACAAACACTAAACCATTTAATTTTATGGATAAAAAATCTATTTTAAGTTAACTAATCATGTATGGAATTCTAGAAAAATAAATTGAGTTTGATTCCAAAAAATATTTTGATTCCCAAAAATATAGCTAAACTGAGTTTGAATTCAAGGCCTTTCACACCTCACTTAGGTATTCATTCTCAGGGGATAACCAATCCTTCTCTATCATAATATCCTCTTATAATATATCCATATAATAGGGAATTATTATTTATTTCATAAGAATCTAGTATAAAGAAATTTGATGGAACATATTTAACATTCCAATGATTATCGCACTCATTAGGACCCATATTATCGTTCCTAAACCTTGTCTCTAACTCCATCAAAGACTCAATCCCAATCTCAAGTATGTGGCATGGAATTAACTTCTTATATATTTTATAGTTTGTATTACTTACCCCATAGATGAGAGTGAGTAGATATTACCAATTAATGTAGTTCTAAAGAAGGCTATAATTATTATGATTATCAATGATGATGGTTATATTCTCTAAAAAATGATGTGGTGTGGATGGAGTGTGTGTATTGACTGTAGTAATTTTATCTCATTTACTAAAATATATCATTTTTATTTTCCCTTAATATACCAAGTCTATGATCAAGTGAAGAGACATGAAATATAATAATTTATATATGAGTATTTGGGTACAATAAAATTCATGTTTCCTTATAAAATTAATGAAAGACATTAACCTATCTATTAAGAACATTTTACATCATGTTCATGCCATTACATCTATATAGTTGACTTCATACCTTATAGGGGTTCACAATGGGAATTTTCTTTCATATGGTGGGAAAATTCCCATAAGTCTTTATAAAAGACTGATTTATAATTATATAGACATCTGAGTTATAAAATAATATGCCTTTTAGGGTTTCTTCAAAATGTGAGGATACTAATGTTGAAATATATTAAAAAATTAATTTCACGGAAAAAAAGACTAGTACTATGGTATCAGGCCTCTGGTTGGGCGATCAAGGTTGATGAAGCCAAGGTAGATATCATTTTTTACATTCCATTTCAAAACAATTTCAATGAAGTGAGGTATTTATTTGGATATTCTTATTTATATATATATGTTTCATAGGGAAAACTAGCTCTATTTCATAACCACTTTGTTCCCTACATGTGAGAGATGGTACTTTCATATGGATGAAAAATCCACGATGAATTCTTCTGAACACTCAAGAAACATATAATATATCCACCAATAAAGTAATATTATAAATATAGATTTCGTTTTTAATTCATGTTTGATAAAATTTAATTTTCTATAGGATCTATTTTTGGACAATGATGGGATAAAATTATATTTTCATTGACAATGTAATAAAATCATTTAATGATGCACAAATAAACTGCACCACCAATGACAAGTAATTAATAATTGTTCTATTTTATATAGAGAAGTTTAGATCCTATATTACTGATAATTCATCATTGAAATAAATTTCTTGAAAACATTATTCAAATAATGGATTGATTAGGTGGGTCCTTATATTATAATAACATAGATAACAATTAAGGACATAAGGTTTTAAAACATGGCAGTTAATAAAATTTCTAGGTATGAATACAAGTATAATTCACACTAATTTTTTTTAATTGATTCATATTCTAATGATAACCATTATTTAGTGAGTAATTTACCATGGTATGATAATATTGGAGACTAATTTCTTATGATCATCGTTCTAAACATTTTAGGGACTCGAGCTTGGAGTAAATTTCATTCTGATGCAAAAAACTATGTGCTTCATGATCTATACCTCTAAATTTTTTACACTTAATTGTAACACCACAAGCTTCCATGGTACTTATCCCTTTGAATAATGTTGTAGCTTGCGTTGTCCGTAACTTGGAGTTTTAACACACCACTACCAATGAAACTAGTTGTTATGAATAGTAATACACACTTTTTGAAAATTTAATTTTAAAAATGTGCTTCATTTTTGAATTTGGAATATCAAAATTATCTTATGGTGAATTTTTTCTACTTTTTTAAAAACATTCAATTTTTGATGAATAGTGAAAAATACTAAATTTTAATTAAAAAGAACTTTTTTAATCAAAATAATTTATAGTTTTGAATTATACATTTGAGTTGTTTTAAAGTATCATTATATTATATTTTTATCTTTTAATATAATTTAGGTAATTTTATGTAATTTCACATTAAAACTGGTCATAAATAAGTGTTAATCTTTTGATAGTTATTATTTCTTAAAAACACGCTTTTTGTTTAGACAATGAGAATTAATTTGAAATTAATTTCTACTGCTTCTATGTTTTTAATATAGAGAAATGGATTCTATATTTCGAATCAGGAGGTCCAAATTGTGTAAATAGTTATCTTTTATTTTTTGACATTAATAATAATTACTTCGGCAAATATTTTATTTACAATGGTTAAAGGATAAATCTGGTAAATAAGGGTAAAAAATAATATTATAATAATATAAAATTACCCTAACATGTGTTCTATTCCTATTTTTTTATACATGGTTGATTATGGGTATCCTTGGTTGATTTTGGGACCCCATGGAGCCACTTGAGAGTGATAAAGACACTTTATATTAATTAATTTAAAGTGAATACAAAAATGACAAAAACATATATCTTTTAGTAAAACAAGTTTTAAATGGGGTTATATAAGTTATATTTTCGACTATAAATACTAATTATAAAAAAAATATTTTATACATAATTTTATTTTATTTTATAATTTTTAGACACTATATAATTAAATTTATTTATGACACAATGATGATTCAGTGATTACCTTATCAATGAATGAATCGAATAAATGGTATTATAAATATTAAAAAATATATAATTTCAACTTTTTTATGACATACACGAATTTTCTAGATTAATATTACATGTTAGAGTTGATTCAATGTATTTTTTGTGAATTAATCAAGTTGTGATGACTTTCAGAAAAACCAAATACCAAATATTGTCAAAATTGACATAAATGAGTTTTAAAAAAAATATATTATTAATTTATATAATAGTCCAAAAAATCAAAGTTTCTACCAAAGAACTTATATAATGATATTTATATCATTAATTAACCACTTTAGGTTCTCTTGGCTTTAATAGTATGTTTATTAACCATATAATATAAAAATACAAAGAGGCATAGTAAATGTCAAACTATTAAACTAAGTGTTAAATCTAAACGATAAGAATAATATGGTGACCTAAACCTATCTAAAACCTATTAGTTGAGAGTTTTTTGATCCATCCCCATATTATCCTATAAATAAATTATTTTGGAGCCATTATAAATCGAAAATGATTTTATTATAAAATAATATTTCAAGCTTTTCCTAAAGTGACCCTCACCACTCTTATAAATGGGTACTTACCTTTCTCTTAATTTAATACCTCCAAAGCCATTTTTCTTGGCCCAACCTATCCCAAATATCCTACCAAAGTTCCTCCATTCAGCCTAGAGTCCTTCTTTTAGTCATAAATCCAACCAAAGGATCCCTTTTGATTAAATCAAAAGGAAGAACCCGAAGAAGAGGTAAATATTTCATCACCTCTTTTAAGTTATTGTATTCTTCCACTTTCTCTTTCTTTGTTTTTTACATTCTAAAATAATAAATCCAGTATCTTATATATAATGTGATGTTATTATTAAAATGGTAATAACATATTCATTATTCTATCCAACATATGAATGCCAAAGTCACCATACGTGCATACGTAAGACTTACCATCTCCACATTGTGGTGTAGTTTGTCATTCAAACATGAAATTATTTGGATTGGAATAATAATGAGTATAAATGAAGTAAATAATAAATATAACATATTAATTATTCTGTATATATGATATACCATCCAATTACATACTATTTCACCATCGATATAATGATATTGTCGTTCGTGCGTACGTTCGGATTACCGTCACCACCGACGCGATGAGATTCATTCCCCATCGTAATCATTCAAGAATAATTTTCATTTTATGATAAAAAATAATGTTTATGAAAAAATATCATTTTTTATATGAATTAAATACATCCTATCCATAACAAACATGGCTTATATAACCAAGCATATAAAGGAAAACAAATCAGTTAACACCCGTAATGATAATACTACTGAAATATTATTAAAAAAGAAATATTAGAGGATTATATATGATATCATATTTATATATATAGTTCTTTTTTTATTTAATAAAAATGTTCATAACTATAATACATTAAGTTAAAATACCATCTATGAAGTAAAAGTACAAGGTAAGGGTTAATTTCACTATCTCTTTATTATCCGAAGTTGTTTTTACGTAAGTATCCACTGGGACATATTTATTATGCACATCCATGTTTCTTTAAAAAGTATTTAGTATTTTTACTATTTACTAGAATTTGGGTTAAAGTCATTTATACCCTTGTTTTACTTTTTATAAAATGGTTTTAAAGGAATATTTTCATCATTTTCCAAACAAGGAAATTTATAAATTTTTTGACAAAATTAAGGTAAGAATGTATTTTTTAACTTATACGGAGGGTTTGGATATTTTCCACCATTATATCATCATCGAAGATTCCCATACAATTTTATAAAGATATTTTCAAAATAAATGTTTTCTTTTACAATTATGTGACTTTTAAATTATTTTAAAATAGATATAGGTATTTATTTCAAATAGTTTTCATTTCATCCATGTCGACATCTTTTGATGGATTTTAAACTTGTTTGAAGTTGATTTATTATGATACAAAAATTCTATATTTTTTGAAGGTTTTGTGATTTGTTTGAATATGGATGTGTTATTTTTAAAACATTAATGGTTTATGGATAAAGTATTGACATTTCTTATGCTAGTTTTAATAATAATTTTTATGTTATGTTTAAACCTTTAAAATAAGAAATGCATTGGACTTAGTAAGTGACGGGTGGAGCCCGATATTGCTCCTCAATGAATCAGTAGGTCTCATGTAAAAAACTAGTGTCTTGGAATAAGGCCTTGACAAAATCATATTTTTAGTCTTGGAACAAGGCCTTGACTATGTGGTTATGAAGTCATACATTATGCTTTCCATCATTATGAAAGTGGCTATCGATATTGCTTGTGATTATTCGACTAGTAAAATATCCATGTGAATACTTAAATGGAATTATTTGATTTTATATTTGCCACATTATGTTGAATTATATGTTTAAAAGGATTTTGTTTTAGTCTTACACATTTCCTTAACTATTTATGATTATTTATGAATGTTTTCGCTATATTCTTATCCTTAATGAGCATCTGTTCTCACTCCTTTCTATGTTTTATTTTTCCCAGGATGTGAAGAAGTATTTTATGTTTGACCTATAGTGATAGGATAAGGATATAAGTGTTGTACCTCTCGTACCCCTCGTGGTTTAATTTTCATGATCACAATCACTTTCCTTTTTATCTAATCTTGTTTTCAAGTGTTTTTGTTAATAGGCATGATTTCAGGAGCAAGAAGTGGAAAAGGAGGAAAAGTGGACTGTTTTCATGTCCACCGGCCAACCGGTGGCTTCACCACCGGCCAGCCGATGGAACCCAGACAGAAGGCTGAGCCACTGCCTCAGCACCGGCCAACCGGTGGCCTCAGCACCGGCCAGCCGGTGGTGCCTGGGCAGAAGGGACAGCTACTGCCTCCTCACCGGCCAACCGGTGGCCTCAGCACCAGCCAGCTGGTGGAGCCTGGACAGAAGGATCTTCCCTCTGTCAAGGCACCGGCCAACCGTTGGCTCTGTACCGGTCAGCCGGTGAGCCCAGTCAAACTAGCCGTTGGGCCTTTGACCAGGCTTGTCCACTTGACTCCCAACGGCTCCGAAGGCCTCTCCAACGGCTCCGAAGACCCCCAAAGGCCATTTGAGGGTTCCCACTCTATAAATAAAGGACTAGGAAGCCCCGGAACACTATAGAATCATACGGAAGCCCACAGACACATTTTTGATCATTTGGAAAACCTCCGGCGCATTCCCTCAAGGAACCCTCACTTTCTCCAACTCACTTCCACATCCAAGGAGCACCATCAAAGAAACATGGGAGCGCTCTTCATCAACTTCATCAATCCTTTAGCGCCCAAGGCTTCCCCCATTACGGTTTTTCTTGTTTTATTTATTTGAAGTGTCAATTTGGGTTTGTTCCTACAAACCCCTCTTTCTCTCATCTCCCTTTCATTTGGGTTCTCACACCACCTTCAAGGTGTGAAGAGGTTAGTCAAGCCTTCCCTTTAAAAGGCTTGAGTCATAGGTGAGCTAGCCTTCACCTGTAAGAAGGCTAGTGGGTTCTTCCTCAACCATTAAAAGCAAGCTGTAATAGGTTCTAGACTAACCTTAAAGTCTAGTGGGTTTCTTGATAAAACCATTAAAAAGCAAGCGGTAGTAAATCTCTCAACGGTTGAGTTGGGAGCGGAGACGTAGGCTTGGGTTTAAGCCGAACTCCGTTATCAAGTTGCGGGTCTTGCCTCTTTTATTTCCGCTGCACTTTTAAATTTTATTTTAAATTGTTAATTATTTTTTAAATGGAAATTCACCCCACCTATTGCCATCACTTCTCCGCCTAACAATTGGTATCAGAGGAAAAATTTGAGTAATACCTTAACCAGTTTCAAATTTAAGATCCATTGTGATGGCTTCAACTTCTTTCGCCCTCGAAGGCTATTCTTTGGGTCGTGCTCCATTTTTTGATGGAACCGACTACACTTATTGGAAAACCCGCATGACCACTTTTCTTAGAAGTATAGGTTATCCTATTTATATAATTGTCATGCATGGTTACTCTCTCTACTCTCCCGATGAATCCAAATGGACTCAAGCCGACATTAAAAATTTCTAGCTTGATGGCAAAGCCATGAACTCTCTTCATTGCGGCCTTGATCGTAATGAATTCAATCGAGTTTCCACATGCACCTCATCACATGAAATCTGGAAACTTTTGGAGGTTACCCATGAGGGGACCAACAAAGTTAAGGATACTCGATTGGACATGTACCGTCAAGATTTTGAATCTTTTACCATGGATCCATCTGAAAATATTACTGAAATGTTTACGCGTTTTACTGATGTTTTCAATGGGAGAAAGTCCCTTGGTGATGATGTGTCTGCAGAAACAATGGTCAAGAAGATCCTTTGGATCCTACCAAGCTCATGGGCACCAAAAGTCACGGCAATCCAAGAAGCAAAAGACATCAAGAACATGCCGATCGAAGAGCTCATCGGATCCCTCATGACCTATGAGATCACCATGAGGAGGCAAGCTGAAAAGGAAGGCAAACCGATCAAAACTCCAAAGAACATCGCCTTCAAAGTTCAAAAATAAGAAAGCTCCTCCTCCTCATCATCTTCCTCTTCAAGCGGCGATTCCGAAATGGAGAATCTTGCCCACAAGATGCACAAATTCATGAAGAAGCACAAAAAGAAGAAATCCCGCAAGGCTCGAAAGGAAAAACACGACGAAAAATCCGAGCCCGAGGTCACATGCTATGGGTGTGGCAAGAAAGGCCATTACAAGCCCGATTGTCCACTCAACAAGAAAAAGGCCAAGAAAAAGGAAAAGAAGAAGGATTTCAAGGCCACATGGAGTGATAGCTCCACATCCTCCTCCTCCTCCTCCTCAAGTGGCAACGGTAAAAAATGCCTAATGGCATTTCATGATGTAACATCTTCCGACTCCTCATCCTCTAGTTCTTCAAATTCTTTCAATAATTTATCTTATGAGGATCTCCAACATGCTAGAGATCAATTGGAGGAAGGTTTTCAAGAACTTTCTTCCAAATTTGTTGCTTTAAAAAAGAATTTCAAAAAACTCTCTTCCGAAAAGGAACAACTTCTCAAAGAAAAGGAAGAGTTGTCCCTGAAAGTCCAAAACCTTCCCGATGTTGATTCTATGGAATCAACAATCAAAGATTTAAGGGAATCTCTCACCAAGTTCACCCAAGGTGAACAAAATTTGACCAAACTCCTTGGTTCCCAATGCATATCTAGAACCACCGAAGGGCTTGGCTATTCCAAGCAAGCTTCCTCTTCCCATGCTCTAACTATTTTTGTAAGGGGGAGCTCCCAATTTAAATTTTGTAATTATTGCAAAAATCCCGGGCACTTAATTTATGAGTGCGATTGGAAAAATGCCCGGTATGGAAGGCCCAAAACTATTTTCTTTAATGATGAATTTCAAAGGAGAAGACCCGCCACTAGACAAGTGTGGATTGAAAAATCCCTTTTAGCGAGTCTCACCGGACCAAAATTTGTCTCGGTTTCAAAATACTCTCCCCGGTGATTTGTTGTTTTTATTTAGGGGGAGTTATGATTGTTTAAGCCTTTTTGATTTCAATTTCAAAATTTTCATTTCAAAATTTTCGATTCAAAATTTTCAATTCAAAATTTTCATTCAAATTTATCAATTCAAAATTTTTGATTCAAAACTTTCAATTCAAAATTCTCAATTCAAAATTTTTGATTCAAAACTTTCAATTCAAAACTCTCAATTCAATATTTTCGATTCAAAACTTTCAATTCAAATTTCAAAAATTTCAATTGGTTTAAAATCTCTATCTTGTTTTTCAACTCATTCCCTCAATCAAGTTTTATGCCCCGTGCTATTTTGATAATCACAAAGGGGGATAAATTCTTGGTTGATTGGGGGAGAAATCTTTCTCTCATGCTTTACTTTACTTTTCTTTATCCTTTAAATCATACCTCTAATTTCAGTCTTTTACATTGCTTGTTTTGGTGATTGTGATCATCAAAATAGGGGGAGATTGTTGTACCTCTCGTACCCCTCGTGGTTTAATTTTCATGATCACAATCAATTTCCTTTTTATCTAATTTTGTTTTCAAGTGTTTTTGTTAATAGGCATGATTTCAGGAGAAAGAAGTGGCAAAGGAGGAAAAGTGGACTGTTTTCATGTCCACCGGCCAACCGGTGGCTTCACCACCGGCTAGCCGCTGGAACCCAGACAGATGGCTAAGCCACTGCCTCAGCACCGGCCAACTGGTGGCCTCAGCACCGGCCAGCCGGTGGTGCCTGGGCAGAAGGGACAGCTACTGCCTCCTCACCAGCCAACCGGTGGCCTCAGCACCGGCCAGCCGGTGGAGCCTGGACAGAAGGATCTTCCCTCTGTCAAGGCACCGACCAACCGGTTGCTCTGTACTGGTCAGCCAGTGAGCCCAGTCAAACTAGCCGTTGGGCCTTTGACCAGGCTTGTCCACTTGACTCCCAACGGCTCCGAAGGCCTCTCCAACGGCTCCGAAGACCCCCAAAGGCCATTTGAGGGTTCCCCTCTATAAATAAAGGACTAGTAAGCCCCGAAACACTAGAGAATCATACGGAAGCCCACAGACACATTTTTGATCATTTGGCGATCCTCCAGCGCATTCCCTCAAGGAACCCTCACTTGCTCCAACTCACTTCCACATCCAAGGAGCACCATCAAAGAAGCTTGGGAGCGCTCTTCATCAACTTCATCAATCCTTTGATGCCCAAGGCTTCCCCCATTATGGTTTTTCTTGGTTTATTTATTTTGAGCGTCAATTTGGGTTTGTGCCTACAAACCCCTCTTTTTCTCATCTCCCTTTCATTTGGGTTCTCACACCACCTTCAAGGTGTGAAGAGGTTAGTCAAGCCTTCCCTTTAAAAGGCTTGAGTCATAGGTGAGCTAGCCTTCACCTGTAAGAAGGCTGGTGGGTTCTTTGTCAACCATTAAAAGCAAGCTGTAATAGGTTCTAGACTAACCTTAAAGTCTAGTGGGTTTCTTGCTAAAACCATTAAAAAGCAAGCGGTAGTAAATCTCTCAACGGTTGAGTTGGGAGCGGAGACGTAGGCTTGGGTTTAAGCCGAACTCCGTTATCAAGTTGCGTGTCTTGCCTCTTTTATTTCCGCTGCACTTTTAACTTTGATTTTAAATTGTTAATTATTTTTTAAAAGGCAATTCACCCCCCCTCTTGCCATCACTTCTCCGCCTAACAATAAGTGTGTTCAAAAGGGGAAAAAATGTTGTTGATGTTTTTATTTCATTATTTAATGTAAAACTTATGAATGTATCTGGTACCTCCAAGGATACTAAACTGATTGGTCTATCAAGATTTTACCCCTTGTAATCATGCCATTGTTATGTAATAATTCACTAACTCTGGGTAACTGGGGTTGGGGCATTACATAAATGGGTAATTATAAGAAGTTCCCAAGAATTTGAAAACGTATCCATTCTCAAATTCTTTAATTGAAAATAATTTGGAATCTTATTTTCCAAATTAAAAGAGAAACTATATTCTTTCTATGAAGTAGTTTATTTTTTCTTAACCTCTTAAGGGATTCCTATACATTTTGTCAAATTAATACTTAGTTTCAAGAACCAGGACCCATCACTTAAATTAATTAAATTTACATTACTAACATTATGACTGTTGAAATCATTAATGGGGTATTTATTTTATGGGATCATTCCCAAAAATCTATTCTATATCTCTCACTCCACTTATCTATTAATTAAATATCAAAATAAGTTAAATTAATTCCTACTATCTCTAATGATAATTAGTATATAATTTTATCATTAAATGAAACATCCTTCAAAGATTTTTAATATCTAGGACTACTATCAGTGACCGTGTTACCCATTATAGAAATCATACCTTATTAATATTTATTCTCATGTATGAGATCTCTCATAAATTTTCCACAACCTACCACTATCAAAGAAAAGGTCAATATGAGTTGGTGAATAGAGAAAAAAAGTGAATTATTGAAATAAATATCAACCCCTCGGGGAAATATTTCTCTGTAAATATCTAAGATAACATTTGATAATTTCAAATTACATATAAAACCATTATATACATGTCACCACATCATTTAGTTTTAAAAAATCATTATATTTTCTAGATAAAATCGAGTATATGGATTTTTGGTAAATCAATAATGTAAATTTTGAAAATTATTTCATTGAAAAAAATGATGAAATTACACTTTAATGAACTTCAATAAATTACTATGGAGGATTATAAAAAATCAAGGATAAAATATTCTAGAGTTCAAGCCTCTCAATATTAGAATACAAAGGACCAACATGTTGAAATGAATTTTTTTTACTCTTATACAATTCTAAAATTTTTTTACACTCAGGGAAGTTAATGATTAGATAGACACAACCATAAATTATTTTTAATGTATACCATGATCGTGAAATCAAGATTTAGGATCCCACGATTCGTCATATGTATAAGGTTAATGGTAATTATAACACCCTAATATTTTAAAATATACTTCTCTTTAATAAATATGATGTGATTGGTAGCTTGTGATGCACACAACACTCATCATATATGAATAAATCATTTTTTTATTAGAAAAATTAAATAGATTAAAATGAAATTAAATGAATCATAATTATTAAAATAAATTAAGAAAATTGTTAGAAGTACTAATTTAATTATTCATGAAAAAATGGTTTGTTTACAAACACAGTTTTTGTTATATACTATATGCTTCATTTAAAAACAAAATTATATTATTTAGAGTATTAAATTTATAGAAAAATTATTTTTTATACATATAATTTTGTGAATAAGTGTTTTTAAATTGATTATCATTTTTTTAGAAATGAATATATAGTCAACTTACGGTAAGAAGAGATCCTGTTCATAATATTTTTTTATGTGCACAATGTATTTTATAATAATAAATTAAATTATTCAATAATAAAGTATAATTTTGATTAAAATTATTTAAAATATATTAATTAAAATAATTCAACAATCATTAGATTTTTTACTAAGAATGTAATGGGAATACATTAATTTTATGTTTTAAAAATACATTTATTCTAAAATTGGGTTTAATAAATTTTGTACCCAAATGTAAGAATTAATTTTTGAAACATATATAAATTTAATTTGATAATATATATTGAATTTTTTAATTTAGAATTTCAAAATTAGTTTAATTTTTATTTTTTATATTTTCCTAAAATGGTTGATTTTTCAGAAAATAGTGAAAATACTGATTTTACATGTTGAATAAATTTTCTAAAGTCATATTGATATAAGAATAAATTAAAAATATATGAAAACATTTTGTTCACCGACGATATATTTATGGAGTAAAATAAATAATTTAAAAATATTATGTCTAATTTTGAAACCCATTCTTGACTGCTTGGTACTCAAGTTATATGTTATTCTAATTAAAACTATTTTAGTTACTTTCATTTAATTATGTATTCAAAATGACCAATTTTGTTTTTTATTTCATTAAATGTACTAAAACTCGTATTTTTTTATCTATAATTCAATTGTTGGGATCGCCAATTTTTATAATCCCAAATCATGTTTCTTTTATATGATAATCATGTTTTATTAATATTTATAGATTCTATAAGGTAATAACTATGTATTTTTAATCTCACTGATCTCTCGATTAAGTTTACAGTGGAAACTTTCTCTTAGTAAGAGGTTACTGATAGAGGTTACCCCTGGAAGGTTACCGCTGGAAGGTTACCACTGGATGGTTACCGCTGGAAGGTTACCACTGTAAGCTTACCACTAGAAGGTTACCACTAAAAGTAAACTGATAGAGGTTACCAATAGAGGTTACCACTAAGGAACCATACCACTAAGTTATCAATGCGAGCTCACTGATATGAGTCAACTACTCAAAGGTTACTGTTGTAAAGTTACCACTAATGGTTACTGTTATAAGCCTACCGATGAAGCCTACCGTTGAGAGGGATACCGCTACCAGTCTACCGATACCACTCTTCTAATCCATACCTTTTCAATTTCTTAATATTATTCTAATGATCATATTTGGTAAATTTATTTCTTTTGGCATTAATTAATGCTGATTGTAGAAATATCCAGAGACAGTATTTGGAGACAGTACGGGGTATGGGGAAGACCACTTGTAGTTTTCTTATTACTATTGTTAGATCTCAAATATAAAATAAAAGAACAATGGAGGGATGCATGAGATAGATACATTACCCGACTAACCTGAAGAACAAGGATAACTATAACGACCCATACTTTACATACATTTTTAATACTTCAAAAATTGAAGCACACTTATTACAACATATGATAAAACTACAAAGGACCGTATAGGTATAGTGCCTTTAGAAACTGGGAAACATAAACAACTGGTTCATAAATCTTCTACAGTGTCTCCCATTTATTTCATCATATCTAGGGTCCCTTTTAGCATATTCTACTTAATATCCATCTTCCTGACCTGGGGAAAAGAAAACATAAAAGGGTGAGCTCAAATGCTCAACAAGGCAAATAAAGGAAATAAAAATCATATCATATCTTTTTGAAAATCATAACCTGCAAAAGAGATCATAATATCTTAACATGGAACAAATCATAGGAGTGAAAATGAGATCCCCATAATCATAACATAAAACTTGAAACTTTGTGGCATGCACACATAATCATGGAAAATCATTTCTTGTTAGTCATGACTCATCGCCAAGACTATCTTAGTGGACAAAGTCCCTTTCTGAACCGAGTTCACTCCTCGTTTCAGTCCTGTATCACTGAACCGAAATAACCTTCCGTTCCAGCCATGTCTATCTCATGAGATATAAAATCTTTACCCAATGCATTGGAGGGAGATATAGGTCCCACCCATCTTATAATGAATCCTTTCTTATGTGTGCCACATAATCATAAAACATACCTCATCGCATAACACATGAAACAAAAATGGGATTCTTGAAACATCATGACATCATAAATCAATTCATATAAGATAAAGGAATTCATAAAAATAATTCCATCACAACATGATCAAATCAATGTAATAATAGGGATAAAAACAGAACCCTTTATTATCTTAGATGGAAAATAATTTTGAAAATCACTTGAACTCCATTCTTGAGGAAAATATCCTTTCTTCTTCAAAAACATTTTTTCCTTTCATAACATGTCATAAAACTTTAAAATAAAAGAAGTTGATTAAAAATAAACTTGAAAACTTCTAAAGGAAGCTTCTTGGAAACAATGTTTTAAAAATCCATTCATGCCGTATAAGTTAAAAAAAACATTCTTCATACTTTTGTCGGAAAAGTCAAAAAGTACCTCGTACGGAAAAACGACAAAAGATTCCTTTAATATTCTTTACTAAAAACTCACCTAAGGGTAAAATTGGATTTAAACTATTGCAAGTGGATGGAAACAATATTTCATATTGAGGGAACATGGATGTGGATGATAAAATACACCCCAGTAAATACTTACGAATAAACAATCTCGGATAAAAATGAGATTGTGATATTTCCCTTACCTTAGGTCCGATTAGCTTTGTACGTGTCCGAAGCTCCTGTATAATGGTTTAAATAATGTTATTGACTTATTCCAGAATCATACATATTTATATGATATCATATATGGTCATATTATTAGCTTCTTGTTAGTAATATTTCATTGTTACTTGTTACTCGGGTCTTTATAACTTTTTGTTCTTATGCGTGTTTTGTCGAATAAATTCTTATTCTTATCTTTAGGTTATAGATAAATCATTTCCAGAATGGTATTAGTGTATTATATACCATATTCATTCATTCAATTCATTTATATAATCATTATGAAATGAAGATCATGTAGAACGAGTCGCATCACATCGTGGAGACGGTATTCCGTACGTACGCACGAGTGATGATATCATTCCTATGATCGTGGAATTGTATTGGAGTATATATATATTATTTCAGTATCAGTATTACTTCATAATAATCATATTTATTTACTCATTACACCATTATAACCATCCTTGTAAGGTGATGGTGGAAAATAGATTACACCACGGCGTGGAGACGGTATTCCGTACGTACGCACGCGTGGTGATTTCATTTTTCCGTAGGATGGATAGAAGGTGAAATAGGGTTGTTTCATATTTATAATAACATATCAGTATGTAAGTGATACCGATGTTATTACTTTATCATGAAACAACTAAAGAAGAAGAAGTTGAAGAAGAAAGAAATTGAAAAGATCGGTAATGGATATTACCTCTTCTTTGAAACGCCTCTTTGAATCCTCCACTTAAGGAACTAAGATTGGTCTTTGGAGAAGACCAGGACCTCTAGGATTATTCTAGGGAAGTGGAGAGGAGAAAATTGCAGGGGTTGGCCGAGCTTGAGTGCTCAATTTGGTGTGAGGAGGAGGGGGAGGAGGTGCCCTTTTATAAGGGAGGAGAGGGGCACCTTAGGAATATCTCAAAATATTATTTTATATTAAAGTCAAAATCGGTTTATAATGGTTCCAAAGGGTCTTATTTCGAAGATAAAGTGGGGAAGGGTCGAAATCCTATCAACCAATAGGATTTAGACAAGTTTAGGGTATTATTTTAACCTTATCAATTAGATTTAACTCTAAGTTAAATAATTTAACTTTTACCATGTCTTTTTGTTTTCTTTCACTATATGGTTAATACACTTACTATAACATGCCAAACGAACCCCAAATTGTTTATTATTAAAATATATATCTTTATCTAAGTCATTTGGCCGAACCTTAGATTTTTAGGAATAAAATAACAATTAATAATATAATATTTGATTTAAAAACTATTTTGTGTCAATTTTGACACTATTTGATATATGATTTTTGTGAAAGTCATAAAAGAATTATATGTTCGAACCAAGTTGATTAAATCAACATTAATATATCATAGTAACCTATAAAATTAGTTGAATTCATAAAAAGTCTCAAATTACATTTATTTTGGTGTTTATAACATCAATTATGTCAATATTTCATTAATAAGATAATTACTGCATCATCTTTGTGTCATAAATAAATTACATTATTTGATGTCTAAAAATTACAAATAAAATATCATCATGTAGGAAATATTTTTAGCTTTCTAATGAATATTTACAATTGAATTTATCTTATGTATAACCCCATATTAAAAATGATTTACTTATTAAACTTTGATTTTAACTATTTTAACCCTTCTTTAAATAAATTAATAATAAATGTCCTAATCTAATCCAAGTGGGCCTAAATGGTCATATTTTATTCCTAAGTTTGTTTTTGGTCGAATTACACTTGTCCAATAGAATTGGGACATGTGTTAGGGTAATATTAATATCATATTTACCCTTAGTTACCCTATTTACTATTAACCGCGGTAAAAAAAGTAAAAAGTTACTATTCACCAAAAAATTATTTTCATCTCATTGAACCACATTTTAGTCCTTGATATTAACCGTGTCTCTCGGATTTTCGAAATTCCAATCACAGAAGCGGTAAAATTAAGTTTTATGCAAAATTCAGTTTTTAACCTACCACTTAGTGGTTTCACTATTCATCAAAAATTGAAAGTTTTCAGAAAAATACCAAAATTTCACCCTAGGCTAATTTCGATATTCTGAGTCCAAAAATGAAGTCCATTTTGAAAAATAAAATTTACAAAATTTCAAAAAGTGGTTATTACTATTCATAACGGCTAGTTTTAATAGCATATTGTTGTTTAGTGAAACTCGGTATTGCGTACGACGCAAGCTATCGAGGAAGGTCGCGATTGCGTGTAAAGCAAGCCAAGCAAGTGTTGTGTAGAAAAAGATTCCTTTGATGATTTATATAACATAAAAGTCTCGGGTGTTACATTCTACCCCCCTTAAAAAGAATTTCGCCCTCGAAATTCATCACTTTGCAACAAACAAATGAGGATACTTCTCCCTCATCATATCCTCAAGCTCCCATGTAGCTTCTTCAAGTTGGTGGTTTCTCCATAAAACTTTCACCAAGCGAGTGGTCTTGTTTCGTAGGACTTTTTCGCTACGATCCAGAATCTCTATCGGCTGTTCTTCATAAGAAAGATCTTGCTCCAGCGGTAAAACTTCTGATCTGAGTACATGTGAAGGATCTGGTATGTACTTTCTCAGGAGAGATACATGGAATACATCGTGAACTTGAGATAGATTCGGTGGAAGCGCCAATCGGTAAGCTACCTTCCCAACACGATCCAGTATTTCAAAAGGACCGATATATCTAGGGCTCAACTTCCCCTTCTTTCCAAATCTCATAACCCTCTTCCAGGGAGATATTCGTAAGAACACTTTATCACCCACTTCAAACTCTAGGTATTTTCTTCGGTTGTCGGCATAACTTTTCTGTCGACTCTGAGCTGTTCTTATGTGTTGTTGAATAGATCTGACCTTTTCTGCCATTTCATCAACGAGATCAGGTCCTAATAGCTTTCTTTCCCCAACTTCATCCCAGCAAGTTGGAGTCCTGCATTTCTTTCCATAGAGAGCTTCATAAGGAGCCATCTGAATACTGGAGTGAAAGCTATTATTATAAGAAAATTCCACCAAAGGTAGGTGTTGATCCCAACCTCCTTTGAAATCCATAGAGCAAGCTCTCAACATATCTTCTAGGGTTTGAATTGTTCTCTCAGACTGACCGTCTGTCTGGGGATGATAAGCAGTGCTGAAACTCAACTCTGTATCCAGAGTATGCTGAAGACTTCGCCAGAACTTCGAGGTAAATCTCGGATCTCGATCAGATATAATAGAAAGTGGTACTCCATGCAATCTTACCACTTCCTTTACATATATCCTGGCAAGCTGATCTAGAGAGAAATCCTCTCTAATAGGAATGAAGTGTGCAGACTTTGTGAGACGATCAACTATGACCCAGATAGCATTATTGCCTTTGGATGTTTTAGGAAGTCCTGTGACAAAGTCCATAGTGATGTTTTCCCATTTCCATTCGGGTATGGGTAATGGTTGTAACATCCCCTTAGACTTCTGTCTCTCAGCTTTAACTTGTTGACAAACCAAGCATCGAGAGACATATTCAGCAACATCTCTTTTCATGCCATCCCACCAGAAGTACTCTTTCAGGTCCCTATACATCTTCGTGCTTCCAGGATGAATAGAGAATGAAGAACTATGAGCCTCATCCAGCAGCTCTTTCTTTAATTCGGGGATGGGAGGAACACAAACCCGATTCCTGAACTTTATTATCCCATCACAATCAAGGTTGAATTCAGGAACATTTCTCACCTTCTTTTGTAACTCAACATCTTCTTTCTGTGCATCTTTAATCTTCACATGTATAGATGGTTGAACATTCATTTGAGAAAGATAAGATTTTTCCCCTTCCATTATAATTCCAAGATCCATCCTTTGTAAATCCATAAATATTGGATCTTTTGTGATCCTCATCATGGATAAACTAGCATGGTCTTGTCGACTTAATGCATCTGCCACCTTGTTTGCTTTCCCAGGATGGTAATGGATTGAGCAGTCATAATCCTTAATCAGCTCCAACCATCTTCTTTGACGCATATTCAACTCCTTTTATGTGAAAATATACTTTAAACTTTTATGATCAGTATAAATATCACACCTTTCACCATAAAGGTAATGCCTCCAAATCTTTAATGCAAAGATTACCGCAGCCAACTCCAAATCATGTGTTGGGTAATTTTGCTCATGGATTTTCAACTGTCGTGAGGCATAAGCTATCACCATATCATTTTGCATAAGAACACACCCCAATCCCTTCTTGGATGCATCACTGTAGATCATAAACCTTTCTCCACTACAAGGCAGTGTGAGCACAGGTGCACTGGATAACCTTCTTTTCAACTCCTTGAAATTCTCTTCACATTCCTCTGTCCAGACAAACTTAACTCCTTTCCGAGTCAACTTGGTGAGTGGATTAGATAATCGTGAAAAATCTTTTACAAAACGTCGATAATATCCAGCCAAACCAAGAAAACTTCGGATCTCAGTTACTGTTGTTGGTCTCGACCATCTTTCGATAACCTCTGTTTTTGCTGGATCCACAGATATCCCCTCTTTTGAGATTATGTGACCCAAAAATGCAACTTTTTGAAGCCAAAATTCACACTTGGTAAATTTGGCATAAAGCTTCTCCTTTCTCAGGGTCTTCAATATAATTCTCAAGTGATCTTCATGCTCTTCCTTGCTCTTTGAATAGACAAGAATATCGTCTATAAAGACTACCAAGAATTTATCAAGATAGTCTCTAAAGACTCTATTCATTAGATCCATGAAGATATCAGGGGAATTAGTAAGACCAAATGGCATCACTATAAATTCATAGTGTCCATACCTTGTATGGAAAGCCGTCTTTGGTATATCCTCCCTTTTGACCCTTAATTGATGATACCCTGAACGAAGATCAATCTTGGAAAAGTATTGAGCTCCGCGTAGTTGGTCAAATAAGTCATCAATGCGTGGGAGAGGATATTTGTTCTTGATAGTGATCTTGTTAAGTTCTCGATAATCAATGCAGAGTCTCATTGATCCATCTTTCTTCTTAACAAATAGAACAGGTGCTCCCCAAGGTGACGCACTAGGGCGTATGAATCCCTTATCAAGATTCTCTTGGAGTTGCTTCTTCAATTCCTGCAACTCAATTGGGGCCATTCTATAAGGTGTCTTTGAAATAGGCAAAGCACCCGGTACGAGTTCTATTGAAAACTCAACTTCACGATTTGGTGGAAGACCCGGTAATTCCTCCGGAAAGACATCATCAAACTCCCTTACAATGGGCATATTATTAATCGTGAGTTTCTCACCAACCATTTGAGATAAATAACCTTCATTTAGTGGGATAAATACCCATAAGATGGAAGAAATTTCCACTGGAAGGTTATGTTCATCCTTGCATTGGTATACGATCGTAGATTGATCTGGAGTATGAAATGTGACTTCCCTTCTTTGGCAATTGATATGAGCTCCATGTAGAGAAAGCCAATCCATGCCAAGAATCACATCAAATTCCACTAAAGGAAGGATCACAAGATTTGCAGGAAGCACTTTCCCACAAACTTCGATCGGAGAAGAATTATAAACTTTTGATGCGATTGATGTGCCATTAGGTGTTGTCACAGCTAACTCAACATCTAATTGTTGAGGTAGTACGGTGATACCCTTAGAAAAGTCTTCAGAAATAAAAGAGTGGGTGGATCCAGAATCAAATAAAACATTTTCTACTTTAGAGTGGATGGTAAGTGTACCTTTCACCACATCATTATCGTACTCCACATCGCTGATAGAAATTGCATGTGACTTTCCTTTGTCTTTAGCTTTAAGAGTTTGTTGACGTCGACCATCATCATCAACCCTTGGATTTGGGCATTGATTGGCATAATGCCCCATCTCCTTGCACTTGAAACATTGAAGTGTTGTAGGTTCATTCTGTGCATCCCTTCCTTTGTCTGCGTCATTAGACATCTTCTTCCCATTATCACGGCATTCAAATGCCCGATGACCTTCCTTTCCACATTTAAAACATTTACTTGTCCCTTTAAGACTACTCCCTCAATGTTTCTTTCCACACTTTGAGCATAAGGGAAAGTTCATCTTCTTTTCCGTGTGCTCTTTATATTTTTCTTTGAATTCCATCTTCCTCTTCTTATCAAACCCATGTGACTGATGGGTTACTCCAATCTCCATCTCGACTTTGAGAGCACATCGAACGATTTCCTCGTAGCTATTGAAGTCCCTTATGGCTAACGCCCTTCGAAGACTTGGTTTTAAGCCACTAAAGAATCGATCGATCTTACTCTCAGGTTGGATAATAATACCAGAAGCGTACCTTGCAAGTCTTGTAAAATTTGCTTCATAGGTACTAACAGATTCATCATCCCTTTGCTTCAGTTCAAGGAACTCTTTCTCCATCTTTGTTCGGAGAATACGAGGGAAGTACTTATTGAAAAATAAGTTCTTGAACTCGTCCCATTCCATAGACTCAATTTCATCCCTTTGCCTCGTATTCTTAACAAGATTCCACCATTGATCCGCATCTCCTTCCAAACGATACACTGCTAGGATGACTTTATCATGCTCAGAACATTGAAGAACTGAAAATATCTTTTCAGTAGTACTAATCCATTGTTCAGCAACTAATGGATCAGTAGACCCGCTGAAAGATGGTGGACGCTGCCTCATGAAGGATTCAACAGAATGTTGCTCCCTCCTTTGTTCGTTTGGAAATCCTGCATGATTCATAGCTTGAGAAAGTTGTGTGAGCATGGCTACAAGATTTTGCATTCCAGCTCCCATATCGTTTGGTTGCTCCGGGGGACAATCATTGCATTGCCCATCGCATTCCGCATTAACACGGTTCCTTCGGGTTCCAGCCATTGACTAAAACCAAGAATAATAGTGTGAGCAACACTAATTATAATAGGAAACCACATAATTCAGAAAAAAAAAAATTCATGCTTATGGTCTTATCCTAGGTTATTCATGGCCATTTCTAAGATTGTGTTCTATGCTTAGACTTATCCTTAGGGTTCTTACTAAGGCTTTCACATCCTAGTTTCAAAAGGTTGACTATACCTTTCCTCTGATACCAACTATAACGACCCATACTTTACATACATTTTTAATACTTCAAAAATTGAAGCACACTTATTACAACATATGATAAAACTACAAAGGACCGTATAGGTATAGTGCCTTTAGAAACTGGGAAACATAAACAACTGGTTCATAAATCTTCTACAGTGTCTCCCATTTATTTCATCATATCTAGGGTCCCTTTTAGCATATTCTACTTAATATCCATCTTCCTGACCTGGGGAAAAGAAAACATAAAAGGGTGAGCTCAAATGCTCAGCAAGGCAAATAAAGGAAATAAAAATCATATCATATCTTTTTGAAAATCATAACCTGCAAAAGAGATCATAATATCTTAACATGGAACAAATCATAGGAGTGAAAATGAGATCCCCATAATCATAACATAAAACTTGAAACTTTGTGGCATGCACACATAATCATGGAAAATCATTTCTTGTTAGTCATGACTAATCGCCAAGACTATCTTAGTGGACAAAGTCCCTTTCTGAACCGAGTTCACTCCTCGTTTCAGTCCTGTATCACTGAACCGAAATAACCTTCCGTTCCATCCATGTCTATCTCATGAGATATAAAATCTTTACCCAATGCATTGGAGGGAGATATAGGTCCCACCCATCTTATAATTAATCCTTTCTTATGTGTGCCACATAATCATAAAACATACATCATCGCATAACACATGAAACAAAAATGGGATTCTTGAAACATCATGACATCATAAATCAATTCATATAAGATAAAGGAATTCATAAAAATAATTCCATCACAACATGATCAAATCAATGTAATAATAGGGATAAAAATAGAACCCTTTATTATCTTAGATGGAAAATAATTTTGAAAATCACTTGAACTCCATTCTTGAGGAAAATATCCTTTCTTCTTCAAAAACATTTTTTCCTTTCATAACATGTCATACAACTTTAAAATAAAAGAAGTTGATTAAAAATAAACTTGAAAACTTGTAAAGGAAGCTTCTTGGAAACAATGTTTTAAAAATCCATTCATGCCGTATAAGTTAAAAAAAACATTCTTCGTACTTTTGTCGGAAAAGTCAAAAAGTACCTCGTACGGAAAAACGACAAAAGATTCCTTTCATATTCTTTACTAAAAACTCACCTAAGGGTAAAATTGGATTTAAACTATTGCAATTGGATGGAAACAATATTTCATATTGAGGGAACATGGATGTGGATGATAAAATACACCCCAGTAAATACTTACGAATAAACAATCTCGGATAAAAATGAGATTGTGATATTTCCCTTACCTTAGGTCCGATTAGCTTTGTACGTGTCCGAAGCTCCTGTATAATGGTTTAAATAATGTTATTTACTTATTCCAGAATCATACATATTTATATTATATCATATATGGTCATATTATTAGCTTCTTGTTAGTAATATTTCATTGTTACTTGTTACTCGGGTCTTTATAACTTTTTGTTCTTATGCGTGTTTTGTCGAATAAATTCTTATTCTTATCTTTAGGTTATAGATAATTCATTTCCAGAATGGTATTAGTGTATTATATACCATATTCATTCATTCAATTCATTTATATAATCATTATGAAATGAAGATCATGTAGAACGAGTCGCATCACATCGTGGAGACGGTATTCCGTACGTACGCACGAGTGATGATATCATTCCTATGATCGTGGAATTGTATTGGAGTATATATATATTATTTCAGTATCAATATTACTTCATAATAATCATATTTAGTTACTCATTACACCATTATAACCATCCTTGTAAGGTGATGGTGGAAAATAGATTACACCACGGCGTGGAGACGGTATTCCGTACGTACGCACGCGTGGTGATTTCATTTTTCCGTAGGATGGATAGAAGGTGAAATAGGGTTGTTTCATATTTATAATAACATATCAGTATGTAAGTGATACTGATGTTATTACTTTATCATGAAACAACTAAAGAAGAAGAAGTTGAAGAAGAAAGAAATTGAAAAGATCGGTAATGGATATTACCTCTTCTTTGAAACGCCTCTTTGAATCCTCCACTTAAGGAACTAAGATTGGTCTTTGGAGAAGACCAGGACCTCTAGGATTATTCTAGGGAAGTGGAGAGGAGAAAATGGCAGGGGTTGGCCGAGCTTGAGTGCTCAATTTGGTGTGAGGAGGAGGGGGAGGAGGTGCCCTTTTATAAGGGAGGAGAGGGGCACCTTAGGAATATCTCAAAATATTATTTTATATTAAAGTCAAAATCGGTTTATAATGGTTCCAAAGGGTCTTATTTCGAAGATAAAGTGGGGAAGGGTCGAAATCCTATCAACCAATAGGATTTAGACAAGTTTAGGGTATTATTTTAACCTTATCAATTAGATTTAACTCTAAGTTAAATAATTTAACTTTTACCATGTCTTTTTGTTTTCTTTCACTATATGTTTAATAAACTTACTATAACATGCCAAACGAACCCCAAATTGTTTATTATTAAAATATATATCCTTATCTAAGTCATTTGGCCGAACCTTAGATTTTTAGGAATAAAATAACAATTAATAATATAATATTTGATTTAAAAACTATTTTGTGTCAATTTTGACACTATTTGATATATGATTTTTGTGAAAGTCATAAAAGAATTATATGTTCTAACCAAGTTGATTAAATCAACATTAATATATCATAGTAACCTATAAAATTAGTTGAATTCATAAAAAGTCTCAAATTACATTTAGTTTGGTGTTTATAACATCAATTATGTCAATATTTCATTAATAAGATAATTACTGCATCATCTTTGTGTCATAAATAAATTACATTATTTGATGTCTAAAAATTACAAATAAAATATAATCATGTAGGAAATCTTTTTATCTTTCTAATGAATATTTACAATTGAATTTATCTTATGTATAACCCCATATTAAAAATGATTTACTTATTAAACTTTGATTTTAACTATTTTAACCCTTCTTTAAATAAATTAATAATAAATGTCCTAATCTAATCCAAGTGGGCCTAAATGGTCATATTTTATTCCTAAGTTTGTTTTTGGTCGAATTACACTTGTCAAATAGAATTAGGACATGTGTTAGGGTAATATTAATATCATATTTACCCTTAGTTACCCTATTTACTATTAACCGCGGTAAAAAAAGTAAAAAGTTACTATTCACCAAAAAATTATTTTCATCTCATTGAACCACATTTTAGTCCTTGATATTAACCGTGTCTCTCGGATTTTCGAAATTCCAATCACAGAAGCGGTAAAATTAAGTTTTATGCAAAATTCAGTTTTTAACCTACCACTTAGTGGTTTCACTAATCATCAAAAATTGAAAGTTTTCAGAAAAATACCAAAATTTCACCCTAGGCTAATTTCGATATTCTGAGTCCAAAAATGAAGTCCATTTTGAAAAATAAAATTTATAAAATTTCAAAAAGTGGTTATTACTATTCATAACGGCTAGTTTTAATAGCATATTGTTGTTTAGTGAAACTCGGTATTGCGTACGACGCAAGCTATCGAGGAAGGTCGTGATTGCGTGTAAAGCAAGCCAAGCAAGTGTTGTGTAGAAAAAGATTCCTTTGATGATTTATATAACATAAAAGTCTCGGGTGTTACATTCTACCCCCCTTAAAAAGAATTTCGCCCTCGAAATTCGTCACTTTGCAACAAACAAATGAGGATACTTCTCCCTCATCATATCCTCAAGCTCCCATGTAGGTTCTTCAAGTTGGTGGTTTCTCCATAAAACTTTCACCAAGCGAGTGGTCTTGTTTCGTAGGACTTTTTCGCTACGATCCAGAATCTCTATCGGCTGTTCTTCATAAGAAAGATCTTGCTCCAGCGGTAAAACTTCTGAGCTGAGTACATGTGAAGGATCTGGTATGTACTTTCTCAGGAGAGATACATGGAATACATCGTGAACTTGAGATAGATTCGGTGGAAGCGCCAATCGGTAAGCTACCTTCCCAACACGATCCAGTATTTCAAAAGGACCGATATATCTAGGGCTCAACTTCCCCTTCTTTCCAAATCTCATAACCCTCTTCCAGGGAGATATTCGTAAGAACACTTTATCACCCACTTCAAACTCTAGGTCTTTTCTTCGGTTGTCGGCATAACTTTTCTGTCGACTCTGAGCTGTTCTTATGTGTTGTTGAATAGATCTGACCTTTTCCGCCATTTCATCAACGAGATCAGGTCCTAATAGCTTTCTTTCCCCAACTTCATCCCAGCAAGTTGGAGTCCTGCATTTCTTTCCATAGAGAGCTTCATAAGGAGCCATCTGAATACTGGAGTGAAAGCTATTATTATAAGAAAATTCCACCAAAGGTAGGTGTTGATCCCAACCTCCTTTGAAATCCATAGAGCAAGCTCTCAACATATCTTCTAGGGTTTGAATTGTTCTCTCAGACTGACCGTCTGTCTGGGGATGATAAGCAGTGCTGAAACTCAACTCTGTATCCAGAGTATGCTGAAGACTTCTCCAGAACTTCGAGGTAAATCTCGGATCTCGATCAGATATAATAGAAAGTGGTACTCCATGCAATCTTACCACTTCCTTTACATATATCCTGGCAAGCTGATCTAGAGAGAAATCCTCTCTAATAGGAATGAAGTGTGCAGACTTTGTGAGACGATCAACTATGACCCAGATAGTATTATTGCCTTTGGATGTTTTAGGAAGTCCTATGACAAAGTCCATAGTGATGTTTTCCCATTTCCATTCGGGTATGGGTAATGGTTGTAACATCCCCTTAGACTTCTGTCTCTCAGCTTTAACTTGTTGACAAACCAAGCATCGAGAGACATATTCAGCAACATCTCTTTTCATTCCATCCCACCAGAAGTACTCTTTCAGGTCCCTATACATCTTCGTGCTTCCAGGATGAATAGAGAATGAAGAACTATGAGCCTCATCCAGCAGCTCTTTCTTTAATTCGGGGATGGGAGGAACACAAACCCGATTCCTGAACTTTATTATCCCATCACAATCAAGGTTGAATTCAGGAACATTTCTCACCTTCTTTTGTAACTCAACATCTTCTTTCTGTGCATCTTTAATCTTCACATGTATAGATGGTTGAACATTCATTTGAGAAAGATAAGATTTTTCCCCTTCCATTATAATTCCAAGATCCATCCTTTGTAAATCCATAAATATTGGATCTTTTGTGATCCTCATCATGGATAAACTAGCATGGTCTTGTCGACTTAATGCATCTGCCACCTTGTTTGCTTTCCCAGGATGGTAATGGATTGAGCAGTCATAATCCTTAATCAGCTCCAACCATCTTCTTTGACGCATATTCAACTCCTTTTGTGTGAAAATATACTTTAAATTTTTATGATCAGTATAAATATCACACCTTTCACCATAAAGGTAATGCCTCCAAATCTTTAATGCAAAGATTACCACAGCCAACTCCAAATCATGTGTTGGGTAATTTTGCTCATGGATTTTCAACTGTCGTGAGGCATAAGCTATCACCATATCATTTTGCATAAGAACACACCCCAATCCCTTCTTGGATGCATCACTGTAGATCACAAACCTTTCTCCACTACAAGGCAGTGTGAGCACAGGTGCACTGGATAACCTTCTTTTCAACTCCTTGAAATTCTCTTCACATTCCTCTGTCCAGACAAACTTAACTCCTTTCCGAGTCAACTTGGTGAGTGGATTAGATAATCGTGAAAAATCTTTTACAAAACGTCGATAATATCCAGCCAAACCAAGAAAACTTCGGATCTCAGTTACTGTTGTTGGTCTCGACCATCTTTCGATAACCTCTGTTTTTGCTGGATCCACAGATATCCCCTCTTTTGAGATTATGTGACCCAAAAATGCAACTTTTTGAAGCCAAAATTCACACTTGGTAAATTTGGCATAAAGCTTCTCCTTTCTCAGGGTCTTCAATATAATTCTCAAGTGATCTTCATGCTCTTCCTTGCTCTTTGAATAGACAAGAATATCGTCTATAAAGACTACCAAGAATTGATCAAGATAGTCTCTAAAGACTCTATTCATTAGATCCATGAAGATAGCAGGGGCATTAGTAAGACCAAATGGCATCACTATAAATTCATAGTGTCCATACCTTGTACGGAAAGCCGTCTTTGGTATATCCTCCCTTTTGACCCTTAATTGATGATACCCTGAACGAAGATCAATCTTGGAAAAGTATTGAGCTCCGCGTAGTTGGTCAAATAAGTCATCAATGCGTGGGAGAGGATATTTGTTCTTGATAGTGATCTTGTTAAGTTCTCGATAATCAATGCAGAGTCTCATTGATCCATCTTTCTTCTTAACAAATAGAACAGGTGCTCCCCAAGGTGACGCACTAGGGCATATGAATCCCTTATCAAGATTCTCTTGGAGTTGCTTCTTCAATTCCTGCAACTCAATTGGGGCCATTCTATAAGGTGTCTTTGAAATAGGCAAAGCACCCGGTACGAGTTCTATTGAAAACTCAACTTCACGATTTGGTGGAAGACCCGGTAATTCCTCCGGAAAGACATCATCAAACTCCCTTACAATGGGCATATTCTTAATCGTGAGTTTCTCACCAACCATTTGAGATAAATAACCTTCATTTAGTGGGATCAATACCCATAAGATGGAAGAAATTTCCACTGGAAGGTTATGTTCATCCTTGCATTGGTATACGATCGTAGATTGATCTGGAGTATGAAATGTGACTTCCCTTCTTTGGCAATTTATATGAGCTCCATGTAGAGAAAGCCAATCCATGCCAAGAATCACATCAAATTCCACTAAAGGAAGGATCACAAGATTTGCAGGAAGCACTTTCCCACAAACTTCGATCGGAGAAGAATTATAAACTTTTGATGCGATTGATGTGCCATTAGGTGTTGTCACAGCTAACTCAACATCTAATTGTTGAGGTAGTATGGTGATACCCTTAGAAAAGTCTTCAGAAATAAAAGAGTGGGTGGATCCAGAATCAAATAAAACATTTGCTACTTTAGAGTGGATGGTAAGTGTACCTTTCACCACATCGTTATCGTACTCCACATCGCTGATAGAAATTGCATGTGACTTTCCTTTGTCTTTAGCTTTAAGAGTTTGTTGACGTCGACCATCATCATCAACCCTTGGATTTGGGCATTGATTGGCATAATGCCCCATCTCCTTGCACTTGAAACATTGAAGTGTTGTAGGTTCATTCTGTGTATCCCTTCCTTTGTTTGCGTCATTAGACATCTTCTTCCCATTATCGCGGCATTCAAATGCCCGATGACCTTCCTTTCCACATTTAAAACATTTACTTGTCCCTTTAAGACAACTCCCTCCATGTTTCTTTCCACACTTTGAGCATAAGGGAATGTTCATCTTCTTTTCCGTGTGCTCTTTAGATTTTTCTTTGAATTCCATCTTCCTCTTCTTATCAAACCCATGTGACTGATGGGTTACTCCAATCTCCATCTCGACTTTGAGAGCACATCGAACGATTTCCTCGTAGCTATTGAAGTACCTTATGGCTAACGCCCTTCGAAGACTTGGTTTTAAGCCACTAAAGAATCGATCGATCTTACTCTTAGGTTGGATAATAATACCAGAAGCGTACCTTGCAAGTCTTGTAAAATTTGCTTCATAGGTACTAACAGATTCATCATCCCTTTGCTTCAGTTCAAGGAACTCTTTCTCCATCTTTGTTCGGAGAATACGAGGGAAGTACTTATTGAAAAATAAGTTCTTGAACTCGTCCCATTCCATAGACTCAATTTCATCCCTTTGCCTCGTATTCTTAACAAGATTCCACCATTGATCCGCATCTCCTTCCAAACGATACACTGCTAGGATGACTTTATCATGCTCAGAACATTAAAGAACTGAAAATATCTTTTCAGTAGTACTAATCCATTGTTCAGCAACTAATGGATCAGTAGACCCGCTGAAAGATGGTGGACGCTGCCTCATGAAGGATTCAACAGAATGTTGCTCCCTCCTTTGTTCGTTTGGAAATCCTGCATGATTCATAGCTTGAGAAAGTTGTGTGAGCATGGCTACAAGATTTTGCATTCCAGCTCCCATATCGTTTGGTTGCTCAGGGGGACAATCATTGCATTTCCCATCGCATTCCGCATTAACACGGTTCCTTCGGGTTCCAGCCATTGACTAAAACCAAGAAGAATAGTGTGAGCAACACTAATTATAATAGGAAACCACATAATTCAGAAAAAAAAAATTCATGCTTATGGTCTTATCCTAGGTTATTCATGGCCATTTCTAAGATTGTGTTCTATGATTAGACTTATCCTTAGGGTTCTTACTAGGGCTTTCACATCCTAGTTTCCAAAGGTTGACTATACCTTTCCTCTGATACCAAATATAACGACCCATACTTTACATACATTTTTAATACTTCAAAAATTGAAGCACACTTATTACAACATATGATAAAACTACAAAGGACCGTATAGGTATAGTGCCTTTAGAAACTGGGAAACATAAACAACTGGTTCATAAATCTTCTACAGTGTCTCCCATTTATTTCATCATATCTAGGGTCCCTTTTAGCATATTCTACTTAATATCCATCTTCCTGACCTGGGGAAAAGAAAACATAAAAGGGTGAGCTCAAATTCTCAGCAAGGCAAATAAAGGAAATAAAAATCATATCATATCTTTTTGAAAATCATAACCTGCAAAAGAGATCATAATATCTTAACATGGAACAAATCATAGGAGTGAAAATGAGATCCCCATAATCATAACATAAAACTTGAAACTTTGTGGCATGCACACATAATCATGGAAAATCATTTCTTGTTAGTCATGACTCATCGCCAAGACTATCTTAGTGGACAAAGTCCCTTTCTGAACCGAGTTCACTCCTCGTTTCAGTCCTGTATAACTGAACCGAAATAACCTTCCGTTCCAGCCATGTCTATCTCATGAGATATAAAATCTTTACCCACTGAATTGGAGGGAGATATAGGTCCCACCCATCTTATAATGAATCCTTTCTTATGTGTGCCACATAATCATAAAACATACATCATCGCATAACACATGAAACAAAAATGGAATTCTTGAAACATCATGACATCATAAATCTATTCATATAAGATAAATGAATTCATAAAAATAATTCCATCACAACATGATCAAATCAATGTAATAATAGGGATAAAAACAGAACCCTTTATTATCTTAGATGGAAAATAATTTTGAAAATCACTTGAACTCCATTCTTGAGGAAAATATCCTTTCTTCTTCAAAAACATTTTTTCCTTTCATAACATGTCATACAACTTTAAAATAAAAGAAGTTGATTAAAAATAAACTTGAAAACTTGTAAAGGAAGCTTCTTGGAAACAATGTTTTAAAAATCCATTCATGCCGTATAAGTTAATAAAAACATTCTTCGTACTTTTGTCGGAAAAGTCAAAAAGTACCTCGTACGGAAAAACGACAAAAGATTCCTTTCATATTCTTTACTAAAAACTCACCTAAGGGTAAAATTGGATTTAAACTATTGCAAGTGGATGGAAACAATATTTCATATTTAGGGAACATGGATGTGGATGATAAAATACACCCCAGTAAATACTTACGAATAAACAATCTCGGATAAAAATGAGATTGTGATATTTCCCTTACCTTAGGTCCGATTAGCTTTGTACGTGTCCGAAGCTCCTGTATAATGGTTTAAATAATGTTATTGACTTATTCCAGAATCATACATATTTATATGATATCATATATGGTCATATTATTAGCTTCTTGTTAGTAATATTTCATTGTTACTTGTTACTCGGGTCTTTATAACTTTTTGTTCTTATGCGTGTTTTGTCGAATAAATTCTTATTCTTATCTTTAGGTTATAGATAATTCATTTCCAGAATGGTATTAGTGTATTATATACCATATTCATTCATTCAATTCATTTATATAATCATTATGAAATGAAGATCATGTAGAACGAGTCGCATCACATCGTGGAGACGGTATTCCGTACGTACGCACGAGTGATGATATCATTCCTATGATCGTGGAATTGTATTGGAGTATATATATATTATTTAAGTATCAATATTACTTCATAATAATCATATTTAGTTACTCATTACACCATTATAACCATCCTTGTAAGGTGATGGTGGAAAATAGATTACACCACGGCGTGGAGACGGTATTCCGTACGTACGCACACGTGGTGATTTCATTTTTCCGTAGGATGGATAGAAGGTGAAATAGGGTTGTTTCATATTTATAATAACATATCAGTATGTAAGTGATACTGATGTTATTACTTTATCATGAAACAACTAAAGAAGAAGAAGTTGAAGAAGAAAGAAATTGAAAAGATCGGTAATGGATATTACCTCTTCTTTGAAACGCCTCTTTGAATCCTCCACTTAAGGAACTAAGATTGGTCTTTGGAGAAGACCAGGACCTCTAGGATTATTCTAGGGAAGTGGAGAGGAGAAAATGGCAGGGGTTGGCCGAGCTTGAGTGCTCAATTTGGTGTGAGGAGGAGGGGGAGGAGGTGCCCTTTTATAAGGGAGGAGAGGGGCACCTTAGGAATATCTCAAAATATTATTTTATATTAAAGTCAAAATCGGTTTATAATGGTTACAAAGGGTCTTATTTCGAAGATAAAGTGGGGAAGGGTCGAAATCCTATCAACCAATAGGATTTAGACAAGTTTAGGGTATTATTTTAACCTTATCAATTAGATTTAACTCTAAGTTAAATAATTTAACTTTTACCATGTCTTTTTGTTTTCTTTCACTATATGGTTAATACACTTACTATAACATGCCAAACGAACCCCAAATTGTTTATTATTAAAATATATATCCTTATCTAAGTCATTTGGCCGAACCTTAGATTTTTGGGAATAAAATAACTGTAACACCCCAAGCTTCCACGGTACGTTTCCCTTCGAATAATGCGAAAGCGTGTATTGTACGCAACCTCGAGTTCTAACACACACCACAACTAATTAAACTAGCCGTTGTGAATAGTAATACCTACTTTTTGAAATCATATATATTCAATATTTCAAAATGGACTTCATTTTGAGATTCGGAATATCAAAATTAGCCTTGGGTGAAATTTTGGTACATTTCGGATAACTTTCATATTTTGATGAATAGTGAAAATTACTAAATTTTAATTAAAAACAACTTTTTTAATCAAAATAATTAATAGTGATAAATTATGAATTTGAGTGGTTTTAAAGTATATTTAGAATATATTTTTACCATTTAATATAATGTTGGTCATTGGACATAATTTTACAATTAAACCGAACATAAACAAGTGTCAATCTTTTGATAGTTATTATCTCTTAAAAACACGCTTTTTGTTTTGACAGCGGGAATTAATTTTAAATTAATTTCTGCCACTTATGTGTTTTGAATTTAGGAAAATGGATTCCATATTTGGAATCAGGATGTTCAAATTGTGTAAATAGGTAACTTTTATTTTTAGACATTTTGAATAATTACTGCGGTAAATATTTTATTTACCATGGTTAAAGGGTAAATCCGGTAAATAAGGGTTAAAAAATAATATTATAATAATAAAAAATTACCCTAAAACGTGTCCTAACCTTATTGGTGAACACATACCCGACCATGGGCATCCTTGGGTCAATTTGGGGACCCCTTGGAGCCACTTGTATGTGGTAGGGACACATTATATTAATAAAGTTAAAATAAAAATAAAAATGGCATAAGCTTACATCTTTTAGAAGAACAATTTTTACATAGGTCTATACATGTTGGATTTTCGATTATAAATATTCATTAGAAAGCTAAAAAGATTTCCTACATGATGATATTTTATTTATAATTTTTAGACATCAAATAAGTTAAATTATTAATGACACAATAATGATACAATGTTTACCTCATTAATAAATCATTTAAATAAATAAGATTATAATGATTAAAATATTATCTAAAACCTGTCCAATTCTTATTGGTTGATGTTATTTAGAATATGAGTCATCTTATCTTCGACCTCAATGATTTTTGGACCATTATAAACCGAATACAAATATATTATAAAGTAATACTTTCACACTTTCCTAAAGAGCCCCTCCTCTCCCTTATAAAAGGAGACCACTTCTACTCATTTCTTCACACCTCTCAAGCCACTTGGCTCGTCCAAACTCTGCCCAACTAAGCTCCCCACATCCCTCTACTCCTCCTTGAAGCTTCCCCTTAGGCAGAAAGCATTTCAAGAAGTCCTTTGGTTCCAACCAAAGTGAGTTACCTAAATTAAAGGTAACGATTTCTCTTAAATTATTTTCATTTATTTTGCTTCTCCAACCCCAAAAATCTTTTTATTTCCCTTCTTTTGTAACAACACCAGTATCCTCAATATACTAGGGTGTTGTTATAAGAAGTATTCAAACTACACATACACACAACTCCATCTAATGGATGATGAACATAATGTTTCTGTGGATGGCAAATTAACGCCTCACGAAACGATGATTGTTCAAATACATCTTACCGCCTCTCATGGTGGCCATTATGATGGAACTATAATTAAATATGATATTAATGATATATATTTTATATATAAGCTTCTGTAATTCCATTTTATTTCATACCATTATTCGTTTCATGTTGTATATACATACGATAATTTCATTTGAGGAAGTGCGGACTACCGCCCCCTTAAAATGATATGACTCGTTCATACCACACATGGAACGTATAAAGGATGGTGTTAATGAACTTAAGTAACATATATAAAATATTATATTATACTGGAATAGTAATATACCTATGTATCATTTGGATTCGATTCTTTTAAAATAAAAATTAAATGGAAGTAGCGTTCGTGCATACGTATGGACTACCGTCTCCACGAACGCGATGAGATTCATTATCCATCGTATCCATTAAAGTATAATTATAATTTAATGATTTAAAAATGATGTTTAAGGACTTGATATCATTCTGGATATTAATAAGATACAACAAACATGACTTATGTAACAAAACATATAAAAGAAAATGAGTAAGTTAACACCCGAAACGGCGTTAATACTAAGATATTATTAACAAATCAATGTTAAAAGATAATATATGATATCATATTAAAGTAAATGATTCTTGTATTATTCAATAACAATTATTTCACCATTATACAGGAGGTAAACCTACCATCGACCAAGGAAAAAGTACAAAGTAAGGGATTCTCTTATCTCACTTTCAATTCCGTGAGATTTCCATTGTTCGCTACTAAATTATTGAAATTGGTGTATTGTGTACTTCCATTTGATATATATTATCATGATTCACTTTATATTCATGTTATTCTGTAAATCATTTGGTGGTTATTAACTTTTGGCCATGCGACTCATTTGATTAACGTGGTAAGGGGTTTCTTGTCTCACTTTTAATTCTGTGAGAATTCCATTGATCACCACTTAATTATTGCATGTGGTGTATGTGTACTACCCATGATTGTATTCATTGTGTAATATACTTTATTTTATGAGTATTTACATCATCATGGTATGATCTTTCTTTCATGGGTGTTTGTTTCTTAAGTTACCTAATCAATAAGGGAATTTGAGATTTCAATTTCCACTCATTTGGCTTTACGCATATTTCAAGATTATGTGTGGAATCACTATTCATTTGATTATGTCATAATTTCCACTCCCCTTACTGTGGATATAAGTTTGATACACATAATCACTCCATTGATAATTCTCAATTCATTGATATGAATTTATAAGAGTAATTTTAACTCATTCTCCATTTGTTGAGTTAAACATCCAATTCGTTGGTATTGTTTTTACAAGAATATGTGTGAATATACTTTGATTGATTTACACTGAATATCCAATCATATTTAGTGTATTTATATTTGTCACACATAATTATGTCGTTGATTTATCCTTAACCTAAGGATACGGCCTTTATGAGAGATTTCATCTCAATTTACATTCCATTGAGACTTCTTTGTTGATATACACCAAATCACTTTTATGTGGTGTATATAATGTACTTTGACATAGTATATCATGAATCCCTTTATTCTCATGATATTACAATGTTTTGATTACCTCAATTATTTGTATTCAAGTGTCTCTTTTGGTTAGAATCTCTAACTAAAATACCATTTTTAAATGTTTTAAAGACTTATTCTTCTAAATCTTGCTCATTAATGTCCATATTTTAAAAATGGTTTTAAGGATTTATTTATATGGACATTAAAGTTTTAAAATTAAAAATCCTTTTAAAAAGTTTCAAAGTGGTATGGGACACTTTGATTCAAAAATCTATTTTTAAATGGCTTTTTGACAAATAGTGTGACTTTTAAATGATTTCAAGAAAAGGGGGATATTTCTCTCAAATAGTTTTGATGATTATTTTCATCTATGTCAACATCCTTCATTATTCTTGATTGAGGTTAATGTGATACAATACAATCTTCCATATTGTATCGAATGAGTTATGTTTGACTGTGGATGTGCTATTTTTATACCAGTCAAGGTTTGTGGTAAAAGTATTGACATTTCGTATGCTAGTTTCAATACGAATGTTTATTTTATGCTTAAAACTATTCATATGAGGAATTCATTGGACTTAATAAGTGACGGGTGGAGCCCGCTATAGCTCCTCGATGCATCGGTAGGTCTCATGAGACAAACTAGTGTCTTGGCACAAGGCCTTGACAAAATCTTATTTGTAGTCTTGGCACGAGGCCTTGACTATGTGGTTATGATAGTCTGGCATTATGCATTCCATCATTATGAAAGTGGTTATTGATATTGCATGTGATCATTCGACTAGTAGAATATCCATGTGAGTAAGTAAATGGCATTATTTCATTTTACCTTTTCCATTTTATGCTGAAGTTCAAGTTTAAAAGGCTTTTGTTTTAGTTATAAATTGCCTTAAGTGTTTATGCTTATTTATGAAAGCTTCTGCTATAATGTTATCCTTACTGAGCATCCGAGCTCACCCCTTTCAATGTTTTATTTTTTTTTTCCCAGGATTATGAAGAAGTAATTTATGAATGACCTGCAGGGATAGTATGAGGGGATATGGAGACAAGATGTTTTTTTTTATGATGTAATGTAAAAAATTTATGGATGTATCTAGTTATTCCAAGGCTACTAAACTAATCGGTCTTTCGAGACTTGATCTTTCTCATGATCATGCCAATGTTATGTAATAATGCACCGACTCTGGGTAACTAGGGTCGGGGCGTTACAGTTGGTATCAGAGGAAGTTTAGTACAAACCTTGGAAGCTAGATTTAGATAAACTCTGATTAGAGCACGCAAACCTAAGATGAACTTTGAGGATTAGTATAGAAGAACATCCTAGAATTTTGGTATTGTAGATATTTTGTGAGTTTTCCGAGCAATACATCCCTGTCTGGATACGAGCAGGTAGAGGCGGCTCTGGCACAGATGTACCTAGGGGTAAAACCCGAAAACACCGCTTTGAGCTAGACTCGAAAGGGAACTGGTGCACGACAACGGGCCTTGCTGCACTCTTGGTTACGACACTCCCGGGGGATATGCTTTGGTAAATTCACAAGATTAGTATAAACCATTATTAAGGGAATACAAAAAAAATGCCCCTAAGAATATATGTCGGCAAATAGATAGTGGATAACCTAGATTTTAACATAGCGTACCCCAAGTTAGGATATATTGTTCAATTACAAGATTATCCTATTATGTCTATTTTTTTTACATTGTTATTAGATAAGTATTCAAAAAACCCTAATTGTATTTTCTTTTGTTAGTTGAAACATGGAGGGAGCAAGATCACGAACAACTCTTCTCTCTCTTCCTGAAGAACTACTTACAATTATTATCCAGAAGTCATGCGCAGACGATGTTGAAACTTTTTCAAATGTCCAAGTTACATGCAAACAACTTTATGAGACATCCAATACCTCTAGCATTGCACGATTCTTTCAAGGATCAAGTACCGACTATGGGATAATTTTGCGCTCTCAACTTTCTTACCACGCTAAGCGTGGGAAGTGCCATCAGGGTCTTTTCAAATTATTCACTTTATCTCAAAATTACGATGCACTAAATGATTTTCTAGATGCTGCAGAAGAGGGAGACCTTCGAGCAGCCTATATGTATCAAATTATATATTTATGCCTTTTGGGATATACGAAAACTGATTTACCAAAACCTTATTTTGAAATATTTGAAGATGAATCAGTGAGAATTTTTCTAAAAAAACATGTTAAAGACGATGTCTCAAAATTATATATAAGAAATACCTATTTTTTTATGATGCATCGATGCTTCCATCGATATAATCCAAAATGGATGAGGAGTTTTTGGGTAAAGGAAGTAGATGATTTTGAAAAATTCCTGAGGTACCATTGTGACACATGAACGCATTCTACCAAAAGTCAAATCCGCCTAGTCTCTCCAGAGTTCATGTTGTGATCCACATACCTCTAGTGACAAAATACATGCCTGACCCAATGCATGTACTCACCTATGAAGAATTATAACTGGAACTCGATCTATCTTATTATGAAGAGCCTATCAGAATTCTTCATACCAAAGATCAAGTGTTGAGAAATCGGATGACTTGTCTGGTAAAAGATCTATGGAGAAATCATAAGATGGAAGAGGTAATGTGGGAACCCGAGGAACATATGATGAAGAACCTATGTGGAAATAAATGGATGGTGAAATGTTTAAAAGTGTTAGTGCTCTTTATTGATGGGATTACTTTGGAATAATTTTCTCTTGTATGTGTAAACCTGCAATTTATCATGTGAAAATGATATCTGAGGAAGAATTATCTTTTCTGTTGCGGATATAGTTATAAATAACCATTTGGTCTTATATGATCATTGGGTTTGAGGAAATTATAAGTTATTATAATTTGGGATGAAAATGCAAGGTATGCTATAATATTTGTGGTTAAATTATGTTATTTTGAGGAATTTATCTCATTTTGGTAATATTATAAAATATATTTTTTTGAAAAAGGACAACACGTAGACCATGTGACAACCCGTCGCGTCGGACAAAGTTGTGGGAATCGAACCCACAACCAAAGTGCGATTGGGATTTATCGCCTACCACTGGACTACGTGAAGTCCCTGGTTAGTGTGACTATTTTTTTTGTTAAATGATTTTATTGATCAATAATAAGATGATTTGGGTTCTTATGTCTTATCAAATGAATACCCTTGGTATAGGAAAATGATTTGGTGATTAAGTGATAAATGTTATTTTGGAAGATGTTCGCTTTGTTGGGAACACTATATGCCCAAGGAAAATAGAATACAATGGGGTTTCATTTGTAGAGTAATGGTGGATTTTTATCTATGTTTTTATTGTTGATTTATAGTGATTTGGGTTATTTATGGAAATGATTAACCTATAACAGAGAATATGTGATGATGTTAATTACTTTTAAGTATGTGACTTTAAGAGTATTTGATGTCATTTGGAGATACAATGTAACATGGGAGACTACATAATCAAATTCTTCTATGATTTGGGTTTCAATATTAGTTTGGATTATATTAAAGGATTTTAAGGACAATTGGTTATTGAGTGGTATCTATTTAACTTTGGGGTATTGTTGGTTTAATTTTAGAAATTAAGATAGTGCATATTTATCTCAATGAATATCCTTTTGGGGGATCATTAGATAATTCACTTACCATTTTGGTTTTGATTAATCTTCAAAGACAATGTAAATATATGGTTTATCCTGCATGGATCATGTGATTCTATAGAAGTTTATTCTAGCTCTTCCAGTGTGACCAAGTCTTCTTGAATACTCATCGTTTAAAAAAAATTGAGTTAGTGGTGGAAATTTATTAAAGAATGAAAATCTACTTAAAATGTAAGTATATCTCATAATGTTCTTAGTCAATATCATAAATGAATTCCTCTTCCTTATGTAATGTAACTTAAAAAAATGTTGTCCGTTTACTTTCCTACTAGGAGACTAATGGTCGTTTGTCCCAACACAAGTTTGTGGTTTTCTCATTGTTAAATTTCTCCTGATCATGATTTCTATCCCTCTCCATCAGAACTTGACACTTAGTTTATCATCCATATCCATGTTTTCTTACATGGAATCCTAGTATGGGTTATCTTGGATGACCCTTATACCTCTCTTTCTTTCTTTTAAAGTGATAGTTTTATTGACTCTTTTTCCAATGTGGGACTTTCCATTATATTCCCAAGCAAAATTTTAAAAATTGCGAGGACGCAATTTATTGAAGGAGGGTAGAATGTAACACCCCAAGCTTCCACGGTACGTTTCCCTTCGAATAATGCGAAAGCGTGTATTGTACGCAACCTCGAGTTCTAACACACACCACAACTAATTAAACTAGCCGTTGTGAATAGTAATACCTACTTTTTGAAATCATATATATTCAATATTTTAAAATGGACTTCATTTTTAGATTCGGAATATCAAAATTAGCCTTGGGTGAAATTTTGGTACATTTCGGATAACTTTCATATTTTGATGAATAGTGAAAATTGCTAAATTTTAATTAAAAACAACTTTTTTAATCAAAATAATTAATAGTGATAAATTATGAATTTGAGTGGTTTTAAAGTATATTTAGAATATATTTTTACCATTTAATATAATGTTGGTCATTGGACATAATTTTACAATTAAACCGAACATAAACAAGTGTCAATCTTTTGATAGTTATTATCTCTTAAAAACACGCTTTTTGTTTTGACAGCGGGAATTAATTTTAAATTAATTTCTGCCACTTCTGTGTTTTGAATTTAGGAAAATGGATTCCATATTTGGAATCAGGATGTTCAAATTGTGTAAATAGGTAACTTTTATTTTTAGACATTTTGAATAATTACTGCGGTAAATATTTTATTTACCATGGTTAAAGGGTAAATCCGGTAAATAAGGGTTAAAAAATAATATTATAATAATAAAAAATTACCCTAAAACGTGTCCTAACCTTATTGGTGAACACATACCCGACCATGGGTATCCTTGGGTCAATTTGGGGACCCCTTGGAGCCACTTGTATGTGGTAGGGACACATTATATTAATAAAGTTAAAATAAAAATAAAAATGGCATAAGCTTACATCTTTTAGAAGACCAATTTTTACATAGGTCTATACATGTTGGATTTTCGATTATAAATATTCATTAGAAAGCTAAAAAGATTTCCTACATGATGATATTTTATTTATAATTTTTAGACATCAAATAAGTTAAATTATTAATGACACAATAATGATGCAATGTTTACCTCATTAATAAATCATTTAAATAAATAAGATTATAATGATTAAAATATTATCTAAAACCTGTCCAATTCTTATTGGTTGATGTTATTTAGAATATGAGTCATCGTATATTCGACCTCAATGATTTTTGGACCATTATAAACCGAATACAAATATATTATAAAGTAATACTTTCACACTTTCCTAAAGAGCCCCTCCTCTCCCTTATAAAAGGAGACCACTTCTACTCATTTCTTCACACCTCTCAAGCCACTTGGCTCGTCCAAACTCTGCCCAACTAAGCTCCCCACATCCCTCTCCTCCTCCTTGAAGCTTCCCCTTAGGCAGAAAGCATTTCAAGAAGTCCTTTGGTTCCAACCAAAGTGAGTTACCTAAATTAAAGGTAACGATTTCTCTTAAATTATTTTCATTTATTTTGCTTCTCCAACCCCAAAAATCTTTTTATTTCCCTTCTTTTGTAACAACACCAGTATCCTCAATATACTAGGATGTTGTTATAAGAAGTATTCAAACTACACATACACACAACTCCATCTAATGGATGATGAACATAATGTTTCTGTGGATGGCAAATTAACGCCTCACGAAACGATGATTGTTCAAATACATCTTACCGCCTCTCATGGTGGCCATTATGATGGAACTATAATTAAATATGATATTAATGATATATATTTTATATATAAGCTTCTGTAATTCCATTTTATTTCATACCATTATTCGTTTCATGTTGTATATACATACGATAATTTCATTTGAGGAAGTGCGGACTACCGCCCCCTTAAAATGATATGACTCGTTCATACCACACATGGAACGTATAAAGGATGGTGTTAATGAACTTAAGTAACATATATAAAATATTATATTATACTGGAATAGTAATATACCTATGTATCATTTGGATTCGATTCTTTTAAAATAAAAATTAAATGGAAGTAGCGTTCGTGCGTACGTATGGACTACCGTCTCCACGAACGCGATGAGATTCATTATCCATCGTATCCATTAAAGTATAATTATCATTTAATGATTTAAAAATGATGTTTAAGGACTTGATATCATTCTGGATATTAATAAGATACAACAAACATGACTTATGTAACAAAACATATAAAAGAAAATGAGTAAGTTAACACCCGAAACGGCGTTAATACTAAGATATTATTAACAAATCAATGTTAAAAGATAATATATGATATCATATTAAAGTAAATGATTCTTGTATTATTCAATAACAATTATTTCACCATTATACAGGAGGTAAACCTACCATCGACCAAGGAAAAAGTACAAAGTAAGGGATTCTCTTATCTCACTTTCAATTCCGTGAGATTTCCATTGTTCGCTACTAAATTATTGAAATTGGTGTATTGTGTACTTCCATTTGATATATATTATCATGATTCACTTTATATTCATGTTATTCTGTAAATCATTTGGTGGTTATTAACTTTTGGCCATGCGACTCATTTGATTAACGTGGTAAGGGGTTTCTTGTCTCACTTTTAATTCTGTGAGAATTCCATTGATCACCACTTAATTATTGCATGTGGTGTATGTGTACTACCCATGATTGTATTAATTGTGTAATATACTTTATTTTATGAGTATTTACATCATCATGGTATGATCTTTCTTTCATGGGTGTTTGTTTCTTAAGTTACCTAATCAATAAGGGAATTTGAGATTTCAATTTCCACTCATTTGGCTTTACGCATATTTCAAGATTATGTGTGGAATCACTATTCATTTGATTATGTCATAATTTCCACTCCCCTTACTGTGGATATAAGTTTGATACACATAATCACTCCATTGATAATTCTCAATTCATTGATATGAATTTATAAGAGTAATTTTAACTCATTCTCCATTTGTTGAGTTAAACATCCAATTCGTTGGTATTGTTTTTACAAGAATATGTGTGAATATACTTTGATTGATTTACACTGAATATCCAATCATATTTAGTGTATTTATATTTGTCACACATAATTATGTCGTTGATTTATCCTTAACCTAAGGATACGGCCTTTATGAGAGATTTCATCTCAATTTACATTCCATTGAGACTTCTTTGTTGATATACACCAAATCACTTTTATGTGGTGTATATAATGTACTTTGACATAGTATATCATGAATCCCTTTATTCTCATGATATTACAATGTTTTGATTACCTCAATTATTTGTATTCAAGTGTCTCTTTTGGTTAGAATCTCTAACTAAAATACCATTTTTAAATGTTTTAAAGACTTATTCTTCTAAATCTTGCTCATTAATGTCCATATTTTAAAAATGGTTTTAAGGATTTATTTATATGGACATTAAAGTTTTAAAATTAAAAATCCTTTTAAAAAGTTTCAAAGTGGTATGGGACACTTTGATTCAAAAATCTATTTTTAAATGGCTTTTTGACAAATAGTGTGACTTTTAAATGATTTCAAGAAAAGGGGGATATTTCTCTCAAATAGTTTTGATGATTATTTTCATCTATGTCAACATCCTTCATTATTCTTGATTGAGGTTAATGTGATACAATACAATCTTCCATATTGTATCGAATGAGTTATGTTTGACTGTGGATGTGCTATTTTTATACCAGTCAAGGTTTGTGGTAAAAGTATTGACATTTCGTATGCTAGTTTCAATACGAATGTTTATTTTATGCTTAAAACTATTCATATGAGGAATGAATTGGACTTAATAAGTGACGGGTGGAGCCCGCTATAGCTCCTCGATGCATCGGTAGGTCTCATGAGACAAACTAGTGTCTTGGCACAAGGCCTTGACAAAATCTTATTTGTAGTCTTGGCACGAGGCCTTGACTATGTGGTTATGATAGTCTGGCATTTTGCATTCCATCATTATGAAAGTGGTTATTGATATTGCATGTGATCATTCGACTAGTAGAATATCCATGTGAGTAAGTAAATGGCATTATTTCATTTTACCTTTTCCATTTTATGCTGAAGTTCAAGTTTAAAAGGCTTTTGTTTTAGTTATAAATTGCCTTAAGTGTTTATGCTTATTTATGAAAGCTTCTGCTATAATGTTATCCTTACTGAGCATCTGAGCTCACCCCTTTCAATGTTTTATTTTTTTTTCCCAGGATTATGAAGAAGTAATTTATGAATGACCTGCAGGGATAGTATGAGGGGATATGAAGACAAGATGTTTTTTTTTATGATGTAATGTAAAAAATTTATGGATGTATCTAGTTATTCCAAGGCTACTAAACTAATCGGTCTTTCGAGACTTGATCTTTCTCATGATCATGCCAATGTTATGTAATAATGCACCGACTCTGGGTAACTAGGGTCGGGGCGTTACAGTTGGTATCAGAGGAAGTTTAGTACAAACCTTGGAAGCTAGATTTAGATAAACTCTGATTAGAGCACGCAAACCTAAGATGAACTTTGAGGATTAGTATAGAAGAACATCCTAGAATTTTGGTATTGTAGATATTTTGTGAGTTTTCCGAGCAATACATCCCTGTCTGGATACGAGCAGGTAGAGGCGGCTCTGGCACAGATGTACCTAGGGGTAAAACCCGAAAACACCGCTTTGAGCTAGACTCGAACGGGAACTGGTGCACGACAACGGGCCTTGCTGCACTCTTGGTTACGACACTCCCGGGGGATATGCTTTGGTAAATTCACAAGATTAGTATAAACCATTATTAAGGGAATACAAAATAAAATTCCCCTAAGAATATATGTCGGCAAATAGATAGTGGATAACCTAGATTTTAACATAGCGTACCCCAAGTTAGGATATATTGTTCAATTACAAGATTATCCTATTATGTCTATTTTTTTTACATTGTTATTAGATAAGTATTCAAAAAACCCTAATTGTATTTTCTTTTGTTAGTTGAAACATGGAGGGAGCAAGATCACGAACAACTCTTCTCTCTCTTCCTGAAGAACTACTTACAATTATTATCCAGAAGTCATGCGCAGACGATGTTGAAACTTTTTCAAATGTCCAAGTTACATGCAAACAACTTTATGAGACATCCAATACCTCTAGCATTGCACGATTCTTTCAAGGATCAAGTACCGACTATGGGATAATTTTGCGCTCTCAACTTTCTTACCACGCTAAGCGTGGGAAGTACCATCAGGGTCTTTTCAAATTATTCACTTTATCTCAAAATCACGATGCACTAAATGATTTTCTAGATGCTGCAGAAGAGGGAGACCTTCGAGCAGCCTATATGTATCAAATTATATATTTATGCCTTTTGGGATATACGAAAACTGATTTACCAAAACCTTATTTTGAAATATTTGAAGATGAATCAGTGAGAATTTTTCTAAAAAAACATGTTAAAGACGATGTCTCAAAATTATATATAAGAAATACCTATTTTTTTATGATGCATCGATGCTTCCATCGATATAATCCAAAATGGATGAGGAGTTTTTGGGTAAAGGAAGTAGATGATTTTGAAAAATTCCTGAGGTACCATTGTGACACATGAACGCATTCTACCAAAAGTCAAATCCGCCTAGTCTCTCCAGAGTTCATGTTGTGATCCACATACCTCTAGTGACAAAATACATGCCTGACCCAATGCATGTACTCACCTATGAAGAATTATAACTGGAACTCGATCTATCTTATTATGAAGAGCCTATCAGAATTCTTCATACCAAAGATCAAGTGTTGAGAAATCGGATGACTTGTCTGGTAAAAGATCTATGGAGAAATCATAAGATGGAAGAGGTAATGTGGGAACCCGAGGAACATATGATGAAGAACCTATGTGGAAATAAATGGATGGTGAAATGTTTAAAAGTGTTAGTGCTCTTTATTGATGGGATTACTTTGGAATAATTTTCTCTTGTATGTGTAAACCTGCAATTTATCATGTGAAAATGATATCTGAGGAAGAATTATCTTTTCTGTTGCGGATATAGTTATAAATAACCATTTGGTCTTATATGATCATTGGGTTTGAGGAAATTATAAGTTATTATAATTTGGGATGAAAATGCAAGGTATGCTATAATATTTGTGGTTAAATTATGTTATTTTGAGGAATTTATCTCATTTTGGTAATATTATAAAATATATTTTTTTGAAAAAGGACAACACATAGACCATGTGACAACCCGTCGCGTCGGACAAAGTTGTGGGAATCGAACCCACAACCAAAGTGCGATTGGGATTTATCGCCTACCACTGGACTACGTGAAGTCCCTGGTTAGTGTGACTATTTTTTTTGTTAAATGATTTTATTGATCAATAATAAGATGATTTGGGTTCTTATGTCTTATCAAATGAATACCCTTGGTATAGGAAAATGATTTGGTGATTAAGTGATAAATGTTATTTTGGAAGATGTTCGCTTTGTTGGGAACACTATATGCCCAAGGAAAATAGAATACAATGGGGTTTCATTTGTAGAGTAATGGTGGATTTTTATCTATGTTTTTATTGTTGATTTATAGTGATTTGGGTTATTTATGGAAATGATTAACCTATAACAGAGAATATGTGATGATGTTAATTACTTTTAAGTATGTGACTTTAAGAGTATTTGATGTCATTTGGAGATACAATGTAACATGGGAGACTACATAATCAAATTCTTCTATGATTTGGGTTTCAATATTAGTTTGGATTATATTAAAGGATTTTAAGGACAATTGGTTATTGAGTGGTATCTATTTAACTTTGGGGTATTGTTGGTTTAATTTTAGAAATTAAGATAGTGCATATTTATCTCAATGAATATCCTTTTGGGGGATCATTAGATAATTCACTTACCATTTTGGTTTTGATTAATCTTCAAAGACAATGTAAATATATGGTTTATCCTGCATGGATCATGTGATTCTATAGAAGTTTATTCTAGCTCTTCCAGTGTGACCAAGTCTTCTTGAATACTCATCGTTTAAAAAAAATTGAGTTAGTGGTGGAAATTTATTAAAGAATGAAAATCTACTTAAAATGTAAGTATATCTCATAATGTTCTTAGTCAATATCATAAATGAATTCCTCTTCCTTATGTAATGTAACTTAAAAAAATGTTGTCCGTTTACTTTCCTACTAGGAGACTAATGGTCGTTTGTCCCAACACAAGTTTGTGGTTTTCTCATTGTTAACTTTCTCCTGATCATGATTTCTATCCCTCTCCATCAGAACTTGACACTTAGTTTATCATCCATATCCATGTTTTCTTACATGGAATCCTAGTATGGGTTATCTTGGATGACCCTTATACCTCTCTTTCTTTCTTTTAAAGTGATAGTTTTATTGACTCTTTTTCCAATGTGGGACTTTCCATTATATTCCCAAGCAAAATTTTAAAAATTGCGAGGACGCAATTTATTGAAGGAGGGTAGAATGTAACACCCCAAGCTTCCACGGTACGTTTCCCTTCGAATAATGCGAAAGCGTGTATTGTACGCAACCTCGAGTTCTAACACACACCACAACTAATTAAACTAGCCGTTGTGAATAGTAATACCTACTTTTTGAAATCATATATATTCAATATTTCAAAATGGACTTCATTTTTAGATTCGGAATATCAAAATTAGCCTTGGGAGAAATTTTGGTACATTTCGGATAACTTTCATATTTTGATGAATAGTGAAAATTACTAAATTTTAATTAAAAACAACTTTTTTAATCAAAATAATTAATAGTGATAAATTATGAATTTGAGTGGTTTTAAAGTATATTTAGAATATATTTTTACCATTTAATATAATGTTGGTCATTGGACATAATTTTACAATTAAACCGAACATAAACAAGTGTCAATCTTTTGATAGTTATTATCTCTTAAAAACACGCTTTTTGTTTTGACAGCGGGAATTAATTTTAAATTAATTTCTGCCACTTATGTGTTTTGAATTTAGGAAAATGGATTCCATATTTGGAATCAGGATGTTCAAATTGTGTAAATAGGTAACTTTTATTTTTAGACATTTTGAATAATTACTGCGGTAAATATTTTATTTACCATGGTTAAAGGGTAAATCCGGTAAATAAGGGTTAAAAAATAATATTATAATAATAAAAAATTACCCTAAAACGTGTCCTAACCTTATTGGTGAACACATACCCGACCATGGGCATCCTTGGGTCAATTTGGGGACCCCTTGGAGCCACTTGTATGTGGTAGGGACACATTATATTAATAAAGTTAAAATAAAAATAAAAATGGCATAAGCTTACATCTTTTAGAAGAACAATTTTTACATAGGTCTATACATGTTGGATTTTCGATTATAAATATTCATTAGAAAGCTAAAAAGATTTCCTACATGATGATATTTTATTTATAATTTTTAGACATCAAATAAGTTAAATTATTAATGACACAATAATGATACAATGTTTACCTCATTAATAAATCATTTAAATAAATAAGATTATAATGATTAAAATATTATCTAAAACCTGTCCAATTCTTATTGGTTGATGTTATTTAGAATATGAGTCATCTTATCTTCGACCTCAATGATTTTTGGACCATTATAAACCGAATACAAATATATTATAAAGTAATACTTTCACACTTTCTTAAAGAGCCCCTCCTCTCCCTTATAAAAGGAGACCACTTCTACTCATTTCTTCACACCTCTCAAGCCATTTGGCTCGTCCAAACTCTGCCCAACTAAGCTCCCCACATCCCTCTACTCCTCCTTGAAGCTTCCCCTTAGGCAGAAAGCATTTCAAGAAGTCCTTTGGTTCCAACCAAAGTGAGTTACCTAAATTAAAGGTAACGATTTCTCTTAAATTATTTTCATTTATTTTGCTTCTCCAACCCCAAAAATATTTTTATTTCCCTTCTTTTGTAACAACACCAGTATCCTCAATATACTAGGATGTTGTTATAAGAAGTATTCAAACTACACATACACACAACTCCATCTAATGGATGATGAACATAATGTTTCTGTGGATGGCAAATTAACGCCTCACGAAACGATGATTGTTCAAATACATCTTACCGCCTCTCATGGTGGCCATTATGATGGAACTATAATTAAATATGATATTAATGATATATATTTTATATATAAGCTTCTGTAATTCCATTTTATTTCATACCATTATTCGTTTCATGTTGTATATACATACGATAATTTCATTTGAGGAAGTGCGGACTACCGCCCCCTTAAAATGATATGACTCGTTCATACCACACATGGAACGTATAAAGGATGGTGTTAATGAACTTAAGTAACATATATAAAATATTATATTATACTGGAATAGTAATATACCTATGTATCATTTGGATTCGATTCTTTTAAAATAAAAATTAAATGGAAGTAGCGTTCGTGCGTACGTATGGACTACCGTCTCCACGAACGCGATGAGATTCATTATCCATCGTATCCATTAAAGTATAATTATCATTTAATGATTTAAAAATGATGTTTAAGGACTTGATATCATTCTGGATATTAATAAGATACAACAAACATGACTTATGTAACAAAACATATAAAAGAAAATGAGTAAGTTAACACCCGAAACGGCGTTAATACTAAGATATTATTAACAAATCAATGTTAAAAGATAATATATGATATCATATTAAAGTAAATGATTCTTGTATTATTCAATAACAATTATTTCACCATTATACAGGAGGTAAACCTACCATCGACCAAGGAAAAAGTACAAAGTAAGGGATTCTCTTATCTCACTTTCAATTCCGTGAGATTTCCATTGTTCGCTACTAAATTATTGAAATTGGTGTATTGTGTACTTCCATTTGATATATATTATCATGATTCACTTTATATTCATGTTATTCTGTAAATCATTTGGTGGTTATTAACTTTTGGCCATGCGACTCATTTGATTAACGTGGTAAGGGGTTTCTTGTCTCACTTTTAATTCTGTGAGAATTCCATTGATCACCACTTAATTATTGCATGTGGTGTATGTGTACTACCCATGATTGTATTCATTGTGTAATATACTTTATATTATGAGTATTTACATCATCATGGTATGATCTTTCTTTCATGGGTGTTTGTTTCTTAAGTTACCTAATCAATAAGGGAATTTGAGATTTCAATTTCCACTCATTTGGCTTTACGCATATTTCAAGATTATGTGTGGAATCACTATTCATTTGATTATGTCATAATTTCCACTCCCCTTACTGTGGATATAAGTTTGATACACATAATCACTCCATTGATAATTCTCAATTCATTGATATGAATTTATAAGAGTAATTTTAACTCATTCTCCATTTGTTGAGTTAAACATCCAATTCGTTGGTATTGTTTTTACAAGAATATGTGTGAATATACTTTGATTGATTTACACTGAATATCCAATCATATTTAGTGTATTTATATTTGTCACACATAATTATGTCGTTGATTTATCCTTAACCTAAGGATACGGCCTTTATGAGAGATTTCATCTCAATTTACATTCCATTGAGACTTCTTTGTTGATATACACCAAATCACTTTTATGTGGTGTATATAATGTACTTTGACATAGTATATCATGAATCCCTTTATTCTCATGATATTAAAATGTTTTGATTACCTCAATTATTTGTATTCAAGTGTCTCTTTTGGTTAGAATCTCTAACTAAAATACCATTTTTAAATGTTTTAAAGACTTATTCTTCTAAATCTTGCTCATTAATGTCCATATTTTAAAAATGGTTTTAAGGATTTATTTATATGGACATTAAAGTTTTAAAATTAAAAATCCTTTTAAAAAGTTTCAAAGTGGTATGGGACACTTTGATTCAAAAATCTATTTTTAAATGGCTTTTTGACAAATAGTGTGACTTTTAAATGATTTCAAGAAAAGGGGGATATTTCTCTCAAATAGTTTTGATGATTATTTTCATCTATGTCAACATCCTTCATTATTCTTGATTGAGGTTAATGTGATACAATACAATCTTCCATATTGTATCGAATGAGTTATGTTTGACTGTGGATGTGCTATTTTTATACCAGTCAAGGTTTGTGGTAAAAGTATTGACATTTCGTATGCTAGTTTCAATACGAATGTTTATTTTATGCTTAAAACTATTCATATGAGGAATGCATTGGACTTAATAAGTGACGGGTGGAGCCCGCTATAGCTCCTCGATTCATCGGTAGGTCTCATGAGACAAACTAGTGTCTTGGCACAAGGCCTTGACAAAATCTTATTTGTAGTCTTGGCACGAGGCCTTGACTATGTGGTTATGATAGTCTGGCATTATGCATTCCATCATTATGAAAGTGGTTATTGATATTGCATGTGATCATTCGACTAGTAGAATATCCATGTGAGTAAGTAAATGGCATTATTTCATTTTACCTTTTCCATTTTATGCTGAAGTTCAAGTTTAAAAGGCTTTTGTTTTAGTTATAAATTGCCTTAAGTGTTTATGCTTATTTAGGAAAGCTTCTGCTATAATGTTATCCTTACTGAGCATCCGAGCTCACCCCTTTCAATGTTTTATTTTTTTTCCCAGGATTATGAAGAAGTAATTTATGAATGACCTGCAGGGATAGTATGAGGGGATATGAAGACAAGATGTTTTTTTTTATGATGTAATGTAAAAAATTTATGGATGTATCTAGTTATTCCAAGGCTACTAAACTAATCGGTCTTTCGAGACTTGATCTTTCTCATGATCATGCCAATGTTATGTAATAATGCACCGACTCTGGGTAACTAGGGTCGGGGCGTTACAATAACAATTAATAATATAATATTTGATTTAAAAACTATTTTGTGTCAATTTTGACACTATTTGATATATGATTTTTGTGAAAGTCATAGAAGAATTATATGTTCGAACCAAGTTGATTAAATCAATATTAATATATCATAGTAACCTATTAAATTAGTTGAATTCATAAAAAGTCTCAAATTACATTTATTTTGGTGTTTATAACATCAATTATGTCAATATTTCATTAATAAGATAATTACTGCATCATCTTTGTGTCATAAATAAATTACATTATTTGATGTCTAAAAATTACAAATAAAATATCATCATGTAGGAAATCGTTTTAGCTTTCTAATTAATATTTACAATTGAATTTATCTTATGTATAACCCCATATTAAAAATGATTTACTTATTAAACTTTGATTTTAACTATTTTAACCCTTCTTTAAATAAATTAATAATAAATGTCCTAATCTAATCCAAGTGGGCCTAAATGGTCATATTTTATTCCTAAGTTTGTTTTTTGTCGAATTAAACTTGTCCAATAGAATTAGGACATGTGCTAGGGTAATATTAATATCATATTTACCCTTAGTTACCCTATTTACTATTAACCGCGGTAAAAAAAGTAAAAAGTTACTATTCACCAAAAAATTATTTTCATCTCATTGAACCACATTTTAGTCATTGATATTAACCGTGTCTCTCGGATTTTCGAAATTCCAATCACAGAAGCGGTAAAATTAAGTTTTATGCAAAATTCAGTTTTTAACCTACCACTTAGTGGTTTCACTATTCATCAAAAATTGAAAGTTTTCAGAAAAATACCAAAATTTCACCCTAGGCTAATTTCGATATTCTGAGTCCAAAAATGAAGTCCATTTTGAAAAATAAAATTTATAAAATTTCAAAAAGTGGTTATTACTATTCATAACGGCTAGTTTTAATAGCATATTGTTGTTTAGTGAAACTCGGTATTGCGTACGACGCAAGCTATCGAGGAAGGTCACGATTGCGTGTAAAGCAAGCCAAGCAAGTGTTGTGTAGAAAAAGATTCCTTTGATGATTTATATAACATAAAAGTCTCGGGTGTTACAATAACACACAAGGTTTTACAATGTAAACTCAAGAGCTTCATGAAGATCATTTGGGAGAAAAAACTCAAGACTGTCTTCTGTGCTTCATCGAATCTCTTTCAAACCAAGAAGCAGAACACATTAGTACTTGGAATATGGAACCTAGAGTTGCGACACTCTTTTTGGAGACAAAATCCAGAGAAATACTAAAACTAAAATTCCCTCACTCCAAGGAGTCAAGAGCTAAACTGAAAATACATAGATCCTTCTAAACTCAATCTTTATAACATTAGCTCTATTGTGTTTCTTGTCTTACAATTCTGAGATTTGTGTGTTTTTCTATTACACACACTATCTCTTGTGCATGAACTTAAGGATACTGAAAATATTCACACTAAACATTACTTACACTATGATTCCCACGTGCAACCTTGGAAGTGTTTGTTTGTGTCCTGGTTGTGTGTTTTCCCATAGAGGACTATGGTAGAGGGTGTGATGACTAGAATGTTTTTGAAAACTGTTGTAAATACCGATATAGTCTGTGTATCAAGTTTATTATTAATATTAACTACTTGGTGGTAGGTGATCACCAAGTGGAAAGGATTAAGTCTTGGATTTAGACTAAACCTCTTATTTAACTCTATTGTGTAACTTATTTTTTGATACTCTATTTTTATATTTTCTTTTGTTTATAAATTCATAACAGAAAACTATTTTACATTCACTATGATATTTTTTTTGGTTGTTGTGTATATGTGTTTAATTCAGTAAACATGTTTCAAAAGAGGGATAAGTGTTTTACACTGATTCAATTGAGGGCCAATCAACCTTTGAGAAACTTTTTGACCAATTGAACATTTATATCTCTACTGACTAAATTAAATGGACTGTTTTAAATTTAGGGATTTTTATCATAATATTTTTAATATAAATTTTAAGTGGGAACATAATACACCCACCTCTTGAGTTTCCATCCTAACCAAAATTTGGTATCTTATGTGGTTTTTATTGCTATCATCAGAAATATTTTTCAAGATTTTTATATTCTATTCAACTGTTATTTTTGTTGTATCATAAATATCTTAAAATTTCTGTCATATCAAAATTTTAAATTCTTTAAATTCTTATTAAATATGGATAACTGGGTTGAGGGTGAAGCTAATAACATTCCACATTTATTTAATAGTAATAACTATTCCCAGTGGAAATTGAAATTGAAAATGTATCTAGAAAGCATGGGTCCTGAAATCTGGGACACAATTGAAGACAAACATGCATTACCTTTTACTACTAGGGACACTTGGTCTAAGTTGAATAAAGATACATATAATAATAACTGTAAAGAAATGAGTGCATTTTACTGTGCTCTAGGTGATGAATAATTCAATAGAATATCTTCCAACAAAACTACATATAAAATTTGGGATACTTTGGTTATTTCTCATGAGGGAACAACCAGTGTTAAAGAAATGTGATTAAATACCTATACTATTAAATATGATAATTTTAAAATGAAGCCTGACGAACCTATCTATTAAATGTGTCTCAAGTTCAGTGAAATAGTAAATACCATGAGTCTGATTGGGAAAATAGTAGACATCAAGGATCAGATTATGAGATTGCTTTGATTCCTACTTGACAGATGGAGAGGCACTTCTGTTTCAATTTGATAATCAATAAACATAAAAAAGATTCCAATGAAAGAACTAATTGGAAAACTCATGATATATGAAGAATAGCTTAAGGTGAATCTAGAAGAAGTTGAAGAATCTAGAAAGAAATTTATAGAATTTAAGACTACTACCTAGAAGAGAAAAGACAAATAAAAAGTCCAAGTTTCTATAGACAGTTCAATCAGTGAAGATTAAAACTCTGACAGTGATGATGAGAAGGATAATCTTTCAAGAAGATTCAAAAATTTCTACCAAAAGAAGAATTTATTTAGAAATTCAAATTATAAAGGAAGGTTTGATAGTAAAGGACATTAGAAAAAGGACAGAAAATTAAATGACAACACAAATGAGATAATCTATTATGAGGGTAAATGAAATGGCCATGTTAAGGCCATGAAAGATACTTGGAGTGCTTCAGAAGACAACTATAGTGGATCTGACACTTCTGATACTAAAAAGAACAATCATGGAAACCTGTGATTTATGACAGAAACATCTGAGGAAAATTATCTAAAGGGATCCTATAAAACCCTATGGTATTTGGACAGTGGATGTTCAAGACATATGTTAGGAGACTATTCATCATTCAAAAGCCTTATCAATGTTGATGGTGGAAATCATACATTTCTTGATAATTTTAAAGGGATGATCGTTGGCTTAGGCCAAATTTGAAACTCTAATACTACATTAATTTCAAAAGTAAATTTTTATGGGTAAAAGTACAATCTACTTAGTATCTCTTAGTTGTGTGATGATGGTTTTAACGTTAAGTTTGAAAATAATGCATGAAATGTTTATAATTCTAAAAATAATTTAATATTTACTTCTCTGAGAAATGAGAATGTATATGCTATTGATTTAAAATCTTTATCTAAGAAATTTTTTTCTTGTTTAAATGATTTTCATAAGGAATATTGGTTATGGAACAAAAGATTAAGATACTAAGATTTGCACTCACTTAGAAAACTGACTAAGAAAGGTTTAGTTAGAGACTTCCTTAGATTGAAATTCCCACTTAACAATGTTTGTAATCCTTGTGAAAAGGGAAAACTACACAAAGTTTCTCTCAAACCAATGAAATAAATTTCAACTTCTCTACCAATTGAGTTGGTTCACAAGGATTAGTTTGGACCATCAAGAGTTTCATGTTTAAATGGGAATAACTATGTCTATGTTCTTGTTGATGACTTTTCTAGATACACTTGGGTATACTTTTTATCTCAGAAAAGTGAAGCATGTTCTTAATTCACTAAATATTCCAAGTCAGTAGAAAATATTAGTGGACTTAGAATTAAGACTTCGAGAAGTGATCATGGCCATGAGATTGAAAATTAGGAGTTTGAATATTTTTTCTCCCATAATGGATATAATAAAAATTTCTCTGCTCCTAGAACACATCAAAAAATGTAGTTATAGAATTAAGAAATAGGAAACTTCAAGAGACTTCCCAAACTACGCTTAATAAGTATAAATTGCCTATCTATTTTTGGGCTAAAGCTGTTAATACCACTTGTTACATCATAAATGGATTCTTAATTGGACTCGTTCATAAGAAGAACTCTTAAGAGTTATGGAATAATAGAAAACCTTTTGTTAATTAATTTAGAGTTTTTGGTTGCAAAATCTTTATCCTTAACACTGGGGTTAATCTTGATAAATTTACTTCCAAAAGTGGTGAAGGAATTTTTCTAGGTTACACAATCTCTAGTAAAGCATATAGAGTATTCAATAAAAGAACCAAATGTGTGTAAGAATCAGTTGATGTGAAATTTTATGAGACTTATTCACAAGAAACTAAAACCTTTATTAAATATCTTAAGGAAGATATGTCAATTCTGAACCTTAATGATAAAAATAGTGAACCCCCGGTGAAGAAAAATAGTTTTGAAAATTTTCTAGAATCATATCATGTTGAATATGAACTTGTAGACCTCCATGAGGAGTCTAGTCCAACCCTTTCTATAGGTATTAAAACTCCCATGAATTATCTTTTAGATACTGTAGTAGGTGATCTAAACAGAGGGACACAAACTAGAGCTTCTTTGAGAAAATAGGTTGAACATCATGCTTTTCATTCACAGCTTGAACCCAAAAATATTAATGATGCCATCAATGATGATTTTTTTGTGATATATATGCAAGAAAAATTAAATCAATTTGAAAGAAACAATGTTTGGGAATTAGTATAAATATCTAAGGAAACTTTGACCATAGGAACTAAATGGGTGTTTAGAAACAAAGTTGATGAGTCTGGAAATATAGTCCAAAACCGAGCTATAACAGTTACACAAGGATATAGCCAAGAAGAAAGAATAAAATATGAGGAAAACATTGCACCTATTGCTAGACTATAAGCCATTAGAATACAATTTTCTTATGTATCTCATCTTAATTTCAAACTCTATCAAATGGATGTCATATGTGTATTTCTAAATGGGTATATAGTTGAGGATGTGTTTGTTGAAAAACCCACTAGCTTTACAAATCCCAATTTTTCAAATCATGTTTTTAAACTGTCTAATGCTTTATACAGTCTAAAACAATCTCCTAGAGCTTAGTATGATAGACTCAGTTGTTTTCTTATTTCAAATGGTTTTACTAAAAGAATAATTGATCCAAATCATTTTATTAAATGGATTTCCAAAGATGTTTTAATAGTAAAATTTTTTTTAGATGAAATTATTTTCAGTTTTTCTAAAAATACTTTATATTCTGATTTTTCAAAGATGATGCAAGATGAATTTGAAATGAGTTTAATGGGAAAACTTAAATTTTTTCTTTGGATTTCAATTTTTTCAAAATAAAATTTGCATTGTTTTAAATAAAATTAAATATATTAAGGATCATTAGAAACATTTTGGTTTGGATAGTAATAAAGGTATTGATGCACCTATGAGTACCACTTGTAAGTTGGATGCTAATGAAACTGGTAAACCAGTGGATCAAACCAATTATAGAGTTATGAATGGGAGTCTACTCTACCTTAATGCTAGCCAACCTGATATTATGTTTAGTATATGCATGTGTGCTCATTTTCTAGAAAATCACAAATAATCTCATTTAACTTCTATTAAACGGATTTTTAAATATCTCAAGTATACTATCAATTTATTACTATATTATCCAATAGAAAAACCATTTGATTTGATAAGTTATTCAGATGCTAACTTTTCTGGTTGAAAGTTAGATTGAAATAGAACCTCTGAAACATGCCACATTTTGGGCTAGTCACTAGTATCATGGTATAGTAAGAAACATAATTCTATTGCATTATCCACTTCCAAAGATGAATATATAGCTATTGGTTGTTGCTGTGCTCAAATTCTATGGATAACACACACTTTACTAGACTATTAATATCAATTCAAACACGTCTCTATAAAATGTAATAATACAAGTGCTATTAACATCTCTAAAATTCTAGTATCTCATGCTAGGACAAATCATATTATTGTAAGACATCATTTCTTGAGAGATCATTATCAAAGAGTAGATATCACTCTTGAATTCATTGGAACTGAACATCAATTGGCTGATATATTCACAATTACATTGAATTCTAAGAGGTTAAATTACATCAAACATGAGTTAGGTATGATTAATTTTAGTCTAGGGCCTCAAAATTAGGACCTCACCGTTAGGAAACCTCACCAGTGGACCTCACCGTTAGGACACCTCACCATTAGGACACCTCACCATTAGTACACCTCACCGTTGGACCTCACCGTTTGGACACCTCACCATTGGATATCACCATTAGGACCTCACTGTTGGACCTCACTGTTAGGACACCACACCGTTGGAACTCACTGTTAGGACCTCACCGTTGGACCTCACCATTATGACCTCACCATTGGACCTCACCATTAGTACCTCACCATTGGACCTCACTGTTTTCACCTTAACGATAGTCGAACATACTTCCGGGACTTAGTGTTTTTCTACCAGAATGCGAAACATTTTAATCTTATTTATTTATTTAACTCGATTTATTTTTCGATCCCAAAATGATAAAAATTAACTACAAGCCACATTTTGATCCACTTCAATCCACTCTCGAACATTTTTCTCCCAAATCTTTGAACCTAACCTTCAGATAAAACCCTAAAAGCACATTAGATCTCAATGGAAATACAGAAGAGACTGACGGTTGGTGATGTAGGAGATGCATAAAACCCTAAGAGACCTCGAACTGGGTTTAGTAGTGGAAGTAAGGTTGTGGTAATACTGATCAATACACATTTTTTGAAGAGGGAAATCATGGTCAAAAAGTAATTAAATTCGGAATGGTTGTTGTACAATAGGTCTTTGGTGCTGAGGCACTTGATGTTCAGGATTGGGTAGAATGTTTTTGAAATAACAATGGACCACATTACCCAAATCTAGTAAAGGAATTTTATGAGTTTCTGAAGTTTTAACATTCTGGGGATGAGAACCTAATAATTTCATAGGTAAATGGAGTATGTGTGAGATTATCTTATTTTGAATGGGTTGAATGCTTAAGATTCCCCCATGAAGCCATATTCCATTATTATTCAGGTTTGATGCCTCCCACCAGTGAGTATTCCTGCTATAAAGAGGCTTTGGCTGAACTAACAGGGAATGGAATCCCTATGAAGGTAATAGTTTCTAAGATGGATGGGTAAAATAGATTACTGTTTAAATTTGTTCAACATGTCATGAGTCCTAGGAGAGGGGACTTTTCTAATTTGAAGTATCACGACATATTTTTGATGTATCTATAGAAACATGGAAAAAGGATAAACCTCTGCATGTTGTTGATGGTTCAGTTAGAGGATATGAAAAATCCTATTTCTAAGTAAAATGATTTATTTCATGCAAATTTGATATCCATAATGATAAAAGTTAAAGGAGTTTCTGGAAATAAGGACGAAATCATAGTTGTAAGGGACAATATCTCCATTACCAAAGTGATTTGATAGTTTATGGAGATAAAAGGGAACCCTTGGAAAAGTATGTGGGTGAATGATGAGGATGAAATATATAAGTAATTAAGTCCTTTTACAATCCCACTAGTACAAATAATAAAAGAGATCTAGGTTTAAAGCCTAATGAAATGGAGCCAGTGTACTCAGAAGAAGAAGTGGAGGTTGTTGTTGCGCAAGAGAGAGAGGATTCTCCTATTGATGACAGGAGTGATCCTGATCATCCATCAAGTCCTCATGTTAATGTTGTATATTTTGGTGAGCCTATCCCACCAAATAGATAAACTAGAAGAGAGACTGGTCTAATGGATAATGATGATGAGGAAACCAGTGAAGAAGGAGAAGATAATTTCTTATGATATGTTAATGTTGGAGAGATCTCAAAGGAGGAGGATGAAACTGAATTTGGCCATGATAAATTTGAGACAACTGTTGATGAATGTGAAGAGGAATACCTAAGTCTTAGTACTTAGATAGGATATACATATGTGAGAGAGTGTGAACAGTAATAGGATTTTGAATTGGTTGGAGCTAAAATAGCTATGGCTATGGTAGAAGATTCTATAGAAGAAATAGCAGTGGACACTCATGCTGATGCAGTTGATTAAGGAGGAATGACATAAGTGAATATAGTTGACCAAGAGGATTCTCCATGTGAGGGGGAGGAACCTGTTTCCACAGGTTCACTTTTTATTTCTCATGAAAAAGAAGATTGGTCAGAAGACCTGAGATTCATGGTTTTGGGCTTAGATTATGAAGATTCTGAAGATGAAAAACCTAACAGAAGACCTCTAATTCATTCTGTTTCAAAGACCACTATTGTGAAAACAATAGTTCTACTACGTCAGGATTATGTGAAGAAGGATGACTTAGAGTCGTTAAACATAGATTTGAAGATACACTTTTATGAGAGATCTATTGGGATAAAGAGAACAATGGCTCTCAATAAAGAGCTTTTGGCATCTTCCTTGGAAAGAATAACCTCTACATTTCACTCCAACTTGGTTCGTAAAGTGAAGGAATGCTAGAAACAAGTCAGAACCATGGAAGAATCTGTGGAGTCTGTGAAATAGTCGATTATGAGTTTAGAAATTTATATGGATTCAATATCCCAAGTGTACAAAGACCATAATCTTGTTAATAGATTTGTTCAATAGATGATCACTAAGTTTGAGGACATTAAGAAGTATATGGAGATACATTTTAGTGGTCCTGATGATGATGTGATAAGGTTGATCAGTGGACTGACCCAACCTTTTAAGGACATAGTATATTTTACCATGGCACCTCTGTGTGAATCTTCTTCCTCACCAGCCTCTCCTCCTATTGATCTAGAAGTTTTTAGATCTGCTGTTTGAGAAGAATTAGAGAAACTCTCTAGTGCAAGTACCTCAAACCCTCAGTCTATGACTCAGGTCATTTCCCCTACCAGAGACATTCATAATCCTATAGGAGATTACTTGAGGGAGGCTTCCCAAGATCATAAGGACATCAAAGATCAAGTTGACTTCTATTATAAAAGAGTTTACACTAAGCATCAGATGGATGGTCACATCAAGCTATTGTTAGAGAACTTGAGGATCCCACCTGTCACTCAGGTTTTTAAAGGATCAAGTAAGAAGACTTAGATAGTTGACTCTTTCTTTAAAGAAGTTCATAGAGAATAAGGGTGATTTCATTTCAGCTATGGAAAGTGGAGGGAGAGTCATTATAGATTTCAGGAATCTCTTTTTTTCCTTCCTCGATATGGACTATACTCCAATTATTGTTCCTCCATCCATACCATCTTCCTCAGCTGCTTCAGGCTCTACCAGTGCTATCCATTTGATTACTCCTATAAATGCCATCAAAATATTGACTCCTATGATTCCTCAGAGATCTTATCATTATCAGTCTACCAATGCTTCTATAGTAGCTATTCATACCTTGCTCACTTCTATACCTAGGGTTGTAACTCCATCTTCTAAACCTACCTCATGAGCTCTCAAAGACAAATCTCTCTTGGTCATCTCTGATGTGTATTTAATGTGACTTTCTTAGTTGATAGGGATCCTTGTAATTTTTTGGTATATTGTACTCTTCTTTCATTAATAAAAAAGTCTTCTTTTTTCTCATTTTTGTCTTCCATTAGTTTTTCTAATCACAAAGGGGGAGAATTTTAATGCCTTGAGCCCTTGAATATATGATCTTATATATTTTCAGCACTAAACATGGTTCAATTTTATGTTATTTCAAATATTAATACATAATATATGTATACTAACACCTATGATGTTATTATAAAATGTGCTTAACCCTGATTAAATAATTCTTAAATTTAAATTTCACTAACATAATTTATGATTAACAAAAAGGGGAAGATTGTTGGACTCCTATTTTGATAATCCCAAATCATGTTTCTTTCATATGATAATCATGTTTCATTAATATTTATAGTTTCTATCTGGTAATAACTATCTGTTTTTTATCTCACTAATATCTTGATTAAGTTTACAATTAAAAATTTCTCTATGAGAGTGGTTACCAATAGATGTTACTGCTAGAAGGTTACTGCATGAAGGTTTCCGCTGGAAGGTTACTACTAGAAGGTTACTGATAGAGGTTACCGATAGAGGTTACCGCTGTGGACACTTACCGCTAAGTTATCAATGCGATCTCACCACTATGAGTCTACTTCTCAAAGGCTACTATTTTAATGTTACAACTAATGGGTACTGATAAAATACTACCGATAGAGACTACAGATGAACCCTACTGATAAATCCTACCGATGAATCCAACCGATGAAGCCTACCGATGAAGCCTACCGATGAAGCCTATCGATGAATCCAACTGATGAAGCCTAACGATGAAGACTACCAATGTAGCCTCTCGATGAAGGCTACCGATGAATCCTACCACTGAGAAGGCTACCACAACCAGTCTATAGATACCAACTCTTCTACTCCATAATTTTTCAGTTTCTTAATATTATTCTAACAGTCATATATAGTAAATTTAATGTTTCTGACATTAATTAATGCTGATTGTAGACATATCAAGAGACTGTATCTAGATACAGTATGGGGTACAAGGAAGACCACACATGGATTTATTAATCCGATTTTCATATCTCAAATATAAAATAGAATACAGATGGAGGGATGTGTGAGAGAGAGACATTACATGACTAACCAGAAGAACAAAGAGAACACACTAGCTTTTACACTGTAAACCCAAGATCTTCACAAAGATCATTTGGAAGAAAAAACTCAATACTGTCTTATGTGCTTCAACAAATGTCTTTCAAACCAAGAAGTAGAACACCTCAGTACCTGAAATCTAGAACCTGGAGTTGAGACACTCTGTTTGGGAGACAACTTCTAGAGAAAGTCTCGAACTATAATTTACTCACTCCAAGGAGTCAAGAGATGAACTGTAAAAACACAGACCTTTATAAACACAATATGAATAACATTATCTCTATTGTGTTTCTTTTCAAACATTTATGAGATATGTGTGTTTTTTATGTTACACACACTATCTCCTATGATTGAACTGGAGGATACTGTGAATCCTCACACCAAACTTCACTTACACTTTGATTCCCACATGTAACTATGGAAGAGGGTTTATGTGACTTGGTTGTGTGTTTTTTCCATGAAGAACTATAGTAGTACCACTGGTGGTCCCTATAAATCTTCCCTAAATTGGTATGTATATCCAAATTATAAGTATAAAACTCCATCATAACCTCTTATCGCAACGTGATCCGAACCACCGTGCGTCCCTAAAAATGGGTGATGTAATCACCTCCTTTAGAGAATCCATCTGGTGAATCCCCTAAGGATATATGGCCATGTAGGACCTCAGAGTCAATGCCACCCAAATGATCCTCCCTCACATGCTATAGAATCATAATATTAAAGACCATCGACTAAAGATAAGCGACACCCCTCTACTCTACCTAGGTCAGCTGCAAGGAAGACACATACTCAGATTCCTCCTCCACAAAACGAGAATGATACTTCTTTCTAAGGGAATATTGCGACAACTTTTCCTTAAAAATAGTATAAATGATCTCAAAGTCATAGTCCCATATAAACTCCAACCAATAACTCTGTCTCAGGTTCAAATTTCTCTACATGAAGACATACATGATATTTTTATGGTTTGAGTAAACAATAAAGCACTATCCTAGAAGGTAGTGCATCTACATTTTCAGAGAAAAGACTACCAATGTGAACTCCAAGTCCCGAGTCACGTATTTCTTCTTGTGGGGTCTCAACTACCATGAACCATATGTGATCACTTCCTTCATCGACATCAATACATATCTGGTCCCAACTTCATAGGATTAAAAATACACTATGTACTCTACACCCTTCTCTTATAGTCTCAAAACAGGGGAACTAGTCAGCCTCAGCCTCAACTCCTCAAAGGATCCTTGACACTGCTCAGTCTAGGTACACAGATACCCATTTCATGTGAGGGTGGTCAAAGGGGATTCAATCTGAGATAATTCTTCCATTAACCTCATATAGTACCCTACCAAGGTAATAAAAATACACACCACTGACATGTTCTTGGGTGGATCCCAAGAAAGAACTACATCAATATTTTTTAGGTCCATAGATGATAAATAATCAGAAATGATATTCCCCAGAAAGTGAACATCTTGGATTCATAAATGGAACTTCGATATATTAACATAAATATGGTTCTCCTAAGGTTAGTCTAGGACCATCCTCAAGTTATCTGTATGCTCCTCCTACGATGTAGAGTAGATGATCATTCCATAAATGAAGAAAAAAAGCATTAGTCCAAGTATACATAGAAGATCTGGTTCATTAGATAAATAATCACAATAGGGAATTATTCACAATGAAAGGAATCACTAAGAATTCATAGTGTCTTTTGAAACATCAAAATTCTAGCTTCAGAATATCCTCCTCACAAACCCTCAACTGGTGGTAGCCGAACTTGGGATTGATATTCAAGAACCATCTAGCACCTATAAATTGTTAAAATTACTATTCAATTATCAGTAAGGGGTACTTATTATTTATCGTGGCCTTGTTAAGGAAATTATAATCATAAAAAATCCATAATATCCCATCTTCCTGTTTCATGAAAAAACTAGAGCTGCCCAGGGAGACACACTGGGTCTGATAAAACCCATCTCTCAAAGGGCCTCCTACTACACCCTCATCTCTTGGATCTTGGTATGGGCCATCTAATTTTCTATATAATATATAAGAGTTGTCTGGAGGTTCAATTTGATGTAAAAATCAATCTCCCACCTTAGAGGTAGTCCCAAAATTGCATTGGGGGAGATGTCTATAAAATAGTCCATGGCTAAAGGAACACAGATAAATAAAGTTCCCTCTATTCCAAGGGATAAAAATTCCAACTAATGGGCTTTGGGATTCATATTTATACTCATAAAACCCACTTAATCTTCCATGAAATCTCTCTTACCCACAAAGGATAACCGCGTCCCATCTATTTGAAGGCATATGACTCATCTAGGGTGACAATAAATCTCGGCTTGGACCATGGGAAGTCAATACATACCCAAGATGATTCCATATGGTCTGAACATAATGACCAAGAGCTCCCATGAGAATCTCTCTCAACCAAGATATAGCTCACACTATTATTATATAAGTGATATAGAAGAATAATTCCATGTAGAAACCTCAAGCCAAAGCTTCTAGGTTAAAGTCTCAACTGTGAGCTCTGACTCTCACACCCAGAGTAATGATATGAATAAATGACTCATGACATTGAATACTACTATTGGATAAAGATGAGAATAAATATAGATAATATCCTTAATCATCTCATGAGATGACGATTCATAAGCCTCCATAGCCTGCAGTTTCCCATGGCTGCCCAAACACCGGCTCCCTGATCCAGACATGGGTATCCTTATGGTGGCGATAAATGGAGCTCATAACACCACCAACATTAAGAAACTCCTCCTATGGGATCCCCACCTACTCAAATACTATCTTCTCCTCCTTTTTTTCCACCCTGAGTATGCTTGAGATAACCACGATCACAGCATTGCCTCTGCCATGGCGGTCCATCCACCATCTGTCTTCCCTCCTAAACAAATCAGGTTGGGAAATAAAATTCCATGTGACCTCTCCTATCACATGAAAAGTATATCCCCTCTTCGAAATACCTTGGTCATATTCATGATCCCCATTCCGCATGAACACATGCCGTAGTCCAACCATGGGAAGGTATCCTATGCCAAGACCCTTTCAACTGGTGCCTGATAGTTAATGTAGACATCTTATCATCATGATTCCCACCAAAAGCTTTAGTTGTCCACCAAATTGGAATATTTCCTTCACTAGAACCCAATATAGAACTCCAGCATGTGTGGGAATGCATTTGGGTACCACACTAGAACATATGTATCTATAGAGACCCGGTCTAAACTTTTGTAGCTGGAAGTAACCATATCGAATCATTTTTATAGAGTACTAAGTATGGTCAGTGAACCTCATGAAATACTTAGAAACTATTATCCCTCCCATAATGAAGCTCTAAAATATTTTAAATCTGAACCAAGTACAAGCATGGATGGTAGTAATTCTCATGAAATTGTTTCTAGATGTCTGACCTTGAGAGTACCGACTCCACCAGTGCCCAACTACTCTATGGAAAATACTGGCTACCAACATAACCATTTGATCAGTTGGAGTCCACAAAAGTCTAAAAACTCATATCACCTACTCAATCCAATCCTCCACCACCTAGGGATTTGGCTCTCTAAAGAACCTTAACAACCTCTAGTACTGGAACTCACAGAGTTTGGTAAACATTCATTCATTCATATCCATATCTGATAGTGTAATATTTTGATCAATAGGTGAGTGAGATACTACCTACCCACATATAAGAAAGATCTCATGGGATGACCCCTAAATCGAGGCCCTGTCACTCATCTAATCATTGTCATGATCATTAATAGATAACTTGGATAGCTTTCTTCATGGATGATCATGCAAGTAATCAAGAAATACCACATTCAGATGAATACACACACACCTGAACATATATATGGGGATATGAATAAATAAAGATCTTCAAAGGACTCAATCCTATATGATGCATGCACCATGTTCCCTGCAACTAATGTCTAGGTATTCCTAGTCAATAAGAAATCAATCAAAGACTTAGTGAATGGATACGCCAGCTGTTATACCAATATTGGGTTCCTTTGACTAAAATCCACACTCAAAACACATTGAAACTATTTCCATAAATTCCCAACCAAACCTCATAAGGGGGAAAAACTCCAAACACCATCCCGAGGTCAAACCACCTCTAATACCAATATATAACAATCCAAACCACTAGGGCCCACATGGTTGGTAGAAGACCGGGCTGTCACATCCCCAAGACCCCATCCATAGGCTAGGTGCTAGAGACATATACTGAAAAAGCATAACTAAATGGGAAGTCTTTTTTAAAAGTATCTATATGGAGACACCCAACCATCTCCATAAAAAAGTGTAAAGTAATAATAATAAAATACCGTAATATCTTGAGTAAAAAACATGTATGTAATAACCTCTAGGGAATAAAAAATAGCATTATAGAGTAAACCCAAATGAAAAAGGAAAAATACATTCCAAACCAAAAAATATATCCTAACCTAACAACAATTGGAAAATAAAATAGCTGAGAGATCCTGAGTCCTAACCTCCAAACCCCAACCACCATACATGGTCTATGAACTAAAGTATCCTTATTCTCTTATGAAATCACTATAGATATGTCCATCATCTTCATAATGCATGACACTTGTGGTCAAATCCCATTAAGGGGTGATTACATACATATCCAGTCATATTCTCTAAAAATAAAAGGGGGAGAAATAGAAGATATGATAGAAGTAGTTAGATCGACCCAAAACAAGAGGGAAATGAAACCCAACAACAAAAACACACGCAAATATATATGATCATATAAGAAACCTAAATGAGAAAGGGGATATCCATATCATAACCTAGCCCATGATGATGAGTTTGTCAATATCCCCAAGAAGTCCATCACTGATGACCAATATCTCATGTGTTTGAAGAAGTAACCACATGGAGGAACCACACATCACCAGTATTCCACACACTTGAGGGGAACATTATCTACGTATAGGAACCAAACCCTTATATGATAAGGGGTTTCTACTTAGAAGATAGATAAAATACCCATTCCCAAGTGGCTTAGGGGTGCCACTCAATAGGTAGAGGACCCACGCCCTAGTCCTTTAGGTGGGTGAAACTTAGTATATAGAGGATCCACACACTAGTCCGTCAAAGGGTTCCACTAAGTAGGTAGAGGACACACACCCTAGTTTTCTAGGGGTTCCAATAATTATGTAGATTACCCACACCGTAGTATTTAAGGGGTTCCACTTAGTCGGTAGAGGACCCATTCCCTATTCCATCAGGGGGTTCCACTCAGTTGGTAGAGGAACCATGACCTATATTTTAGGGGGTTCCACTTAGTAGGTAGAGGAATTACTCCCTAGTCCATCAGGGGGTGCCATTGAAACTAGTGTGAGGATTTTGGGGGCTCACACCCTAGTACGAAGGGGGGGGGGGGGGGTTCCAACCCAGCCTCTTTCTGATTATCCTTCCTAATCACTGCCATCATAGAGTGTCCCCTAAAGAATCACCGCACTCAAAAAATCTCACATCATATCTCAAAATATAATGTGATGGTCACCATAATTTTATATGTGAAAAACAAATTGGATAGTCTACTTACAGGCCAAAATTTTATTGCTAATGAAGGAGATATGAGAGATAGAAGTTATAAAGGGATGTTCATTACATGTATGGGGGTTTACACAACATGTGACCTTTCCTTGTCACTTAGCAATATGGAAAAGGATCATAATCCATGTCACCATTCAAAAAATGTGTGGGGCTCACATGCCCATGTACCTGGACATTCTTGGGTACCAGTACATATGTGGGTACCTAGTTGTGTCTGTGTACCTAGCTATGCTCGGGTACCGACACAAGGTCGTGTACCTGGCAGTGTCTGTGTGTCCGACTATGTCTATGCTTGTGTACTCCTAGAGTACATGATGGGACACCAGTGTTGAGTCACATGGCATGTGGGGGATCCCAAATGGCATGTGATACTCCTCTCCACCCAGAAATCTAAGCTGTCATAGCTAGAGTACAATATGGAGTGTGTTCATCCTAGTAAAAACTATATAGTTGGGATTTTCACAAAAAGTGATATATTATCTAAAGATCCCATATCTACCATTTACACCTCTATTTCCACCATTTCACCATCAAAAATTGTTGGGAGTCTCCTTTCTAAATCATTTACCCACCATCAGTCGACGTAAAATAGATTCTGTACATTCACACAAAGCCTATATGCACACCTCTCTCCTCTGGTGACTACCACTCAATATCGAATAATAGATCTATTAGAATCATCACCCACATCCCGCAATTGAACCTTATCCATCTGTAAATCTAAATTATAATAAATTTTCACACAACTTACGTTTATTTGGGGGTTTGATAACTCTCTATCATGCCATGGAAAATTAAAACCATGACCCCATAGGCCTACGATGGTGAACACAAAGAATAATGGGTTAAAACACCATAATAAGGGTGATAAACATCATTGGAAAAATAATTCTAAGAAAAATATTGAAAAGTGGGGAATCCAGGGTGATATCACAGTATAATAAATGATAAATTGATTAAAATAATTTATTTTGACAATGGGATCATGCGAAGGGAGTGCAATCGTAATCCATAGGTAAGCTGATCAAATTCATTCTTTACCAATTTAATCAAGGGGGATGAAACAAAAAATTAAAATTATTACCTCAATTATGAAATGATCATCTGTGAAGAACGTGTTTTCCAGTGATGGTCAATATCCACAATGTTCGTTGTTTGTCAATCCACCTCGATCCGGTCATCATTCATCGTTCGACTCTGATTCACCAATAAATAATAATATTAATCTCCTATCAAGTCTCTGAGGGTTATGAGGATAAACTTGGATAATTTCCATAATAGTCTATTTAAATAGGAAAGTGGGTTATGGGTATTAAATGCATTAATTAATTTAATAAATTAATTAATCCACTTAACCTACCCTCCAATGGATGCCTTATCAGAATGCCCAATGTCGTCCAACATTAGGTCACACATAGGTTAAAACCCATACCCCAGATTCAACTACGGTATCATATTTCGGATTAAATACTCTATTTATAATATATTCCATTATTTATTAAAAATTGCGCATAGGTGGTATAAAATATATTTAATATTTTTATTAAATTAATTTCGGGATCACCGAACCTCAGAATTTTGCACTATCTCGGTGCCTAAATATGAAAATATTTTAAATATATTCCAATGTCTTATGATGAAAAAATATAGTCTCTATAGTTAGGATGTAATTGAAGTTGGTAAAAGAAGATGTAAAAAGAAAGAACATGGTTAAAATGATTACCTTCTCTTAGAGAAACATCATTTGGATCTATTCTTAAGGTCCATAAGGATGATATTTTGGGAAAAAAACACCTATAGAATGTGTATAAGTATGTTTATGATAAGTTTTTATAGTGTATGGTCGAGAAATGTTTCTCAAAATGTTTTAATAAGTGAGGTGAGGAGGCCCCCTTTTATAATTGTGGTGAGTGGGGCACTTCAAATTTTTAATGTCATAAAATATTATTAAGTCAATTTCATGGAAAAATCGATCTTAAATGACTCATATTAGAAGTTTATAATTTTAATGTATATAAAAAACCAACAAATGGGGTTTAATCAAGTTTTTAGATCATTTAAACCCTTATCATTTTTGATTAACCCCTTGGTAAACCCATTTTAACATTAATCGTGACAATATATTTACTGTTTTTACTATTAAATATGATAAAAAATTTAGTTATACTTATAAATTAATATAAATAATTATGATTACAATATTAAATACATTTTATCAAATTCAATTCACATAATTGGTGTAATTAAATTTAAAAATAAACCTTGCAAAACATGACAAAAATCAATTTTTCCAGAAATGCATTTTTCACGTATAAGATGATTATATATTAAATACTTGACTTGTAATAATAATTATGTGTATTTAAATAAATATATTTTTATAATTAATATATAAATTTCAATTAAATTATTCATTTTTAGATTTTATTTTTATAAATTATAGATTAAAAAAATTATGCACTTAAAAACAGTTTTATGAAAATACCCCCTTTTACCTCTAAATGACCTTATATTTGTTTATAAAAAAATATTATCAATACATGGTTAATTATACATATTATAACAAATTATTATAAATAAAACGAGTAATAGTCAAATACTACATTTTCAATTATTCATAACATTTTATTTCTTTGGAAAATTTCAAAAATTCATTTAAGCCTTATTTTTACCTAGTAAGTTCAAAATTGATATTCATACCATAAAATTATAATTAATCTACCAAAAAATATTAAAATGTACATTTTATTATAGTTTAATTAAAATAAAATGTCTAGTTACAATTATTTAGGATCAAGTTTTACATCCTCGGTGACACATCCCCTTGCCATGTCATAACATTCAACGATGGGAAACTAGATAGTACATAACTCTCAACTAGTTAGGGAAAAATCATTAAATCTCCCAATTAGTAGCCAAGGGTTCCTTATGGAATATCTAAAGGATACATGTCACTATTAATCCAACATCAATAACATGAAAAATTCATTTCCCAATTGAAATATGACGTAATAATCAATATATATCCATCTCTAACACACCTCCTTCAATAACAACCACCTTCCCAAATACATAAAGATGGATAACAATTAATTTAACAATTAAAACATAAATAAATTCATAAATAATGGGAAACAATGTGGATTTACATGGGTGTAACCATCAATCAAGAATATATGACTTTCACATAAGATACTAAGAGGACATTTACCTTGAAACCAAGTACCAAACCATTGGAAATAACTTTTTAAAATTTCCTTTTAAAACAATGTTTAAATTAAAGGTAACACTCCCCAACAACAAAATGTAATCTAAATCATTTTAATTAAATTACCAAAAATCTCCTAAATCAACACAAACCCTTTTAAAATAAGGAAACCCAATGAAAATAAGGAAACTCCTCAATTTATAAATCAAAATTTCCCCAAAACATTATGAAAAATTATTTTTATTGGAGAAACCCATAATTTTCATTTTGTCAAACACTTAGATTCAATAAAACATTATCCATTAAGCTAATAAATTCACCTATTTTTTCAAATGAAAAACTAAAAAAATCATGGAAAACATTTTAAAACACAAATCAAGATATCATATACTGTAATAATATAGTTAAAAAGCACATTAAAATCATTAAGGATCCAAGGTGCTATTCAATAAAAGGGAATGAAATAGAAACACATACCTCAGAAACTGTAATCATGTAACATATGAAGAAAAACACTATATTAGGTCGCAATATATGGATAAAACCCAAAAAAAAGAAAACCCCCAATTTATAACAAACTTAGACAATTTTTTTTCCAACATGAACACTAGAGTTAGAGATAATGTGATAAATATAATGAAACCAAAGGAAAGATGAATGAGAGGCTCTTACCTTTCAGTCAAGATGAAAATCCATCAATACACCACCATAAATATTGAATTAAAGAGATTATAAGATGAATATCAGGGCTTGTATATTCCTTAGTTTAATTTTTCTAATGTGGGAGGAGTATGGGAGAAGCCCCTAATAAAATGATGGTGAAAAGAAAAAATGAAAAAAACTGAATAGGTCACATAGTTTACTTGATTTTTTTACCAAATCACATATTAATCATGAAATCAACTATAATAAAAATTAAAGGGTAGTTTCATGACTTCTACTACATGGTTTTCCAAACTATACACCAAATCGTGTGTCCTTGGAAATGTTATAAAAACTCTAAAATTTCACCCTAATACACCTCGAACCCAAAGGATAAATTTACCTTCTAAACATGAACAAGAAAGTGAAGTTTTAGGGTGTAAAAGTTCACACCAACATTCCACCTTGTGCCCATAGAAATTCATCAAAATGGTAGGTCAATGGAAAATTCTAGATGAATACACTAATGCACTACCAATCCTAAAAGAATATTCCTCACTAAAAGAAACAAAGGGGTTCATCAAGATAAAATGTTGGGATGAAAAATCCTCTACCATATTTTAAATTCAAGAATTCCAACACATGCACATATCATAACTCATAAGTGATTTATATCCCTGAGTAAGACTGAAGGAAAAAAATAACCAATAGCGATGGAACATTTGAGGTCATAATAATTAGAACCCGAAGTTCATCCCAACTAAAAATATTCTAGAGGATAACTACCATGAGAATGATAAAACAAAAAAAAATACTTTCAAAAGGTATCCCAACAATTTATAATATATCGAAGTTTTTCAAAAAACATATATAAACACAAGAAAGAACAAAACTTTCCAAAATAAATGCATATCCATTAATCATTAGAGGGAAGAATAAGATTCCACCAACCACAAACAATCAACTCAAAAAACCATATAAGAGACAATAATTGAAAAACATCCAAAATGACACCAAACAAGATCATTAAGATAATTAATTACATAAGAATAAGAGGAAAACCCTAAAGATAAACATGCCTCAACATGGAATGGAACAGTTCGGACCTCGGGTCTCAAAACCACATGAAAGGTATCTTAGGGCCAAACTCATGGAACACCTACTCATTATAACCCTGATGGAAAATCCAAACCTAATATATCTTACAATCTAACCTAAAACCAAAAATTTGTCCTAGTTACCCTAGGTCACACCCAAGTAATCCCCATGTAATCCCTAAAATAAACCTCATACCATGGTCAAAACCCTGCACAAGAAACAACAAGCATCAAAATTCAATGAGGCACGAGAATTGATCCAACAACTTTTTCATCTATTATAAACAAAAGGAATGAAGTATACATAAGTCATGGAATAAGATCTAATGAAGGGAAAAAATTCAAGAGTTAACACTCCCAAAACCACAAACAAAATTTGACTATCCAATGAATGAAAACCCCCAAAATACTATCTAGATAAAAGATAGTTTTGGGACTTCTTAAAATGTATCTTCATCTTAAAAGGAAATTGAATGTGAACAAGAGATCCGTACAGATGATAGGTCATCAGATAAATTAGAAAACATGGCCTAGAATACCCAATATTACCATATTGGAAGAACAATTCTATATTTCTCATTACTAAAGTAGGAATAATGAGTTGATAATATAACATCCCATCATTATCACCATCCTATCCCCCTTATTTCTAGTCAAATCCCCCTTTCAGACACTATATGTGGTGAAATCATCACTTTCCATAGTTTTCCTTGATAATATTTCCACAATTATTTCAAATTTATACACAACCTCCATATAGGTAGTCAATCCATACTAAAACACCACCAATCTAAATTTTGGATGAAGTCCTCTTGTAAAGAACCAAGAATTCATCGAGTCATCAATGAACAATTCAGGGGAGAAATTGGGTAGTCTAGTGAAGAGTTCATCATATTACATTAACAACTGACCACCCTAAAGAACACATAGGAACTTCATTATCCTTTCCACTCTCACTTATTTAGGATAAAACTGTTGGATGAATCCATATTTGAAATTTTCTCAAGAGAAGACCTCAAATGGATTGAGGAATATAAAGTGATCTTCCACCAATCAGGACCAAATCCATTAAAAAATTTTGGGGTTCACCTCACAGTCAAGGTTTCTAGAGTTCACAATGACTTTATGATCTCCTCGACTTTATCTAGAAACTCTGTCGCCTCCTAGGTTCCTTGATCACCCTTAAACACTAGTGGATTCCAATTCAGAAGTTCTTACACATGATCTATAAGATTAACAGAACATGGACCTACCACTATATCAAGAGGTTGGGTAGATCCAAAGACAGAAAAAAAAACAAATCATGTATGACTAGAATGACTTCCCAAGAGATTCCCTTATTGACTTGTAAACTCCTTTCTGGGGGTCATAATATATAACATCACAAAAACAAAAAATTCTATTAAAACTGTCCCAAAATTCAATACAAGGCATACAAAGGCACAAATCAAACGAATCAAGGTCACATAATTCCCTTTATAATTTTATTTAAAAAATCCCTAATAATACTTATTTCTATTTTAAAACACCACACAGGTTTATCAAAATCATTTTTTACGAAAAAGAACACCACTTAAAAAATAATGTTTCAATATTTTAAAAATCTCACTATACTTGAAATAACATTTTATACATTTAAGGAAATAAAAATTACTTCCTTGAAAATCAAAACAACCAAAAATCATTTCACCAACTTCAATCATTAATTACAAAGTTCATAAATTTTCACAATGGCCACAAAAAACACCCGCAAAAAGGTTTCAAAGCATGACCAAACGAAATTCACAAAGTCTTGATTTAAAAATGTACGAAAACACCTTTATAATTCAATAAATTACACATAATTACTCAAAAAAAATCATAATATAACATAATATAAGTCAAAACAAACCAAGTTAAAAAAATAAAAATATTTCCAAACTTCTACCAATGCATACGATTTGGATACATAGTTTGTCTGAACATGTTCAAATCATGTGAGTTCCACTAGAAGTAATCCAAAATGGTTTTACATTTCCTATGAATGGTTTAAAAGACCATGCGCCTTAATCGTATGCTTCATGAATTTCCTCCAATTTCACTTTAAATGTAGTAATTTCCCAAAACAACTCTTTATATCTCTTTAAAACTAAGAGTACTTAGAAATCACTTCAAAATATCTCAAGAATAAACTCCCATAAATCCAAAATTCAAAACAAAATGCATACCACCGAAGGTAACTCGAGGATTATAATGAAGAAGTTATGGACAAGCACACCTAAAAACCCACCACTTGAGCTCTTATGGTCTTAACTCCCATCTATTATCAACCCCAAAATAACAAGAGGGTAATGATATCATTTTTTAGTGAATTGGACCAGGTTGGCCTGAGCTATTACCTAGACCTCTCCTCCAAAACCCCCAAGGCACATTATTTATCTCCATAGATGGGAAACTAGTTCCAGGGTATCACAAGTGATAATGTGGGAATGATATTATCCTAAAGAAAAATAGAGATAAATAATGGATTCCAATATGGAACTCGACATGGTATATCCATGTATTTGACAACCACACTAAAGTAAATAATCAATTACTAAAACAAAAATATAGAAACATGGTATAATAGTAAGGAATAACCAAAATCGTTTAAAAAAATATTTTCCCATTAAAATGAAACATTTTTTAAAAAATATTTTTCAATCCTCAATAAGGAATAAAATCTAAAACAAAAGTAGGAGGATGGGAATTCGAATACAAAAAACAACTTAATGCAGCCCAAAAAATGTCAAAGACAAACTATACCCTCACCATGTGACTCTCAAGTCACCACCATAACTCAACATCAACTGCTTCACCATATGAGATAAGAATCCATCCAACCATCCAAAAAAAGACTTGAAAAAGAAATTTCATAAATCATGAAGAATACAAACCCACAAACATTGTTATATAGGGTGTTACCCAACTCCTAATAGGATACCTCCTAGATTATATTTAATTAATTTTATAAAAAACCTAGATTTATATTTTAAATATAAATAAGATAAATAGGTTTTCATTTCTTTGACATAATATATAAATAAATTAACCAAACCTCACATATTTTTTTTAAAATACACCATTTATAAAACATATAAATAATATATTTGTATAAGGTATTGTATTTTAAAAAACAAACCAGTACTATTTAAACCATATTACCTTTAAATAAACCAAGTTAATACATACACTTATACTTAAAACATTACTTAAAAAAACCTTCACATGGTTTAAAATCACTTCAACATACTTTTAATAATTTATATCACTTTAAAAATAGTAGCCATTTTTTCCCTTTAAAACATTACACGCACTAATCAAACATGAGTGAAGATAAAAAAGAAAACCATAATAGAATGTAAATCGTTATAAATTTTATGAATTAATGAAAACATTAAGACTTAACCACAAAATAAAAAATACACCATATTAATCTCAATCCAAGAAATAAGACACTCACATAGTAATAAATTATAAAATTTTATAACATAAGATAAATATCAAGATGAAACACCATTGGGACTTATGGGATAATACATGAAGTGAACATGTAGAACTTACCACCAATAGGTTAACGATCATATAACTCATCACACACTAAACTAGCCTCATCAGTGATGTATCACATGTCCTAGTTATAACATTAAAATAGGGGCTACTATCTAGTGAAAAACTCTGAACTAGAAATCAAAACAACCCTATATCTCCAAATTAGTAGCATAGGATTCCTCATGGAATAGCTATATGAGGTGGAACACTATAAATACAATACTAATATCATGAAAACCAAATAGATAAAATTAAATATAACACAATAATCGATATATATACCACATCCAAAACACACTTTAATAATGACCCCCTTCCAAAATTAATAACCATGAATACCAATTCATTTAAACATAAAAACACACATACAATAATAAACAATGAGGCTTAATAAGTACGGAAACATAAATTAATAAAATCCATCTTTCACACAGGATATCATGTTGGCCTTGACATTGAAACCAATAACCACACCTTTGGAAAACCCTTTTTAAAGAACCTTTGAGAACAAAGAGTAAAATCAAGGGAATTCCACTAAAAACCAAAACACAATCTCAACAAATTCAATGAAATCAATAAAAAATATCATAAATAAACACATCCCTTTTAAAATAATTAAACCCATTTAAAATGAGGAAATAACCCACTTTAGAAATTAATATTTGACTAAAATAGCATAAAAAATATTTTTTCATGGAGAAAATCATCATTGGAATTTTATAAAACACTTAGAATGCATAAAACACCATATGAAATAATAGTGTCATTGAATCATGGAATTCATCATTTTTTTCAAATGAAAAACCCAAAAAAGCAAGGAAATTATTAGATAAAACAAATATATACATCATATACTTAAACAATGTAGTCCAAATAAACATTTAAAATATAAAACCTCCAAGGAACTCTTTAGTAAATGGAAATGAAACAGAAACACCTACATTAACCAACATAAACATGTTTCATACAATTAATTCTAACACACTAGGTCATGATAGAGGGATTATAACCCATAGAAACTAAAAAACCAATTTATAATAACCGAAGACATAAAAATATTCCAACATGAACACTAGTGTTAGATAAAGTTGGTGAAATGGAAAGAAACCAAGGATAGAGGAAGGAAAAGCTCTTACCGTTCAATTCAGGTGAAGATCCACCAAGAAACAACCTTAAATAACACATTAAATGGATTAAAAGAGTAATATAGGGGATTAAGAGGTGCCTTGAAATAAGGGTTCAAATAAGGGGAGAGTATGGGAGAATAACTCAATAAAAAAAGGTGAAATGACAAAAATTCAAAATATTGAGTAGGTCACATGGGTTACCAAACCATGCATTGACAGTGTGATCAAATATATTAAAAACTTCAAAGGGTCACACAGTTTATACTAAATGTTTTCCTAAACATTGTTCCGAATCACGTGACCATGTAAAATTTTAAAAAACATAAAAATTTCACTATGAGACACCCTAATCCCAAAAAATAAATTAATCTTATAAACATGAATAAGAAAGTGACATTTTAGTGTGTCACATAGAGGCATGTGTTAAAGTTTTTGATTTATAGAAGAAAGAGTATTTTATTTTACACACAATGGTAATGTTAACTATAAATTAATTTTTTACATATGGAATCTTATCAGGATATAATGTAAAGGGATATAATGCTTGTCAAATTTAAAGATAAGGGAATTTATATTATCAAAATAAAAATGAGATAATGACATTGTACATGAGTTACTAAATATTTTTGTGAATAGATAAACCTTATAATAGGTTAAAAATAGAATATAATGGTTTATAATTTTTTATTTTCCTCCACAGTTTTTTATGCTGAATAGAATTATAATAAGATCAAAATCCTCAGTATCACATTTGAGAAGATAGATTTTTTGGATTCTCAAAAAAATACAATGAATAAACATTCCATCTTATTCGATTTGCCTTATAAGAGTTTTTTAGAATGTTGAGAAAAAAATATGTGATAGTTTGATTGAAAACTTTTAGACTTAAAAGGAAATACAAAAATGGATGGAATGAATGATTATACTTAATATCTATGGGAATATGTTTGAATCTATCTTCCACTGTGAAATAAAAATATATATTTACGTATGGATTATTACATGTTAAGAAAGAGTGGGGAGATAAAAAAATTTCAATGTATAAACGGTATTAAAGTACCTAGTGTTTATTATTCAAATGTGAAAATTTTGGTGTCAATTTTGAAGTTAATAGGGATGAAATATCATGATTTCCATATATTAATGAAACAACTACTATCATTTGAACATATTTAAATTATTGATAATTCGTGTTGTAAAGTATAACAAAACGTTATGTCACTTTTTTAGTTCTATTTTCAATAATGTCAATAACAAAAAATTGATTATTTTGTTGGATAATGACACTATACTCATATTTTTTTAAATAGATATGTATTTTATGCCATTTTGTTTTCATATAATGGTCCATCTATTGATTCATTTAATTTGAGAGATAAGTATATATAGGCCTAGATAATTATATAGACTTATCCTTTAGAATTATATATGAAAATTCAAAAGGGTTACATTAAAAATAGAAATCCACTAGAGGCCTTAATTGTTCAAAAATATATATAACAAAGGAGGTGGTTGAGTTGTATACGGACTACTTGTATAAAGTACAAGTCATGGCATGGTCCACCTAGGGCCCACTTGGAATATCAATAAAATGAGTGTTACCCCCCCCCCAAAACACCTATAATTGGTCAGGGAATGAAGACTAGTGTTGACTAGGCATATCAAACTAATGGGAGGCCTTATCCTAAACGTCTTGTAATAAAATACATGCATACCACCAACCAAAAAAAGATGCACAACAAATAAGGATATACATAAGTAGATAAAACGTTAAATATGAATGTGTGTCTCATAAGAGACTATTTGAAGAGATCCACCACATCTTGTCATGTACAATACATACCCTCCCCTTTCTTGAGTCTCCCTTGCTCCACCAAACACTAGCTTGATAGTAGTAGGCCTGAAAGGCCACCAATATTTGTACCATCTTCACAGAAACAACATGTATGATCTTAAGTCCCATGTAAGGGTGATTATAATAAATAACCATTATGATAACTTGATAAAAATGGAAACAAGACCATATATCATCAAAAAAATAGGTTCAAACCATACAACTTCCCAACACAACTTAAGGGAAACCTAATCCAGGAACAAGACATCACAATTATCTCAAACAAAAGGAAACCCTATTAAGAATGATGATCGGTATAAAATATAATCCTCAATCAAATAAATCATGGTGACACCCTAAATTGGTCCCATGTCTTAGGGGGAAACACCTCCCTATTCCTCACATGTGGTATAAAAGACAAACTTGATTGGTCAGTGAAAAGGGGAGCACCTCTCAACATTATCAACACACTGAAGGGAAAATAAAAGGATCCCCAATCAATGAAGGTGCACCATGAAATGAATCTTAAATTCCTTACTAGAACCATAACCAACAAAAAGGACATGTAATTGAATCTTTTGACATACCATCGTTCCCTGAATGAGGCCCTATTCCACACTAAGCACACCAAAACACATTTCCATCAACACCCTGTTCTCCCGACACATCATGGGGAAAACTACTCCTCATAAAATCTTGAGGTAAAGGAATGAATCAGAAAAATGATACACAAGGGAAGAAACTGGTGTAAGAGACACACTCAAATGTTAAAGGGATATAATCATTAGAAGATCATCCACTATAAGAAATAATTCTTCTCTAGAAAGAAAACTGTGAGGGAATGAACCGAAGAAACTTACGCTCCATAAGACTATACATGCATGAACCATGCATAGAGGTAAAAAATAATCTTCAACAGTACATGAAATATAAATCTATCATGAGAGACCTATACCTTACCAGTATGTGGAACTTATCTAAGGGGAAACCAAACTCATACATTTATTTGTCTATGTTGAACAACCACTTCTAAATTTGATCCATCTCTATAACTGCTTCGAGGATCCCATTACATACAAGGGGTAAAGTTATCAAGGAATAGTAACCATATAAATCAAGAATGAATAAACCAAAACTCTAGGGATGGGGTCCCAATAATGTCAAATCCCCTATGGGGGGCCCACACCCTACTCAATATTGAAATACAAACTAGATTCGATTCACAGATGGAGGATCACACCTTGGGAAATAGGGAGATACCTGGAATTATATACACCAACCCATATGAGGGGATCACTTTTACAGATAAAGGTACTGAGATATCTTACCCTATATAAGAAAATTGAGTTGAGGATAGTGAACCTGAGTCCTTGGGGAGGGGGTGGGGGGTGGGGGGAGGGGGATATAAACTCCACAAATGAAAGACCCAACTAACTTATCATCCTAGTATATACTTTATAAGAAAGAATTTTAATATAGATACTATACCTATCAAATTAGTTGGTATGGTGAAAAGGACCTTCGAGAACACTACACAAATTTTCTCTATGTCACATAATCACAACATGGGAAACAACATAAGAGAGGGATGATGTATACTACCATAATGATTACTAGGTACAAAGGATATATCGACTACAAGAAAAATTCTAACTCCATAATACTTAAACCCCAAGATACATGCACCAAAGAAACATTTGAGGTGGATGGAGAAAATATGGATTCCATCATAAGTCTCACATATGACTGGGTCCCATCGAACTACTCTTCTATGAAGTGGGTACCACTCCTACTAGGCTAAATACTGATTCCCATGACCCTCTATCCTCCAAAAATATGATAGAGATAATATTTTCATCATTGTTTATATATAATTAAATGTTTTAATCCCACAAAATTCAACATGTTGAGTTAATTACATCAATTTTGGATTTATGAGGTGTTTTGGGCTAAAACTGGAAACTCCATATTTTAGAAATATTGACATATTTTTATCACTTTGGTAATTCAATCATATATTTTAAAATACAAATACAATTTATGTGATTATTTTTTTATTAGGTTCATATATTTATTTTCTTCATCTTTTAATTTTGGACCAGGATTTAATTCAGCCATTAATGGGTCCGAAAAATTCAATCAACGTGGACAAATATTTTGGACGACCGGGTGGAACCCACCACAATAAATTGATCATAAATCGGTCTACACACCTCAAATTGGGGTGATTACAATTGGATTTGAAATAATGTTAAATGGGGCGTTTTGACGTTGATGGTCTTGAAGATTTTCCACCATTAAGGCGACCCATGGATGCTGATATTGTGGGGAAGAAAAAAAGGAAACATTCATCCAGAATAAATGCTCCAATTAAATTTCCCATATATCGTACCACACATGGAGGATAAATCTGAAATGTTTTGATGAAACGTCAAATATAGTTTGGAAGATCTTTAAAGAAGAAACTATCTCAAAATTCGGCCATTAATTGGGCCGAACATGGTCAAAATTTCGGTGGAAAGAATCTGCTGGAAATCTTAAAGAGGAATTATGAAGATCTTAAATTTGAAGATCGGAGGATGGCACCCCCTTGGCCTATATAAAGAGGATTTCACCCATGCTAAGGGGGAGTTGGACACCATAATCGGAGATGGGAGGAAGCCAAGGGACACTCAGGGAAATTCTCCTTTAGCTTCATTCTGTTTCTTTCGTTTATTTTTCATTACATTAAAATGTCTCTCCTCTCCCGCATAATCTCGCTTACCCCATCCATGGAGGGGAAGTTTCATTTGAGTGATCAGAAAGAGGGGAGGCTGGAACTATGTGTTGTGTTTGAGTTCTTGTGCTTGAAATGAATCAAATTTAATCTTCCTTCTTAATCTGGTTTCAATTCATAATTCAGTATTAAATTCCAAATGCGGTAGTGTTAGGTTTTGATTCTGAAATTATAAATTTCTTTGGTCGATGATCACATCTCCCTCCACCTAATTCTAATATGTATACAGTGGAACATGTTTAGGTTTGGGTGGTGATTTCTCAGCGGTTTTCAAGCACGTCTGTAGGATTGTATGTCAGAATCATGGTTTATTAGGGAACAACAATTCTTGGTCTAGGATTTCTCTAATTAATCAAGAAACCTTCTACAACCTTAAACACATTGGAAGGAGGATTGACCAATCTAAGGTTTTAGAAAGGAAAATTTTCATCACATATATCTGACCAAAAGAGAGAGAGGACTCGGTAGATGAATCTCTCTCTTACCAGTTTAAGGAAGAAGAATATATAAAATTTGGAAACCATGATGGCACAACACTAGGTCTAGCCGAACACAATCCGATCACCATATTTATCATTTGTGAAAGTCAATCAATTTCAGATGTTTTTCCCTCTCATAATCATTCAAATTAATTAAAACCAATCTTTTTTAGAAAACCAAGAAAAAGTGACATCCTTGTTTTGTGTGCACTCCTCTTCGGGAGATTACCTAGGATCAACTACTATACTATACTTAGGTAAATAAAATATTGTTTTTCCATGCCCCACGATAGGAATGCGTCAAACTTGGCACTATTTTCGGGGAGGCAGTGCCTCAAAAACTGTTAAAAAACATTTTTTTCCTTCTTTCTTTTGAATGACCCGTAGTTCAAACAACAATTTAATTGAATTTGATCCCAAAATTTTGTGAGAAATAACCCAATTGAGAAAGAAACATTTGAAATTAGAGTTTGAAGAAATTCACCTTACAGATTCAAGTGACACATCCAGTGATCAATTTGAAGCTCCAATGGCTGGCAATCCCAACCAAACATTAAACGATCTTTGCACCCCACAATTCGCTAAACAATGAAATCAACTAGCAATTATTGCCTTAGAAAATGATTTTGTAATGTGCATTAACAGGATTCAAATTCTTCCTAAATTCCATGGTCTTCCAGGTGAAGACCCCAATAGGCATATCAAGGAATTTACAAATGTGTGCTCAAGCTGCAGACCCCGAGGTGTTGTAGAAGAACATGTAAAGTGGATGGAATTCCCCTTCTCACACGAGGGAGCAGCAAAAGAATGGTTGTATAGTCGACAACTAGGAGAAGTACAATACTAGGAAGATCTTCAAAGATGCATCATGCAAAGGGTTTTTCCCGCATCCAGGAGCACAACTATCCGAAAAGAGATCTATGCCATTCGCCAACCAACCGGTGAAACACTTTACAAGTACTGGGAGCAATTCAAGAAGCTCTGCGCTAGTTTTCTACACCAAACTGTGGAAGAACACCATTTCATTGTTTTCTTATATCAAGGATTACTTGAAAATGATCGAAACTTTCTAGATGCGTCATCTGGGGGATCCTTGATTGACAAGTCACCAATGGATTCCAGAGGATTGATTGAAAAGATTTCACAAAACTCACAGCATTTTTACACCAGAGGTATGATCACAAGAGGAATCCATGAGGTAAGAACATCGGATTTAGTAGATTTAATTAGAAATTAAATGGGTGAACTCACCGGGTTAGTGCAACAAATAGCTGTTAACCATGTGAAGGAACAACAAGGCCCGAATCAGGTATGTGGTTTATGCTATTCTAATTCTCATTACACTGATCAATGTCTAGATGGGCAGGGGACATAAAGTTGTGTTGTAGCCTATCAACAAAAGCAATACCAGCCGCAAACCCAACCAGGGTATGGGTTTCATCAAAACCAAGCCAGATTACCTTTTCAGCAGAAATATCAGAACCCAATTTCATTCTAACAACCTTGTCAGAAGCCCTTCCAAAAACAATAATCTTTCCAACCACCACCTTTCCAGTAGAAGAATTATGGGAAACCATCCACAAGTGCATTGAAAAATGAATATCAACAGTTGAAGACATGAGTTGCGGGAATAGAAGATAAGATAGACAAGCCAGTTGATCAATTTTAAAGCATTATGGATACTCTCGCCAAGAACCAAGGTAAGCTTCCAACTTGAAGCGGGAAGGAGCTCACTCCACCAGAAAAATGTGAGGAGGAGGATTCTAGGGAATCTTCTGAAGCTCTTCATGTCCATCCAAAAGATGGAGTAAACAACAAAGGATAGAGAACAAGGTTTCGGAAGGAAAGAACATAAAAACCTTTAAAAAACAAAGGGAGAAAAAGGATATCCCAAAACCATTCCCATTATCATTGGTTGAGTCAAATAAGGTTGAAGAAGAACAAATTCAATGGGAAATTCTGGAAACATTCTGAAAAGTTGAGATTAACATCCCACTACTAGATGCAATCAGAAAAATCCATAAATATGCAAAATTTATGAAGGATCCGTGTACTAAAAGAAGGAGGCTGGATGGAAATTAATGAATCAAATTAGGAAGAAGTGTCTCAACATTTATCACACCACCGATACCTCAAAAATGTCAAGATCTAGGGACTTTCTCTATTCCGTACACTATCAGTTCTTTAAATTTTACTGATGCACTATGTGATCTTGGAGCTTCGATAAATGTGATGCCTCACTCAGTGTTTTCATCTTTGCAGATCGTAGAACTTAAAACAACTTGGGTTGTGGTGCAATTAGAAAACAGATCCAACGTTTTGCCAGCTGGAGTCATTGAATATGTACTTGTAGGAGTGAGAGGATTAATCTTTCCAGCATACTTCTATGTCCTTGCTATGCAGGAAGACCAAGCACCAGCCCAATATCCCATCATCTTGGAAATACCATTCTTAAAGACTGCGAAGACCATCATCAATGTGAACGAGGGAACACTCTCAATGGATCTCAGAGATATTCAAGTGCATTTCAATATACCCGAATCCATGAAAAAATTGTCAGATGTTCATTCGCTGAAAGCAATCTACGACAATGAAGAAAAATAACCAACTAATAATTTAGAAGAGACAACGATAGAATTCTTGTATAGTTTGTTAGAAGAGACTGGAGAATCAAATTCAGGAAAAGATGATGATATAAAAAAGTATAAACTCAAGGAGGCCGAACATGAAAAGATTATGATAGATCACTGGAAAGAACTTGCTATAATGGAAGAAGAACTAGCTAAGAAGAATTACATATGCCTTGTAAAGGAACATGAGCTGAAGAAGGTCAAGGAAACCCCCATTAAAACTGTAGAGTGTAAAGGATATTCTCAAACCAATGGGAAGAGTGGATCACAATAAAAAGAGAAAAAACCCAAAACCAGGTTCGTATGGGTAAAGAAAATTGAGGGTCAATATCCTTCTTCAAGAGAAGAGGTGAATTTTAAAAGGACACCACAACCCCTTAAAAAGAGGTATGTTCACATTACAACAAGGAAGCAACAAATATCAGGAAATATGGAAAACCATTATAGAAGAACAATATTTCAATTGTTTTGCTAGTGGTGTGGTATCCATGGACACAAATCATACTCTTGCTGGTACAACATGTCTTTACCAGGAAATAGAAAAGGTCCAGTGTAGAAGATCAGACAACTTCAACATGTTTGTTAATAAAATCCATCAGGTCGTACCTCTCCTTTAAATATGTTTCTTGCTATGATTCATTTTAAAATTTTCATACATGTTAAATCAATTCATTGACGACACTTCATCATTTAAGTGTGTGTGTGGGGGGGGGAATCTTGAAGTCTAGGATTTTTAAAAAAATTTAATTTTTTTTAGTCGAGCCAACGACATTAAACAAAGGCACTACTAGGAGGAAACCCGCATTTTCCCCCATTGTCCACTGGTCCTCTTAGTAATTTACCAGCATGATTGAACAGGCCTGCACTATAAATTGTTTTCATTCTTATATTTCAGGTCCATTAATGAAGAATATGTAGTGGGATTACACGTCATGAAGAAAAGCATCCATTTTAAATGAGAGTAAGAGTTTCAATTCTATATTAGCCATCTTTATTCCCCTAATTTTTTGAAAGAGTTAATTAAAAAAATGCATTCCCACACTTGAATTCATGTTTTACATAACATATCTAGGAGACATGAGTTTTATAAGAATCTGGTGATTCCATATTTTAGATTTCAATGTTGATGATATTGAATGATTAAAATGGATAATTGGACTATTAATGTGAGGAAAGGATATTGAAATAAGGACTCATGATTTGAGGGAATTAATTGATTCATGTAAATGAAATTTCTTTACCATATTTCATGATTTGAATTTATGAAATTCATGTGAATTAATTTTTTATTATTAATCATGCCATGATTGGTTTTCCAATATCATATTCTCATTCCTGAGAGGATTTATAGACCAAATATTTCCTATTTTTTCTTGAGCATATTTCTTGAGTGATCATGGGATGTGCCACCTGCTATAACTTATATTGAAACTTGTCAAAGATATGACGGTACAAAAACACATTTAAAATGATTGAGGCACTACATTGGCTATCCACATATTTAACTGAGACCCACCCTTACATTTATCCTTCATTAGCCCATAGAATCCATGAATCACCTTATAGGTTTAAGCCACATTACAAGATAATATTTCCTTACCTACCTTCACTTTCATTATTTTTTCATGGATATTTCAAGTTTGAGTGTGGGGGAAGGGAATTTTGTATGCATTTATTGGGATATGTATAATTTTTGGGTGGTGTAAGGTGTGCGTCATCATTTTGGGAAATGTGTTATTAGAAAATTGGGCACGAGTCATCATTTAATTATGCTTCTTTCATTTCATCCGGTTCTCCTTAAAAAAAGAGAAAATAAAGATGTGCCTTTATGGAGCTTTAAAAAAAAGAGAAAAATAAAGTTATACCTTTCTTGAGCTTTATAAAAAAATAGAGGAGGATAACTTGGATGATATCATTCTTTGTAATCATTTATTGACTCATGACCCAGGTCATTATAAGGGGTGGTGTTGTATTTCACATGATCAAAAGGGATTTGAGTGAGGTTCATCGGGTTTTTTCACTTTATTAATCATGAATTGTACTTAAGAGTCAAACCTCCTACTTCTGGCCTTAAATTATTTCAATTATTTACCCACTAACCAAAAGCCACAGAGTCATTTTAACCTTTATTGCAAGTCCTCATGATTTTATGTGCGTTTTGTCTTTACAAAGTGTAGGAAGTAGTTCATTTACAAGCATATAGATAAGGATCAAGTTCCCATGATATGAGCATAACTCCACTATTAATTTTATCACGAGTGATGAGAGAAAAGATTCAAAAGAGAGGTAGATCATGATTTGGGATGTTTAATAATAATAAATTGAGAATCTTGAATGAATGAAATTGGAAGCTCCATCATTTTTTTAAAGGGTAAAAGTAAAATGCATGAATTGATTGTTTCTTTGAAAATTGGGAAATTAAATTGATATTTTTTGTGGAACTTGAAAATTTGATTGTTCATTGATAATTTTTTTATTTTATTGCATTTAAATTTAAATATTGGTAACATTGGTGCCCTTTGAATTCCATGTTGAGATTTTATGCTTGAGGACAAGCATAGTTTAAGTGTGGGGGAATTGATAAAGATAATATTTTCATCATTTTTTATATTTAACTCAATTTTTTAATCCCTAAAAACTCAACATGTTTAGTTAATTACATCAATTTTGGATTTATGAGGTGTTTTGGGCTAAAACTGGAAAACTGCTTAATTTGGAAATATTGAAATATTTTAATCACTTTGGTAATTCATAGATATCTTTTAAAATATAAATCCAATTTATGTGATTCGTTTTGAATTAGGTTCATATATTTATAATATTAATCTTTTATTTTTGGACCAGGATTTAATTCATCCATTAATGGGTCCAAAAAATTCAATCAATGTGGACAAATATTTTGGACGACTTGGTGCACCCCACCACAATAAATTGATCATAAATCGGTATACACACCTCAAATTGGGGTGATTCCAATTGTATTTGAATGAATATTAAATGGTGCGTTTGGATGTTTAAGGTATTGAAGATTTTTCACCATTAAGGCGACCCATGGAGGATGAAATTATGGGGAATGAAAAAGGAAACATTCATCCAGGACTCAATGTGTATTTCCCAAGTAAACAACATGTCCCTATACTATATAGGATATAACCCACATAGCCTCCTAGCAGTGTATCCTACCCAGGCTATGTCATGTAATTTTGAATGGTGTGTATAAGTATATGTTATGCCCCTCACTTGCGGTGTCTCATAGTGTACAAGGCCAAACCCCATGTTGTGCATCTAAAGGCCCCACACTGTATGTTCAAATGGATATCATGCAATGTGAACAATGTATCAAACCTGAGATGCACCGACCAAGTACATGATATGTATCTTTAGAAACACATGATGTGTAGTCTAGATTTCCAGATTTAGTCTACCATTTATCTACCTAAATCTCCAATAAGTAACACAAATTCAAACCAATGAAAAAGGAAACAAATTAAGAATATATAGTCTAATTTTTAGAAGCATGATTAATTTATGAATAAAAATAAGGAGGAATTTAAATAATTATCCCTACCACTTTTTGGACCACTATAACTTCATAATAACACCTTTTTTATCTATAATTCAATGTTGTTGCATCCTGATTTGGCATCGATCAATCCTCTCAAATTCCACCTCAATCACCCCTCCCTCTTTAAGTTCACGTCACTAAAAAGGAAGGGAGGTGCAACCTCATGTATTCACAGGGAGAGAGAATTGGGGCAGGGTGTTTTAATATCCAAAATTAAAATAAATGAAATTCCCATTAAATAGGTCTAACCTGGGATCGAAACCCATATAGATATAATACTATACCAAGGTAAAACCCCCCCATTACATAACCAATTGAAAAGTCAGAATTCAAATCCAGATATTCTTTTTGGATATATCTGTCTTCTAACCCATAAAATATATTTTTTATCTATTTAATAAATATTTAATATCTTTATTCAATTACCAGACTTTGAATATCCCAAAATTCCCACCCTAGGGTAAATATAACCCTCTAAAACAAACGACACCATTATAAATTTTTTCTATGGTAATTATTTCTAGTAATTTGAAATTTTTTCCTTTTATAAAGGCATGGAGATCTCAAACTCCAAAACATGCATACGATTTCACATGGGAAAACCTAGATCATTAAATTATTACTAAGCTATGGTTTTTGTCTTTTAAAAGGACCAAAAATAATGGCTCTCTAAGAAAATACCAAGATTAATTCCTAAGGGTGACAAGCACACCAATGCATGATCTCCTACATCTTTGAATGATTATCTCATACATGGATTTCAAATAGTTTCTACATAGGATTGCATCACATCAAAAAATACGAGCATGGATGTTTCTTCTAATATTTTTCATTCCCCATTCACTAACCAACCTCAAACCATCAAATGCAAAGCTTTTATCCCACTCAAAAATATCCTTTCACAATCTTATGAAGTCTTTTGAACAACAACCCTTATCTTGCCATGGTGAGATGTAAATTGATCCAATGGGAAGATATTCTATGATCTCTTGGTATCTATCATATATATTTAATTCACCAAGTAACTTACCAAGGGCACCACACTCCCCATATATAGGGAGACAATCCATCTCGGTGGTGTTTCAATTATTTAGTGTTGATTGTGTTTGTTGAAAATGCTGGTTGAAAATTCCCCAGTATGTTTTTTTAAATAACAGGTTCTTAGATAGTGGATAAGTTTTTATTTGTTTTATAAATATTTGGACATGATGTTCAAGAGTTTTTTTATGGAAAAGAGAGGATTTTCAAATAGCACATACAAAAGTACATGAGTACCACATAGAAAATTTTTCAGTTCATGGAGTAAATTTGTAAAAGGCGTGAATTTTTCATATGATCTTTACTATGTGAACTATATAGCATGCACAAAAATCCATGAAACAAAATCAACCAAGGAATTATGACTGAATAATAGCTACATTATATAAGCTACAAATGGATGTCATAATTTTTAGTGGAAGGTAGTGTTTTATGAGTGAACAAAAAATAAATGTCGTTTTTGGTACAATACGGTGTTTTTTAGACCTTCCACAAAAGGGAAGTAAAACGAGAAAAATAAATAATTAGAGCAGTACATGTTGGGGGATGTTTATGAAGGGATTAAATATAATTCATTATTAGTGGTCTTTTAGTGTTTCTTGGATAATATAAAAGACCCATAATTATTTAATAAGTCAGAATAATGTTCATTAGATAGAATCATCACTGGTAAAATTCAACTATTTCTGAAAGTGGTTTGTGAAGTGATAGTGTTTGTGAAAATGGTTGGTTCATGAAGAAGTGGAGTTTGCAAAGGAGAGTTTAATTGCAGCGTAGGTCTTGTTTATGAAGGAGGAGTTGTTCCTAATGTGTCATCTATCTATGGTGAAAAGGTAGTTCGTAAATTATACATGATATGTGGTTCACAAAAAATTAACGAAAGGGACAAAGGAGGTTCGTTAAGGAATAAGTACAGTTTGAGAAAGGTGTTTCAATATGGAGAATGAGATGTAGTAATGTGGATTTCATCTCTTATGTGAAAAATGAGTTTCATGGAACACTCAAATAGGTGTAAATAAATTCCAATGTGATATAGAACAATATATGAATCTACTAAAGGAATAGTGAGAAAACATTAGCAAAGAGAGTAGTGTGGTTTTGGAATCTGATTGGTAGTAAACTAGGGGGTATAGTGAGTCCACTATAAAAATTATAAAAGTATTGTACTTAAAGAATTTTATTTACTTTTTCACATTATCATTGTATGATCCTTGGAATATCCTAGTGTGGGTTAACTAAGTAAAATTCATGTGTCTTGGGTGCATGATTTACTTTTATTCTACATGATGAAAATCAATGTATATGTATTGAATAGTGATCAATCCTATATATTTTATGCAAACACAAGTGCATCATCAATCATATTATCATTAATATAATAATTTAGGATTGACTCTACTAAAAGTTAGGTCAGTATCAGTCAGGGCTATGAGAGTTTCATGTTTAGTGGGGAAACGCGAAATGAGTTTCATATCCTTATTCACACCCCATATTAGGGAATATATCAATAAATACCATTATAGATCCAACAAATTGGTATCAGAGTGCATGTTTAATTTTGGATTTTTTTTGTTTTTGAATTGATCTGATCAATTTGTGATGTTGAATACTATTTGACTAGTATGACCTGATAGAGAAAGAATCTGAAGAAGAAGTATAACTCCAATGTAAAGTGTGTAAATTTTTTCCAAAGTGAAAATAATTAATTGAAATTAAAATTTATGTTATAAGAATGATGAAGTAGATGAAAAAAAGAAAAAATTGGTTGATGATAACCAAAGTTTATGATAAGTGATGTTTGACTAGAATGATGATATAGTGAAGATGAGTGAAAAAATTAAGAGTCAAAGTGAATTAAAGAAACTTCAGATGAAGTAAAAAAAGGACACAAAGAATGAGTTAAGATCTATAATTATACCTCTCATAAAATAACTTGAATAGAGGTTAAAATCTAGAAAATAAATAAGCTCAAGTATAAGGGAAATGGATTCCCAACTAAAGGATAAGGATTGAAAGGCCAAGAAGCTCGAAGGGATGTTGAAAAACTCATATGAGAAGAATAATATACCTACCATTGTATAATCAAAAGGTGGGGTACCATGAGTGTTTTCATGGAATCTGAAGGACTTAGAGTAAAAATGAAATCTGTTGAAACAAAAATACAACCAAGGAATGAATCTATGATGTATGTTTTAATAGGATATGTTTTATCTATTATAACCATTTTTATATGGATATATATTATATAAAGAGTGGAACTAAAGGTGTCCTATAAAATTACTTCACTCCCATGACCAACATGAAGAAATTTTGTACTGAGAGAAATTCTATTAAGCTAAAAAATTGATTTATTTCAATGGGAGAAAATAATGGATCTTAATGAAAGGTTCACTAAGAACTAGTATAAATTGAATTATAGTATCCCTCATGGAAATAAAGAAAAAAAAGAGTTAAAATAAGGAAAATAATCTAGCATTTTGAAAGTAGTATGAGCATATAATAAAATATCCACCAAGGAAGAAAACAAATTAGGTGGATTTATTCACTATGAAATAGAACGTACAAGAATCATTCCTGAGTGGTTTCTCAAAATATACCTCAAGAAAAGATATAAAGAGTACCATGAGATTTCCAAAGAAAATTTCAAACAATGGTGTGGATAAAAGTTACAAACCTATAATTGAATAATAAGTTTCTTGGAAAGACATGAAGATGGTTTAGAAAAATGAATGGACTCTAAAATCCACTTGTGTAAAAGAAGCATAAAAAACCAGGAAGGAGTTTTGAAAGATTATGAATCATACTTGTATGAATAAGGTAATAAGAAGGGTTTTTGAATAAATTTTAAATAATTTACGTTTTAGGAGATCATTTTTGGTAAAATCACCCAAGGAATAAAGGATTTTGAGTTGATCTATTAAGAAAGGAAAATACCCATGCAAAGAAAGGGGAAGTCCAAATAAAACATCTGAAATGAAATTTTTGTAAGTGGAATCATTCAAAGGAGATAAATTTATAAGTAATTAAATAATATTACCATGACTAAAAATTAGGTATAAGAGGAGGATGATAAATTAATTTCATTACATTCCTAAAATTTGAAAAGGGGAAAAGGAATGTGTGATAGTGAAGGGTTAGGTCACCATAACCAGAGTCATTCCTCAACTTGAGGAAGTGAAATGTTCCCTATCCTCATGTGGTTAATTTTTATTAATTGTTGTTGATGTGTTTTAGTTTTTGGGGGAGATACCATCCATTTGGAATTTTTATCAAAAGATTCAAGTGTTATTCGAAAATGCTACAGAGTAGAACAAGAGAAGAATCAGAGCAGTAATGAGTAGATGAAACAATTTCCATTGAAATTTAAATGTTTATATTTAAACTGATGATAAATGGTATCATGTTGAATTTGAATATATGATGTCAGTAACACCAGATTATTTTGACATCAAACAATGAATTTGAAAAAATGGAAGAAACAAAAAAAATTATCCATCACAATGTATTTGTTTTGATATAATATGCGATGTTATTTATCTGTTATCAAGATATATGAATATATTATGGATATATAATTATCATACTAAAAACAAATTCTATATTAGATGTTGAATTTGAGAAAGTCAGAGAGAGTTTTCAAACGAAGATATGATAGATCTTATCTCCAACAACAAAGGAATGAAACCCTATGGATGAGAGAAGAAATAAGTTACCAAGTATATTTGTAGAAGTGGTATCAAGAGATGGAAAATTGAGTAATCATTTTATTAGTTGGTATTGAGCATGGTTTCTTGATATCTATTTGACTGATCATAACATTTGTTATCAAGAAATACTCAACAAATGGTATCATCCATTAAGTTGGTATCTATGATAATTGGTATCGATTTTAACAATTTGCATCAGTTTAGAGTCAAAAGATGATTTTTATGAAGAATTATAAAATATTTCCTTGAAATAAGTTATTATATATCTACATGATATGTACGGAAGTAAGTGAGTCAAATGGAAAATGTTTTTTTAAATTTATTTCTTGTTTAAAAAACTGATTTTTAACATAGTAGGCATAAAGGTATTGTTAATTAATTTTTTCTATGTTTTCAGTCCACCCATTGAAAATCAATGAGAATGAAACTATTGTTGTAATATGCTTCTGAGGTTTAGAGTATTCTATAACCTATAGAAAATGATAGTATAATGAAGCAAGGAGGAGAAGTGATGTTTTAGGATAACAAGTTGGGATTAACAATTGGAAAATGTATAGAAGTTTCATATCATAGGGGGATCATAATATCTATTTATAGGATGAAAGGATCATATTGACAAAGGGGGAGAATAAACACACATATAAACATCATTGATAAATATAAAAGGGTTCAATAAAATATTACGTTGTATGTATAGAAAAATATACAAAAGGCATAATGGATTTTGGTTTTATATACAATAAATCATATCAATAAGAGTTATTAGGGTATACATATATATATTGGGTTGGTTTAGTGGATGAAAGTAATTTAACATCAAGAAGTGAATTTTATCTTGGATGATTGTGTATTTATTAGCTTAGTATGAAATAAGAAAAAATTACTACAATAATTGTACAAGTTGAATATATTACAGCTACTCAAGATTGTATACAATTACTATGGATTAAAAAATTACTTGAAGACCTGTGAGTTGAAGTAAATTCTCTAATTATAATCAATTGTGATAATTCAAGTACTATAAATCTTATAAAAAATCCAGTCCATAATTTGAGAACAAATAATATTGAAATAAAGTATCATTTTATCAAGGTTAAATTGGATCACAAGTTAGTGAAGTAAGAGTATATTCCTAAAAAACTTCAAGTCATTGACATCATGACAAATTCATTACGCAGAGAACCATTTGAATGGTATTGATTGTCTCTTGAAGTCTATTTAAAACCCCACACTTTAGTAGCATGTAAGTGGAACCACACCCTCCAAGGTATGTTGTATAATTTTTTATCTGATGATAAATCTTATTTTCCTATTTCAGATTATAAATTAATGAATTTTATGTTCATTGATAAAGGGGGATAAATAAAAAAAATTGAGAAAGATGGGATTTCTAAAACCTGTTTCACGGGAGAGTAAGGTGATGACTAGGGAAAGTGTTTTTCTATGTTGAATCATGGGGATAAATAATTTTGGTGGAGTTTTATATATAACGGTGTTGAATCAGTTCATTTAAATGAAGAAAAATCACATAAAGAGTTCACAATGCAATAATTTTAAAGTGTGTAGTTGAATAAAGTGTTCTTTTGTGTGTGAAAAATACTATGAATCATTTGTTATAAATCATAGTAAAACTCAACAATTGGTATTATCTTTCAAGAACAATGGGTATAAAGAAAGTATCATCAAGTGGTATCGATAATTCATTGGTTAATTTATCAAATTTTTATGTTACTCCTGTTTCTCCCACTAATCTGGGTTCATATGGGCTTAGTGTATGTGTTTAGTAAATATTTGATTTATTTTTTAGAGTTTTAGAATGAGAATGGTGGTAAAATATGAAAATGCATGAGTTATTGTCAACAAGAGTTTATAAGTGGGTTTAAATAATTATAAATAATCCTAAAGGGGGATATTATTGTAAAAAAATAACTTTCATTAGTGTTTCAAGGATTTTGGGTTGATTGTGTTTGTTGAAAAAGCCAGTTGATAAATCGACAATAGGGTTTTTCCCAAAATAGGTGCCTATAAGGAGGAAAAGTTTCATAGTGTTTGATAAATATTTAGGCATAAAGATCAGGAGTCTTTTATATGTAAAATTGAGTATTTACACATATCATGTACAACAGTACATGAAGACTTCATAGAAATGTTTTCAGTTCACAAGGGAAAATTGGAAAAAGGCATGGATTTTGTGTAGGAGCTGGACCATATGAATCCAATAACATGTATGTGAATTTGTGAAGAAAAATAATTAAATTAATTTTGAATTAATAGAATATTCATCATGAGAACCACAAAGTGAGCTTGTTGTTTTTGTTATATGACAATGTTTTCTGAGTGATATTGAAGCAAGTCCATTTGGGTTCCAAGATGATGATTTTTTGGCCTTCTGTAAAATGGAAGTTGCACCATGAAAACCACATATTAGGATTAATAAATAGTGGTGGATATTTGTGAGGGGATTAAATGTAATTAATGATTAATGTTATTTTATAGTTTATTTACCTATATAAAGTACCACAAAGTATTTCATTAGTTTGGGAAAATTTCATTAGAGAGCATCATCACTGGAGAAACTTAGCTAAGTCCAAACGTTTTTTGTGATGTAGTGGAGATGGAGAATGAGAGTTGGTTTTCACACTAGGTCTTGTTCATGGAGGAGTTGTTTTCATAGAATCATTAGTTTGAAAATAAAAAGTAGTTCATGAAACACTCACACTACAAGATGCACAGGCAGTTCGTAAAGGAAAAAAATCCATTCCACGAAAGAAGAAACACATTTCACTAAAGGTTTTTTTGCAAATAAAACTATACATGGTAAATAAAATTTCATCTATCTTGTGAAAAAATATTTTTATGGCACCCTAATATATATGTGAACAAATTCCAAGTTTAAGAATCTACTCAAGTAATAGTGAGTACACTTTAGTAGAGAGAGAAGTGAGCTTTTAGCATGTGATTGATAGTGAGCTAGGAGATATAGTGAGTCCGATTTTAACATTGTAAAAGAATTGTGATTTAGTATATTATGGTACTTTGACACATTGGTATTGTATGTTCCTTGGACTATCCTAGTGAGGGCGAACAAATTAAAATGCTTGTGTGTGGTGTGTATTATTTACTTTCCTTATATAGGATGAAAATCTATGTATATGGATTGAACAATGATCAATCCTATATATTTAATACTAAGATAAGTGAATCATCAATTATATCATCATTAAAAGAAGATAACAAGCGTAACCCTACTAAATGAGAGGCCAAGACCGATTATAGTTGTAATTATTTTTAGGTCAAGTGGGGAAACATGAAATGAGTTTCATACCCTCATTCACCCCATCTTAGGGCATCTCCTACTAAAGATAAACCCTAATACTATCATTAAGGGACAATAAAATCACCTCAAAATCTAATATCTAGTGCCTCAACAAGAGAGAAAAACCACACCATGAGATTCTACCTCTAATCCTTCTAAATAATAACCAAACACACCCACCAATGTTGAATATTCTAAGGTATTAGGGTGACATCAACCCTCTTATCCTAACCTCTCGAGAAACTGCAAGGAGGCCACATCTACACCACCGACACACTATCTATTTCCTCATATACTACAAATATATTGACCCGCTTACTTTGTAACCCAATGTTCACATATTATAGGTTTCAAAATCCAACAATGAAATTATTGAAATGGTCCTGTATATCCACATCCCTTGAGAGGCCACAATGAATCTATACCAAAACTATTCACCACACCACTGAAGAGGGTATATAAACAAGGTGACGAACTACTAGTTGTCCTGATACATATGAGTATTTAAATTTCATGGTCTAACATGCCTCCATTAAATTATATAGTAGGGTCCAATGTTAATTTCAACAGAAGGTACTGGGAGATTGGTTCTATTCTTATAAAACCCAAAAAAAGCATAGATCAACCCCACTTTAGTTCCTTATATTTCCCAAAAGAAGGATATATTGAAAATGAAAAACTCATGAAGGATATAGTTAATACCTCTAAGGGTTGGTCCCATTAATCAATTAGGTTCTACTATTGAAAAATTAGACCATGGTCCATCCGCATGGTCACCAAAACACCTCATAAAATAAGACACACACCCAAACCGAGGAGTCCGTTTTGTGTGAGAGTTGTGTTTTTTTCAATGGGTTTTAAATGGTTTTTAATGAAATAGAAATATTTCATTAATATCAATATGTTGAAGAAGTTGTTGGAATGTTTTTTTGAGGTATCCAAGCTTGGTATGGAATTTGATGCGTCGTTGATGAATAGATGAAGAAGAAATGATTTTTCAATGTCTTATTATCTCAAGAAACATATAAATTACTTTCTTTACTTTAGTGGAGATAGATATTATTATTTAATTGAAATGAAAAATTTCTTTGAAGACTTTTATTTTACTTAAGATGATTGTTACGATGATCTTAAATTCTACAACATGCGTGATGTTAATTAGAGAAGCATGTTTGTTAAACATAATTTGAAGATTCCTTAAGGAGCTTACTTAAAAAGATTCTGAATATAATGTTATCAAACAGAGAATGTGGAGTCTAATAGAAGGATTTCAACATACCTAGGAGATCAGGTGGAGGGTCTATTAGATGTAATTTTATAAATTCATCACTACAGATTCCATCAAAAAAATCTTTCTAAAGTTATATAGAACAATCCATTGGTTGGACCAAGATGTAAAGTTCAAAAATTAGAGGAAATATTGGGAGATCAATGAATGAAAATTTATAGTGACATTGGACTGATGTTAATAGACTATCTTGATCAGATGATAGGTGGAAATAAATATTTGACCAATTATATTAATTTTAATAGTACACAGAATATGATCTTACAAACCAATATTATTTGATTCTTAGTGATATATTCCTTATTGGTTTAACAAAATAATTTCTTATGGTTGTAATATAAATATAAATATTGAAAAAAGAGAAAAAAAAATATAAAATATTTCTTAATCAGGTGATACATTGTTCATCCATAATTTATCAAACATCATGAAGAGATTCATGATTCCATCTTATAGATGGTTAAAGGAATAAGTTGGAGAAACTTATAGGAACTATGGTTCCTGAATTTCGTGACGTTATGATTAAACTTGAATGTACAACTTATAAAAAGATTAAAAATTTATGTTAAGAAGTTGTGGAGAATGAATTAAGAAAATTTTTACAAGGCTGTATCTGATGAAAGGAAGAATGAAGTTTTTCTTACAGACTTGGTGAATCATTGGACATTATATATCAAATAAAATATTTCAAATGATTATGTTGAGGTTTCCTATCAAGGTCAATAGTTAGAGGAAACATATGAATATCATCAAATGAATAAGACTCTGTATAAAGTCTCCAGAAAAAGGTGTCTGATTGATGTTTATTGGGTTACAGTCTCCCTGAAATATCACCATACTAAGGTTTCTGATTAACATTCATCGTATTCAAGTTTCCATGAAATATCATCATATTAAGGCTATAGAGGTTTTTAAATTGTTTTATATTATATAAGTGTAACACTCTGACATTTTATGAAATATTTGTTTTTCTATCAAAATTAATTTTTTCGATAATGTACAAGATACACAACACCAATCCAAAAAAAACCATGAAATATTATTATTTAAATATGTCCATTATAACCAAGCCATTAAATTGAAGGGTATTAATGATGAAAAATGGGTCTATGTCATAATAAATTCATGGGTATGGGGAAGATATGGGGCAGGGTTGGCCCAAAACTTTTGATCGTTAAGAGTGTGGGCCAATGTGGGATGAGCCCATTCTTGTACAAGCCAAAGAAGGTTGAGCCCGCATGTGTTTGGTCTTACCCTCATTCCTAATTTAAGAAATTTTTTACAATATATGATTCTTTATAATATTAGTTTTTTAATAAAATAACATGATTAAAACATGAAATGTGATTTTTCATAGTAATATTCATATTAATTTACCATTAATTCACATGTGAATTTTAAATAGGTCTATATTTAATTTTTTAATATGATATTATAATATTAATATAGTAATTATTAACCATATTCACATGGTGTGTCATTCCACCTCCTGAAAAAAGAACCCATCTCCCCAGCACAAGGTTTCAATTATAATAGAGTTATTAAAATCATAATAATTTGTTGTTTGATTTGTTTTTTTAATTATTTAATTTTATTTTGTTATTAATAAAATCGGAAAGGACTTCATGGGAACCCTAATAGCCTCCTCTGAAACCAGTCGTTACCTAGAGAGTCATCATTGTTTCACAGGTCCAACTGTTCACATCACCACACAAGTAACATCATCATTCATTACCCCATCTCCGATCAATCACCTAATTTTCATAATAATAGTTCACCAACACATGGTAATAACCTCATTCCACCTTTAAACCATTTAAAATTTTCCAAAAAATCCCTTAATACTCTAGCTATTTTCAATTCAAACTTATCCCAAAAAATACCATTAAAATTGAGAAAAAATAAAATACTAAAATGATTATAAATAAAAAATTTTATAAATGAGGGAAATACCATGGATAACCAAAGGATTATGTGGGTTGGGGTGGGCTTGATTTTTTTTCTTGTTATATATGGGCTTTCTTAGAAAAACCAACGCGGTCTCAAACTCACGCGGGCTTCGCTCACACCGCCCCATCCCACCCGTTTTGTTTTGCTAGTGGGTATGAATAATATTAAATAATTGAATAAATATATAAAATGTTTATACTCAATACAAATTTATTTATAAAGTATTAGTAAATAATCACTCAATTTTTATTAAAGTCATATTATTTTAAAAAAATGTATTTTCCTCAAAAATAGTTTTTATTTATTTTTGTGAGAAAATAATATAATTAATTAATGAAAAATTTAGAAATTATATTTAATAAAAAATATATCATTTTTTAATTCATTATTTCAAAATTTTCTTAGGTTTAATTTTTGATAATTTTCTGGAAAGTAAGATTTTTCAATCTAGAGTAAACAAATAGTGATTTTTATTGAAATCTGTAATTTCTTTTCAAGAATGTACAAAGTTCCCTTTTATTATAAAATGTTTTCAAAGTAAAATTAGCTATATAATGTTTCAAATAATATAATTATGTTCATTGGAATCAATTTTATCTTTTTATTTCATATAAAAAAATTTTAATACGTAAAAGGATTTTTTCATAAAATCCGTTTTTATGTGTGCAATTTGTTTTTATCTTAATAAATTAAATTAATCACTATTGGTGAATAATTATAATTAAATTTATATAATATATATTCTATAAAATGTTTTAACATTCATTTAATATTTTTCTGATAATGGTATAAGAATACACCAATTTTTAAGTTTAAAAATGTATTTTTCTAAAAAGATGTTTTTGTCTAGTTTTACACGTTTATTTTTAAAAGAATTTTCTTCCAATTATAGGTATTGAATTTGAAAAAATGGATCACATATTTGGAATCAGGGGGTTCAAATTTGGTAAATATCCCCCTTTGTTATTTTTCAATGTGAATAGTAACCATTGTAAAAATTAATCACCTCGGTAAAGGGTAAATCAGGATAATATTGAAAAAAAGTGAACATGTCATAATTTTTCTCACTAATTGTTACATAAGTAAGGGAATTAGAACCTTATGACCTTACTCCTTAAATATTATTTTTTAATAGAAACTTTTTCCATGAAAATGACCTATATGATATTTAAATCAACGAAAGTTACAAAATGTATCTTTCCAAGATTTAAATATCTATTTCGTGTTCACATAAAAAAATAGGTGAGTGAATATTAGTTTTAATTATGTGAAAAATAAAATTATATTATTTATGGAATTTTATTTTTCATTTTTAGTGATTAAATAATTTTTTTAAATGCTAGTGCAACATAAATACAATTTATTCAATTAAGAGAAAAAATAAATGATATTAATAATATTAAAAGTGATATAATTTGAATGAGTTAATATTTAACATGAATTCTATAAATACATATTTGATATATAGGAGGTTTTAAAGAATTATATTTATATTCACCATTTTTATTTATTTATTTAAGATCAAATTAAAGGAATAGTGTTAAAAATGCAATTAATTATATTTTATAATAAATAATATTTTATTAAATGATTTAAAATTCATGAAAATATTATATTAGGAAAAATTAATGGTATATTCTTATAAACATCATACACCATCCATTTATTGGTAATTTTGATTTTATAATAATATTATTAACCCTTAAAGTGTATAAAACTTTAATATTATAGTCATTGTGAAAAAGGTTAACAATGGGTTAAAACTAAAAGATAATGGTGAAAAAATAACCAAAATTTATGAAAATTTTCTTGTATAAGATTATTTAAACTATTACTCATATTATATTCAAATATTATAAATTCGGATCCATTTGTACATCAAATTCAATTTATATTAATTTAATATTTGTTAAAATTCCAAAAAGTACCCATCCCCTCAATTATAAAAGGGTACCACTCATTTATCCTCCTTAAAACACTTTGATAATTATAGCTATACCATATCCTGAAAAAAATACCTTATTAAATTAATTATTCACATTCACAATGTTTTTGTTTTCCCAATAATCCCACCCTAGGATCCTTAAGAGGAGATCTAAAAGAGTTCTTTCAAAGAAAAGGTAATTGCTTTAACCAATCAATTTATTTTTAATTATTATTTAACCTTATATAAATATATTATTTTATTCATAAAATAATCACTTAATTATAATAAATATACTAAAATTTTATTATGGTTATGAAACTACCACCATCCACTCTCTTTCTTATAAAATTAGTAGTGATAGTATTACTTGTGTGTACCTAAGACTTACCATCTCCACATAACAATACAATTAATTTTTCACTACCATAATTTATTAATGAGTATTGTTATGGGTTTAATGTTTATATATTATATTTATGACCTAATTATTATTCTATAATTCTAATATCACATCTAAATTCTTACCTTCAAAACCATTGAAAAATTATAACGTCGCTCATGTATACATGCGGACTACCACCTCCACGAAGCGATGTGATTCATATGGTGTATATACTTAACATGAATGTATTTTATGATTATTCTTATAATAGTTATAATTATTTACAAATACATCTAAGTTTATTTATTTCATCTAGATTAGGATTCAAATATTAACTAAATGGTAAGACTTTTATGTCACAATCTCCTTGTTTATCAAGATTGTTTATAATTAAGTTTTAGATGATGAAATATTATGATCTAACTATAAAGAAACTCATGAATTTTTTAATACTATTAATATTTAGTTATAACACATGTTTTACTTTCATTTTTCTCTCCTCAAGTACTCAAGAAACTAAAAATATGTTTTTAAGAATAATAGACTTTATTTATCTCTTCAGTTGAATTTTTATTCCATATACATGATTTCTAAAAATCTTTTAAATAAGGGTTTCACTATTATAATATGGTTTTTTGAAGTCATTTTTGCACATATATGACCTTTTACAAAATGGTTTAAAATTAATATACTTTTTATTTTCTGAATGTTGTATTTTTTGACTTTTTCTACAATAAATGTGGAAGGGGTGTTTTATTTTTTACTTATACAACATGAAATAAATTTCCTACAATTATAAACACTAAATTATTAGAGTTTAAATTAAATGTTTTCAATTTTATTTTCAATGATTTTTTCCCAAAACATTATTAAGTTTTTTTATTTTAATGAAGTGATTTTAAAGTGAAAATTTTATTTTCCATAAGAAATATTCAAAGTGATCATTCATAATTATTTTCCATCTAAGATGAAATATTTTATTATTACTTAATATTTACTGTGTATATGATTCAATGATGTCATACTTATTCTTTCACTGGATTTTTTATGTGTATGATGATAAGATGCTTAAGAAACCTATTCATTTTCAATGACTTATACTATGAAGAAATGATTAAATGTTTATGAAACCCATTTATTTTCCAAGATTTATGATATGTTGAAATATTTATGAAGACCATTTATATTCATGGGTTCTAATATGATTAATTTTTTATGATCCTGTTTCATACATATATATGATTATAATATGTGATGGTTATGACCTATATCTCTCTCATATGCATTGTGTAAAGATGGCTAACCCATGAGGTAAATATGTTAGACATGAACCTAATTTAATGTTCACAATTTTATGATTAGAAATAAATTTCATATCCATATGTTAATGAATGGTCTTAGTTTTCATGTCTATAAGTTTATTCATGGACCTCGATTTCATGTCCATAAGATCATTCATGGACCTAGTTTTCATGTCCATTAGTTTATGCCTGGACCATGCTATAATGTCTATAAGATTATGGATTTACTTAATTTTCATGCCCATAAATTTAGGTATGGACCAGGATTTCATGTACATAAGATTATGAATGGACCTGGTTTTATGTCTATACATTTATGAGAGGGCCTTTCATATCCTTAACTTATTGGGTGGAATTTTTTATTTCTATACATGATCACAAATATATAAGATTATATATGCCACAAATTCTTGTATTATACTAATGTTATGCTCTAATGGATCATTTTCCTTTATTGTTTTATGAATCATGAATGATGAATAACCAATATTTATTCCATGACTCAAGACTATGATCTATTATATATAGGGTATGAATTTTAAATATTATTATCATGTTCTCATACCCTTATGCTCATGTTATAATCAAGTGATCATTGAGGTATCCATTTGTTTACCCTTACTAGGACTATGATCTCACTATTTCTTATGTTTCCTTTTCCCCAGGTTATGTATAAAGGAATTATATATGATATGTCTAAGAAGGGTACTAGTTATGATGAAATAAAATGAGATTATATAGATACCTTATAAACTAGTTATTTATATATTTAAACATAAGGTTTCATATATGTAAAAGATAGTGTTTTTATTTAGACATACAATGAATGATTTTTCACGATTATGTGGATTTACACTATGATTATCATTCATCACACTATGATTTTTAGTTTTAGTCAATGGATGGAACCTGAATGAATCATGTGAACAAAAAATGTGTCAGCCAATTTAATGACCATCCTTTTGATCGACCAAATGTCTTAAGATATAGGATACAATATCTTATGACTATGCTCACTAAACTCTCTCATGCTATCCATGGTAACAAGAATCATTTTGATCTTACGAATGCACCAATGAGGGAGAAACATGTTATTAAATCCTTTATGTGATGATATCCACCCTCCTTCTATGGGTCTTTTAATATAATTGTTACTAATAAATATATAAATGTGAAGGAAAATATATTTTATGTTCTTCATTTCTTAGACCATGAAAAATTTATCCATTATGTTTAGGATTTTTAAGGTGAAACCAATAAATGGTAGAATATTATTAAGAATACTAGGAAATTAGAGGAAATTGACTCAATGTAATGGGATGAGTTTAAGGTAATATAATTTAGTAAGTACTTTTCTTGTATTATAAATAAAAAATTATGAAGGAATACCTTGAGCTTAAACAAAAAGATGATTAACCCCTTAGTATCTATGAGGAAAATTTTACAAGACTTCCAATTTATGATTTAGTTTTAATAATCACCCCTAAAAGGAAAAATTATTGAATATTTAGTTGTTTGAAACCAATTCTTTAAAAGGAATTACCTATAAGATAATTTGGAAGATATGAAGAAATCATTCGATGTGCACTGAAAGTGGAAATGGAATATGGAAACCCTCATGGCACTGGTGATAAGAAAAAGAAGTTAGAGGTTCTTGGAAGTTCTAGTGGTTTTTCACATGAAGGGAAAAAAGTTTTAACCTCTCAGTTTCAAAAAATGCGGGGAGGAGAAATCTGGTGAATGCATGAAAGGAATAAGAAGATGATTCAATTCTGGGAAGCATGACTATTGAGAAAAATAATGTAAAAATTATTTAAATAATACATTCAAGGAAATGAATAGAGAGAGATAAATTGAAGGATATGATATCAAATCATTTTTGGGTTTAAATTTTAGTGTGAGACTTTATAAGTTATTAAAATTATTATTAATTTGACCATGTAAGGATATGATATCAAATCATTTTTGGGTTTATATCTTGGTTAGACCGATGTTATAGGATTCCGAAGGTCATCAATTTATAGAAAGTGTTTGGTTGAAATTTGGGATTAAAGTATGATATATCATATTGGATAACCTAAAATAACAATTTTGGTATTGGAAAATATAGATATAGAAGGAATGAATTATAATTATTTTATGGATATTGTGACCTATTAAAAGTTTCTTTTAGTTATTCAAACATAAAAAAATCATCTTGAATATTCATTTCTTATAGTAAGACATGATGTGAAAATTGATTAAAGCACAACCAAAGGATGATATTATGATTATGGTATAGAAATAAATCAAGAAAATATATTTTATCATGTTCTATAAATCCCAAAACATTATGAAAATGGTTTTTACATAAAATATTATACTATTACCTTCATTTGGATGAATTAATGGTATTTTCACTGATCATAGATTTATGGTTTTTTGGTCATTAACTTTATCCTGACCATGTTTTCTAGCACTCTCAATTAGTCCTCGCATGTTAGTTTTGTTTTCCATGTCTAAATTTTCACATTAAACTAATGTTCTCCTATTCTAAAACCAATTTTTGTGTTATTTCATATGACCTCTGTATTTATATTTTCTTTTTAGAGGAATTTTTATTAACCCTTTTTACGAATTGGGTTTTCATGAAAGCAATTTCTAAATATCAAAGCCTTGATTACCGAGCAAAAGTTAAAATTATGAGGATGAAATTTATTTGGGGGGAGGGGAGAATGTGACACCCTCGGATTTTATGAAATATTTGTTTCAATTAAATCTAATTTCTTCAATAGTATATAAGATATACAACACTGATACTAAACAAATCATGAAATTTTATTATTTAAATATGAATGTTATAACCTAGCTGTTAAATTGGGGGGTACAAATATGATTGAATTTTTTAGAAAAAAATATATAAATTTACTACTCAATATAAATTTAAATATTTTTTTCATAAATAATCACTCAATTTTTAGAAAATTCATTTTATTCTTCAAAAAAGTGTTTTCTTAAAAAAATAGGTTTTATTTATTTTTGAAAGAAATTATTATAATTAATTTATGGATCACTTAAAAATTATATATTATAAAATTTATATCATTTTAGAAATCATTATCCCAAAATTATCTCAAAATTAATTTTTTATAATTTTTTGAAAAGTATGATTTTGCAATAAATAGTAAAACAATTCTAATTTTTATTAAAAAGTTTATTTTTTTAAAGCATGAAAAAAGTTCCATTTTTTATAAAATGGTTTAAAAGTAAAATTATTTCTATTATGATTTAAGTAAAACAATTATGTTAACTATAATCAATTTTATTTTTGAATTTTTCATAAAAACATTTTAATACAAAAAATGTTTTTTTTTGAAAAATTGGTTTTATGCGTGCAATGTGTTTTTATCATAATAAATTAAATTTATGAATTTAGGTGAATAATTTTAATTAAATTTATATATTATTTATTCAGATTTTTTTTAATATTCATTGTATATTTTTTTATTCATGGGATAAAAATAAACCACGATTTATGCTTAAAAATGCTTTTGTTTCTTAAAAGCAGTTTTCATCGTGTTTTGTATGATTATTTTTAAAATTAGTTTCTTGCACCTGTAGGTTTTAAATTTGAAAAAATAGGTTCAATATTTTTACTTAGTAGGTTCAAATTTGGTAAATATGCCCCATTTATTTTTGGTCAATGTGAATAGTAACCATGGTAAAATTTATTACCTTGGTAATGGGTAAATCATGATATTATAGGTTAAAAATAAGTGATAAGGTCATAATTTTTCTTCCCAATACTTATTGGAGGATAGTAATGTTAAACCTATCGGCTTATGCACAAAATTTATTTTTTAAGCGGTAATGTTTTATGAAAATGACCTATATAATTTTTAAATGAAATAAAGTTACAAAATATCGCTCTCTTAGTATTTAATATCTCTTATTTGTTAAAATAAGAACAAAATAAAGTGGTGAATTAATATTAATTTTAGTTTTGTGCATAATGAAATTATATTCATGATGGTAATTTATTTCTCATTTTTTGTGAGTGAATAATTACCTTAAATTCATGTGCAATACTAACACAATATTTAATCAACTAACCGAAAAATAAAATAAATGATTTTAGAAATATTAAAAGTGATATAATTTGAATGAGTTAATATTTCCCATAAATTATATAGATCTATATTAAAAAATAAGTATTTTTTGAATCGTTATATTCTAATTCCCCTATTTTTTTAGATTTATTTAATGTCAAACTAAATTAATATTGTTAAAAATGACAATAATTATATTTTATAATATATAATATTTCATTAAATTATTTATAATTCATAAAAAACTTATATTTGTCCAAAGTAATGTTTTATGGTTATAAACATAAAAAAGGTCCATTTTTTGCTGTTTTTCATTTTGTAGTATCATTATTAACCCATAAATGGTAGACACATTTAATATTATGGTAATTGTCAAAAGAGTTAATTGGGAGTTAAAACTAAAAGATAAGGGTGAAAACATACCTAAACTTTTTCCAAATTTTATCTTATGTGATTATTTTGAATCATCCTAATATTATCTTTAAATATTATCAATTTAGTTCTATTTAGACATCAGAATTAATTTATATTAATTTAATATTGTATGAAATACCAAAAGTACCCCTACCATTAATTAGAATATGGCACCATTTTTCTTTTATTTACATTACATTGAGTCTTATATCTCACCCATACCATAAAAAAAATTCATTTTAAACATACTTAGACACATTCTAGAGGTGTTTGTTTCTGAAAAGACCAATCCCAAGATCCATAAGAGGAGATCTAAAGGAGTTCTTTCAAATATAAGGTAATCGCCTCAACCAATTAATTTTTTTTATTATTTCACCTCCTCTAAATATGTTATATTATTAATAAAATTATAACATGTATATCTTTAATATATTGAAATGTTATTATTATTATGAAACCACCACTATCCACTATATTTCTCATCAAATGAGAAGTTAAAGTACTGCTTGTGCTTATGTATGACTTACCGTCTCCACGTAGCGATACAATTCATTTTTCAGTAACATATTTTATGCATGAGTATTCTTATGAGTTTAAAGTTTATAAATTATATTTATGACCTAATTATTATTTTTTAATCATATTATCATATCTAGCTTATTACTTTCCAAACCATTGGAAAATGACTACGTCGCTATTGCGAACGTGTGGGCTACCACCTCCACAAATTGATATGATTAATTTTCATATACACTTATCATGTATGTTTATAAGGATGTATTTTATGAATATATATGATTTATATGATATAATAATGATTATTTAAAGGTGAATTATTAATTATATTTCTTTCATTCCATCCGTCAAAAAATGAAAATAGTGATCATGTATACGTTCGACCTTCCTTCTCCATAAATGGTTTAATTAATTTTTATTTCTTTACCTTTATGGATGAAAATAAATATATATTTTCATGAAACCACCTGGTGGGGCCCATGATAAAACTCCCCAATCCCACCTCCAATAATTCGGGGCTGGCGACCAGCTTCGAGTAGGCATATCACTAACATGGGAGGCATTGCCTATGTACCTGTATGAATTCACACATCTCCAAGCTCATAAAATTATCAAATGTAAAAACCAAAAGAAATCTATTCATGCATGCATCTATATCCCACAACCACAATACAATAGAATTTCTAAAAGTGAATGAAAGAAAAAACAACCCCACCAAGGGAAACCAAAAAAGTGTCCAACCTGCTCTGAAGGAGGGGATCACTATCAACTAAAACGTCCAGAAAGCTCCTCAGCCAAGATCTAGTAAACACCTCAGTCTATCTAGCTCACTAATCTCCACGTATATTGGGTCCTCCATGGACTATTTCTAATATGGTCTTAAAAAGACACAAAACATGTGCGGACAAAGCCCGTGTAGGGTTGAGTATAAAAATACTTAATAGGCGCCCCAAAAACCCCAAAAGAAAAAGGGAGCAACTGAAAGGAAATAGTTTGCTTGACCTAGACAGAGGGAAAACTAATTAAGATAGAAAATCAATCTAGAACCATCCTAGGCTATACATGACAAGACAGATCAGTTTACAAGGGGTGTCAACCCTGATATGTGACAACACCACAAGGACTCCTATAATTCAGCCAGATATACTCGTCACAGATACTAAGTCTCATGATGTTCCATCTTTATATTCATCAATAATATTCTCTTCATAGATTCTAACCACTACATAAATCTTGGATAACACACTCCAAGAGCTCATACATCCCATATGTCACCCTTCTAAGAGATTCACTTCATCATGAAAAACTCCACCATTCCTAATGGTACGTCTGAGGGAACATTCCCAATTGGGAATATCTTACTAGATCCAGCTCTAGTTCCAAGAACCATAGGTCATGTCATCACTACCTCAAACCATGTGCAATATTACTAATCCCAAGTGAAGAGGCCCAAAATTCACCACTTCACACAATTGAGGGAACACTACACCAGACAATGCACCGCGTGAATAAACTCCAACAAGAGAGAACATATAGACTCACCCCTCGCTACTGCCCCAGAGTTGAGAGAGTACTGCTGCTAACTAACCCACGAAACCCCTATCACTCCTGCAAGGAGTGGCCCACACATCATTCCATCAAGGGATCCCTAAACCATATTTTGGTATCTTTCACATCTTGTGGATGTGATAGCTTCTCATAACTGTATCCCACAGCTGAGGGATCTCCAATCCCAATGGAAGACCCAGTCCCTACTGCTACTTGGAGATGGGAAAATACAACTCCATAAGTGAAGAACCATACCCTAATCCAATAGAGGAGTACTACTCATGAGGACTCGCACCTCAATACAATAGGGGAGTTCCTCTTAAAAAAATCAAGGACCCATACCCTAACTAGGTAGGGGAGTACCACTCAGTGATTAGAGGACCGACTCCCTGGTAGGAAAGGGGAGTACCAACTCTATCAGCTTGTTCACTACAGGTGACCCTCTATAACGACCCATACTTTACATACATTGTTAATACTTCGAAATTGAAGCACACTTATTACAACATATGACAAAACCACAAAGGACCGTATAGGTATAGTGTCTTTAGAAACTGGGAAACATAAACAACTGGTTCATAAATCTTCTACAGTGTCTCCCATTTATTTCATCATATCTAGGGTCCCTTTTAGAATATTCTACTTAATATCCATCTTCCTGACCTGGGGAAAAGAAAACATAAAAGGGTGAGCTCAAATGCTCAGCAAGGGCAAATAAAGGAAATAAAAATCATATCATATCTTTATGAAAATAAAAACCTGCAAAAGAGATCATAATATCTTAACATGGAATAAATCATAGAAGTGAAAATGAGATCCCCATAATCATAACATAAAACTTGAAACTTTTTGGCATGCACACATAATCATGGAAAATCATTTCTTGTTAGTCATGACTCATTGCCAAGACTATCTTAGTGGACAAAGTCCCTTTCTGAACCGAGTTCACTCCTCGTTTCAGTCCTGTATCACTGAACCGAAATAACCTTCCGTTCCAGCCATGTCTATCTCATGAGATATAAAATCTTTACCCAATGCATTGGAGGGAGATATAGGTCCCACCCATCTTATAATGAATCCTTTCTTATGTGTGCCACATAATCATAAAACATACATCATCGCATAACACATGTAACAAAAATGGGATTCTTGAAACATCATGACATCATAAATCAATTCATATAAGATAAAGGAATTCATAAAAATAATTCCATCACAACATGATCAAATCAATTTAATAATAGGGATAAAAATAGAACCCTTTATTATCTTAGATGGAAAATAATTTTGATAAAACACTTGAACTCCATTCTTGAGGAAAATATCCTTTCTTATTCAAAAAAACATTTTTCCTTTCATAACATGTCATACTACTTTAAAATAAAAGAAGTTGATTAAAAATAAACTTGAAAACTTGTAAAGGAAGCTTCTTGGAAATAATGTTTTAAAAATCCATTCATGCCGTATAAGTTAAAAAAAACATTCTTCGTACTTTTGTCGGAAAAGTCAAAAAGTACCTCGTACGAAAAACGACAAAAGATTCCTTTCATATTTTTTACAAAAAAACTTACCAAAGGGTAAAATTGGATATAAAATATTGTAGAAGGATGGAAATAATATTACATATTGAGGAAACATGGATGTGGATGATAAAATACACCCCAGTAATTACCAATGTAAAAACAATCTCGGATAAAAGTGAGATTGTGATATTTCCCTTAACTTAGGTCCGATTTGCTTTGATCGTGTCCGAAGCTCCTGTATAATGGTTTAAATAATGTTATTGACTTATTCAATAATCATAAATATTGATATGATACCATATATGGTCATATTATTAGCTTCTTGTTAGTAATATTTCATTGTTACTTGTTACTCGGGTCTTTATAACTTTTTGTTCTTATGCGTGTTTTGTCGAATAAATTCTTATTATTATCTTTAGGTTATAGATAATTAATTTACAGAATGGTATTAGTGTAGTATATACCATATTCATTCATTTAATTCATTTATATAATCATTATGAAATGAAGATCACGTAGAACGAGTCGCATCACATCGTGGAGACGGTATTCCGTACGTACGCACGAGTGATGATATCGTTCCTATGATCATGGAATTGTATTGGAGTATATATATATATTATTTCAGTATCAATATTACTTCATAATAATCATATATAGTTACTCATTACACCATTATAACCATCCTTGTAAGGTGATGGTGGAAAAATAGATTACACCCCGGCGTGGAGACGGTATTCCGTACGTACGCACGCGCGGTGATTTCATTTTTCCGTAGGATGGATAGAAGGTGAATTAGGGTTGTTTCATATTTATAATAACATATCAGTATGTAAGTAATACTGATGTTATTACTTTATCATGAAACAACTAAAGAAGAAGAAGTTGAAGAAGAAAGAAATTGAAAAGATCGGTAATGGATATTACCTCTTCTTTGGAACGCCTCTTTGAATCCTCCACTTAAGGAACTAAGATTGGTCTTTGGAGAAGACCATGACCTCTAGGATTATTCTAGGGAAGTGGAGAGGAGAAAATGGCAGGGGTTGGCCGAGCTTGAGTGCTCAAATTGGTGTGAGGAGGAGGGGGAGGAGGTGCCCTTTTATAAGGGAGGAGAGGGGCACCTTAGGAATATCTCAAAATATTATTTTATATTAAAGTCAAAATCGGTTTATAATGGTTCCAAAGGGTCTTATTTAGAAGCTAAAGTGGGGATGGGTCGAAATCCTATCAACCAATAGGATTTAGACATGTTTAGGGTATTATTTTAACCTTATCAATTAGATTTAACTCTAAGTTAATTAATTTAACTTTTACCGTGTCTTTTTGTTTTCTTTCACTATATGGTTAATACACTTACTATAACATGCCAAACGAACCCCAAATTGTTTATTATTAATATATATATCCTTATCTTAGTCATTTTGCCGAACCTTAGATTTTTAGGAATAAAATAACAATTAATAATATAATATTTTATTTAAAAACTATTTTGTGTCAATTTTGACACTATTTGATATATGATATTTGTGAAAGTCATAACAGAATTATATGTTCAAACCAAGTTGATTAAAGCAAAATTAATATATCATAGTAACCTATAAAATTAGTGGAATTCATAAAAAGTCTTAAATTACATTTATTTTGGTATTTATATTATCAATTTTGTCAATATTTCATTAATAAGATAATTACTGCATCATCTTTGTGTCATAAATAAATTAAATTATTTGATGTCTAAAAATTACAAATAAAATATCATCATGTAGGAAATCTTTTTATCTTTCTAATGAATATTTACAATTGAATTTATCTTATGTATAACCCCATATTAAAAATGATTTACTTATTAAACTTTGATTTTAACTATTTTAACCCTTCTTTAAATAAATTAATAATAAATGTCCTAATCTAATCCAAGTGGGCCTAAATGGTCATATTTTATTCCTAAGTTTGTTTTTGGTCGAATTAAACTTGTCCAATAGAATTAGGACATGTGTTAGGGTAATATTAATATCATATTTACCCTTAGTTACCCTATTTACTATTAACCGCGGTAAAAAAAAGTAAAAAGTTACTATTCACCAAAAAATTATTTTTATCTCATTGAACCACATTTTACTGACTGATATCAACCGTGTCTGTCGGATTTTCGAAATTCCATTCACAGAAGCGGTAAAATTAAGTTTTATGCAAAATTCAGTTTTTAACCTACCACTTAGTGGTTTCACTATTCATCAAAAATTGAAAGTTTTCAGAAAAATACCAAAATTTCACCCTAGGCTAATTTCGATATTCTGAGTCCAAAAATGAAGTCCATTTTGAAAAATAAAATTTATAAAATTTCAAAAAGTGGTTATTACTATTCATAACGTCTAGTTTTAATAGCATATTGTTGTTTAGTGAAACTCGGTATTGCGTACGACGCAAGCTATCGAGGAACGTCGCGATTGCGTGTAAAGCAAGCCAAGCAAGTGTTTTGTAGAAAAAGATCCCTTTGATGATTTATATAACATAAATGTCTCGGGTGTTACATTCTACCCCCCTTAAAAAGAATTTCGCCCTCGAAATTCGTCACTTTGCAACAAATAGATGAGGATACTTCTCCCTCATCATATCCTCAAGCTCCCATGTAGCTTCTTCAAGTTGGTGGTTTCTCCATAAAACTTTCACCAAGCGAGTGGTCTTGTTTCGTAGGACTTTTTCGCTACGATCCAGAATCTCTATCGGCTGTTCTTCATAAGAAAGATCTTGCTCCAGCGGTACAACTTCTGAGCTGAGTACATGTGAAGGATCTGGTATGTACTTTCTCAGGAGAGATACATGGAACACATCGTGAACTTGAGAGAGATTCGGTGGAAGTGCCAATCGGTAAGCTACCTTCCCAACACGATCCAGTATTTCAAAAGGACCGATATATCTAGGGCTCAACTTCCCCTTCTTTCCAAATCTCATAACCCTCTTCCAGGGAGATATTCGTAAGAACACTTTATCGCCCACTTCAAACTCTAGGTCTTTTCTTCGGTTGTCGGCATAACTTTTCTGTCGACTCTGAGCTGCTCTTATGTGTTGTTGAATAGATCTGACCTTTTCTGCCATTTCATCAACGAGATCAGGTCCTAATAGCTTTCTTTCCCCAACTTCATCCCAGTAAGTTGGAGTCCTGCATTTCTTTCCATAGAGATCTTCATAAGGAGCCATCTGAATACTGGAGTGAAAGCTATTATTATAAGAAAATTCCACCAAAGGTAGGTGTTGATCCCAAACTCCTTTGAAATCCATAGAGCAAGCTCTAAACATATCTTCTAGGGTTTGAATTGTTCTCTCAGACTGACCGTCTGTCTGGGGATGATAAGCAGTGCTGAAACTCAACTCTGTATCCAGAGTATGCTGAAGACTTCGCCAGAACTTCGAGGTAAATCTCGGATCTCGATCAGATATAATAGAAAGTGGTACTCCATGCAATCTTACCACTTCCTTTACATATATCCTGGCAAGCTGATCTAGAGAGAAATCCTCTCTAATAGCAATGAAGTGTGCAGACTTTGTAAGATGATCAACTATGACCCAGATAGCATTATTGCCTTTGGATGTTTTAGGAAGTCCTGTGACAAAGTCCATAGTGATGTTTTCCCATTTCCATTCGGGTATGGGTAATGGTTGTAACATCCCATTAGACTTCTGTCTCTCAGCTTTAACTTGTTGACAAACCAAGCATCGAGAAACATATTCAGCAACATCTCTTTTCATGCCATCCCACCAGAAGTACTCTTTCAGGTCCCTATACATCTTCGTGCTTCCAGGATGAATAGAGAATGATGAACTATGAGCCTCATCCAGTAGCTCATTCTTTAATTCGAGGATGGGAGGAACGCAAACCCGATTCCTGAACTTTATTATCCCATCACAATCAAGGTTGAATTCAGGAACATTTCTCACCTTCTTTTGTAACTCGACATCTTCTTTCTGTGCCTCTTTAATCTTCACATGTATATATGGTTGAACATTCATTTGAGAAAGATAAGATTTTTCCCCTTCCATTATAATTCCAAGATCCATCCTTTGTAAATCCATAAATATTGGATCTTTTGTGATCCTCATCATGGATAAACTAGCATGGTCTTGTCGACTTAATGCATCTGCCACCTTGTTTGCTTTCCCAGGGTGGTAATGGATTGAGCAGTCATAATCCTTAATCAGCTCCAACCATCTTCTTTGACGCATATTCAACTCCTTTTGTGTGAAAATATACTTTAAACTTTTATGACCAGTATAAATATCACACCTTTCACCATAAAGGTAATGCCTCCAAATCTTTAATGCAAAGATTACCGCAGCCAACTCCAAATCATGTGTTGGGTAATTTTGCTCATGGATTTTCAACTGTCGTGAGGCATAAGCTATCACCATATCATTTTGCATAAGAACACACCCCAATCCCTTCTTGGATGCATCACTGTAGATCACAAACCTTTCTCCACTACAAGGCAGTGTGAGCACAGGTGCACTGGATAACCTTCTTTTCAACTCCTTGAAATTCTCTTCACATTCCTCTGTCCAGACAAACTTAACTCCCTTCCGAGTCAACTTGGTGATTGGATTAGATAATCGTGAAAAATATTTTACAAAACGTCGAAAATTTCCAGCCAAACCAAGAAAACTTCAGATCTCAGTTACTGTTGTTGGTCTTGACCATCTTTCGATAACCTCTGTTTTTGCTGGATCCACAGATATCCCCTCTTTTGAGATTATATGACCCAAAAATGCAACTTTTTGAAGCCAAAATTCACACTTGGTAAATTTGGCATAAAGCTTCTCCTTTCTTAGGGTCTTTAATATAATTCTCAAGTGATCTTCATGCTCTTCCTTGCTCTTTGAATAGACAAGAATATCGTCTATAAATACTACCACAAATTGATCAAGATAGTCTCTAAAGACTCTATTCATTAGATCCATGAAGATAGCAGGGGCATTAGTAAGACCAAATGGCATCACTATAAATTCATAGTGTCCATACCTTGTACGGAAAGCCGTCTTTGGTATATCCTCCCTTTTGACCCTTAATTGATGATACCCTGAACGAAGATCAATCTTGGAAAAGTATTGAGCTCCGCGTAGTTGTTCAAATAAGTCATCAATGCGTGGGAGAGTATATTTGTTCTCGATAGTGATCTTGTTAAGTTCTCGATAATCAATGCAAAGTCTCATTGATCCATCTTTCTTCTTAACAAATAGAACAGGTGCTCCCCAAGGTGACGCACTAGGGCGTATGAATCCCTTATCAAGATTCTCTTGGAGTTGCTTCTTCAATTCCTGCAACTCAATTGGGGCCATTCTATAAGGTGTCTTTGAAATAGGCAAATCACCCGGTACGAGTTCTATTGAAAACTCAACTTCACGATTTGGTGGAAGACCCGGCAATTCCTCTGGAAAGACATCATCAAACTCCCGTACAATGGGCATATTATTAATCGTGAGTTTCTCACCAACCATTTGAGATAAATAACCTTCATTTAGTGGAATCAATACCCATAAGATGGAAGAAATTTCCACTGGAAGGTTATGTTCATCCTTGCATTGATAGACGATCGTAGATTGATCTGGAATATGAAATGTGACTTCCCTTCTTTGGCAATCGATATGAGCTCCATGTAGAGAAAGCCAATCCATGCCAAGAATCACATCAAATTCCACTAAAGGAAGGATCACAAGATTTCCAGGAAGCACTTTCCCACAAACTTCGATCGGAGAAGAATTATAAACTTTTGATGCGATTGATGTGCCATTAGTTGTTGTCACAGCTAACTCAACATCTAATTGTTGAGGTAATACTGTGATACCCTTAGAAAAGTCTTCAGAAATAAAAGAGTGGGTGGATCCAGAATCAAATAAAACATTTGCTACTTTAGAGTGGATGGTAAGTGTACCTTTCACCACATCGTTATCGTACTCCACATCGCTGATAGAAATTGCATGTGACTTTCCTTTGTCTTTAGCCTTAAGAGTTTGTTGACGTCGACCATCATCATCAACCCTTGGATTTGGGCATTGATTGGCATAATGCCCCATCTCCTTAAACTTGAAACATTGAAGTGTAGTAGGTTCATTCTGTGTATCCCTTCCTTTGTTTGCGTCATTAGACATCTTCTTCCCATTATCACGGCATTCAAATGCCCGATGACCTTCTTTTCCACATTTAAAACATTTACTTGTCCCTTTAAGACAACTCCCTCCATGTTTCTTTCCACACTTTGAGCATAAGGAAAAGCTCATCTTCTTTTCCGTGTGCTCTTTAGATTTTTCTTTGAATTCCATCTTCCTCTTCTTATCAAACCCATGTGACTGATGGGTTACTCCAATCTCCATCTCGACTTTGAGAGCACATCGAACGATTTCCTCGTAGCTATTGAAGTCCCTTATGGCTAACGCCCTTCGAAGACTTGGTTTTAAGCCACTAAAGAATCAATCGATCTTACTCTCAGGTTGGATAATAATACCAGAAGCGTACCTTGAAAGTCTTGTAAAATTTGCTTCATAGGTACCAACAGATTCATCATCCCTTTGCTTCAGTTCAAGAAACTCTTTCTCCATCTTTGTTCGAAGAATACGAGGGAAGTACTTATTGAAAAATAAGTTCTTGAACTCGTCCCATTCCATAGACTCAATTTCATCCCTTTGCCTCGTATTCTTAACAAGATTCCACCATTGATCAGCATCTCCTTCCAAACGATACACTGCTAGGATGACTTTATCATGTTCAGAACATTGAAGAACTGAAAATATCTTTTCAGTAGTACTAATCCATTGTTCAGCAACTAATGGATCAGTAGACCCGCTGAAAGAAGGTGGATGCTGCCTCATGAAGGATTCAACAGAATGTTGCTCCCTCCTTTGCTCGTTTGGAAATCCTGCATGATTCATAGCTTGAGAAAGTTGTGTGAGCATGACTAAAAGATTTTGCATTCCATCTCCCATATCGTTTGGTTGCTCAGGGGGACTGTAACACCCCAAGCTTCTACGGTACGTTTCCCTTCGAATAATGTGATAGTGTGTGTTGTACGCAACACCGAGTTCTAACACACCATAACTAATCAAACTAGCCGTTATGAATAGTAATACCTACTTTTTGAAATTATATATATTTTATATTTGAAAATGGACTTCATTTTTGGATTCGGAATATCGAATTTATCCTAGGGTGAAATTTTGGTACATTTCGGATAACTTTCATATTTTGATGAATAGTGAAAATTACTAAATTTTAATTAAAAACAACTTTTTTAATCAAATTAATTACTAGTGATAAATTATGAATTTGAGTGGTTTTAAAGTATATTTAGAATATATTTTTACCATTTAATATAATGTTGGTCATTGGACATAATTTTACAATTAAACCGAACATAAACAAGTGTCAATCTTTTGATAGTTATTATCTCTTAAAAACACGCTTTTTGTTTTGACAGCGGGAATTAATTTTAAATTAATTTCTGCCACTTCTGTGTTTTGAATTTAGGAAAATGGATTCCATATTTGGAATCAGGATTTTCAAATTGTGTCAATAGGTAACTTTTATTTTTAGACATTTTGAATAATTACTGCGGTAAATATTTTATTTACCATGGTTAAAGGGTAAATCCGGTAAATAAGGGTTAAAAAATAATATTATAATAATACAAAATTACCCTAAAACGTGTCCTAACCTTATTGGTGGACACATACCCGACCATGAGCATCCTTGGGTCAATTTGGGGACCCCTTGGAGCCACTTGTATGTGGTAGGGACACATTATATTAATAAAGTTAAAATAAAAATAAAAATGGCATAAGCTTACATCTTTTAGAAGAACAATTTTTACATAGGGTTATACATGTTGGATTTTCGATTATAAATATTCATTAGAAAGCTAAAAAGATTTCCTACATAATGATATTTTACTTATAATTTTTAGACATTAAATAATGTATTTTATTTATGACACAATGATGATGCAGTAATTACTATAATAGTGAAAAATTAAAATAATTGATATTATAAATACCCAAATAAATATAATATGAAACTTTTAATGAATTAAACTAATTTTCTAGGATAATATGGTATATTAGGATTGATTTAATTGACTTTGTTCGAAGTAATCAATCTGTTATGAGTTTCACAAAAATCAACTATTGAATAGTGTCAAAATTGACATAAAAGAGTTCTTAAAACAAATATTATATTATTAATTGATATTAAATTCCTAAAAATCTAAGGTTCGGCCAAGAGACTTATATTATGATAGGTTAATCATTAATTGACCACTTGGGGGTCGCTTGGATGTATATAGTAAGTTTATTAACCATATTATATAAAAATACAAAGAGACATTGTAAAAGTGAAACTAATTAACTTAGAGTTAATACTTAAAGATAAGGTTAATATAAGTACCCAAACCTGTCTAAATTCTATTGGATGAGTTGTTTTCGACCTATCCCCACCTCATCCTTTGAATAGTCAACTTTGGAGCCTTTAGAAACCGAATATGAATTTATTATAAATTAATATTTCTAACTTTTCCAAAGGTGCCCCTCACCCCTCTTATAAAAGGGCACTCCTCCTTCTCATTTCTTCACACCTTAAAAGCCTTTTGGTTCGGCCAAACTCTGCCCAAATACTCTCCCAACATCCCTCAATACAACCTAGAGGCCTTAGTTTGATCAGAAAGCCAACCTAAGGAGCCCTTTTGATCAAATCAAAAGGAAGAACCCGAAGAAGAGGTAATGATTTCACCACCCTTTTCTAAGTTCATTTCTTCTTCCACTTCTTCTTCCTTTGTTCTTACCATTCTGAAATAATAACTCCAGTATCTCACATATACTGTGATGTTATTATAAATATGGTACAATCATATTCAGTATTCTATCCACCCTTTGAATAACATGTCACCATACGTGCGTACGTACGGCTTACCGTCTCCACGTCGTGGTGTAATTGTTATTCAATATAATATTATTTGGATGGGTATAATAATGATGTGTAACTCATGTAAATAATAAATATAACATGTTAATGATTCTGTATATATGATATACCATCCATTTATATATTATTTTAATATCAAAAGAATGATATTGTCGCTCGTGCGTAAGTACGGACTACCGTCTCCACGAACGCGATGAGATTCATTCTCCATCGTATCCATTCAAGTATAATTATCATTTGATGATTTAAAAATGATGTTTAAGGACTGTATATCATTCTGGATATGAATAAGATACAACAACCATGGCTTATGTAACAAAACATATAAAAGAAAATGAGTAAGTTAACTCCCGAAACGACGATAATTCTAAGATATTATTAACAAATCAATGTTAAAAGATCATATATGATATCATATTAATATATATGATTCTTGTATAATTTAATAACAACTATTTCACCATTATACAGGAGGTTAACCTACCCCAACCAAGGAAAAGTACAAGGTAAGGGTTATTTCACAATCTCTTCATTATCCGAGGTTGTTTATACGTAATAATCTACTGGGATATCTTTATCATCCACATCCATGTTTCTTAAAAATGTATTTCAAAACATTTTTACTATTTACAAGAATATGGGTTAAAGTCATTTATACCCTTGTTTGACTTTTTATAAGAGGTTTATAAAGGAATCTTTCCGTCGTTTTCAAAACAAGGTCATTTTTAACCTTTTCGACAGAATTGAGGTAAGAATGTTTTTTTTAACTTATACGGCGGGTGCGGTTATTTTACGCCGTTATAAAATCTTCAAAGCTTCCCTTACAATCTTATAAGAATATTTTCAAAGAAAATGTTTTATTTTATATGGATCTTAAATGATTTCAAAATAAAAGGAGATATTTCTTTTAAAAGAATTTTGATTTCATCTATGTCAACATCCTTTGATGGATTTTAAGATTATTTGAAGTTGATTTATTATGATACAAAACTTCTATATTGTATTGAAGGTTTTGTGATATAATTGACTGTGGATGTGCTATTTTATACCATTCATAGTTTATGGTGAAAGTATTGACATTTCGTATGCTAGTTTTAATACGAATGTTTATGTTATGTTTAAACCTTTTCATATGGGAATGCATTGGACTTAATAAGTGACGGGTGGAGCCCGCTATAGCTCCTCGATGCATCGGTAGGTCTCATGAGACAAACTAGTGTCTTGGCACAAGGCCTTGACAAAATCTTATTTGTAGTCTTGGCACGAGGCTTTGGCTATGTGGTTATGATAGTCTGGCATTATGCATTCCAACATTATGAAAGTGGTTATTGATTTTTGCATGTGATTATTCGATTAGTAGAATATCCATGTGAATAAGTAAATGGCATTATTTCATTTTATTTATGCCATACCATGTTGAAAGTTCATATTTAAAAGGCTTTTGTTTTAGTTATACATTGCCTTAAATGTTTATTCTTATTTATGAAAGTTTCCGCTATATTGTTATCCTTACTGGGCATTTGAGCTCACCCCTTTTCTATGTTTTATTTTTCCCAGGAAGTGAAGAAGTAAATTATGAATGACCTGCAGGGATTTTATGAGGGGTTAATAGTGTGGATTGTGGAAACATTATGTTGTTGTAGTAGTTTTTCATTTTATGATGTAATGTAAAACTTATGAATATATCTAGTGTTCCCAAGGCTACTAAACCAATCGGTCTTTCGAGATTTGATCTTTCTTGTGATCATGCCAATGTTACGAAGTAATGCACCGACTCTGGGTAGCTGGGGTCGGGGCGTTACAGTTGGTATCAGAGGAAGTTTAGTACAAACCTTGGAAGCTAGATTTAGATAAACTCTGATTAGAGCACGTAGACCTAAGATGAACTTTGAGGATTAGTATAGAAGAACTTCCTAGAATTTTGGTATTGTAGAGACTTTGTGAGTTTTGCGAGCAATACATCCCTGTCTGGATACGAGAAGGTAGAGGCGGCTCTGGCACAGATGTACCTAGGGGTAAAACCCGAAAACACCGCTTTGAGCTAGACTCGAACGGGAACTGGTGCACGACAACGGGCCTTGCTGCACTCTTGGTTACGACACTCCCGGGGGATATGCTTAGGATAACTCTCACTTTCTTTACAAATCATTATGAAGGGTTTATGAGTATATACTTCCTCAAAGAAAACATATTTATGATTATGGATTATATCCATAGATAGTTCAATTTATGTTAAGTGTTTTATAAGTATGGGATTATGTATTTTGATTCATAAACTGATCTAGTTTATGCCATTGTTTAGAAATGGCGCCTAGTGGAAGAAATGGAAACCGTATCAATGCACGCACTCCATGTAGGGATTGCCCTCCTGATCAAGATAATTATAGTGGGGCTGGTGATGCAACTGGTGCTGATCAGCTAATCACCGTACTGGGACAACTTACTCAGGTTATGAATAATAACCTTACCCGTATGGAGCACCCTGATCCGCAGCGTGGAGGATCAATGTTAGATCGATTCATGAGACAACAACCACCAACGTTCAATGGAAGTACAAATCCCTTAGTAGCTGAGCAATGGATATTTTCCCTAGAGAAAATATTTCAGGCTTTGGGGAGTAGTGAAAGGGAAAAAGTTACCATGGCAGTTTACCGCCTCACTGGAGATGCTGATCAATGGTGGTCATTGATTCAAAACATGAAGGAAGATGATGAAGTATCAAACATGGAATGGAGGGAGTTAAAAGATCTGTTTTTAGAAAAATACTTTCCTCGCGACCATCGAGCAGATATGGAAAGGCAATTTCTGAGTCTGAGACAAAAGGAGGATGAGAATGTCACAAAGTATGAGGCTAACTTTACAAGGTTAGCGAGGTATGCTGGAGATTATATTCGCAACCCAAGAAGTAAGATTGATCGTTTCTTTGATGGGTTAAAACCATTTCTCCGTCGAGCATTAGTCTCACAATCCTTTTCATCGTACGAAGACATTGTCTCATGTGCTATCAAGACCGAAAAGGAATTCTCTAAGTCTTATGACTTTAAAGCAAAGCAAGAGAAGAAGAGACCTGCTGATCAATCTGGGAATGGAAATAAGGGGAAGAAGGGAAAGGTTGAATATCCATCTTGTGGTAAGTGCGGGAAGAAACACCCCGGTGCTTGCCTGAAGGGAATGGGAGTCTGTTACAAGTGTGGTGAAAAAGGCCACCAAGCTCATGATTGCAAGGGGAAGAAGGAAGCTACCAACGTTCAGTGCTACAATTGCAGGGAGATGGGGCATTATGCAAATGCATGTCCTAAGCGTCAGGAGAACTTACCTCAGAAAAGGCCAAGGGATCAAGGCCAGGCTTATGCTATCACTACTGCTGAGGTAGAAACTCCGAAAGACGTGGTGGCAGGTAATTTAATGGTTTCCTCAAGTTTAGCAAATGCATTATTTGATTCTGGATCATCGCATTGTTTCATATCTTCCCAGTTTGCTAAGAAAATTAGATATTTCCAATTTGATTTAATAAGGGAGTTGTCAGTTAAAACTCCTAAGGGAAGTATCGTTGCAACAAAGTTTTGTGAATCAGTCCCCATTAGAGCACATAAATTTTCTTTATCTGCTGATTTCATCGTCATACCTATGATTGAGTTTGATATAATCCTCGGTATGGACTGGCTTTCGGACTATGATGCGAAGATTTATTGTAAGAAGAAAGAGGTTACGATTCTTGATGATAATGATAAGGAACACCTTATTTTTAGAGCAGAATCGTCACCACCTAATTCTTATTTAGACCCACCAACAGTAGCTCAACTTAATTCAATTATTGGGGAGGAAGAGAATGAAATAACTGTCGGTGAGGAAAGGAATGTTCAAATAGAGGATGTACCTGTTGTGAAAGAATTTGTAGATGTATTTCCAGAAGATTTACCTGGACATCCTCTAGAACGAGAAGTTGAGTTTTCCATTGATTTGATTCCTGGATCAAGGCCTATATCGAAGACCCCTTATAGAATGGCCACTGTAGAGTTAGTCGAACTAAAGAAACAACTAGAGGAATTGAGTAATAAGGGATTTATTCGCCCTAGTGTTTCTCCATGGGGAGCCCCTGTTCTTTTTGTTAAAAAGAAAGATGGATCTATGAGGTTATGTATCGACTACAGGTAGATCAATGCTATAATGATAAAGAACAAGTATCCCCTACCTCGTATTGATGATTTATTTGACCAACTGCATGGAGCTCAATACTTTTCAAAGATTGACCTTCGATCTGGATACCATCAGTTGTGTGTGAAGAAGGAAGACATTCCGAAAACAGCATTTCAAACCAGGTACGGGCATTACGAGTTTACTGTAATGCCGTTTGGATTGACTAATGCACCCTCTTTATTCATGGATCTGATGAATAGAGTTTTGAAGGAGTATCTCGATGAATTTGTGGTGGTATTTATTGATGATATCTTGGTATACTCCAAAACCTACGAAGATCATGAAAATCACTTGCGCATTATCTTGAAGACTCTGAGGAGGCATGAATTATATGGGAAGTTTAGCAAGTGTGAATTCTGGCTTCAGGAGATTTCTTTTCTTGGCCATATTGTCTCTAAAGATGGAATCTCTGTTGATCCTTCTAAGACCAAGGCAATCCAAGAATGGCCAGCACCTACGAGTATAACTGAGGTACGTAGTTTTATTGGCTTGGCAGGTTATTATCGACGTTTCGTCCAGAATTTTGCCCGATTGGCTAACCCATTAACGAAGATCACACGTAAAGGGGTTAAATTTGTTTGGACAAAAGAGTGTGAATAATGTTTCGAAGAACTGAAGAGAAGATTAGTCAATGCTCCTATATTGACTCTACCATCGGGGAATGATGGGTTCGTTATTTATAGTGATGCATCAAAGAAAGGACTTGGCTGTGTCCTTATGCAGAATGATAGAGTTATTGCCTATGCATCACGACAGTTGAAAATTCATGAACAAAACTATCCTACTCATGATCTTGAGTTAGCAGCTGTGATCTTTGCTTTGAAGATATGGAGGCACTACCTCTATGGTGAAAAATGTGAGATTTATACTGATCACAAGAGTTTGAAGTATATTTTCTCACAAAAAGAACTCAACATGAGGCAAAGGAGATGGCTTGAATTACTCAAGGATTATGATTGTACGATACACTACCACCCGGGGAAGGCAAACAAGGTGGCAGATGCTTTGAGTAGAAAAGACCATGGAGTTTTGAACAATATGAGAATTGAAAGGGATCCAATTTTCATGGATCTAGTGAAAATGGACATGGGAATAACCAGGGAAGGTGAAACATCAATGCTTTTTCAAATGGTTGCCAAACCATCTTTACTAGAAAGGATTAAGAGTTCTCAGACCGATGATGACGAATTCCAAAAGAAGATTAAAGCTGTGAATGATGGGAGATTGAGAGACTTTGTGTATGAAGATGGAATTTTGAAATTCGGGAAGAGACTTTGTGTTCCCAATATACCTAATCTAAAAAGGGAATTGCTGGATGATGCTCATAGTTCCAATTTCTCTATACACCCTGGGAGCACCAAAATGTATAGAGATTTGAAGGAACATTTTTGGTGGGACAACATGAAGAGGGAGATTACTGATTTTGTGTCAAGGTGTATGGTTTGTCAACAAGTGAAAGCTGGAAGGCAACAGCCTGGAGGAGTCATGCAACCTCTTCCCATACCGGAGTGGAAATGGGACAATATTACGATGGACTTTGTCATGGGGCTACCAAAGACTCCTAGAAGGAACGATGCAATATGGGTTATTGTTGATCGTCTTACCAAGTCAGCACATTTTCTTGCTATAAGAGAAGATCTACCCCTGGAACGTCTAGCAAGACTATACATTAATGAAGTTGTGAGACTTCATGGAGTTCCCCTATCGATTGTTTCTGATCGTGATCCCCGTTTTACTTCAAGATTTTGGAAAAGTCTTCAGAAATCCCTGGATACTGAACTTCATTTGAGCACTGCTTACCACCCTCAGACAGACGGACAATCAGAACGGACTATTCAGACCTTAGAAGACATGTTGAGATCTTGCTCACTTGATTTTCAGGGTATGTGGGATCAATATTTACCTCTGGTAGAATTTTCCTATAACAATAGCTTCCATTCGAGTATACAAATGGCACCATATGAAGCGTTATACGGAAAGAGATGTCGTACACCAACCTTTTGGGATGACGTTGGTGAAAGAAAACTTGTAGGCCCAGAACTGGTGGAGGAAACGGTGGAAAAGGTGAAGGTAATCCAAAATCACATCAAAGCAGCTCAAAGTAGGCAGAAGAGCTATGCCGATAATCGAAGGAAGGATTTGGAATTTCAAGTCGGTGATCATGTTTTCCTAAAGGTATCTCCGTGGAAGGGAGTCATACGTTTTGGTAAGAAAGGTAAATTGAGTCCCAGGTACATCGGACCTTTCGAAATTCTAGAACGAATTGGGGCTGTAGCTTACCGATTGGCAATGCCGCCAAGTCTCTCCAAAGTTCACGATGTGTTCCACGTATCTCTGTTGAGAAAATACATGCCTGACCCAACGCATGTACTCACCTATGAGGAATTAGAACTGGAACCCGATCTGTCTTATTGCGAAGAGCCCGTCAGGATTCTTGATACAAGAGAACAAGTACTGAGAAACCGGACGACGCGTCTGGTAAAAGTTTTGTGGAGAAATCATAAGATGGAAGAGGCAACGTGGGAACCCGAGGAACTTATGATGAAGAACCACCCGAGTCTTTTTATGCAGTACTACCCTAGAAATTGCGAGGACGCAATTATTTGAAGGAGGGGAGAATGTAACACCCCAAGCTTCTACGGTACGTTTCCCTTCGAATAATGTGATAGCGTGTGTTGTACGCAACACCGAGTTCTAACACACCATAACTAATCAACCTAGCCGTTATGAATAGTAATACCTACTTTTTGAAATTATATATATTTTATATTTGAAAATGGACTTCATTTTTGGATTCGGAATATCGAATTTAGCCTAGGGTGAAATTTTGGTACATTTCGGATAACTTTCATATTTTGATGAATAGTGAAAATTACTAAATTTTAATTAAAAACAACTTTTTTAATCAAATTAATTACTAGTGATAAATTATGAATTTGAGTGGTTTTAAAGTATATTTAGAATATATTTTTACCATTTAATATAATGTTGGTCATTGGACATAATTTTACAATTAAACCGAACATAAACAAGTGTCAATCTTTTGATAGTTATTATCTCTTAAAAACACGCTTTTTGTTTTGACAGCGGGAATTAATTTTAAATTAATTTCTGCCACTTCTGTGTTTTGAATTTAGGAAAATGGATTCCATATTTGGAATCAGGATTTTCAAATTGTGTCAATAGGTAACTTTTACTTTTAGACATTTTGAATAATTACTGCGGTAAATATTTTATTTACCATGGTTAAAGGGTAAATCCGGTAAATAAGGGTTAAAAAATAATATTATAATAATACAAAATTACCCTAAAACGTGTCCTAACCTTATTGGTGGACACATACCCGACCATGAGCATCCTTGGGTCAATTTGGGGACCCCTTGGAGCCACTTGTATGTGGTAGGGACACATTATATTAATAAAGTTAAAATAAAAATAAAAATGGCATAAGCTTACATCTTTTAGAAGAACAATTTTTACATAGGGTTATACATGTTGGATTTTCGATTATAAATATTCATTAGAAAGATAAAAAGATTTCCTACATAATGATATTTTACTTATAATTTTTAGACATTAAATAATTTATTTTATTTATGACACAATGATGATGCAGTAATTACTATAATAGTGAAAAATTAAAATAATTGATATTATAAATACCCAAATAAATATAATATGAAACTTTTAATGAATTAAAATAATTTTCTAGGATAATATGATATATTAGGATTGATTTAATTGACTTTGTTCGAAGTAATCAATCTGTTATGAGTTTCACAAAAATCAACTATTGAATAGTGTCAAAATTGACATAAAAGAGTTCTTAAAACAAATATTATATTATTAATTGATATTAAATTCCTAAAAATCTAAGGTTCGGCCAAGAGACTTATATTATGATAGGTTAATCATTAATTGACCACTTGGGGGTCGCTTGGATGTATATAGTAAGTTTATTAACCATATTATATAAAAATACAAAGAGACATTGTAAAAGTGAAACTAATTAACTTAGAGTTAATACTTAAAGATAAGGTTAATATAAGTACCCAAACCTGTCTAAATTCTATTGGATGAGTTGTTTTCGACCTATCCCCACCTCATCCTTTGAATAGTCAACTTTGGAGCCTTTAGAAACCGAATATGAATTTATTATAAATTAATATTTCTAACTTTTCCAAAGGTGCCCCTCACCCCTCTTATAAAAGGGCACTCCTCCTTCTCATTTCTTCACACCTTCAAAGCCTTTTGGTTCGGCCAAACTCTGCCCAAATACTCTCCCAACATCCCTCAATACAACCTAGAGGCCTTAGTTTGATCAGAAAGCCAACCTAAGGAGCCCTTTTGATCAAATCAAAAGGAAGAACCCGAAGAAGAGGTAATGATTTCACCACCCTTTTCTAAGTTCATTTCTTCTTCCACTTCTTCTTCCTTTGTTCTTACCATTCTGAAATAATAACTCCAGTATCTCACATATACTGTGATGTTATTATAAATATGTTACAATCATATTCAGTATTCTATCCACCCTTTGAATAACATGTCACCATACGTGCGTACGTACGGCTTACCGTCTCCACGCCGTGGTGTAATTGTTATTCAATATAATATTATTTGGATGGGTATAATAATGATGTGTAACTCATGTAAATAATACATATAACATGTTAATGATTCTGTATATATGATATACCATCCATTTATATATTATTTTAATATCAAAAGAATGATATTGTCGCTCGTGCGTAAGTACGGACTACCGTCTCCACGAACGCGATGAGATTCATTCTCCATCGTATCCATTCAAGTATAATTATCATTTGATGATTTAAAAATGATGTTTAAGGACTGTATATCATTCTGGATATGAATAAGATACAACAACCATGGCTTATGTAACAAAACATATAAAAGAAAATGAGTAAGTTAACTCCCGAAACGACGATAATTCTAAGATATTATTAACAAATCAATGTTAAAAGATCATATATGATATCATATTAATATATATGATTCTTGTATAATTTAATAACAACTATTTCACCATTATACAGGAGGTTAACCTACCCCAACCAAGGAAAAGTACAAGGTAAGGGTTATTTCACAATCTCTTCATTATCCGAGGTTGTTTATACGTAATAATCTACTGGGATATCTTTATCATCCACATCCATGTTTCTTAAAAATGTATTTCAAAACATTTTTACTATTTACAAGAATATGGGTTAAAGTCATTTATACCCTTGTTTGACTTTTTATAAGAGGTTTATAAAGGAATCTTTCCGTCGTTTTCAAAACAAGGTCATTTTTAACCTTTTCGACAGAATTGAGGTAAGAATGTTTTTTTTAACTTATACGGCGGGTGCGGTTATTTTACGCCGTTATAAAATCTTCAAAGCTTCCCTTACAAGATTATAAGAATATTTTCAAAGAAAATGTTTTATTTTATATGGATCTTAAATTATTTCAAAATAAAAGGAGATATTTCTTTTAAAAGAATTTTGATTTCATCTATGTCAACATCCTTTGATGGATTTTAAGATTATTTGAAGTTGATTTATTATGATACAAAACTTCTATATTGTATTGAAGGTTTTGTGATATAATTGACTGTGGATGTGCTATTTTATACCATTCATAGTTTATGGTGAAAGTATTGACATTTCGTATGCTAGTTTTAATACGAATGTTTATGTTATGTTTAAACCTTTTCATATGGGAATGCATTGGACTTAATAAGTGACGGGTGGAGCCCGCTATAGCTCCTCGATGCATCGGTAGGTCTCATGAGACAAACTAGTGTCTTGGCACAAGGCCTTGACAAAATCTTATTTGTAGTCTTGGCACGAGGCTTTGGCTATGTGGTTATGATAGTCTGGCATTATGCATTCCAACATTATGAAAGTGGTTATTGATTTTTGCATGTGATTATTCGATTAGTAGAATATCCATGTGAATAAGTAAATGGCATTATTTCATGTTATTTATGCCATACCATGTTGAAAGTTCATATTTAAAAGGCTTTTGTTTTAGTTATACATTGCCTTAAATGTTTATTATTATTTATGAAAGTTTCCGCTATATTGTTATCCTTACTGGGCATTTGAGCTCACCCCTTTTCTATGTTTTATTTTTCCCAGGAAGTGAAGAAGTAAATTATGAATGACCTGCAGGGATTTTATGAGGGGTTAATAGTGTGGATTGTGGAAACATTATGTTGTTGTAGTAGTTTTTCATTTTATGATGTAATGTAAAACTTATGAATATATCTAGTGTTCCCAAGGCTACTAAACCAATCGGTCTTTCGAGATTTGATCTTTCTTGTGATCATGCCAATGTTACGAAGTAATGCACCGACTCTGGGTAGCTGGGGTCGGGGCGTTACAGGGACAATCATTGCATTGCCCATCGCATTCCGCATTAACACGGTTCCTTTGGGTTCCAGCCATTGACTAAAACCAAGAAGAATAGTGTGAGCAACACTAATTATAATAGGAAACCACATAATTCAAGAATAAAATTTTCATGCTTAAGGTCTTATCCTAGGTTATTCAAGGCCATTTCTAAAACACTAAGATTGTGTTCTATGCTTAGACTTATCCTTAGGGTTCTTACTAAGTCTTTCACATCCTAGTTTCCAAAGGTTGACTATACCTTTCCTCTGATACCAACTATAATGACCCATACTTTACATACATTGTTAATACTTCGAAATTGAAGCACACTTATTACAACATATGAAAAAACCACAAAGGACCGTATAGGTATAGTGTCTTTAGAAACTGGGAAACATAAACAACTGGTTCATAAATCTTCTACAGTTTCTCCCATTTATTTCATCATATCTAGGGTCCCTTTTAGCATATTCTACTTAATATCCATCTTCCTGACCGGGGGAAAAGAAAACATAAAAGGGTGAGCTCAAATGCTCACCAAGGGAAAATAAAGGAAATAAAAATCATATCATATCTTTATGAAAATCAAAACCTTCAAAAGAGATCATAATATCTTAACATGGAATAAATCATAGAAGGGAAAATGAGATCCCCATAATCATAACATAAAACTTGAAACTTTTTGGCATGCACACATAATCATGGAAAATCATTTATTGTTAGTCATGACTCATTGCCAAGACTATCTTAGTGGACAAAGTCCCTTTCTGAACCGAGTTCACTCCTCGTTTCAGTCCTGTATCACTGAACCGAAATAACCTTCCGTTCCATCCATGTCTATCTCATGAGATATAAAATCTTTACCCAATGCATTGGAGGGAGATATAGGTCCCACCCATCTGATAATGAATCCTTTCTTATGTGTGCCACATAATCATAAAACATACATCATCGCATAACACATGTAACAAAAATGGGATTCTTGAAACATCATGACATCATAAATCAATTCATATAAGATAAAGGAATTCATAAAAATAATTCCATCACAACATGATCAAATCAATTTAATAATAGGGATAAAAATAGAACCCTTTATTATCTTAGATGGAAAATAATTTTGATAAAATACTTGAACTCCATTCTTGAGGAAAATATCCTTTCTTCTTCAAAAAAACATTTTTCCTTTCATAACATGTCATACTACTTTAAAATAAAAGAAATTTATTAAAAATAAACTTGAAAACTTGTAAAAGAAGCTTCTTGGAAATAATGTTTTAAAAATCCATTCATGCCGTATAAGTTAAAAAAAACATTCTTCGTACTTTTGTCGGAAAAGTCAAAAAGTACCTCGTACGAAAAACGACAAAAGATTCCTTTCATATTTTTAACAAAAAAACTTACCGAAGGGTAAAATTGGATATACAATATTGTAGAAGGATGGAAATAATATTACATATTGAGGAAACATGGATGTGGATGATAAAATACACCCCAGTAATTACCAATGTAAAAACAATCTCGGATAAAACTGAGATTGTGATATTTCCCTTACCTTAGGTCCGATTTGCTTTGCTCGTGTCCGAAGCTCCTGTATAATGGTTTAAATAATGTTATTGACTTATTCCAGAATCATACATAATTATATGATACCATATATGGTCATATTATTAGCTTCTTGTTAGTAATATTTCATTGTTACTTGTTACTCGGGTCTTTATAACTTTTTGTTCTTATGCGTGTTTTCTCGAATAAATTCTTATTATTATCTTTAGGTTATAGATAATTCATTTACAGAATGGTATTAGTGTAGTATATACCATATTCATTCATTTAATTCATTTATATAATCATTATGAAATGAAGATCATGTAGAACGAGTCGCATCACATCGTGGAGACGGTATTCCGTACGTACGCACGAGTGATGATATCGTTCCTATGATCGTGGAATTGTATTGGAGTATTTATATATATATTATTTCAGTATCAATATTACTTCATAATAATCATATATAGTTACTCATTACACCATTATAACCATCCTTGTAAGGTGATGGTGGAAAAATAGATTACACCACGGCGTGGAAACGGTATTCCGTACGTACGCACGCGCGGTGATTTCATTTTTCCGTAGGATGGATAGAAGGTGAATTAGGGTTGTTTCATATTTATAATAACATATCAGTATGTAAGTAATACTTATGTTATTACTTTATCATGAAACAACTAAAGAAGAAGAAGTTGAAGAAGAAAGAAATTGAAAAGATCGGTAATGGATATTACCTCTTCTTTGGAACGCCTCTTTGAATCCTCCACTTAAGGAACTAAGATTGGTCTTTGGAGAAGACCAGGACCTCTAGGATTATTCTAGGGAAGTGTAGAGGAGAAAATGGCAGGGGTTGGCCGAGCTTGAGTGCTCAAATTGGTGTGAGGAGGAGGGGGAGGAGGTGCCCTTTTATAAGGGAGGAGAGGGGCACCTTAGGAATATCTCAAAATATTATTTTATATTAAAGTAAAAATCGGTTTATAATGGTTCCAAAGGGTCTTATTTCGAAGCTAAAGTTGGGATGGGTCGAAATCCTATCAACCAATAGGATTTAGACAAGTTTAGGGTATTATTTTAACCTTATCAATTAGATTTATCTCTAAGTAAATTAATTTAACTTTTACCGTGTCTTTTTGTTTTCTTTCACTATATGGTTAATAAACTTACTATAACATGCCAAACGAACCCCAAATTGTTTATTATTAATATATATATCCCTATCTAAGTCATTTGGCCGAACCTTAGATTTTTAGGAATAAAATAACAATTAATAATATAATATTTGATTTAAAAACTATTTTGTGTCAATTTTGACACTATTTGATATATGATTTTTGTGAAAGTCATAAAAGAATTATATGTTCGAACCAAGTTGATTAAATCAACATTAATATATCATAGTAACCTAGAAAATTAGTGTAATTCATAAAAAGTCTTAAATTACATTTATTTTGGTATTTATATTATCAATTTTGTCAATATTTCATTAATAAGATAATTACTGCATCATCTTTGTGTCATCAATAAATTAAATTATTTGATGTCTAAAAATTACAAATAAAATATCATCATGTCGGAAATCTTTTTAGCTTTCTAATGAATATTTACAATTGAATTTATCTTATGTATAACCCCATATTAAAAATGATTTACTTATTAAACCTTGATTTTAACTATTTTAACCCTTCTTTAAATAAATTAATAATAAATGTCCTAATCTAATCCAAGTGGGCCTAAATGGTCATATTGTATTCCTAAGTTTGTTTTTGGTCGAATTACACTTGTCCAATAGAATTAGGACATGTGTTAGGGTAATATTAATATCATATTTACCCTTAGTTACCCTATTTACTATTAACCGCGGTAAAAAAAAGTAAAAAGTTACTATTCACCAAAAAATTATTTTTATCTCATTGAACCACATTTTACTTACTAATATCAACCGTGTCTGTCGGATTTTCGAAATTCCATTCACAGAAGCGGTAAAATTAAGTTTTATGCAAAATTCAGTTTTTAACCTACCACTTAGTGGTTTCACTATTCATCAAAAATTGAATGTTTTCAGAAAAATTCCAAAATTTCACCCTAGGCTAATTTCGATATTCTGAGTCCAAAAATGAAGTCCATTTTGAAAAATAAAATTTATAAAATTTCAAAAAGTGGTTATTACTATTCATAACGGCTAGTTTTAATAGCATATTGTTGTTTAGTGAAACTCGGTATTGCGTACGACGCAAGCTATCGAGGAAGGTCGCGATTGCGTGTAAAGCAAGCCAAACAAGTGTTGTGTAGAAAAAGATCCCTTTGATGATTTATATAACATAAAAGTCTCGGGTGTTACACCCTCTACATAACATGAAAGGGTAGTATCAACCCCAATCTTGGGGACCCGCTCCCTGACTTGGACGGGAAGTACAAACTCTTTTGGATCAATATATATGGAGGAACCACGCCCAGAAACGACAGGGGAGTACCAACTCCTAGAATAGAGCACCTGCACCCTGGTGTGATAGGGGAGTACCCACTATATATACACATCATATATGGAGGATCCATTCTCTGGTCTAACAAGGGTGTACTGACTCCACAGATAGAGGACCCTCCCCCAGTCCAATAGGGTAGTACCTACCCTACCATCATGAACGTCCCGGGGAAACCCACACCCTAGACCATCAGGGGAGTAACACCATTGGGGGTAACTACCCAAACAAAAAAAACCCTCACCCACAATGTGGGGAGTCCCATATCTACCTAATAATATATATATGGAAAAACCATGCCCTAGTCCAACAGGGGAGAAAGAGTCCTAGAATCTCTCTATATAAACCATACCAGTCTCCTACATCGGCTCAGTACCACTCCACTTGAATCATGATATATTTACAATAACTCATATCTTTTAAGATATAATGGATTCCACCATCATGTCCTACATGGAAAACTGCTCAGGGTAGACTACTCATAAAACTGAATCTGAGTCCCAGAGAATGATATACAGAAGGCGAAAGATCCCCAGAGGATCTCTTAGTAGTACACGACATGCACTGGGTCACACATGGTGTGTGAGCCCACCTAAGAAACTACCCGTGCATCTGGTCTACATGGGTTCCAAATCATGTAACAATATAAAGTTTTCAGCAGTGCTACATGCTGTGTATATCATCTACATGCCCCTAGCTATGTTCTCTTCTGCACATACCGATTTATCGTGTCCCTCATCCATCGTGTATCCCATACTACACAGCGTGTTCAGATAAATGGTCATCCACATGTTTTGTTTCCATGTGTCCATGTACCAAACCCCATGTCATGTATCTTGGCTCTGTGTTAGTACATTGCCTTGGTTTTTAACATGGTTATCCCAAGCCATGTCCCATGGTCACACGGTTTGGGTCACTACACGAAGTGTAACCCCTATGCATGGCTTGTAGTCCCAAAAGCTCATCTGCCCCAAATATGAAGATAAAATAACTGTGTTTCTATGAACTAGAAACCTTGAAGATGGTAATTATAGTCGAGAATTACCTAAAAAACACCACAATTCATCCCTTTCTTCCCCCAAAACTCACAGATTTATCTAGTAGGGATCAATAAAAATTGTATTTGGGATTTGAAACCTTAAAATAATGAATAGAGAAAGAGATCTGGACCAAAACAAATATCTACCTACCTCTATGGTGAAATACTAAATCTTTGGATCAATAACGATGCTCGGATCATTTTTGATCTCGATCTGATGATGATCTGATTCAGAAATGGGGATTAATGATACCTCATAGCGTGGATTTGGTAAAGTTTCCATTTAGAGCCAATGGGAGAAGGAGAGGGGAGGTGCATCTCTCATTTGGGTCATGTGCATCATATGTGAGGGGATGTGGAGGGTTCGATTAGTTTTAGTTTTAAGTTTAAATTAATTAATTAAATTATCAATAAATTAATTATTCTCCAACAAACCAACCCTCTAACCTGCCTTCGACTAATCCTCCCAGCATGGATAAATTTATGTCGTGCCAAGGGTAACAATGACTTTTTAGACTCAAATTTTGTATCAGAAATCCAATTCAAGACATTGAGCATGAGTTATTTATGTTTCAAGTGAAAAATATGTGTCTAAAAAAATATTTAATATTTTCAATATCACTGCACGAAAGCTCCCCAGGCCCCAACTTCCCATACTGAATCAGCACCCGACTCCAGAACATTTTTCTGAAATATTCCGAAGTCCTTAGTGTCAAAACCCAAGTCATTAAATTACCCCCACCTTAGGTGTTTTCAACCCCAAAAGCAAATGCCTAAGCACAAGGGAAGAAACAAAGATCCCCACTAGACTCCCATGCCGGCGAGTTCACCAAGGGTTCCTATACTGCTTACACGCATGCACACAGAGGAACCACCCAGATCAAACCACTATTATGTCCATCTTCTACATGGCCAACATCATGAAACAAATGAGAATATTTATCTTTATCTATGACAGGTGGGAAATCACCAAGAACCATAGCCCATCATCTGTCAGGGGGTCTAGCGGTACACCACCTCACTAACCTGACGCATATACTAACAGAACTCCACACTTAACATCCACCCATGGGTGGAATTTACAACTTCCTCGTCCATAATTATTCATTCAAGTATAAAAAAAACATGAGAGGATATTAATGAACAAAACTAGGCTTCCCAAGAGTAAACACTAGTTCTTACCAGGACCTTCGTCTACAAACCACGAGTTCAACACAACTTTCCGAAAGAAAAACACTTCCACACCCACTAGTGGCATCCCATATGAGTATGTATGAGAGGAAACAAATCCAAATTGTGAAAACATAGTAGTTTATAACTAACCATCTGTGGAATGATTCTCATTAAGTCTCTCCCTCTCCTAGTGCCACCAAACTAAAAGGGGTCGAGTTTGAAATATCTGCTGGCACGACCATGCCCTAATCTGAAAATTCATCACGTAACCTCGGCCTGAACATGAATGTATAATGAAATCATCTACCAAAACTCAATAGTATATTATTTGGTTGGAAATAAATCAACCACAATGTTCTGTTCACTTCCCAAAAATGTGTCTCAATGGGGTAAAGTGTCCCCCTTCCTCATGAGTTCAAACCTACATCAAACTGCACCACATCCTCATCAAGAGTGTCATGTAAAAAGTTTAATTTTTAAACATAAGGGTATTCACAGAAGAAAAGGATTCCCAAACACACACTGGGTCTTACTAGGACCTCTATTGAAACTACCAACATGGGGTTCTACCGACACCCCGTGTCACCCTGGTTAAACCTCGAGAATGAGCAGAATGAAAATAGTACCCAAAATAGTGTCTAAAAAATTATACTGTAGAAAATAGAAAGGACACAAGGAATAACTATATTCACCCTTGGATATTCTAGATAAAAGGTCTTGATAGCCTGCAGCTATGCTCACCCATACCCTCCAGCTCCCTGGGCCTGGCGCAGACCACTTGGGGGTGGTGACAACAACACCCTGAACTGCCTGCCACCTCCAGCCTCCCTTCTAGCTCCTACGCCTAATATCCATACTTATATAACTCCTGGCTCCGAGAACTATATCTACCAAGGTGAATTATTATCTGAATACCTATTAGTAGTGTGGAAAGTCATACAATCTCTAGAGATATGCCCCTCTCATCGACTGTGTATCACCACCTCTCCTGCAGATGGTATAATCCTCAACGTTTCTCCTGTGATATAGACCCACGTGTCTGTGTCTGGTCATGGGTTTTCCTAATAGTCCATGATCCTATTACATGTTGTCTTCCAGCTCTTGTAGATTACTATGCCTCATGACCACCACTGTGGGTCACATCCACCTGTTCATTAGCCAGGAAACTTTCCTCCCTGAGATCTCGCTCCTGCACTCCAACTTAGGTGGGAATGAACCGTAGAATCACAGATTCCCCGATCTTTGAAATAAATCCATACATGAAGGTCCATGATTTGAATAATGGATCATAAACCATATCTAAGGATTATCACAACAATTCAGTGAACCTTGGTGAAAACTCCCCTGTTGCGCTACCCTACAGAAGCTACATAAGCTCTTGGATACTCACTAATCACAATGTGACTGGGTAAAACTCTTCCCTGAATATTTTATCAAACTCTTCCCATGTGATTGTCACATTGTCATGAGTCTAGATCACAATACTCCACCATCACCAGACTGAACCCTATAGAAGGCTTGCCTCTTGGACCACTATATGATTGGGAGGTGTCCTTACTATATGGAAAACACACATGACTACCTCGAGCCACTCATCTGCCTCCTGGGGGTCGTGATCCATTAGTAGATCATAGGTCACTAGATCTAGAACTTGTGTATCTCACTCAACCTACATGTAT